>OW386287.2:204296882-205496882 GCA_936432065.2 Rutpela maculata
GTTTAGTAAATATATATATATATATATATATATATATTTTATGATTACACTGGCGCACAGTGGTGCTTTTATAGAGAACAGGCATCAATAATCGGTAACCTAGCCAATTTTCGATAGAAATTTACGAAACTTAGTAGAGTTAAGTATTTGGATATGCTAAATTAAGTTTTGCTGCAGAAATTGTTTTTTTTTCAATATGGCGGCTTCAAAATTTGGGTCAGAAGAAACAAAAAAGATGAGAAATGCAATAAAATAACCCAGTCGCAAAAAAAACTCCTGGTCCTGGAACTTGACCCGAGGAGTCCAATGTATTTTTCGATGCTGAATACGAATCCGACCTCAGCAAAAGCCCAAACACCCTCAAAATTTTGAGCTAGAGCGAAAAAACACAACAACAGGGTAAAATCTCCCCTCATATATAGTGCCAATAAGTACATGCAAAAAGTACTCCTAATGTACAATCCTAGGGTTCTTGAGGTTGCCGATTTCAAATTTCAACATGCCAAAAGCCAAAAATTGATGCTTAGGGTAAAAATCGAGCAAAACCGGAGTTCAAAGAAAATGAAAATTTGACAAAATACGTAATTGTAATTCTAAACTTATATTTCTAGGGGGTTTTGAGGTTGATGATCTCAAATTTCAACATACCAGAAGCAAAAAGTTATTCTTAGGGTGAAAGTCGAGTATAATGGGGGTTGAAAGGGGTGAAAAATGAAAATTTGACAAAATACTGTAACGAAGCGTTTTCTGGGAAATATTAAAATGCATTCAATTACTATTCGCCTTCATTATGTGTCCCGATTTAATTTCAAATTTAATAAAATATTTATATTTGTTCATTCTGACAACCTCTACCGAACTATAACCAAGTCCAAATACGCGAAAACAATAAAAGTAGGATTCTATAATTGTAAATCCTCCAAACCGCCAGAAGGTATTATTTATGATTTTAATTACCAGAGGCGCTAATTGCCACTTCGGGAGTAGAGGTTGAGACACTGACGTCAGATACCCAAAAGAGCATTTTAAAAACGCGAGTCCTTCATCAGCCGTCTAAGGGTAAGCAAGCAATTTTTAAATCATCTCTTCAGCTTGACACCGCAAGCGGGTGCCGTATTATCAGAGTCCGTTTTTGTGTAAACGCGATAAAATAACTATACCACGTTTTTCTGTATAAAGTGAATTTTAAATTCATTATATTTTAAAAAGAATTAAAATATTATTTCCGATTTCCGAATTGTTAATGTATTTATCACTGAAATTATAGTTTATTAAAATAGCCACACTCGAGTAAGAATATTGCAATCTTGAGAATTATCCAAACGGCTGTGCTCAAGTAATTTTCTTTAGGCCCGAACCTTAGAAAGGGAGCATAGTAGATATTTCGAAAGAATACCAGAAAGTTAGATTTCTTCCGTGTTTGTCATTTTAACTTGTACCGTGATTCTTCGATTTAACAAGTTAAATGTTACTGATAATTTTAAATTCCCGATTTTGTCTAACCGTATATGTTTCCAGTAGTTTTTCTCGGAGCCGAAGCCTAAAAAAAAAAGAAACATATCAGATATTTTGGGGGAATATTTGAAAACCGTGTACCGTTCAGATTATTTTAAACTTAAACCGTGTATAAAATTTTAATGAGTTAAAATCAAAATAAAAACTGGAAAAACTGTCTTGTTACCGGTTTGATAAAAACGTGTTTTTAAGCCCACTTTATTTTAGTTATTAGTATATTTTACGAAGTAAAGTAAAACCTGAAATTTTCAAGGGTTTAGTGAAAATTTGTTATAGTCTGGGGACTATATCCGAAAATCGGAAATTCTAGAAATTAAAGATTTCTATATATTCAACACGTGTTAGCCGCTCTGGTAATACCACCTGACTTTTCTGCCAACATAAACGTCATCTGATTATTCCGAAGCAGAATCACCGCCTGCATGTTAATTACTGTAAATAATTGTAACGCTATTGCTTGATATTCAAACACTGCCTGTTTTGCTTGCTGCTTGATTACTTTCTTTGCTATTTTTTTTATTACTGCTTTAATGCTGGCGCATCCGCCATCTTGAGAACCGCTTGCTTACCACCGCTGTTGCCGAAGTTACTTTACGCTAATTTGTAACTAGTAATATAAACCTACCCCCTGCTTGGTTGTCCACATAACAAAATGGCGTCCTGAATTTCTGCTAATTTGTAACTAGTAGTAAAAACCTTCTTTCCGTTTGGTTATAGTCAGATTTTAAACCGCTGTTTAGTCAAACTCTAGTCATTTTCATAATTTTGTAAATTATTAAATGATATAATAAATGACATATTTTAAGTTGAAGTTATTTATAATGAACTCCTTATGATTTGCTCCGTGATTTGATCATATATATTTTTTTTTTCTACTGCTGATGTCAATTTTATTTGTATAATAAACATTTTCATTTTGCCGAATTTGTTGTTTTACTGCTGAATGTGAGTAAAAATCTAATCTCAAATTTTGACCTCTGGACATTTCCGTTTCTTCACTGAGTTTATCCCAGCCCTACTGCAACAGGCTGCGTGAGGAGGCTAATGTGGGACCTTTGCCCCACGTAAAAATTGTAAAGGTGGCGCCCGAGTGATACCGAAGTAGATCTCGGCGTCAAAGTGACGCTTCCACTCGTTTATGCGCTAGGCGACTGGAAGAAACCAAGTCACAATACGTAATTTTCATTCCAAATTTGAGGTTGCTGATTTCAAATTTTAACATGCTAAAAGCCAAAAATTGATACCTAGGGTAAAAATTGAGTAAAATAGGGTGTAAAAATGAAAATTTGACAAAATACGTAATTTTCATTCTAAACTTATATTTTTAGTTAATGATTTCAAATTTCAACACGCCAGAAGTCAAAAATTTATTCTCATAGTGAAAATTGAGCATTGATTAGCATATCCAAATACTTTACTCTATCAAGTTTCGTAAATTTTTACCGAAAATTGGCTAGGTTACCGAAAGCACCACTATGTGGCGCAGCTACAGCGATTCCTATAAAATCTATGGCAAACTGTAGGATATGGCTCTGCGGTGGTTCTCTTATAGTTCTTTAAGTTACGTCTAGTGTAAGATGATCAAAACGGAATATTATTTCTGAAATTAATCATTATGCTAACAGATGCACCTATGTGTGCAATTTAATTGAAAAATTGTTCATCTTTCGATAGAAAAAGGAGTTTAGTTGGTTTTTGTCATTCTTTTTATACAGATAGGCAGATATATTTTAGACGTCGCCGATATAAAATATATAGTTAGTTATACCACCTTATTGAAAATTTACTTGAATATAGACTTGAAAATTGATGAATTAGTGGTATTCAAATTATTGTTTCCGTTATCCTATATCTAACAAGTCGTGCTAAAACAGTGCATCACTGCAGCTCATATGTGTTACGTCAGTTTTCAAGTTGTCTTACCTATTACAGTTCACACAACACCTTTTTATTAATAGTAGTTTTGAATAGAAAATAACATATGAACTCTTATTTTTTAATGCAGAATCTACCCCCTAAAATTCTCATATTATAACGTCTACCCTGTATAACTAACATTGCCGCGTGTCCTTTGTAAACGCACCGTTTGATTCCTAATGAGAACTTTAAATAGGAATTCCCTACTACTGACCTAATTGTGATGTTAAATACGCCATCCTTTATAGCCTATTTTATACTTACATGTTTGATCAGATATTGAAGAAAACTTACCTGAAACGAAAGAAAGATACATTATTTTTTGTAAATATTATATTTATAATCAAAATTTTATTTTGTCATAAGACAGTGGTATTATTCAAATTATAGTAGGTAGTAATACTCTATAGTCTACATATAGCCTATTCCACGATGAGATGTCTTGGGAATATGTGATACACTTTTAACTTTAAGACATTAAGTTTGTCTTTTTTAACAATTTTTGCTTGTCGCTGAATTGCTAAAATCGGAGTCAGTAACGTCCCATATCATGCAGTGTTACACATTTATAATACTTGTTTGAAATATTTATACCTAAGTATACCAAATAGCATAATTTGACCGTAATCGAATTACTAAAAAAAATAGTTCGTAAAATAACTCAAAAGCTATTCAAGACTACAAATGCCTATTATAGAATACCTATAAAATGAAACTAAAATTTCTTGACGTTTAATATAAGTAAATAAATTATTTTTTCGAAATTCGTCTCGAAATCTTGAATACTAATGGTCAAAAATGAGTTTTAAAGTAATTTAGAGAGAGAATTTTAAAGACAAAAAAATACTCGAATGTATGACTAGGCGTTTCGCAAGAATATTTCAAATATAATATTATCTCAAATGTAATTTGTGGACAGAAATACAGTACTCGTGGGTTCGTGATACACTTCCCGCTCTTCATCTCGGCCTGAATAGTGAGCAGTTCTGAGCTTAATAACCGTAGAAGTGGAATTATTAATGACATTAGGGGTTAAACGACCAATTATGGTAAAATGTAGCCGTCTCGTTTGCAGTTGCAACGTCATTTTATTAAACTGACTGGCCGACTGGGCATCTTCAAAAGCAAACACCACATTCGAGCTGAAGTAATTACGCAATTAGAATAGTGAAATATCTACACAGATTTGTCTGCCAGCAAGCAATTTCGCCTCACTGCTGACTAATTGTATGTTGTAAATTCAATACAGCGACAAAATGTCGTATACAATTTAATGCGAAAATAATTAACGAGAAAAAAAACAGTAATCACGAGTAGAAGTTGCAGTCGGACGTGGTCGACTGCGAATACCTACTTGATTAACATTTGACTTAAGCACGCCACAATTCAGGTTTACGGGGTACCATTAACCCCTCCCACTTCAGCCGTAATTTTAAAAGTGTCCTGCTCATACCAGATGCCTTTTTCTAACCACTATTCTATGTTGGGATACTTACCCGTTTGGTATTTTGTCATTTGACAAAATAAAAATCAAAAACAAAATGGTGGCGCACTTAAAGCTAAGGTGCATACCAGCGTATCCACATATGAATACTGCTGGAAATTCAAGTTTTAATATTTTTTTATGTAATAATAGTTATTTATGTACCAAGGGTCGTAAGTGCCTTTTTTTAGTCGAGAATACAGTTTTCAATCCCAGGACCGTAGGGTCGAGGTTTGCAAGTAATCATTAAACTAGAAAGAAACTTGAGAAAAACTAGTGGAAAACTATAATTATTTGAGTAAGATTTCATATTTGCTAATAACAAAGGTAGCGATGATTGGAATATCTATGGTAACCGTCAATAAAATTTTAGGACTCTGCTTCTATTCAAATGACAACTACTGTCAAAATAATTTAAATCATTCTATCTATATAAAAGAATACCCTGACTGACTGACTCATCTATCAACGCACAGCTCAAACCGCTAAGTCTAGAAACTTGTTACAACAATCGTAACCTTGGCTTTTGATCTTGGATCAAGCTGAACTTGGCTTAAACCTAATTGGTACAACTCGCCCTAAAAAAGGATTTTTCGAAATTCGACCCCCAAGAGGGTAAAAAAGGGGGTTGAAATTTTTCGGAAACGGTTAGATCTAGATGCGTGAAATTTGGCAGAAATATTTTTTGTTGAAATCTATTAGATACGTGTAAGACGAAATTTCGATTTTCACTTTTTGAAGGGGTGAAAACGAGTAGGAAGCTGTAAGGGTTGAGGCTAAGGAACCTCCGCTAAATTTCAGAAGACAACTCCTCAGTGATAAATTTGTTTTGAAATTGAGAGCAAGGGATAACGATATTTTATTAAAGCCGCTGTACAATTTATGCATTTAGAATCTCACTAATAAATACTGGAATAAAAAAAGTCTCCCCATTAGCGGAGTCTTTTAGTAATACTGGTTCTTATGATGGTCATATTCTCTCTCAAAAGTACAATTCCTTTTATGTACACTCTAAACCACTTTAATCATATTTGTATGGCCTCTTTGGTAATCAGATCTCCATTTATCGATAACCAAGTAGTTAATAGAGTTATATTTAAAAACTACATTGAACAATATCCAGACGGGATGCATATTTATACCGATGGGTCTAAAAGTGAGAATGGTACAGGTAACAGAGAATGGTACAGATTGAAGTCTTAGTCAAATAGTCTTCCAAACCAAGCTTCTATTTTTTTCAGCAGAGGCTATAGCCATTCTTAAAGCTTTAGAATACTGCGATCTCAAAACAGACCGACGTAAATTTATTATTATATCTGATTCACTTAGCGTACTTAGTGGTCTTAATCATATAAATGTAAAAGCATCCCCTTTGCTTACGGATATTATAAAATTGTATGTAAGGCTCTCGCTTCTTGGTTATACAATAATTTTTATGTGGATCAAAGCGCATTGTGGATTAATTAATAACGAGAAGGTCGATACACTAGCAAAAGCAGCGATTACTGACTATGATGATAAATGCTATCTGATACCGCATAGCGATATAATAGGGTCCCTGAGGAAAAACATCAACCTAGAATGGAATAAATATTATAGAAATCTATATGCTGAGCACCCAACAAATTATTTCCTATTAAACCCACATATAACATCGCAAAGGTGGTACGACAATGAAGAAATAAAAAGGAATACTTACACCACAATTACTCATTTGCTTTTTAATCATGGAAGATTCCCGTCGCATCTTTACAAGATTGGTGTCAAGGAAAATGATCTGTGTGAATGTGGAAGCCCAAGAGATATAAATCATATTTTCCTGGGCTGAACTAGACAATAACAGGAAACTAATAGGTTTATTCAAAAACTATTACAGAAGAATCTCGCTATGCCCTTGAATATCAACTACATTTTGAGTTTTAAATGTAAGGAAATATATTTGGTTATCATGGAATTTCTTAAAAAATGTGATATTCAGATATAAATATTAAATAATAAAACTTGTGCTGTTGGCCGTTTAGGGAAATCGCTTCCTTTGTAATCCACTTTCAACCTGTGTTAATTAAACCTTTTATCCGTGGTCTTTTTCATGTATGTATGTTTAAAAGTCATCAAGACGGACCTCTTGATGTGAAAAGAGTGTTCCATGTCTCAATCTCTGTTTCGTTTATTAGGTGGAAATTAATGGGAAAGAATATTTTTTGGGATTGAATTCACATATTTGCACATAATATGTTGGTTTGTTGGAGTCTCTTGGCTAAAGGAGTATATCCAAGGCCAAAATTGGGGAAAAAAAAAAGAAAACGAGTAGATGATTTAAACACATACGGCACAAACGGCCGTCAGTCCGATAAAGTATATCATTTTGACAGTGAAAATGTATAGACATCATTTAAGTCATTTTGAAACGTCAGAAGATAAAATATTATTATTATGTTTCATATATGGTGTTATCATTTCCAATGTCTCCAATGGTTGCAAGATTGGGAAATCTGTGAATTTTAAAAAAAATCTAATTATTAATGGAGAAGTTGTACAACATACTGTTGTCCCAATTGTAGATGACGGAGCCTGTTTAGTCCCTTCCCTTTCATTCTTAATGTACGGCTCACAAGAAAGAGCGTTGGAGGTTCGTAAATAAATAGTCAGCTTTGTGTTAGAAAATTGGAACGAATTCTTAATTATGTCCCATAACAGTGAGGACGACAACGGGTGAACAGGGAGAGGGATGTTTTTAAGCATGAAATTTGACATATACCCACCCTTGTGCTCTATTGTCGATTAAAATAATTATTTTTTTCGATGAGAAGACGGCTTCCTTAAATGCAATGAATGTGCAGTGGGTTAGTATCTCAATGTTCTTAATTCCACGCAGACGAAGTTCCACCCGAACGAAGTTCCATGCGGATGAAGTCACGGGCATCAGCTAGAATAATTATGAACATTTTTGAAAATAATGTCGGATATAGAAGATATAGCAAGAAGGGTAAGGGTATTTAATTCAATATTTGTTATGTAAAAGAGAAAATTCTCCCAAATTTATTTTATTTCTCTAGGGACGTTATGAAAAATAACGAACCGTTGCAAATGGCAACAAGTATTTGGTACACAAAGCGTCACTTACGATCGACAACCCAATGGCATTAAAGTATCCGCCATACAAGAGCGCCATTTTGAATTTTTTAATTTTGACTTCAGATTCGTAGTCAGCGATCCCAAAAACATAAGTATCCTACGTTTTGAAAAATAAATTAGTTATACTTTTTCAAATATTGAATATTTAAATTTAGAGGTGGTTTTCACACCTTGAGGGTAAGAGCAAGTATCTGGACCATATAGACGATACCTTTTACTACAATAATAACCCATGAAGAAAAATTATCATTATATATGAAATTATTCCGATTATTAAAATAAAGTACATAGTCAATATCTTCTTTACTTTGATTGTTCAAATAGGTATTTGCAATCTGCAATTTCTGACTGACACTTTAATTCGTTTCGTAAAAGTCTCATTAAGCATAAATATTTATTAAAGTAAAATTGATATATCCACTTAATCTACATTTAGTTTGTCCGAGCCTGAAAGACACACTCGGTATATTACAGTTTCGATATCTTGTACAGCTTTGTATTTTTATGTATCTAATAAAAAATCTTAGTAACATTTTGCTCTAAAATTATAATAAAACATAGTTTATTTAAAACAGCACAATATGCACGCCTCTGGCGATCACCCTATGTGATGTGTGACGGATATGGTTCAATTTAAAAAGGGAGTGTTGCACCATGATATTTTACTTGTTTCAAATTTGAATTAAAAATTTGAGGCCTTACAGATGTTAACGTGTCTAACAGGAATTCGCAGCCGACAACGCCCGATTGCAACTTTCGTTTTTCTCGTAATAGTCTTATTAAAAATATCCCAACAGCATTTTAAGGTAAAAAGTAATACATCATTTAACCTATGTAAACTTCGTTCGAACCAAAGACGCACACTGTATATTGCAGTTTAGATATCTTGTAATTCTTCGTATTTTTGTGTGCTTAATCAAGAACTTTTACTCTAAAATTATAATAAACTTGGTATATACAGGGTGATAAAAAAGTACATTTTTCTATCGCATTTCTGAGAAACTATTAGCGGATTCGGAGAGTACAGAAAAAATGCTATCAGAATAGCAATTCAATTTTGACACCTAAATCGTTTCGGCAAAAAAATCACAAAACAATTTAGTGCATCACGACTAACACTTTGACCAGGCATTATCTATGGAATGGTTTAACAGAGTCTATTCAAATGCTTCACATCTATATTCATTTTAAGACTTCACATAATGAATAGCAAAAAATCTTTCTACCTAGTCGATAAGAAGAAGAAAAGACAATAATAATAAATAGTACACAGAAATTAGCAAAAATACAAGAAAAAAATTATAATAAGCTGATATTTTCCGAATCGACAGTTGATAGGGGTAGGAACACAGGATCAAAAAGTTCCCAACCCCAACTGGTGAGCTTCATCCCTTTTTCACCCTTATAATACACCGTGCTGGTTTTTCAATAATATTTTGGAAATGTGATGTTCTACGACTAAACTAGAGGTATTGAAAAATATTGAGAATTAAATTTTCTATAAAACATGTCTCATAGGTCGTTTGCAGACTGTTTACGTTAATTGACGGCAAACTTGAGATAGGTAACAAAAACGCTTTTGGATGGAAACACAATATTTATCCAGCCTTGTAATATTCTGTTTTGTAGCATTCGGTTTCAACAACTTTTTATAAATTATATAGAATTGAATTAAACTAAATCCACTAAAGGCTTTATTCTTGCTCAAATTCAATTTCATCGGTCCGTTCCGCATTAAAGCATGCTTGTCCGTGATAGTTCATACAGATAGCCGAACATTTTAAACCAACATTTAAACATCCGCAGCCCTTTTTGCAGGCACACGAAATTAACTCTAAAATTGATGATGGAGCTGCTGCTTCAGTAGTCAAAACAGGTATTAAAATATCACCTGATTTCTTCCATCCCCATTCTTCTGGCTCTAAAACATTTCCATGCTATGCCTGAATTTGGTGGTAAACCCGCAACGAATGTTGTTGTAAAGCTGCGAACGTCGGGGGTAGCCTTGCCAAAGTAACCGTTTGACTAGAATTGCCAACCGAGGTGTTAAGGTACCCATACACATACAGTTCGCCTGCAGTCCTAGGACTGTACGATCTGAACTGAGGATTTAAACTTCTTCGAGCCACACATTATTCAGTTTATTCAAACGATGCGGCCCTCAGTTTTCAGACTGACAATGTTAGAACTGCAGGCGATCTAAGATTTCATCACACACACGAGTGGTTCTCATCGAGTGATCGGTAGTGAACAATATTTTTCAGAAGAAAAAAGCTAGCAGCACTTCTTTTACTTTTATTATTAACAAAGGCAAAAAGTCGATAAATTCGTTTAAGAACGCAGTAGTATTTCTCGATTCTGTCATTTTGCTACAAAATTAATACCAAATCTTCCAACAAGTTTAAAGTTGGGAACTTTCAAACTGTCGATTTTTGTCCATACACATCAATCTATCGTACGATTCAAAGAAACTGCAGGCTCAAATCTGTTGGCGGCCTGTATGTGTATTGACAAATTTTAACTGACGATATGCAAATCGGAAATTCTGGACTGCAGGCGAACTGTATGTGAATGGGTACCTTTAAACAGAACATACCTCTGATGATTTATTGACGTTTCATTTTTTGTGCTTTATATCGTGCAAGAGCAAATATTTCCCCAGCCTCAGTAATATCCTGTTCTGTAGCATTTGGTTTCTTAAAGGTTTTAACAACTTCTTGTAAAATTGTTTCCGAGTTTAATAAATTTATAGTTTGGAGTTTGCCTTTTCCAAAAAAAGGAGACGTTGTGCCACTACCACTAAATGCATGAGCAAAAAGAACTGTTTTTGTTGAATTCTTAAGGACATTTGACAACTGTAAATCTTTAGAGCTATAAACTCTTGCTTTTATATTACCTTGGGCCTCCCTTAGTAGTCTAATATCCTTTTTAGTTGCGTTAGGGCAATAATTAAGGTAAGAAGATCGACATCTTGTCCTACAATTACGACCGGTTAGGATTCAAAACTTTTTTGAATAGCAGTCTGAACTATAACTGTATCAGCGCATCATCATCCTCAGTTACAGTTTGTATCTCTTCATTTTGAAAGGTCTGAACTAGTTGAGAAATTAATCGTTCTTTGTTGGCAAGGTTGCTTAATAATTTTTCTTTAAATTCCCTGTTGGCGTTCAATACTTTTTGTTCATTTTTGTTTAACCCTACAGTTTACGATTTAATAATATAAAAAGTAATAGAAATATCGATACATAACACAAAATCTTTTTTGTAGAGAATTTTGTGACAAACCTTTTCCGATACTTATGTTTTTTCCCTAAGATAAAGCGTTTAAAAGATATTGTAAAAAAACCAGCGCGGTGTCCCTAAAGGGGGTGAGATAGGGATGAAGCTTACCCCTTGGGGGTGGGAACTTTTTTTGATATGTATTCTTACACACATACGCTAACTATTATAGACATTTCAGATTATTATAATTTTTTTCTTCTATTCCACATAAATTTGCCTAATTTCCGTGTACTAAAATTATAAGCTAAATGATTGATTTGATTAAGAAAGATACCTACACAGTTTGATTTTGAAATTAAAAAGAATAATAACCTATGGATTTTTATTGTCCGTTGTATTACTAGCAGAGGTTCTGTTTATAGTAGGATTTTGGTAGGGGAAGTACTACTTAAAGTACATTTACAATTGATATTTTGGTCAATTTGTGAGGTGAGGTACGGTACCTTGAATTTATTTCCAAGCCGAACCGGACCTACCCCGCACAGCCTCACACCCACCTCGGCGATGTTCGCCGTGGTTGTCTGGCTGGCTCCGGGCTAGGATCCGGTGAGGCACATATATTGTACTTAAACTTAAAATAAAATATTATTGTTGTTGTTGTTGTTGTGACTGGAGCTCGATCGGCGAAGTTAAACACGGCCGGGCGAGTCCGTCACTTCTATTGGTGACCGTATCTCATCTTGCCGCCCTGGTTAAGTGGTAGAGTAGCATTAGCTAAACTTCGCCAGGACGTTAATATAAATAAGGCATAAAAAAAATTATAAGTTTTGATATTAAATCTAACCTTGGTAATTCCGAAGGCATTTTAATGTTTTCCTTCAATTTTTTTGTAGTAAATTCTAGATAAATTTCATAGTTTTTATCTAGAATCACAAAAGTCAAGTGTTAGTAAATATTGGCATCTTTGCCTACTCATTTACTTAAACAAAATTCTTGCCATTCACTTTTTTATTATCAGCTAGTCCCTCATAATTGCCTATTTTTTATGTGAATACTTGGACCACTGGAGAGCACAAGATAGAAATCCGTTATTGTCAACGTCAATCAAAGTTACGTAAGTCAACGTATCTCTGTAGCTAACGTCTGCAGTATTTTGGTCAGAAGAAATTAATGTAAACCAGTTGATACTTTCACTTAATATAAAATTTTAAACATTTTTAGTAATTTGTTTTTCTCCATTTAACATATCTTCATTTAAACATTGTAAATAAATTGTATTTTTACCATAACTTATTAATTATACTGTTTTTTAAATATCTGAGTTTGATTGTGTCCACCTGTAAAAATTTACAGAATATCACAACTTGTTTGTTTTGTTTTTGCTCAGAAATATTGCTGAACACGCTGGTGCCCAAAACAATTTTTTTTAAACGACTTGAACCTCAACCCAACCACTAAGCTTAGCTGGTTGCTACGTTTCATTCATCTTTAGTCTTCAACCGCCAACTAGGGGAAAAGGTGACGTTGCAAAGTGTTATCACATCTGTATGTGCATTCTTTTTCTAGATTATACTCATAATCCATTCAGATTTTATCATTTTAAATAGATAGATTAGATACCATAGTTCAGAACAAATAAAAAATTTCGCAAGTACGACCTTGTATTTTTCTTGCTGGGTGGGTAGGTTTTTTGCTAGGTATTATGTGAAGTCTTACAAGGGATATGGATCTGAAGCATTTGAATAGACTCTATGAAACCATTTCTATATTTCATAGATAATGCCTGGTCAAAGTGTTAATCGTGATGCGCTAAATTGTTCTGTGATTTTTTTGCCGAAACGGTTAAAGTGTCCCGTCAAAATTTAATCGCTATTATAATAACATTTTTTCTGTACTTTCCGAATCCAATAACAGTTTTTTCAGAAATGCGATAGGAAAATGTACTTTTTTGTCAAAAACGATTTTTTTTTCAAGTCCGGCCCCAGATTTTTCAAAACCAAGTAGGCCATTCTGACAAGTCCCAGCTGAGGAATGTTACTGGTAAATTTCAGTCAATTACATCCAACCGTTGCAGAGATATAGCTTTTTGAATTTTCAGACCAAATGCATAAAACATCCTGTATGTTCTTAACCAGTGGCCAAAACATTTTTTCGTTGATGATTTAGACTCGCCTTGAAGTGCTCTATCTGCCTTTAGGCTATTGCACATTCCTCGCGAATCACCCTGTATATAAAATATGATAGTTTGCACGCCTCTGGGGATCATCCTGTATGACATATTATTGCCCAATTTTACATATTTACCAAATTTGAAATAAAAAATTTTAAGTCTAACAAAAGTTACGGTGTACAAAGGACGGTATAGAGGTAGATATACACACACACGCATGCATATAATTTTTTTTTCGATATTTGAATTCAGTGTGTTATGAAACGGATCTCTATATTTTTTCTTTGAAAAACTTTTTTGCTTTTAATATACCTATTTGACTAAATCAAATGGAGTCTAATGATTTTAATATATATAGTCTTTGCAAATATATCAAGAAATATAGATAGCAATTTCCCAAAAATAGCTATTAATTCTATCCACATACCCCAAATACACAAACTCGTAAATAATTCTATCCGCGACCTGTTTGTTATAGAAAGGGGAGTAGACAACATAATAATACATTCATCGAATAGTGCTACAAAGATATTTATGGAATGAGCTCCTTAAATTAATCAAATATGGTAATTTAAAACCGCTTACAATAATTATAAATAAATGTTTCGAAAACGAGGAATTTTCTGATAAATTTAAATATTCAAGAATATTTTCCGTATACAGGGTGACACAGGAGGTATGTAACACCCCGTATCATGTTCATTTAAAAAGATATGTTAAGTGATTATAAATATTTATATTTATGTTATTCTTCATAATAATTTTTGTTAGGAAATAGAAACAGGTCTACACTTTATAATTGCCCAAGCTTGACTGTCGATCCTACATATTATATTATTAGTTCTGAAAATGGGCCCTTTCATAAGTCTATAACCCAAACATCATAAATTACTTATAATATAAACAACACTTCTAAGAATCGGTCGCCTGTCAAAGAGCCTCTGCTCTGGTACCATGGAAACTTGCCTCCGCTCCCCGTATTGTTTACATATTCATACAGATATAATTTATAAAGGTAGACTTACATAATGCGTGATTGTCCCTTCTTTAGTACAAACAAGAAATTTTTTCCACTTCCGGTTTCACCAAAAGTGGCATCTACTTCGTTATTTTAAATGGCACCCTGTATATATTTTTTCACATCTGATTCTCCCTAAATTTCTCTTTTCAATTATGTATAGCAAGATGGCATTCGTTTTTAAAATGGCTGCTGGAAACCATATCTTTGTATTAAGTCAAGTTGGCTATGGTATGAAATGTAGAATTACTTAAATGGAAGGTTTGGAGTAAATTGGATGGGGACAAATGGACCAATTAGATGGCACCCGATCTTACGCCACTTGCTTTTTTCATATGGGGCCATCTCAAGGAAATAGTTTATAAAACTCCGCTGCAAAATAGGGAAGACTTGGAAATGACAGTTAGGTTAGCAATAAATGAGATTACTGAATTGCAGTTAGAAAATGTGCTTGGAGGTACTGTTACAAGAATTCGAAGCTGCAGGGAAAATAATGGCCAACATTTTGGGATTTTTCGATAATAATTTTATTTAAAAGCAAGCAAAATCATAACAATGAATTGTATTGAGTAAAAGTGAAAGATGAATAAATATTCTACAAATGGGTCAAATTTAAAATTAGTGTTTCTATCTTAGTTTTTATGATTTTTTATGATTTCGAGGATTTAACCCAGAGATTTCTCTTTAATATAAAAGGTGCATAATTTCTTAGCCAGGAGACTTATAATAAATTTTTATATATAAAAATGACATTTTAATAATGATACAATACATCTGAGATACGGTAAAAACAAGTTAGCCGAAAGTGTTAAATTCCTGTGTATTTAAGAGTGTATATTACTTTTGCTACCAGTAATAACTTACTGGGGAAGCTATTTATTGTTAAAGGAGCTTATATTTACGTTTTACAAAGGAGCCAGAACTTGTAACGATGAGTTTAGAGTTCTGAGATGAAATATGCGGAAAAAATCAAATTTTCTTCAAAATTTCTAAATATTTTCTTTCTGACAAGAGTTTCTTTGTGGGATTTTTTTCTGTGTTTGAAACATTTAAATAAATATTCTCGATCTAAAAAAAGCTTGTAAGATCACGTGCCATACCTCCGTTTTTTACCACTCTGACTTTTCTGGCTGCGCCTACTCTGACGTCTCACAGTTTCTGGCGATCATATTTTATTCATTTTGGACATAAAAGTTCATACACAAAAAATGAGCCTTGCAACGATGACATATTTTTTTTATTTTTTATATTCTAAACTATGGCCAAATCGGCGGGTTGATATATGCCAGAAGTCTGTTTTGTTGCTATTTAAGTTCAATAGAATTAATCAACGCATAAAAAATACTTGTAGCGATGAGTTACCAAACAAGCGACCTAGCTCCCACGCTATAACAACTCGATACTTCAGGAAATGGACCTTCCAAAACGACTCTCCTGCATTATATCCTCCCGCATTCCATCATTTTTTTGATCACAACAATGGGAAACAAGATACGGTTAATGGTTCAGATGGCAGAAGAGAAGTAGAGCCAATGAGACCAATGAGTTGATGACCAAGAGCCATACGCCTAACAGACAACCGCGACAGATGGCGTGACAATGTCAAACGTGCCATACAATAAAGTGAGATTACAATTACAGTAATGCGTAGCAAAGCTTCTGCCAAGATGTGAATAAAAACAAAGATCAAGTGGGTTTATATACAAAAAAACTGGCGCTACTCTTTATAAAAAGGTTTAAACTGCTCGCTACAGGGTATAAAATTTTCCAATATTGACTTTTTATCTCAAAGTACTTCTCTCAGCAGATAGATGAAAGGTAAAAACCCTACGGAACCAATATTTAACTATTTGTAAAAAATATAAAGTAAAAAATTGAATTATCATGTTATTATATTATTGGAGAGATGACAAAATTATAGTCTGCATTTGATGTAGGCTCTTATGATATAAATACATTATCGTATGATCTCATTCGAGTTGTCACCTTTATTATGAAATCTGAGGCAAGTGTGCTGCATGATTAATTACCCAGCGGTAAGAAGTACAATGTCGGCCTTTTTGAGGGTCATCCGATCAACACTCACGGTCGCGATAAGGAAAAATAACATCTGGAGATCGCACTGAAGGTATTGCCAACAAAAGAAGTGTGTCGCGCAAAGAGGAACGATCAATACCCCAGGAGGCCGCTGTACGCGCCCAACAGACAAATCTCCACCACCTCCTCAAATCTACAGTGGCGGTTCTTAAAGCTTATCAATATATTTATATTATGTGACCAAAATAGTTTTTTAGGACAAATCGTAAGCCGAGTCAGGAACAGCCGATGAGCCCCAAAAAACTGATTTTAGGTACGTGCTATAAACAACATTTTTTTGTTAAAGGTCCCTAAAACATTTAAATTTTTGATCAGAGCAAATATTTCTCGAAAATAGTTTCGAATATTAATTATCATGCGACCGTAGTAACCAAATTGTTTAATGTAAACAAAAAAAATTGACGCGTTCCTTTTATACGGTATAAAATGCATAATCCACAACTTATATCTGAAGAAGCGAAGGAAATTGTGTTAAATTTACTTTATGATTAGGAATATGAAGCATTCATTCGATGGAAAGAAATGAAAAATATGTATAGTAATTGTAGACGAAGATGCAATGTTGAACTATTTACACGAAAAGGTAAGTGCCGCTATTCTTTGCATTCAATATTAATAACATATGTAAATTATTATTGTGACTATTTTCGTATTTTCCTATTACAGTCGCAAGAAGTAAAAACCATCTACTCTCTGGTCAAAATATTCGATGATAATAGTAGTTTGTGCAACAAGAGTGGATATGATATCCATATCGCACGATAAAGAAGTTTGAGCACGACGCCGTAGGCGGAGTGCTTCAAATGTTTTTAGTGCATTATGGATAATCCACTCGAGTTGTACAGTATACTTACCAGCTTAAAAAAAGTACAAAATTTATTAAACATTAATATATTGCACAAATACACAGACAGTACACACTGACAGCTTACGCACTAATTTGATTTTAAAACGAATAGTTGTCTATGTACTTAATACACGAACTGTGATTAGTCGGTTTAATTTCATATCCATCTTAGAACTGATATGAAATATATCCGTTCAGTTAACTGAAATTGCCTACTTATCCATTCTACAGACTGTACAGAAAACAGCAAATTTACATAAGGGAGTAGAAAAAAGCTGTTTCGTCTGTCAAAGAAAATACAGAAATAAACAAATTCGTCAGTAGCTTTTTTGAAGAGAAATTCAGAAGGCTACGAGCCCAGAAAGTCAATAGTTTTGACGCGCCAAGAAATTAATGTATTTTTGATAAATGCAGACCAAGTATTTATTAATCAAAGTAAGTTTAAAATCATACTTTAATGACATGCATCAGTTTCATATTTAACATTACATTCACTAAAAATAAAAGATATTGTCCAAAAAGACACACGATTTCTTCTTATAACAATTCCCGATACGAAAACCAACATTAAGAGAGTGTTTCCCGTGGTAGCTGAAGGTGAGCTGTTAATCCCATGGAAGTATACCAGAAATATGTTCGACTACCACCAACGAATGTTTTTTTTTTGTTCGGGAGCCGTCTAACTTTCGTTTCCGGAATCACTGCAGCCTCTTGGGCTTATTGTGATATTCTCCCATTTGTATTATGATAACCAATCCAGTACTCTGGTCCCTTGCCCTAGCTTGTACATCGCTGGTTTGGCTTCATATTCTTCTGGACTCAGTCTTGGTTGTCCATATATTGCCTGTCTTCTGTGATTCAAAGCCTCACAGTCGCACAGGATGTGGTAGGATGTCTCCGTTGCCCTATTGCATTGTCTGCATTTTAGGTCCCCGTTGAACAATCCCATTTAGTGTAGGTGTCCTTTCAGGGCGCCATGCCCCGTTAGGAAGCCAGTGATTTTGCGGAGCTGATTTCTGCTTAGTGACAGCAGTTCTCCAGTCTTCTTTCGGATGGTCCTTTGATAAAAGTTTTACCGTGTTGTTGCCCGGTTATTTTATCCCAGTATTCTTTGTGTTGGTTCTTGACCCAGTCCCTCATTACTGTAGTTTTAGGTACTCCCAGAGTCGGTTCTGGGCCAATATATGGAGCTGACGATCCCTTTCTCGCTAGCTCGTCAGCTTTTTCGTTGCCTCCAATTACTGCGTGTCCCGGCACCCACTGAAGGGTTACCCTATTGTGGTCCGCTAGGGTTCTTAGTTCTTCTTGGCATTCCCATACCAGCTTGGACGTCACTTTGGGGTTTGACAGTGCCCCTAAGGCTGCCTGGCTGTCTGTTAGAATACTGATCTGCCTATTTTTATAGGCTCTCCTGTTGTTTTCTATTGCGCAATCTAGTATTGCGTATACTTCTGCCTGGAAGACAGAGGTATATTTTCCTAGCGATGTGCCGAACTGTGAGTTCCTCATATCGCTATATATGCTGGCGCCAGTACCTTCCGCGGTCCTTGATCCGTCTGTGCACCACACCAAGTCTCGCGGTCTGATGCTGTTACCGTTACTTACCATTCATTTTGATCTTCTATTTTTATCTCTAAGTTTCTGTTAAAGGTATATTTAGGGATCATGTGGTCTGTTCTCACCAGAGATGTCGTCACTCCCACTAGATTCCCAATTCTGCTGCGCAGCGTATTTATCGCTGGGTTTGCCTAAAGTGTCCCATCGCTCCCTCTCTCATTACCATCAGGTGGAGGGAGGGAGGTCCAGAAGGACCTCCATGGCTGCTGTTGGTGTTGTTTTCATCGCTCCTGTTACCGCCAGACAGGCAAGTCTTTGTACGTTGCTTAGTTCAGCGGCAGTAGTGCGCTACAACATCTTTGGCCACCATACCAAAGATGCATATGTGATCATATGATATATGTCCAGTACATCATGCTTGGCCTTAGTCCCCATGTTTTTACAAGGGTGCGCCTGGCCAGCATGAGTGTGGTTTCTGCCCTTTTTTTGGTTCTGTTTAACTGTTGGTTCCAGATAAGTTTGGGATCTAGTATTACTCCCAGATATTTCACCTCGCCCGATAGTTGTATTAGATCACTTCAGTTTTAGTGGTCCAAATCCCCCTAATTTCCTTCTTCTGGTGAATGCCATTATAGTTGACTTTGAGGGACTAATATTTAGTCCCTCCTCAGCGAATGTTAAACACGATTATTTTATTATTTCCTATCGTAAGGGAAAATATACGGTACAACGTGTAGGAATCCATTCTTTTGGGAAAATGCCCTCTATCGTTGTTGAATTTCTTATATTACCGAAACTCACAGAGTATACAGGGCACTGCTTCCGGCAAAGTTCTGCGTCTCAGATGTTGACGTCGATTTAACCTCGTTGAAACGGCTAGGACGATGGAAGGAAGTTTTTTCACAATATTATTGTCTTTTTATTCTAAATAATAACTAATTCCAGGTCGTCTTCCGTGGCATAGAAGAATCAATTGAGAAGAAGAAAAAACTGTGCAGAATGTTAATGGGGGAGAAGAAAATCGAACCAGTACCATAATAACCGAGTAACATAATATCGGTTTCCACTGAAGCTAGTACCACAACATCAAAAGAAATTAACACGATACCGTCGGGTTCGGGTATTTCGTTTGTAGCGGAGCGGATCAGGTTTTGAAATGAAACCAACTTTAAAAAAAAAAAAAATTTACGGTTACACGCGTTCTCTTTTATCATGTTACCAACTTAGTTCAGCTTAATCAGACGGGGTGGCGGAGGAATTCGCATTTAAAATTCGCAAAAACACGTTTTTCCACAATAACTTTGTTATTATTGACCTGACGAAAAAAAAGTAAAATTAAAAATTGAAGATCTCGCGGAAGCGCATAATCTGGTTTTCAAATCGGACGGTAACTTTTCGTGAAATTTTTTTTTGTTATAGTTGGAGATAACTTTGTTTTAAATAGCCGTTTCACTCCAGTAAAAAACCGCTGCCTAAGGAATCACTACTTCCACATCCAGATTCTCTAATTGTTTATGGAACTTTAATAATATAATATTTGAAATCCTCTACCCCAAAAACCCATAAAACGATACCCCACATCGGTAGTGGGGTGGGGATGGTGATAAGGGCGTGATAGTGGGGGGTGGATGAAGTAAAAAAATATTTTGAGGTTTCTGGTTCCTGTACATACACTAAATCACAATTTTTTTTCATCCCCTTTAATAAGGGGGTGGGGGTGGTAATGGGGGTGGCTAATGCTAAACATTTTTTTGAGACCTTAGCTTCTCTTGTTTATACTAAATACCAATTTTATGGATTCTTACCTGCTTGATTGACCTATTTACCCCAAATTTACCCCAATTTACCCCCCAACCCTTCGACGGAACAAGATGAAAATATAATCTAGTTCTAGATCCCGTTAAAGTCTTAAACGCTTCCAGAGTAAACGTGCGCACAAAAAAAAGTTACAGACAGACAGACAGACAGACCGACAGACCGACAGACAGAAATTTTTTTTTCGCTCAAACTTAAAATCTCGACGGTTCATGACATTTTAAGCCTATTTGGACAATAAAAATTTAAAAAAAAATTTTTGTCGTTACTATACTTCCACTGGACGTAGAAGTAATTAACCTATGAAATTGAAACAATACGTTTGATACACTGTTTCGATAAATCAGCAGCCTTTTAAGTTTCGTACACTACTTCTAGACCACCCTGTACGTACAGAAAGCACACTTAAATATTTTCCTAATGACTCACATCATTGCGCTCAGCATAAATTGGCCAGCTTTAATTTCTTGCTTCATCGGTTATTAATGAATGGATAATTGGAAAAGAGGAAACTTTAATTAGGGACACAGCTAAGAGCAATGGATACTCTGTTAGTTTAGTTTAGTTTGATAAAATAATTAGGAAGCGTAAATTCAAGGAGGCCCTTCGGAACTCTTCGACCTTCCAAATCACGGGAGAATTTATTCGTATCGATTCCATATGAACTCCGATTTATCCGTAGTCTAAGTAAAGATTTTCTAAAAACTTACTACAGATATGACATAAATCGGAAAATAAATTACAACCTTTAGGCAAGTCAAAGAATAAAATGGACTTCAACGAAATGTCCGGGATATAATAAATAAGATATAAGGATTGTAATTTCAGTTATGTTCGACAAAGAAAACGCTCAATTATAACTAGATTTCAGGAGCATAGCAGAACTGAAATGTCTGTTGTTACCTAGCATGCTATTAATAATACAGGTATAGCTGATAGAACTATAATTATTATTTATTGAAATAAATATTTAAATTCGTAATTAAAGGTATATATTAAATATGGTTAAAAATTCAATTCCATTTTTATAAAAAATACATTTTACATTTTATATATAATAGGCAATATTATCATTTTTGTTTTTTAATAATTCCCTTGGTTACTTAAGAAAATGAAGTAAATAGAATCTTATTATGGAGATAAGTCAGCTGCTACAATATACTCCCCCGTTAACAAAAAGAACAATTAATCAACCAAAGAATCTATGGCAAAACGTACTTTTTTAACTAGAGTTGGCGATAAATCACATTTGTCAACCAACACATAAGCAGGTTTGACTCTGCCAATATTGACAGTTATGACCTTATTTCTTTTATCAAAAGTCATTAATTTATTTGTACGGGATAAAACTTTAAATGGACCCTCGTACAAAGGAGAAAAGGTACGTTTAAAACGTCTTTGCGAACAAATATAATCACAAGTAGAAATATCAGGGCTGACAAACGATTTGTGATGAAATGAGGAAAAGGAGAAATAAAAGTCAAATTATTAAAATAAGTCCGTAATTTGTCAATAAAATAAGAAATGTTAGGAGTTCTATATAATTTAATTAAAAATTCGCCAGGGAATCGTAGAGTTTGACCAAAAATTAGTTCGGCGGAAGAACATTGCAAATCTTCTTTGGGAATCGTTCTAAAAGCTAGTAATATAATAGGGAGTTCATCTACCCAATGTGACGTATTAGCTTTAGTAGTTGTGGCAGTTTTAAGAGTTCTGTGAAAACGTTCAATCACACCATTGCTTTGAGGGTGGTTAAGTGGTTGTACGAATTCTATGAAAAACCAAAGATTTTGCAAATTCGTTAAATAATTTCGATTCGAATTGAACACCTTCGTCAGTTGTGACGGACAAAGGCACGCCGAAACGGTAAACAAAGTTTTGAAATAATGTACGTACCACAGTCTTGCTGTAATATTTGGCAGAGGATTGCTTCTAGCCATCTGGTAAACCGTTCTATCACTGCTAGAACGTAAGAGCAACCCCTAGATGGAGGTAATGATCCTACTAAATCAATATGAATGTGATCGAACCTGCCTTTAGGTACTTCAAAATTAGCTAGTGGGCTTTTAGTGTGATGTTTGACTTTAACAGTCTGACAGTTAATCACGTTTTAGCTCATAAGTTGCAGGCAGTATTTATTTTGGTCCAGACGTAATTATTAGAAACTAAAGTCCTAGTAGCTTTAATTTCAGGATAAGATAGACCATAAAATATATCAAATATCGTTCTTCTGTAAATAATTGGAACATAAAGTCGTAGCTTTGGACGAGAAACATCGCACCAAATAAATTCATCTAAAGGAGGAGGGTCCATAAGGCCGGTTCTCGGCCTAATTTATTTTTGAATAAAAAAAACTGAAAAACATTTTTTATTATTTACTATCAATATTGAATCGATTCCACCCCAAACGAAACTTTTCCGCACTCACCTCCCCTATTTATGCCCCCTAAACTATTAAATAGTCAGCATTCAGTTGATTTTTTTGCAGGTCATTGAAACATTTTACATTTGACTGTTGCTGAATAAGGATATTTTTGATTTTGTACGTGTATTTTCGTTGTTTCGGAAGAGATGGGAGGGGATGGAGAAGGTGACAGAGGGTGGGGGAAAATTTCGTTTGGGGTGGAATAGATTAAATATTGTTAGTAGATACTAAAAAAAATTTTTTCGAGTTTTTTCCTCAAGAAATAAACTAGGCCGAAAACCGGCCTTAGAGACCCTCCTCCTTTGGAATTTTAATTCTTTTTAAACTGAAAGTGGTTTTAGAATTTGATGATTGATTTGATAATAAATATTTAAGGTCGGAATCTTTCTCTTGAGCTCTGCTTAATAATTTTAAGTCAAAATTAATATTAATTAAAGGAAATTTTTCTGTTTGAATTTGCGAAATACATTGCTTTAAAAAAGATGTCTCATATACACGTGATAAAGTGTCTGCTATGACACTATATTTTTCTTTAATATGCTTAATCTCGCATGAAAATATATTCCAAATGGCATATTTGTCTTAGAGATCTTTCAGCTTTTGTGAATAAAGCATTGATCAAAGGTTTATGGTCAGTAAAACAAATAAATTTACGACCTTTCAGTAAATATTTAAAATGCTTAATAGCAGAATACAAGGATAAAAATTCTTTATCGAAGGTGAATATTTGATCTCAGTCATGGTGAGTAAGTACTTATTTGTTATCTCGCTGCTCAAAAACTGCTCCCATCGAGACATTAGAAGAATCAACTGTAAGTGATAAGAGTGTATTATCATTACAACAAGGATGAGCTAAAATAATTGCATTTTTGGCTTTTAATAAACTATCCATACAATCAATTTATTTTCGTAATTTTATCATGTGATAAATTGGTACAGAAAGAATGCAAAGGAACTAAGATTTCAGCGAAGTTAGGTACGAAACGATGATAAAAGTTGACCATACCTATAAAACGTTGAAGTTGGTAAAGGAAAATTATTAATGACATCAACTCTTTCAGAAGAAGGTAAAATACCTTGTGAAGAAATATAATGTCCTAAAAAGGTCAAGCTATCAGCTCCTAAAATACACTTGGACGGTTTAATATTTATACCATATATGTCCAACCTTTCGAAAACAACTCTTAAATGTTGCAAATTTGATTTGTTTGCAATTAAAATAACTTCTAAATAGACAAAAACGAAAGGTAAACATGTAAGTACCTCGTTCATAAATCTTTGAAAAGTTTGCCCAGAATTACGTAAACCGAAAGGCATTCGTGAAAATTCGAATAAACCGAAAGGAGTAGTAATAGCTGTCTTAAAAATGTCACTCTCTGCGACTGATATTTGATAAGCTCGAACTAAACCAATTTTTGAGAAAATAATACAACCATATAATTGAGAGTTGAAATCATGGATATGAGGCAATGGATATCTGTCTGGAATTGTAACGGTGTTGAGTTGTCGATAATCTCCGCAATGACGCCAGTCATTGGGCTCTTGTTTAGCTACCATATGAAGGGGCGAAGAGACTGAAGAAGACGAAGGTCGACATATACCTAATTCCACCATATTATTAAATTCATAATTGTTGAGGTCATTAATTTATAGTTGATAGAACTGTAATTATTATTTATTGAAATAAATATTTAAAGTCGTATTTAATAGTATATATTAAATATGGTTAAAAATTCAATTCCATTTTTATAAAAAATACATTTTACATTTTATATATAATATTATTATTTTTGTTTTTTAATAATTCCCTTGGTTACTTAAGAAAATGAAGTAACTTAAAAGAATCTTATTTTGGGGGTAAGTGAGCTGCTACAACACTTTGGACTCTTATGGAAAACCTAAAGAACTTGGACAATTCACTGAACTTTAAAAACTGTAAAAAATCATGGAAATCTCAGGGAATTTAAAAGAAATCGCTAAAATCAGGGAATTTCGAGTCACAATATGGAAAACAATAAACAAATTACGAACTCTCACAGTTATTTTTTAAATTATTTTCAACATTAAAGTAACGTGATATAGAATTTTTACCGCTCTACATCCAAAAAGCAAAGGAGTTACAGGCTTATTCCTAAGCGAGACACTGTGTATACGTATAGATTATCCAAAAAAAATACACTATTTTAATGAAATGTTTCTTTTAGATAATATTTTGAATGCCTGTAGACACTTTTGATTGCTTTATTAACTTAACACTGGCGGGGGAGTTTCATTGATGATAAAAGTGCTTTCCAGTGTAATCAGTTTTAATCAAGCCATTTCAGAGATTATATTGACGGCTTTGGCTCATTTTCATTCACTTCGCATAAATAAAGTCAAGGTTACCAATCACCAATTATGAGTGTACCTTCAGTTTTTGAGGGTTAATTAGAAGTAAAAGCTCTTAGAAATTAAACGGAATAGCCACTTACACTATAACGACCTGTTTGACTTGACATTAAAAAGATCGTAATAGTATATTACGTAATGAGTGTTGTAAGAAGCATATTACGCACGAATGGAAAAGTGTGCGGCGAGTGCGTATTTCCATGAGTGCGAAATTGTTTTACAACTCGAATTATGTACTATACTTTACCTACGATCATATTTATTTATTTATTTAGTAACAGCGAACTAAACCACCTATATTTGCGTGTCCCGTGCGTTTTGTTTACCGTGCGATTTGTTTACAGTGCGTTTTGTTTACAAGATGTAAAATTCAACTTACATAGATCGCAGGTAGTGTGTCTTTTACTATTTACAATAGTGAACGTAGGTAAAAAAAATAAACCCATATTATGTTAGGAACGATTGTAAATAAAAATGAACAAACCAGAATATATGTAAGTTTTTCATAAAACGGTTTTAGTGTTCATTGATTTTATGTTAAAATTACTTAATTAGGAATCGTTTATGGAAGCACAACGACATTTTACCATGTTAATGAGTGAAGTAATCAACAATAACTTTTATATTACTTGACATAATTACTTCCATATCCAGTGGAAGTATAGTAACGACAAAAAAATTTTATAAAATTTTTATTGTTCAAAAAGGCTTAGAATGTCATGAAACGTCGAGATTTCAAGTTTGAGCGAAAAAAATTTTCTGTCTGTCTGTCGGTCTCTTAACTTTTTTTGTGCGCACATTTACTCTGGAACCGTTTGAGATATTGAAATTTGGTACACATATGTACTTTAACGAGATCTAGAACTAGATTATATTTTCATCTTGTTCCGTCGAAGGGTTGGGGGGTAAATTTGGAGTAAATAGGTAAATCAAGCAGGTAAGAGTTCATAAAATTGATATTTAGTATAGACAAGAGAAGCTAAGGTCTCAAAAAAAAAATTGGCATTAGCCACCCTCATTACCACCCCCACCCCATTATTAAAGGGTATGAAAAAAAATGTGATTTAGTGTGTGTACAAGAACCAGAAACCTCAAAATATTTTTTTACTTGATCGAGGAGGTCAAGCAGTAAAAAAAATATTACTGAAATACCTGTTTTCGCACCCTGTGTTGAGGGATGAATATCTCAGCGTTACATACACATATGGTTCTGTTTTTGCCTAAAATTTACCCTCTCTAGAAATTGCCCACATGTTCTGTTACACCCTGTATACACACTAGGGTCGGCCGAAAAAATTCAAAAAATTTTTTTCAAGTCGAAATACCGCGGAAAAGTTGCTAATTGGGGAGACTAAAAAGGGGTAAAAAAAAAGAAATGAAATAAAAAAGAGAATATCTTCCGGTCGCACAAGTGCTCTAAAGTTTGCCGAAATTTGGAAAAAAATTCACATTTTTACGATAATTGTTAACATTTTTAAATTAGCCTCTTCCCGAATGTAATAGCTCAAATTCTTATGTATTATAACCACGGAAAATAATGTTTAAATATTATTTAAATCCATTAACATCTTCCGGTCGCGCATTGCCTTCTAAGTTAATAAAATTTTTTAAAATTTACAAACAAAGGTAGATCGCAGTTCAAGGGAAAAATACTATCAATTTAAATTTTTTTCTGGATTTTTTTATTGAATACAAGGTTAAATGTTTAATAATAAATTATTTTAGACCAGTAGTAATATTTATAAACAGATTTCTTTTATTGAAAAAACTAAGTTTGTTGTTCATGTTGAACAATTGAACATCTCCGTTTTCACTCATTCTTAGCTGAAAGTACTTTGAAATCTGATTTATGGGCGAAGTTAGGCATGGTTGACCTTGACAGCAGAGTCATTCTAATAAAACCATCCCTAGACTCAGCTCTGCAAACTTTTCCTGAGGCTTCTGTCACGAGTTTAAACTGCCTGTGTGTGAACTTGGAAAGCGAATGTCTTGAATGTTATATCCCAATTAGGGACTGAGTCACTTTGAATATGTGATTTAATCTCATCGTCACTGATATCGTTTAATAATGGGGGAGAAGATAAATCACAGCCCATCCAGTTAATTATGTCCGAGTAGTCTTGAGCCTTGAAATTAAGTTTTGGCGGCATGAATGTTCTGATAGTTTTTCTCTTTTGATCTAACTGTCTCCCCTTTAGAATCCATCGAAGTCCGAGCGCTCTTATGTGTTTTGTATTATCTTATGCCATGGCTAACATTAAATGTTAAAAGTGTTTTGCACGATGTTGGATTAATTACCGATTCTGACGTCTCCCATGTTACAGACAAAAACAAAATAAGAAGAGAAAAACAAAATGTTGGCTGAATTGTCTAGTAAATCTGAAGAATTTCCACTACAAGGTCTCTATTTGGATGGGAGGAAGGGCGACACGTTAGTGGTAGATCTAGCTCATTCGAAAAGGTCCCGTAGAGTAAAAAAGGAAGAGCATTACTCGTTAATTCAAGAACCTGGTTCAGTCTACATCTGCCATGTTACTCCAACTTCTGGAAGTCTGAAGATATTGTTACTTCTATTATTCCTTATCTCTCTGGCCGTGGTATTTCTCTTGAAAAATTAGTTGTCATAGGATATGTGATGGCACTCCTGTCAATACAAGTGCAACGGAATTTATGTCGAAACACTGTTACAGTTCCATTTATTATATGTGTCTCATTAATATTATGCATTTTTGTCAATAAAATTGTGCGACGTCAAACTATTAATGAAGTTTATTGGAACACCAAACTTGCACCCGGAATTGTGACGTGATAAATCACCTAGTGTAAATACTGTTTAACTTATAGTGTCTATGGTCTTCAATCGCTATACAAGCTACGTTCAAAACTGGATCGCTCTGGCGGCAGGAATATGAAACATCGCGGTGGAGAAAAGTTAAAAAAAAGTCGTGTAACTTTAATTCCTTCTTCTTGACTAGTGTGTTTTCTGGAACGCAGGTACGATAATTCTCGCAATAATAATTTAAATTTATTTTATCAAACTGTTAGTTATTTATTAATTTAATGGCCTAATAGTACCTTGTTAAATTTACAGTGTTAAATTATTTGCTTGCACGTGGGTATATTCCATACTCACTGGTGCAGTTTTGCGTTTGTTACGCTGAATTTTAAACGGGTCGGCCAGCCCATTTAAAATATATCTTTTGTGTAGAACAATTTTTTTTTTAATCGTCTTATTTATATTAATGTCCTGGCGGAGTTTAGCCGTAGGCTATTCTACCACTCAACCAGGACGGACACACACACATAGACAATATCACAACACCCATTCCCTGCGACATTGCCATCTGCCGCAGCTCTCCTCAGGAGAGGAGAGCGACTAGATTGTGTTGTCGCTCACACAACAGCAATCTAGTTCACTGCTGCCATCTCGGTAACACATGAAAAACGCCACTACACATCCATACCCTAGCCAGGATTCGAACCTGGGACCCCGTGGTCGCAAGCTTAACACCTTAAGCACTGCGCCACCGAGCCGGTGGCGCAGTGCTTATTTCTGTTTTGTATTTTATTTCTATAGGTATAGAAAACCAGAAAGAAATCCAGACTTTGCTTGTTGGTGGTGTCTGGTTGGGTAAAATTCTTCTAGAACCTGTGAAAGGATTCAGTCGCTGTTTTGCCGTATAGGCACGAGGTGAGTGGTTTCATTTTCTTTTTCTTGATATTTATCATAGTTAGAAACTAAATTTGTGAATTGAATACCACTCAGCTCGTGTAAAGGGCAGTGTTCTGCAAATTTGTAGTAAATTCTGTTTTCAGTAAATACCTAACCATAATTAACTGAGTTAATTAGTAGTTTTCTTTTTCTGTGAATTAAATTTAATGTGTTCATTACACATACGTGGTACTGATTTTTTATTATTTAAAGTAACATTATTGGTGCCATTGACTAGATTTTGTGTTTTTGCTGGAGTTCTCGTCAGTGTTTTCTTGGAAGTCATTTTTACTTTGAAAGCCGTCTGAGTCACAGACGTTTATTTTATTTAAATCACTTATTTTTGCAATATAGACCAACACGGTTTATTTTTTTGTGATTAAATATTAAATACCTTTTCTGTTTTTTTGTCTTTCATAACCTGTTGGTTAAGAAAAAAAACTAAATAATATTTTTTTCTCTTTTGTCGTAGTTTAAAATTTCTTAAATATCATAATTTTTATCTTATAAATCGTGTCTAGTCAAGTATCTAATCAAATTTTATCAAAATTTTGGTCATAAAAAAATATAATTTTTTCGTAATATCTTGAATTTTAGTTTTTGCAACTTACAATTTCTCCTCAGGTTAAATTAGTATAATTTTTGTAGTTAAGTAATTAGAAATTAGAAATTAGAAAGTGAGGTGAGGTACGGTACCGGTTTCAGTGAGTGGACCTCTTTCTTGACAGGCAGATCACTGCAGGTCAGAGTGAACAACAAGCTTTCAACTCGTCGGGATATTCGCGCGGGCGTCCCTCAGGGGTCGTGCCTGTCACCAAAGTTATAGAATTTATACGTTTCCGACTTCCCGGAGTTTCCGAATACGAACCTTGCCAAGTACGCCGACGATACGGCCATGTAAGCGCATTCGCACAACGCACAAGCAGCAAATATGCTACTGAAGGCGCACATGGCCCGCGCCACGGCATATTACGACAAGTGGAAGATTCGGATCAACGCCGAAAAGTCGGAGGCCATTCTCTTCACGCGCCGGTTCACTGAGAACCGCATCCTAACACCAATTTCGATCGAAGGCCGCCAAATTCCTATTAAAAGGTGCGTGAAGTATTTGGGGGTAAACTTGGACAAACGACTGACGTTTAACATACACATAAACGAAACTGTACGCAAGGTCTACTCCATGTCCAGGAGTCTGTATCCACTCCTGGCTAGGGGTAGCGGACTAAACAGGACGAACAAGAAATTACTGTATACAATGGTGATCAGGCCGGCTATCACATACGCGGCGCCGGTGTGGTGCAGCATCCCGGCCACGACAATGCGGAAACTTAGAGTCTTAGAACACAAATTTATGCGCCTCATTTCGAACTCTGGTAGGTACACCTCCCTCAGAGATCTCTACGCACGTTGTCACGACATAACCCCACTAGCGGACTTCGTCCAGGAAATATCACAAAAATTCTACCAATTCAAACTGGGCGATAGTCCACTAACCCGCGATATAACACGAATCAGACAGCATAATGCCATACTTTTCAACCTGAAACACCCATTACCATACCAGGCGTTGCCTATCTTTCGGCAACCTCCCTAGCCACACGTTTCTATATCATAATTCTTCCTTTTCACCAGCTTTTACCTCAAACCCCTTTCTATCCCCTCTATTCACCTCCCTTTTTCTTAATTTTTATTAGTTCTTTTGTCCTTTTTTGTCTCCTTTTCAAAATCCCCCCTCGGCCAATAACTGCTTGTAAAATCCAAACTTTTTAAACTACAACATCCCCTCACCCTACCTTCCTGGAGGCGGTACGACCACCAGGACGAAGGATGTCATTAGTTCGAACGGGTTTTTTCATTGAGTTTTCCCCGTATCAGTAACCGAAACTTTAAACAGTGCAGTGCGCCCTAACAAGTGCACCGTAAATAAAAACCAATAAGTTTAATTTTAAGTTTCTAAAAGCTTTCTCCTATATCTAGTCATATTGTTAGTTTTAAGTCTTACCTATTTTTTAAGACAGGAGCACTAACGCCCCGCTTCAACTTATTGTTCTAGCCGAACCGGACTCACTCCGCCCAGCTACACACAAACCACGACGCCACGCGCTGTGGTTGTGCGGCTGGCTCCGGACCGGAATCCGGCTAGGCGCATATAATGTAACTAAAATATTAAATAAATTGTTATTGAATTGAATATTGAATTGAGTGAGTGGACCTCGATCGGCGAAGTTAAGCACGCCGGGCCGAGTCCATCACTTGGACTGGTGACCGTATCTCATCTCGCCGTCCTGGTTAAGTGGTAGAGTAGCATTAGCTAAACTTCGCCAGGACGTTAATATAAATAAAGGCATTAAAAAAAAAAAAAAAGTTTGTTACCGAGTATATATGTTACTCAACATTTAAAGTTGCCTCACAACATAATTTCAATTTTTCCTTCTATTTCACCGACTGGTTTTAACCATTTTTCCCCCCATTTTTAGGTAAAAAAATACCTGGACCAAGTGAAGAGGAGTGACCCAGTACAAATCAACGTCCATCAGTCTCTTTTAAGGAATTTGGTGGTTCGGACAGCATCCTCGTTGAGAGCGGACAGAGCTTAGACTCCAAGCTAGAAGGAGGTTCATTTTGGGATCTCAGCTCAATTATATGTCCCTCACTTACCGAACTTTCGGCAGCTTTCAGCCCCATAGACCTACTACAGTTACCCAGTTACGTAAGAATTTGTACTGTCATTACATTCCTTTTGGTCAGAAGAAAGCATGTAAAAAACCAGTAAAAAATTTTCTTTTCCATTCATTAACTTATACATTTTTATTGTTCATCATTTTACATTTCAATTTTTTTTAATTTAAGTTATCAATTCATTACATGTATTTTGTCTAGTCATTAAGTTTTATACATATTTTGTACAGAAATTGTAAATTTTCTTAAAAGTTGTCTTGTAATATGTTGTTCAAATTTTATTTATTTAGTGTTATTATTCCTACTCGCCAAGATATTCAAGAATAGATTATTTGTATTTTTAGTATAACAATTATTTATTTCAAAATACGCTGGCGCTCTTAATGCCTAATACAACTTAGAAATTAACTGCACAGCAACAACAAAAAAATATAAAAAACCCATCGACCTGCGGTGAGCTAGCAGGAGCTAGGTAAGCGCACCTCTTGTTTGGACAGTGCAATAAATCAACTAAGTGTCGTGACACAGGTTGGAAAAACGGTCTGATTGGTCTGACTTGGAAACACCGTTACAATGGGCAGTTTGCCATCTCCATTTCAATGAACTGCCATTTCGGCATGTGTTTCAATACCTAGACGACAAATCAACAGATCCGAAGTCTTTGAGTGGGCCAATCGGTAAAAAGCTAAGTGGCTGCGAAAAACGTCCGGTGATTGGCTTCGAGAGTATTGACTGTCAGATCCCCACAATACTAAGTAAGGATCAGCAATATCTACTCGATATTTCTATGGCAATAAAGTCGGGAAACTGTAAAGAGAATTTAGGTGTAAGAGATCCTGATCCCTTGTCACACTCGAAGTGTGACAACAGCAAATCGAACTCTCAGATTGTACTTAAGTGAAGAAAGTCTCACACCTCAACTTAGAGAAATAGTTAATATTCATTTTAAACCCATACATGCCAATATGGTTTAGTATTAGAACAAGTAAATATTTTACAGAAGGGCCAAAACTTGCGTACCAATCAATAAAATCTTCAAGGTACCTGCCTGAAGGTTTACGTAATATAGTCAACCCTGTGATCGAACGAAATTTCTTTTTCGCTCATCCAGAACATTTAATGTTAGCCATGACAAAAGATAATACAAAATACTTAAGAGAACTCGGACTTCGACGAATTCTGAAAGCGAGATTGTTAGATTAAAAGAGAAAAACTATAAATGCTGCCAAAACTCAATTTCAAGGCTCAAGACTACTCGGAAATAATTAACCGGATGGACTGTGATTTATCTTCTCCCTGATTATTAAAAGATATCAGTGATGATGAGATTAAATCACATATTCAAAGTGACTGAGTCCCTAATTGGGATATAACATTCAAGACATTCACATTCCCAGTTTACACACAGGCAGATGAACGATGTGTGAAACTCGTGACAGAAGCCTCAGGAAAATTTTGCGGAGCTGAGTCTAGGGATGGTTTTATCAGAACGACTCTGCTGTCAAGGTCAACCATACCTAACTTCGCCCATAAATCAGATTTCAAAGTACCTTCAGCTAAGAATGAGTGAAAACGGAGATGTTCAGTTGTTCAACATGAGTTTCTTGGACTTTGACGACTCTTCACACAAAAACTTTTCAATAAAAAATCTGTTTATAAATATTACTAAAATAATTTGTTTTTAAACAATTAACCTTGTATTGAATAAATATAACCAAACATGCAAGTCTTTAGTATTTTTTTGCCTTGAACTGTGATCTACTTTTGTTTGTAAATTTTTTTCAAAATTTCAATACCTTTGAAGACAATGCGCGACCGAAAGATGTTCATGGATTTAAATAATATTTAAACAATATTTTCTGTGGTTATAATAAGGATTATTATAAGAATTTGAGCTATTACATTCGGGAAGAGGCTAATTTAAAAATGTTAAAAATTATTGTAAAAATGTGAATTTTTCCAAATTTCGGCAAACTTTATAGCACTTACGCGACCGGAAGATATAAACCGATTTTATTTCTTTTTTTACACTTTTTAGTCTCTCCCCAATTCCCAATTTCTTCGCGTAATGAAACGGTTTTTAGCACAAGATTCTTTTCTGCGATGATTATTATTAAAAATTTTGGTCCGCTTATAACACACCTATTTGATTTATTCGATTAAATCAAATAGGTATAATAAATTTCTAAACAAAAAAAATGCTTCGAATTTAAAAATAGAACACAACTGGCAAGAGGCAAATGCAACTTCTAAATTTTAGATCATCCTGAAGTGCATCCCGTCTCAATGAAGTTGTCACGCTGAATTTAATATCCATGGAAGGCCTTCAGAGAGCTGATGTAAGAAGAGAGATGCTCAATAAAGCGGTAGTGTCTGTTAAATTCCAAGCTAATCCCATTTCCATCAACTTGCCTATCCTAATCTGACATGAGATTGCGCTCAATATGCCTATTCGGCAGATTAGATGTGCGATCCTTTCGATGTTAGTTTACGTGCGACCGCTGTAATTCATTAAGCTGATGCAGAATAGCTCATTATTTATTTATTACCGTATAAATAATGACGCGTATTTTACATTATTTATTTGTAAAACGGTGGTCAATATCAAAGAGAGAAATAGCTCAGGCACCTTGGCAGTTTCAATCTTGGTTATTTTAAGAAGGACGAACCTTGCACTATTCGATAGGTTATACAGTATGTGGTATTTAATACGGCAGCATTATTCTATAGTGGAACGCGTTTCCTGACATGTACTGGATGGACCATTATAGTCCACGCAAATTAGACGAAAAAATAGCGAATAGAAGAAAAAAATCATATACAAATTTTATTTGGGCCATACATAGTTCATAGAGGTAGAAGTAAGGATCCGAAAAGTTCCCACCTTACCCGTTGTTGTTTTGGGGCGAAAAACCACCCCTAGACAGGAGTTAGTTACGATTATTCTCATTTTTCTTCGAATCCGTCATTCCCACGAAAAAGGTATAGGAACAAAAATATTCGTCATTAAATTCTACACAAAAAAAAGTTCTATGGTCGATTTGCGTACTCCCCGCCGTTTTCTCTCTATCGACGTTTATAGTAGGGGGGAGTTTGGAGCGCTCGGCGAAAAATCGATGGTACGCAATTTTTCACAGCGAATATCTCCGAACGGCTACTTTGACGTCAAAAATGGTTATAATGAAACTTGTAGAGCGGATTCTCCTCTACAAGATTCATCTTGTACTTTTCTTTTTTATTATTATTTTTGTTGAATTTTCTCGCTTTTATCCACAACGTGTAATAATTTTAATATTTATTATTTCTTTTCGCCCAAAAAAATTCTCAGCAAGCTAGAGGTTTACAGAGGAAGGAATTAATACGCTGATTGCGGAAGATGATGCCGACTAGCTCATCGTACAAACTGCGATCGAGAAATGTCAGCAGTATGAGACAGTTTTCATCGTTGGACAGGACGTCGATCTTCTCGTGCTCACTATAGCCCTTTCTCCTCAACATAAAGACATTCAACTTTTTAGAGAATCCCAGGGAAACATAAAGGTGAGGATATACAGTCTTCGGATGTCTTGATAAACTGTAAGGAAACTGTGCAAACACATGTAGTGGAGCGAAAAAGAGGTAAAATTGTGTCGTTTTTTTTATCAGCCTAGAACAAGATCAGACACAGTGGGTATTACCGACAACATCATTTTACACATAAAAACACGAAATACGACATTTTTTAGTGGTCACAGATATTCTTATTTAAGAAAAATTGTAAAATTTAATTTTTTTTTAAATCATGTTTCTTTGTACATCTATTACCATATCTCAAAAATGAATTGAGCTATCGATGTGAACTTTTTTTTATTATAAAACACACACTTAAGCGCTTCTTTCTATACATAGGATTGCTAATAAAAAAAAATGTGAACATGCCAAAAACGAAGATGACCCTGAAAGTTTACAGAATATCCCATCAAATTTTCACTAAGCGAGGAACTTTTTTGTTTTTGAAAATTTTGTGTAACATTCTATGAAGAAAATGAAGTCAATAGACTAAAAAAGTTTTTAGAAAAAAAATATTTTCATTATTAGCAACAGTTTGCTAGTTCGGAATTTTTTAGTATGGGGGAATTGTCGAAGCGTACGCGCGCGGGCACTTAAGAATAATAATGATTATGTATTGTGTGTAACGGAACTTTTCATTATTATTTTTTTATGTTTAGGACTGTTTTATCACGTTTTAGGATCTGAAAGGATAACTTATTTTTTCTAGTGGCGCATTAAGGACTAAGGTTGAAGGCAAAAAGGAATTAAAAATCTCAAATAAAGTATCTGGGATAAAAATGCATTACATTGGGATCTCGAAAACGGTAAAAAATAATATTATAGTGAATGGAAAAAAAGTTGCGCAACTAGGGGGCTAATAAAATTTCATAAACAGAAGTTTGGGAAAAGTAATAATTTTGGAGTGTTTTGATAAAAAGTAAACTATCGAGTTTTCCTTTTTTTGCGTTATTATTGGTGCTAAATAGAAAAGTCAGTTTCTTAAAGCACTTTTTTTTGAACGTGGCAATCTTAATATTTTTGTATCCGACATTTCCTGTGTCAGAGTCCCTATCCGAAATTCCCATGCATTGCATTTTTACCCTAGATCCACACAATAATTGAGTAAACGTGTTATTTTCGCCTAAATTAGGTAACAAAAAAGAAAAAAATATCTTAAATTAAGTCTCTTTTAATTTCCGCAGCCCTAATTATAGAAACTCTGTTTCCATGGCTTGGGCACAAGTTTATCGTTCTCCCCTATTACTACGCCACATAAAATCCACTCCATTTTACAATGAAACTTAGATTGCTTTTTTATCTTAAATATTTTTTTAGCAGATAATTCACGCACAATTCGCACAATAGCCATACGTTCTACAATATAATACAAGTGGTCATAAGGGAAAGAATATCGTTACACATTTTACTTCCACATCCAGTGTAAGTATAGTATCGACAAAAATATTTTTGAAAATTTTTATTGTTTTTAGCATGTCATGAAACGTCGAGATTTTAAGTTTGAGCAAAAAGAAAAAATCTGTCTGTCGGTCTGTGCGCACAATTACTCCGTAACCGTTTAAGATATTGACTTGAAATTTGGTACACGTACCTATTTGTTTTAACGAGATCTGGAACTAGATTATTCCTTAGAGGGTTAGGGGGTAAATGGGGGTAAAAGAGAAGCTAAGGTCTCAAAATTTTTTTGGCATTAACCACCCCCATTACCAACTCCCACCCCATTATTCAAAGGGGCGAAAAAAATAAAATTGTCATTTAGTGTGTGTACAAAAACCAAAGTCCTCAATTTTTTTTTTACTTTATCCACCACTACTACCACCTACCTTCCACCACCCTCAGCCCCAATACCGATGTGACATATCGTTTTATAGGTTTTTGGGGTAGACGATTTCAAATATTTTATTATTAAAGTTCCATAAACAATTTCTTAGTTTGTTGGGTATTTTGCCACTGTAAAAATATTTAAAAATTTTGATGAAATAAACCTCTGCGCCAAAAGGATCAGACAGAGGTTGGTTTTTATACTTCTATTACAAAATGTCTCACACCTAAAAATACATAAACTGAAACAAAATTGTTAAATGATAAATTGAAAAATTAAAACGAAGGCAGTTGACGTTTCGGAAAATAGTTCTTTTTCCGTTATCAAAACTTTCACTTTTGAGAATGTCAAACCAGACAGTTTGTTGTTTATGTATTCCCATAGTCACGTGAGACATTAAATTATATTTATTTTATTTTTACTTACTTCGTCTCTGAGGATCGGCAACCAGCTAGTACAGAAATCTACAGAATAATTAGAAACACATTTATCCTCATTTAATAAGATAATAGCGGATTCCTTAAGTTTTCTTTTAGTTGAGTTGCTTTCTTTTTCCAAAATTTTCTGTCTGATCCTTTTGGCGCAGAGGTTTATTTCATCAAAATTTTTAAATATTTTTACAGTGGCAAAATACCCAACAAACTAAGAAATCATGAATATGCCACAAATAATAAATTATAAACAATTTCCATAAACAATTATTTCCACATCAAATTTTTTTCGTTGTGAGAGACTTGGATAGAAGATCAGGATGTGGAAGTAGTGATTCCTTGGGCAACGGTTTTATAATTTGACCTTCGACGAGAACGAATAACGTTGATCGTACACCGCCCTGAGATTAGTTAGTTTTAGTGGATGCGGGCGTATTAATACTCAATTTCTGCAATTCGCGCGCTCCAAAAAAATCACTGTACCTAAACTATCAAAGATACAATAAGAATTATGCTATCAAAAACTTTTTTGGTCTTTTGGCTTTATTTTCTTCGCAGCATGTTATACAAAATTTCCAAAAACAAAAAAGTTTGTAGCTTAGTGAAAATTTGACTGCGTATTTTCTGAACTTTCAAGGTTATCTAATTTTTTAACATGCTTAAAAATGTTTTAATTAACAATACTATACAAAGATAGAAGCGCTTAAGTGTGTGTTTTATAACAAAAAAAAGTTCATGTGGATATCTCCATTCGTTTTTGAGATATGGCATTAGAAACAAAATTTCACACCTTTTTAAAAATAACAATGTCCGTGACCACTAAAAAATGTCGTATTTCATAATTTCTAATGAACATCGACCTACTTAACGAAATGGTATATGTCTCAGTTTGTTCTAAGATTAAAAAAAAAAAACTCTAGAAGGAAGCGACTTTTCCCCTGTTTTTTACTCCACTAATGCATTTAGTGGTTGCGACACTACTTCTGCTTTGTTCGGTAAAGGCAAATCACAAACTCTAACTATACTTAATAACAGAAGAGATTTGACATTATGCCTATATTTAACAACCCTCAATCAACAACTGCTAGAGAGCGTTTCACGATGGCGTTATGTAAAGCTCCAAAGAAAGAGAAATCTTTAAATAGACATAGATTTCTCACATTCAATAAATTGGTTGGGAAATCAAGTAACGCTGTACTATTATCGAGATTACCGCCAACATCTGCCGCTTCTCATCAGCATGCTTATAGGGTTTTTCATCAAATTCAGTTATGGAGAGGAATAAACCTTGATCCGACACAATGGGGTTGGAAGAAAACTGATACCGTTCTTTTACCCATTTTTACACCTGAGGCACCAGCTCCGTCTTCCGTTCTACAACTTATATCTTGCAACTGCAGGATGGGTTGCGGGAAACGATGCGGGTGTGTAAAAATAGGATTGCTCTGCTCAACCATGTGCTCCAACTGTCACGGACAAGGCTGCTTAAATTCACCTACCGAAGATGATTGAAGAAAACCCTATCGACGACTGAAACCGACAATGACGACAGTGGAATAGGCCTACAGGGGAAACCACTTACAAAAAAAAACGCACCGAGACCTCTACCTCATGGGTGGTGTGGAAATAAGGTCATATTATAAAGTGCGTATCCTCAAAAAAAGCGAGAAAATTCAACAAAAATAATAAAAAAAAAAGAAAAGTACATGATGAATCTTGTAGAGGAGAATCCGCTCTACAAGTTTCATTATAACCATTTTTGACGTCAAAGTAGCCGTTTCGGAGATATTCGCTGTGAAAAATCGCGTACCACCGATTTTTCGCTGAGCGCTCCAAACTACCCCCTACTATGAACGTCGATAGCGAGAAAACGGTGGGGAGTACGCAAATTGACCATAGAACTTTTTTTGTGTAGAAATTAATGAAGAATATTTTTGTTTCTATACCTGTTTTTCGTGGGAATGAAATGAGAATAACCGTAAAGTCCCGGCTGAGGGTGGTTTTTCGCCCCAAAAAAGGTGTTTCCATCAACGGATAAGGTGGGAACTCTTCGGATCCTTAATTATATTCCTATTAACTATACATAACCCAAATATAATTTGTATATGAATTTTTTCTCCTGAAAAGTATGCGTGGACTATTAAGGACCCTAAATGGGTCAAAATTTCGAGATCGACTGTTAGGCCATTTTTTATAGGCTAAGTGGATAACGTATTGGATTTGCAGTGGTCGCAAATACCTTCAGACAAAATCTTAGCTCGATATATGGTGTTTGCTATTTTTTTAAATATTTCTTCAGTCGATCGATGTAATATGAAGTTATCGCAAACAAAAACTACTAAATATCTTGGACTGATAATAGATTAAAACTTAAAGTAGACAAAACATATCCAACAATGAAATAATAAAATGCATAAGCTAGTTTGGAAATTCTACCATCTATAAAAATCACTGCCTTTCAATACCTTAAAGACATTGTATCATGCCTTAGTCGAATCACTTCTTAGATATGGAATAATAATATGGGGAAGTGCATGTTCAACATACTTAAATATATCATAAAAATATATATATATAAAATTATTTTAGGAAAAAATAAACAATACTCTTCTGAACTGATATTTAAACAATTCAATGTATTTAATATATAACTATTATATACTATGTCTGTCCTTATATTTACCCATAAGCACAAAAATATATTAGACATAATACAACATTGTCACAATACAAGGTTTGTAACTTACTACGGCCCTAAATTTTATCATTTTTAACCAACCCATTTTAAATTATATAACAATATAAATGTATTCTCTCGTAAAGTATCTGAACATTTAAAAAATAATAAATTTGGCTTTGTGATTATTAGTAGGTGGTTAAAGAAGAAAAAAATAAACTATCTTACATAATACAATTTTTTTTTTTCATTGTCTTATTCATATGCTATTATATTATAGATAGCTATAAGTAATACAGGGAAAGATTGAAAAAAATCACTGTAATTCGAAAAAAAATTGTGCAGACTTCAAACTGGTTATAAGTTTAAAATAGGCCAAAGTTCACGAAACAAAAAAGTTTAGGAGTTTTACGGATCCGTGGGAGCCTATAGGGGGTAAAAAGGGGTATTTTTAATTAAAAAAATCGATTTTTCTTTATTTTCTGGGGAAATATGGCATTTACAAAATAGCATTATTGAAAGAAAAATTAATTACTGAGCAGTTACAATAACAAAATGCCAACATTTTGTTAACAAAAATGTGAAAACGCACATAGAACCGGCCATAACTTCTTTATTTTTTGTGATGTAGAAACAAACAAAAAATCATTTTAAATATATTCAACATTTTATACTAAATACTTCATCCTAAAAACGGTTGGATGCCATCTATAAAATTACATACCTCCGAAACAATCAACCCTACACAAATATATAAACAAAATAAATTTATTCTCAGTTTATAAGCTTCATTTTTGATGTCCACTATATTTCCTCTTGAACTAATATTTATTGAGGTATTTGCAGAGAAACAAGAAGGTTACGTTTTTTCTAAAATCCTTTTACGTTTTAAAATGCAATTTTTTTTCTAAACCAAGCACTGTAAGCCGGTGAAAACATTTTAGCGTCTAGGTCACACTATATATTAACGAAAAACAGGATATGGGAATATATTTTTTTAATTACTAACTACTTACATTAACAAAATTGCGACGTTTTTATTTAAAAAAATGTGAAAAAGTACATTGTTTATGTCATAACTTCTTTGTTTTTTATGCTATAAAAATAGGAAATAAATCATTTGAAAACCTAATTAATAGTTTTTCATTTTGGTTATTAGCGTTTTTGGCTTAAGTGCCATATTTTCTGATATTTAACATTTAAACTGAATGCTTCGTCTTATAAACGTTCGGGCGCCACCTTTAGACTTTCAGATTTCCGAAACCATTAACTCTACAAAAATTAGAAAAAAAAAACGAAATTCATCCTTAATTTAGTAGCTTTGTTATTTGTCTTTAGCATGTTTTTGTTCAATGCAATACCTTTCGAGTTATTTGACGAAAAGCTAAAATCTCAAAATTTCTAGTAGTTATAATTTAAATCTATCAATTTATATGAAAAGTTGCATAGAACCATTTCTTCTTAAAATTTAATTCTCTCTCAGCTCCAATGTTTTTGTTTTTTTTTTATAAATTAACTAGCCCTCGCATAATATAAAAACTTCTTTTTTTATGCATTTACTATTAAGCTGCCAAAAATTAACGATACCTAATTCATATGACATTATTCCGAAGATAAAACCTCTAGTATTTCGGTTAATTATTGCTATAAAATTAAATTTAAAAACACCAAATTACAGATAATTTTGTCAGAAACAACTTTTATTTGAACTATTTTTTTGTAAATGCCATATTTCGCCATATATCCCGAGAAAACAGAGAGAAATCGATTTCTTGATTAAAAATACCTCTTTTCACCCCCCTATAGATTTCCGAGGATCAGTAAAACTCCTAAACTTTTTTGTTTCGTGAACTTTGGCCTATTTTGAACCTATAACCAAAGTTTAAGGTCTGCACAATTTTTTTCGAGTTAAAGTAAAGTTTTTCTGTACTAATATGTCTATACCTGTGTTTTCGTGTATACATATACACTAGACCAACCCAAAAAAAAAAATCTTGTCATATTTTATGTCTCACCCTGTAAAAATGTTCCTTTTTATGTAAAAGAAGAAATGCTCTTTTGATTAAAAAAAAAAATGAATTTTAAAATGTGCTACCACGCTCTAAAGTACGCTATTTCAATCATTTTGCGTTATCTACAAAAATTAGGCTGCGGGCTTCATCTAATATATGTTTTTTAGTGCCAAAGTGGTTTTTCACTTTAAATATTATATAAATAATTGAAAATTATCGAGTAAAATTTTTTTTGTAAAAAACCCGACAAAAAAAACTACTTTAAAATGTTAAAAAATGGACAAAAGGAAAATCTCATATAAATCTGCTTTAGGTCTGCCTAAAATACTTTTTCAATATATTCCAAAACATATCTAAACTAAAATTTACTATAATTACTTATAAGCGAGCAGAAACTAGAGTGCGAAAATTAAAGTTTTCAGGGTATATTTCACAATTTTACTAATAAAAGCACCAAAAATATATCATTAAAATTGTAAATAACTAATGAAGTTATATTTTTTTTCCTGGAAAATTATATTAAATATAGAAAATATTGTTCTTTGAGGCCCCGGGTTTTTAAGGATAGGCTTGAATTTGTTTAACTTATTCACCATTCTAAATAATTATTATTAATAATAATTTTTTAATTTATTATATATTTTTTTTTGTTTCTGTACATTTCTTTGTTTCTGCACTTTGTGTTATCAGTAAAGCTTGTTTTTGTTCTTCATCTATTGTAATGACATTATTAAATCGAGAAATCAACGAATTTGACATTAAAATTCCGGGCCTCAAAAAACAATATTTTCTATATTTAATATAATTTTCGAAGAAAAAAAATATTATTTAAGTAACTTCATTAGTTATTTACAATTTAATGATATATTTTTGGTGCTTTTATTAGTAAAATTGTGAAATACACCCTGAAAACTTTAATTTTCGCACTCTAGTTTCTGCTCGCTTGCAAGTAATTATAGTAAATTTTGGTTTAGATATATTTTGGAACATATTGAAAAAGTATTTTCGGCAGGCCTAAAGCAGGTTTATTTGAGATTTTCCTTTTGTCCATTTTTTAGGATTTTAAAGTAGATTTTTCTTATCGGGTTTCTTACAAAAAAATTTTACTCGATAATTTTCAATTATTTATATAATATTTAAAGTGAAAAACCACTTTGGCACTAAAAAGCCCGCAGCCTAATTTTTGTAGATAACTCAAAATGATTGAAATAGCGTACTTTAAAGCGTGGTAGCACATTTTAAAATTCATTTTTTTTTTTAATCAAAAGAGCATTTTTTCTTTTACATAAAAAGGAACATTTTTACAGGGTGAGACATAAAATATGACAAGATTTTTTTTTTTTTGGGTTGGTCTAATATACACATAATGAATAAATATATAATAATATTTAATAATACCATCATTTCGTACACACACGTGATCTACCATGACATGCGGAAAATTTAACAGTAGGCACCGAAAGGACTTAAAAAAATGAAAAATTAAAAAAAAATGACCAAAAAAATTACCTTATTTTTTTTGTAAAAATGCGCCGCCAATGACTTAACGGTACAACATCACTTTATCAGACTTGGGATTGACACTATTGACAATAAAGCTGGAGAAGATTGAAGGGACTTTTTTGTTTTAATCAAATCACACTACAAAAATAGCGAAATAAATCGAAAAGACATTGACCCTATGCTGGTGAACTCTGAAACAAGTACCTAGATATACGAGATATTTCAATAACACCGATGTCCTGATTGTTCGACCGAAAGCAAAAAACGCAGCACTTTGTTCTGTGCTTTGACCACGCTTGCCGGCTTCACTTTTTATGCCAATCAAGGAAATGTAAACAACTCCAATACGTTCTTTCACAAGTAAGTTCGTCGACCTATTCCTGACCTAGTCAATAACAGTAGTGTATCTTCGCAAATTTACTAATAATTTAATATACTAAATTACCTCAGAACACTCTAAAATTTTGCAGGGGCTTTCCCACATTATAGACAAGTACACCATTTTATTTTCCGCATACCATGGTAGATCACGCTGTATAGTCTAGGTGCACCCTAAAGAGAGGCATAATAACATATTCATATGAGTTAGGTACAAATTTATATCGTTTTAATGTTTAAAGTGATTATGCAATACATATGGTATGTATACATATTATTATTTGTGAACAGAAATGCAATAGATTTGGTTTGATTTGATCGAGTCTGAAATGTTGAATTACTATACTAAGTATTCAGTTCTGAATATTACCAATTTTTTTCAGTCATTCATAATTATCGTAAACCATCATCGATTCCCATTCCTGGACTATTCATACGTCAAGGATGTAATTTATATGCAAAAATATCAAAATATCAAAAATATCAAATTCTAGGCAGAGACATATATTTGACGTTGCAACTCATGCTAAAAATTTGCGTTTAAAAGTAAAAATATCGTGTCCTCCTCATTTTGAGTAAAATGGACATTATCGAGATGTATGGCACTGCTGTTTAACACCATGGCTAGATGGCACAAGTCAATTTGTTGGAATAATTAAGGATTAGCCGAAGTACTGGGCAATTCTAGGTAAAACAACTCCAGAATATCATCAGATAAACTGACTTTAGGTATTCAGTGAAAGTATCAGTCTAACAATAGGCACACTGTAGTGACGTAGACAAAATATAACCATAAATCCCTGTCAAAAAAGTGATTAATAGTCATGAAAATCTAAAGAACTACATGAAAACACGAAAGAAAGTATGGAAATTAGTTCTAGTTGATATTTTCATGCAACTACAATAGTATGCTATAAGTAAAAGTAGAGAGATACCTAAAAGATTTTAAAATTAAATGGTACCACTATTTTCACTTACTTAATACTATGTAATGGGGATGATTCTGAAACAAATAATCGACTTTATAATATTTGTACAGCTAATCTTACTATGAGTGGAATTTTAAAAACAATTGCTAAAAACTATTAGAAATGACGTGACAAGAAACATTCATTAAGAGTAACTAATAGTCCAGTCAACGAATTAGTTGCAGAGGACATGGAGAGGAGCAGAATTTTCCTCTTCAGGAATGTGTTGAGGGTAGTTAGGAGGTAAACATAATAAAAGTCCCCGCCCCTATCCCTGCCGCTTCAGGGGCGAGGGGTGGGGAAAGGTCATTTTTTTCGATTCTTTGTTTATAAATCGGAAACGATGCGTCGTACGCGAATAATATCTCTATGCAAAACTAAATTATATTAAATTTCCTACAAGAATGTTTATATTAATTTTCTTCCTGTGTTAAAGTTTCCGAGATATTCGCCAGTGAAAATCGATAATTAATAAATACATTCATTATATATCTGAAATGTTTCTATCAAAACGGTTTACCGTGGTCTACTAATAAATCACAGTCGCAAAACAATCTTTATTTAACAACACTCGACATATTTACCTACGTTATAATATTTAGTCGAAATCTATACATTTCCTTAAATATACAGTTTGATTCACTTAAAAATGAAGATACCTTTATAACTTTTTTATTTTGTTTCCGATTTGAATCAAACTTTAGTCAAGTATAGAACAAATTAGGATCTATTTATGACCAGACAAACATTCGCTTGCTACAAATGCAAAGTCACTTGATATAAAGTTTCATAAAACCAAGTTTACTCTTCCGAAATGCTGCAGATGTTGAATAGCAGCCAGTAAAAGTATGCAGGAAGAGAATTTCTTTTAGTTCTAGCTGCTGCACTTGGTGGGTGGAGTAAACATTGGTTTGAACTTCTCCTCTGCCAGGTTTTATGAATAACAATATTGCAGTAAACATCACTACGATAAGAAAATACCTAATATAATTTTTTATTTTATTCCGCATATTTTGGTACCGCAGGTGGCTTTGCATTTGTAGCAGGCGAATGTTTTTCTGGTTTTTCTTTGTTCTATACTTGAGTAAAATTTGATTCAAATCGGAAACAAAATAACAAAGTTATAAGGGTGTCTTCATTTTAAGTAACTCACACTATATATTTAAGGAAATGTATAGATTTCGACAAAATATTACGTTAGTAAATACGTCGAGTACTGTAAAATAAAGATTGTTTTGTGACTGTGATTTATTAGTAGACCACGGTAAAACGTTTTGATAGAAACATTTTAGATAGGTACATAATTTTTTTTTCCTCCTCTTGGCTTTGGATGAAACCATCAGCCAGTACCTCTTGATTTATAACACACTCGTGACACATGCAAACAAAACTCTTTCAGCATAATATGATATTCAATCCTGTTATTGCCTACTATTAACCTAACCAAAGCTATATAAATGAAAGTGTAAAGTATGCATGCAATACACGTACTTGTATGCGCACACATACAAACACAAGTACATACACCTATCTATCATAGGGATATATAACGGGGACTCATTTCACGTCGAGGGGTCCATCTTGACGACTTCATGGAAGCATGGACAGGGTAGGGGGACCACGGTATGATAGGTTAGAACTATACAGGAGCAATTAACACCAAGGTAACAAGTTTAACCTAAAAAATTATTTGACTTATAGACTTATATTTGTTGATTTAAAAAATATATACAATGCTGTGAAGGCCTCGAAATTTTCGGATACCAGAATATTATTAACATTTAGGGGTAGGTAGAATCCGAGTTCTACCAGTTTATCCATTAAAACATTCATTTGACCTTGATTAAGGGCCGGTTTTATAGGCACAGATTAAACCTAAGTTTAACTAGAAGATTCTGTTGAGGTCCGAAATAAAAATAAATAGCTTGTTTAACAAAGTGTATATTAAGCCCATTCATCAAATAGGAAATTATTAATAAATTTGAATAAAGCTTCTGTGATATTGATAGTTGTTATTGACAGTTATTATCGATATAGTACAGTAACTAAAGGTTTTAACTTCGGAATAATGTCATATTGAACGGATTTCGTTCATTTTTGGCAGTATAATAGTAAATGCTCCACAGAAAAGTTTCTATATTGTGCGGAGACTTGCTAATTTATAGGGGGTGCATGCCACCCCCTCTCAGGGGGTGGCACTTAAAAAATATATATATTTGTTGGAGCTGAAATAGAATCAAATTTTAAGAAGAAAAGGTTCTATGCAATTTTTCACATAAATTATTGATAGTTTTTAAGTCATAACAACTTCAAAATTGCGATTTTAGCTTGAAAAAAAGGTATTTCCAAACGGCTTTCGTCAAGTATCTCGAAAAGTACTACTTTATCGAAAAAATGTTAGAGACCAATTATAGAAAGTATAAACTGGGAATTAATTATATTTTCTGTTTATTGATGTAGGATTAATAATTTCGGAGATATTTAAGTTTATATTTGGTATCCAAGTGTTTCGAAATTACCTTTAAAGTTTAAAATGCATTTTCTTTCTAAAGCAAGTGCTTTAAATGAGCAAAAAAATTTGAGCAACTAGGTAATGCTACATCTTAACGAAAAACTTGAGATAATTTTTTTAAATTACTGGATAATTAGAGTAACAAAATGGCGATCTTTTTATATAAAAAAATATAAATAGGCACATTTTTCCGTCATAACTTCTTTATTTCTTATGCTACAGGAAAGAGTAAAAAATAATTTGAAAGCGCAATTAATTGTCTTTAATTTCATTTCTTAGCATGCGTGACGTAGGTGTCACAATTTCTGAGGTATTTATCATTTAAACTGCATTTTTCGTCTTATAAACGTTCGGATGCCATTTGTAAACTTTCATTTCCGAAACTATTAAATCTATGTAAATAAATAAACAAGCGAAATTCACTATCAGTTTATGAGCTTTATTTTTGGTCTCTACTAAAACTAATAAAACTAATATTTATTGAGATATTTGGAAAAGGATAAAAATTACGTTTTATCGAAAATACCTTTATAGTTTAAACTGTATTTTTTTCTAAAGCAAGTGCTGTATACAAACCGAAAAATTTGAGCATCTACGTCATGCTATATATTAATGAGAAATAGTGTTTGATATTCCTTTTTTTTAATTACTGGCTAATTACAGTAACAAAATGGGGACGTTGTTATTAAAAAAATGTGTAGACGCACATTGCTTCGGTCATAACTTCTTTGTTTTTTATGCTACAGAAACAATTGTAAAAACAGTTGAAAGGTTAATTAATAACCTATTATTCTACCTATTAGCATCCTTGACGTAGGTGTCACAGTTTCTGAGATATTTAACTCTCACTCTAAATAATTATCTTATGAACACTTGGATGCCAAATGTAAACTTAAATATCTCGGAAATTATTAATCCTACATCAATAAACAAAAAATATAATTAATTCCCAGTTGTTACTTTCTGTAATTGGTCTGTAACATTTTTTCGTCAAAGTAATACTTTTCGTGATACTTGACGAAATCCGTTTGGAAATACCTTTTTTTTTTTAGCTAAAATCGCAATTTTGAAGTCGTTATAACGTAAAAACTATCAATTTACGTGAAAAATTGCATAGAGCATTCTTTTCTTAAAATTTGATTCTAGTTCAGCTCCAATAAATTTTTTTTTTTTTTGAGTGCCACCCCCTATAAATTAGTAAGCCCCCGCACAATATAGAAACTTGTCTGTGAAGCATTTACTATTACACTGCCAAAAATGAACGAAATCCGTTCAATATGACATTATTCCGAAGTTTTGCATATTTTTTATCGCTAGGTACTGTACTAATAGTTATCGAATGATTTTTGTAGTAAAAAAACTGCTGTGAGAAGCGTCTTTTTGAGTTCTTGTTAAAAGGTTCTTGTTAATTTCCTGTTTGATGAATGTGCTTAATATACACTTGGCTAAATACTTTACTTTTATTTCGGGCCTCAACAGAATCTTCTAGTTAAACTTAGGTTTAAAAATTATTTCTCCAATTTGCCCGCATGTACAAAGATTATCTGTACGTATTCTTATTTTAAAAAGTACTTTTGTGACAATTTATTTATTAATTATCGATTTTCGCTGGCGAATATCTCGGAAACTATAACACATAGGAAGAAAATGAATAGATATTCTTGTAGGAAATTTAATATAATTTAATTTTGCACAGAGAAATTTTTCGCGTACGACGCATCGTTTCGAGTTATAAGCGAAGAATCGAAAAAAGGACCTTTCCACACCCTCCACCGGGGACTTTTAGTATGTTTACCTCCTACTACCCCCAACACATTCCTGAAGAGGAAAATTTTGCCCCCCTCCATGTCCTCTATACTCATTCGTTGACTGGACTATAATAAACCTACAAGTTTTAACAACATAACTATTTTGTAGTTGGCGAATTGATAATTTAAAATTACAGTAGACACATACTAGTTGACTCGCATAGTTTTTTCAATGTCTTATATTTAAAAAAATCATAAAATTTAAGTTCTATTTAATCGGTTAGGTATTGCCCCAAATTTCTAAACTGTGGCGTAATTTCCAACCCTGAACACTGCTGTAGGCAATCCCCTATATTTAAATTTCAGTATTAGAAAATTATCAATCTTTAAATGTTAAATAAATTCAATTCGATTCATTAAGTAGATGACAATGTTGTTTCCAATTAAAATTAACTACATCGGTTACACAGGTCTACAAAAGAAAAAAAAGGTTTTGTCCTAAGGTTCTGATCTAACTTTTTTGAGATATTCTGACACTCTGAACCCAATTTTGGACACAAACAAAATTTCTATAGTGTCAGTTTTCCTCTACCACCCCCTTTCATCCCCTAAAAAGGGCAAAAAAAAGTCTTTCTGAAATATTTTGACGCGTTGAAGTCAATTTTGGACACAAAAAAATTTTCTATTGTGTCAGATTTCTTCTACCACCCTCTTTCATCCCCTTTTTTGTGTATGTCCAACATTGATTTCGGCGCGTCAAAGTACATCAGAAGAGTTAAAGAACTTTCGGACAAGACCTTTTTTTTATCTTTTTTTTTTTAGGAGATGAAAGGGGGGGGTGAGAGAAACTGACATGATTGAAATATTTTTCGTGCTCAAAAAATCGGCTTCAGCGTGTCAAAATACTTCAGAAAAGTTAGATGATGAGGCGTTTTTTATGTAGACCTGTGTCATGAATTGTAAAAAAAATATGATGGATTCTTCATGCAAGAATATTATAAATGTACAAATTAACTAAATGTGCCCGCAACTCCATTCGCGTGGAATTTTCAAATTAACTAAAAAGCTTCTTTGTAGAGATTGTTTGCGTCATTGACTCAATAGAGAGCCACGTCGATCTGGCCGTGGGAAAAGCAACTGACACCGCGCAGTTAGGATGTTCCAGAATACTCTTGAATTTTCTGGAATATTACAGAAGTATAATCATGAAAGTTTATGCCGCGCAAATACACTTATTGTAGAGATCAAGCTGTATTTCCAGTTGTACTAAAACGATTTTCATATAACTTGGCTTAGAGTAGGCCGATTTCGATGAAATAAGAACTAAATGTTACTCCAAGCTTAGATATATTTACCTATTCAAATAGGTTCAGTAGTTTCTGCGTGATGCGCGTTCAAACAAACAAACAGACAGAAATTCCAAAAACTGTCTTAATGTACTCTCTTACTCATCTTACATCCCCCCCAGATCAATCTTTTGCAAGTATTATCAATGTACAGGCACGCCAACTTTACAGACTTATTATATATATAGATAATAATATACAGTATGTATTGAAAGGACAAATGAGAAACAGGAAAAAGATGTAATTCAGGTCTACTTTCTGGTTTGAGTTAATGTTAATGCATAATATAATAGATCGATAGGTAAGTGAATCAGATGTATATAATAGTTTTTAAATTTGTTTTGTATGATAACATAATTTTAAAAAATATAAAGAATATATTTACACTATCAGTGTATTTAAAAGTATGTTAAAAATTGTACTAAAAAATATTTCGGACGATGTACGTTCATTTTAGAAATTCAGCAACTGTGCTAGTTATTGTCAAATACAAAGAATCCGGATTGCAGCGATCAATTCCAGAGACGGCTTTTACTTAGATAGAACATTACATTAACGTTATTACTACGGGAGCCCGCCCTACGTGCTCGTGCACCCCCCCCCCCCCGATCCTTGGGGACAATGTTTTTCAAAAAGATTAAAGTCTAAGGAACAATTTTGGACATGTCCCAAAAAAAAATTGCAAAAACTAAAAAAGATGGAGAAAAACTTTCTGCACAAAAAACAAAGTGCATAAAATTTCCTATAATTTTGTTCCTATACAATATTTGGATAGGAGTTACCATTTTCCAGATAAATTATTCAGCCCTTAAAATAAAATATAAAATTCAATATAAAACGTAATACTACGGGAGCTCACCCTAAGTGTCCGTGCACCCCCAGATCCTTGGAGACAATGTTTTCATATTCAATTTATGAGCTTTATTTTTCGTCTCTACCCATTTTTCAATAAAACTAATATTTATTGAGATATTTGGAAAAGGAAAAAAAATTACGTTTTATCGAAAATACCTTTATACAGTTTAAACTGTATTTTTTTCTAAAGCAAGTGCTGTATACAAACCAAACAATTTGAGCATCTACGTCATTCTACGTATTAATGAGAAGCAGTGTTTGAAATTCCTTTTTTTTAATTACTGGCTAATTACAGTGACAAAATGGCAACGTTGTTATTAAAAAAATGTGTAGACGCACATTGTTTCGGTTATAACTTCTTTGTTTTTTATGCTACAGAAACAAATAAAAAAACAGTTGAAAGCTTAATTAATAACCTATCATTCTACTTATTAGCATCCTTGACGTAGGTGTCACAGTTTCTGAGATATTTAACTCTCACTCTAAATAATTATCTTATGAACACTTGGATGCCAAATGTAAACTTAAATATCTCCGAAATTATTAATCCTAGATCAATAAACAAAAAATATAATTAATTCCCAATTTGTACTTTCTGTAATTGGTCTGTAACATTTTTTCGATAAAGTAATACTTTTCGAGATACTTGAGGAAAACTGTTTGGAAATAACTTTTTTTTTTAAGCTAAAATCGCAATTTTGAAGTCGCTATACTTAACTTAAAAACTATCAATTAATGTGAAAAATTGCATAGAACCTTTTCTTCTTAAAATTGAATTCTACTTCAGCTCCAATAAATATATATATATTTTTTAAGTGCCACCCCCTGAAACGGGGTGGCATCCACCCCCCCTATAAATTAGCAAACCCCCGCACAATATAGAAACTTTTCTGTGAAGCATTTACTATTATACTGCCAAAAATGAACGAAATCCGTTCAATATGACATTATTCCGAAGTTTTGCATATTTTTTACCTGTACTGTACTATAAATTGTTTAAACAAACAATTATTTTATTAATAATTTTCTATTTTATTTAATTTTCCTTAATTTACTTCTTTTCCCCGATTACTGCCTCTATATAAATAGATACGTTAACTTAATTTCGTTATAAAAAAATATTCTACAGCCTAATATACTATTTGAATTGTTGCAATTATCAATTTTTTTTTATTTAAATCAAGATCACAATATATATTATTAGCTAAACATTCCATTTTGAATTTTTAAATTTCATTCACTGTAACTGAAATCCGAGGTTTTCATGTTTTTAACGCTCTGGGCGCTCCACTATTATATTTTATAAATTTCTCAATTTTTTTAAATTTCAAATTTTTCAATTCTTTTATTTTGATGAAATTTTGGACTTTTCTGAACAACTTTCATTAACAAAATTTTCCGATAAAACACTGGAAAATCGGAAAACAGAGTGAGTGAAATATGAAAATATTGCAGTCCAGTCACAGAATTTTTGGGGTTAAAGCTTTACCTCAAGGGACTATTACTAAAAATGTAGCTGACTTGATGTCTATGATTTATATATCTCGTTGCTCTTCAAATACGCGAATATTTATGTTATGGTTTACGGTTTCTACCAGATGATTTAAAAGAAAACGAGCTGACGCAAAATATTTGTTTATAAAACTCTAGCGGAAGTTCCATGTATACATGACATTTCTTAGACCGTTGTTGGACCGGACCGAAAATTGATTATTCAATATGTATATTCGGTTTAATGATCTCGTGGCGTGCAGCGTATTTCTAATAATACGACATATATTCCTAATTATTTGTCATTTGGTAAGCTGAATTAATCTTTAGTTGCGTAAATATTGAATATTTCGCAAATAACAATTCTTCTACTTATTGCGTTTATTTAAAATGAGTTTTGGCGTAATACAGTTTCAGTTTCATACTTAAATCGTAAGCGTATATAAATAAACACATTACCATTTAAAGTTTCAAAGCTGGTCAATTATTGATACTCGTGATAATCGCATGCGAAATTTGTAGTAAAACACCCGGTATATTATATCAATTTTCATTGTTAAAAGTTAAAAGAGATCAATACTACCAGTACTGCATTAGGTAAGGTTAGGACAACTTTAAGGGGGTATCACTAATAAGCTATAGTAAGTTCAATTAATCTGAACATTGAATATTTACAATAATTTTAAACAGAATGGAAATAGCTTGGATGTAAGGTTTTATTTTTGAAATAAGGCACAAACGGGGTACTATTCAACATCCAAAAAATTCGAGTAAAAGTAGTCGTGATATAACATTCCTAAATTGGAGGTGAAAGTAAAAACATTTTTTTGACTAATATCTCTAAAACTGTTGATTTTAGCGAAAAATATCTATATAGTTTATTAAATTATCTTTCATGTAGGTCCATTTATTTGGGTAAAATTGGATTTACCAGAAAATGGGAAAAATAGTAACTACAAAGATTATTTAACTTCACAACATGCTTTAAAAAAAAATCTTTTTTTATAACAGCATATATATCAAATAGGTATAATAATTAGGTACGTTTTTTTGTAACATTATTTTGTTAGTTTCATTGGGATAAAAATTGCTTTATTTTGTACATAGTTATGACCCATGACAAAAATAAGCTTTGCCTGTCCAAGTACACCTCATTAAAAGAATGTGATAAAACTAAAACAGTTTTCAGTTTTTCTCTCCAGATATCGTAAATGGAAAAAAAAATCTAATTTAGCATTTCCTTCACTAATAAAAGGCATCTTAATCTACTAATTGTTTTAGACTAATTGAGTTATGCTCATTGCTTTGTGTTGATTACATATTATATTACCTGATATTGGTTTTATTTATACAGGTATTACCACATTTAGTATACTGTGATATTATTTACAGCCCTTGCATAATTGCAAGGATATAAGAAAGAGTTCAAAGAATAAAAATTAATGCGCTAGATTAATTTGTGATGTCAAACGTGATAAACATGTCTAAAATCTTCAAAACAAAGTCTAAAAGCTGCCACAGCTTCTATTAACCCATGTAAATTACATTGAAAACCTAGTTCGTGTTATAGTTTCCTTCATATAACTACAATTATTTACCAGAGATAAAGTATATTTAGCACTACAGGAAAAGCAAAAGGCTATTGTTTTAAAATTTCTACATTCCATTCTACTTTATTGTACACAAAAACTCACTTACTCCTTTGAAGGGAAGATTAATGATGCCTCTATTAAAATGTAATTATGTAAAGACAGCGGCGAAGTGCCCGGGTTGTCAAGGTAGACTAAATCTATGTTAAACTCTAGTTACTGTCTTAATTTTTTTGTTTATCATCAGCCCACGAGTCCACATTTTGTACGCCTCCTACTTCGATCGATTAGGGTACATTACAAACTGCCTGAGTGGTTACTTAAAAAGTTTTCTTGATGTTTTTTGGAAGTGTGGTCAAAGGGTCTCGCCGGTTAAGTATATGGAATTGGGCCCAGCGGCTTATTAGATTATTCATTCACATGAATGCTGCTTATGACTAGGAATGCTCAATAAAATATATAATAAACCTCTATCCCCTATATTAGCAGAGTTATGGGGGTAATAACCCTCAACTTTAAAATTATTTTTTTTGAAGATAATTAATTGAAATTAATAGGAGGCGTTGATATAAAATAGCTTTATATTTTACATTTTTGTTACATTCCTATTACGTCATTTAGTATATAAAAAAAATAATTTAATTTTTGAGGGTGCTGTTTTTGTATCAGCCCCTTGAGACACCTACCAAAAAAATCTATATTATTTAACACTAGCATAATTATCGTGTGTGAAAATTACTTCAAGGTCAAATTGGGGGAAGATGCTTAAAAATATAAATATAGGTAATGAACACAGGCACACAAAAAAAAAATTAAGTGCGAAGCCACTTAATTCCTACTCATTTGAAAGCCAATAATCAAAAAAATATACAACTATTTTTAGCTTGGCTCTCAATTATTTTTTTTGCTTAAGAAGTATTGATTTTATTAGACAATATGGTTAGGCCATTTTAATTAATCCACAGAAATACCTACTCAGGAAAGGAGATTAACGAAAAATGTTTCAGACAAAAGTTGTTCCATTCAGAGGCGGGACATCTTTTGGGTAGAACAATTTTCCACCCCCCACCCGTGATAAGCGGGGGGTGGGGGAAACGTTTGAATTTTTAATGGCCCTCTCCATTTCTGATCGCGTATTCTGATTCTACGAAAGAATGTACTTACTTTTATCTACAATTGCATGTTGTACATATGTGCCAAATTTATTGTATTTAAGTATAATTTAGGTCGTTTTGAAAGATTAAAAAAAGTGAAAAGGCGTTTTTTGTATTTGATCACCTCTAAAACGGTTAAATACAAAAACTGGTGTCTCTATTTTATAACTTATCTAAATTATACTTAAAAGCAATTCATTTTAATCCATAAATAATCCATAAATAGATATGTACTAAAATGTTCTTTTTAATAAAGGACCACGCACACCACAAGAGGAAAATCCAGCGGTTATATTCGCCCAAATTTTGATATGTTGCTCTACTGGCAGAGTAGATCAAAAGTCTCTATGGGCCCGAGTCCCACAAACACACCCTTCCACCTCTTTTCACCCTCTAAAAAAGCGTTGGAGTAAATGATATCCCTACAATAATATTTTTTTTACTCCCTTATGTAAATTTGCTGTTTTTTGTACAGTCTGTAGAATGGATAAGTAGGCAATTCCATATATTTCATATCAGTTCTGTGATGGATATGAAATTAAACCGACCAATCACAGTTCGTGTATTAAGTACATAGGCAACTATTCGTTTTAAAAACAAATTAGTGTGTAAGCTGTCAAAGTAACTGTCAGTGTGTATTTGTGTAATATATTAATGTTTAACAAATTTTGTAGTTTTTTTAAGCTGGTTTTAAGCTTCTTTATCGTGCGATATGGATATCATATCCACTCTTGTTGCACAAACTACTATATACTTTCTATAGTTAAATAATGATGCATCATTGCTAATAAATGAATTTGAAAAAGATAACAATGATATCAATAATAATTGGTTTCAAGATGGAGACATTTATTATATGTGATCGAGATTATAGAGACGCAATTCATTTTCTTCAAGACCGTAGATACGTTGTAAAAATGCCTCAATTTTTAGAGCAAGTTGATCGACAATTATCAACAGAACAGGCTAATAAAGCGCGTATTGTAACTTTAAATAGATGAATATGTGAAGCTGTGTATGGCTATTTTAAGCATAAGATCATTTCAAGAGCATCTTCGAGAGTTTTACCTTATAGTTGGTGCTTTCATAAATAAATATAGAGATACCATACAAATGCAAGGAAACACAGTCGCCTTAACTCGTGAAAAGTTTTCTATATGGGAGTTGTTGAATGAAAATCAAGTTCCAGAATTTCCTAAATTTGATTTGAACTACTTAAAGTAGTTAACTGTGGGCATTTGCCAAATAGAATTATCTCCTACTTACATTCAAGATAAACTTGACCATGAAAGTACCAACATTTTTGCACTGGATAGAAACAGAAATGAGCCTGGATTTTTGCGTATTATAATATATTCTAGACATTCGCAAGCAAAAAGATATCAGCTGTGGATTGTTTTTAAAGTAAATAATGATGAAGAAGGGGAAATGGAGAATGATGACGGATTGATTCTTGGATACTATTGTACGTGCAAAGCAGGTGCATGAACACTGAGAACATGTGCACACGTAGGAGGTGTTCTATGGTTTTTAGGTTGGGCAAGACACCAAGAAAGAGTTAAGTATCCAAGTCAAGCACTATTTTACTATATACTAGACGCAGGTCATAGGCAAATAAATAATAATGACATGCTAGTTGATATCCTAATTTTAAATGAGAAGAAGCGCATGTAGACAAAAATTTGAATAAATTACCGAAATGGTAATGTTGATGTTTTACATATGTTACAAATACCCATAGTTTTTTTGTGTGGTAATTGTATAAAGTATTAATTACACAGCCACACATACAAAAAAAGTTGTGCGAGACGTACCTAATTATATGGATTTGATGTATTATTCAACGATGAATCCGAATCCATAGTCCAAAAAATGATCTTTCTTGTCAGTTTTGTTTTTTAGGCCTTAAAATGGTGTAAAATCATAGAAACAATGTAATAACTCTTAATGAAGTGTGGAAAATGCTAGATATTTTGTCGTCGAGAGTAGAGAATATAAATTCGAGCCACAGTAAGCTATTTGTATAAATTAAACCGAAATTCGCCCTTATGGTGGGTGAAAACTACCGCTAAAACTCAAAAAACGCAGGTGAGTGTAAATAACATGTACAAAGGCCAAATTTTTGTATCTTTTAGTGCAAAATATTTGACTCTGTTGTGACAACCAGCCATTACTCTCGAAGGGTAGAGGGTTAAAATGGAGGGTTAAACCCCATGGAGGGTTAAAACCACCCCCATCCCCAATAGGTTTCAAAATGGGAAAAAAAATTCAGGCTTTTGTAGTTTTAGGCAGTGTAAACAAATATGGAGTAAATTCGTTCCAACCACCAATACATGACTAGAGACTACCCTTGAACCCCATTCTCAAATGTTACATGTTACATATTAAAATTCGCTCATTGTGCCAAATATATAAATCTGGTACGACAACCACCCAATCTTTTTAATAAGGTTGAATATAACCCCTATTGCGTTGGTAAAACCTACCCCCACATACGGACGGAAATAGATGGACGGAAATTTAGTTAATTTAGTATATGGCTTACATAGATAGAAAAAAATGGTCACTGAAGAGATATATCCGATATTTATGACTAAAAAAAAAGGAAAAGAAAACCACGGAAAAGATATTTTGAAGATAGAGGGAAATATCATAAGAAAGTATTTCGATTGATGGTCGATAGTATAATATAAATAGGAAAAATAATAGCGTTACACAGATTAAAAGAGAGATAAGTTGATAAATGTTAGGATAAACAGTTGAATAAGCAAGTATGGTATAATAAATAACACACAACTGGTTAATCAACTAAGAGATACAACAATTTGGCCTTTGTACATGTTATTCACACCCACCTGCGTCTTTTGAGTTTTAGCGGTAGTTTTCACCCCCATAAGGGCGGATTTCCGTTTAATTTATAGAAATAGCTTACTGTGGCTCGAATTTATATTCTCTACTCTCGACTACAAAACATCTACCATTTTTCACACTTCATTAAGAGTTATTACATTATTTCTATGATTTTACACCATTTTAAGGGATGTTTTTGACTAAAAAACAAAACTGACACGATAGATCCTTGTTGGACTACGGGTTCAAATTCGTATAATTTGATCCGCCGCACAGAACTTTTTTTTTTGTGTGTGGCTGTGTTATTTTTTGGCAAAGAATTTTTCGAAAAAAATATAGAAATCCATCTGCAATCGTAAGGGCTGGCAAACGTAGGAAGGTGGAAGGGTGTCAAAATATAAATCAAGTTGTTTGACTATTTTTTTCCAACTATAGAAAGTATAAAATATTATTGTAGGGATATCTTTTACTCTAACGCCTTTTACCCCTTTAGAGAGTGAAAAGGGCCCATGGATACTTTTGGGCCCATGGATACTTTTGATCTACTCTGCCAGTAGAGCAACATATAAAGATTTGGGCGAATTTAACCAATGCCGGATTTCCCTCTTGTAGTGTGCGGAGTCCTTTTTTCCAAGTATATTATTTTTCGACTTGGATCGATTCTCTGAGGTTCTACATGTGCACATTGTGCACTGTGCGTGTTCCACATAATATTATTAAAGTTATGGTGAAGGCGCCGGTTGTACCTAAGTACTAAGGTATTTTGGTAACTTTTTAAATGTCGAGAGGCCACTTAAATCTAACTACATATTTATATTCTACATAAAATTACCTGCCGTTTATGTCGCACTTAAGAGTGTAACACCCTTATAACTTTTTTATTTCTTTTTCCGATTTCAACCAAATTTTATGGCTAAAAAAACATTCGTCTCCTACAAATGCAAAGCTGCCTGCAATACTACTATAAACGCAAAAAAAAACAACAAAAAATCATATTAGGCATTTTTTATCGTAAAATTTAATTAACCAAATATGCATAAAAAGAAAACATGTTTTCAATTTTTGCTCAGCTTACACTAGACGTAGCTTGATGAAACGATAATAAAACCACGGGCGAGTCATAACAGATCTCATAGAAATCGCTTAAGACAATCCAGAGTAATAACACAGGCACACAAAATAAAAGAAGTGGTTTTTTTCTGGTACTCCCTTGGGTAACCCATATTATATGTATTTCGACGTGCTGAACACGAATCAGTTGTCCGTTTAGCTCCATTGGCCACCATTTTTTTGTAAATGGCGAAAATAACCAAAAAAAAACTCATAATTTGGGTTATTTTCGCGATTTACTAAAAATTGGTGGATAATGGAGTCCCAGAAACAGATTACTTTTCACTTTCATTTGTGTCTGTGTTAATATATTTGCATACGCGATTTTCTAGAAAATGGCGGAGGATCCGATGATATTCATATGTTATACACACACACCAAAAAAAAAAAGGTGTGTTTCTGGGACTCCATTGCAGCAGCAACAATTTTCTTGCAGTATTCAACAATCCTTTGAATTAATTGATCCGTGCCATTAATGTTCACATTGCAGACCTCACTCTCTAAGTGTTAGATTGGGTGAGCACAAGGGTTACATTAGAAAAAACGAGATTCAGAAATCGAAGATTTGCGAACACGCTTGGGAGAACGGACATAGAATAAACTGGGACTCGGCAAAAATTTTAACAAAAGAGACAGATAGCAAGAAAAGAAAAATTAAAGAAGCGGCTATAATACTATTGAATGAGGATAAATGCGTGTCGAATTGTTCTGTAGATGTTTGCACAACCTGGCTGCCGATGTTAAAAGAAGAACTTAACGAACTCAACATTGTTTAAAATAAAACTATCAATTAGATATTTCAACAGTTCTGTGTAAGCAGTAAGTATTTATGGATACTGAATATAACAAATATATTCTTAAAGCTGTGTATTTAATATACACAGCCCACAAACATTATATAGACCGTGGGATAGTGACAGATTTTTTTAAACGTTTGGTTCCTATCTGGCCTTTTGGGAGCCTTTTGTGCCTGATTTGTACTAACCATTTTCGTGTTTATCAAACGGTTATCCTGGGCCCCTCAGCGGAAAACAAAAAAGAAAATGAGCAATTTCAAACGTTTTGTTCCTATCTGGCGTCAAGTTAGACTTACGTTTTAAAAAAAAACATCCGACGGAAGCTTATCGCCAGACAAATTCCGTGGGCCGGAAGGCCCGAAATTTCAATCCGAAGTTGTAAGAAAAAATGGTCAAAATCAAACGATTTGGTTCTTATCTGGGAATTGTATATATAGGTAAATAGATTATAATTATCGCGATATAACAAACGCCAGACAAATTCCGAGGGCCCAACAGTGAAAAAATTATTGTTCAAGTTGTCAACTATTCCGCGAAAATCAAACGATTTACATTCGTCTGGCTTTTGCTTTTTTTTGTTAATATTAGGCAATAAGTAGTTTCAATTTAAGATTCCCAGACGAATTGGCTGGGTCCCCTGGATAGCCAGACAAAAAGAAAAGCGCGAAAAAAATGCCATTTTTCAAACGATTTATTCCTGTCTGGCATTTGGATTTTAAAAAGATATGTTAATAAATAAGCCATATTTCTAGTCCCAGATAAAAAGCTTGGGCCCAGACGTAGATATGTTGAGCGAAAGTATCGAAAAATCGAAAAACAGTCGTGTAAAAATCTATGCATTTTCAAACGATTTACACTCGTCTGGGATTTGTTTTTTTAAAAAGATATGTTAATAAACAAACCATATTTCAAGTGCCAGACAAAAATCTGGGGCGCAGCTGTAGATATATCGCAAATTTTGAGGTTCTACAGTTGGCAACTTTTTAATCCTGGCTCCTACGTCAAAAGACTACTCTAGCTAATTTAAATAGAATAAAATTTTCTAAAACCCTTTCTTTAATTTTTTGAATTCCGACAAAAATGAAGGAATTAGAGGGGGGCGGGATTTGGGAATTTTTTTTCGGTAAAATTTCTCCATTTTGTCACCGGTAATTAATTGAAATCGATCTCATATATGATGTTCACTTAATATCATGTACTACTTTGACGTTCCGTTAATCTCGGTCCTTCGAAACAAAGGTTTCTGAGAAAAAATATTTTTTTTAGATTTACATACATTATAGGAAAACGTGTAATTTCCTACATTTCCTCGAATACCTCGATAATTATTGTTTTTTTCGAAAAATTTGTAGATAGCTTATGTAAAGAGAATTGATTGAGCTTTCCGACACTTTTTTTATTTTTTCTCTAACATAAAGAGCAAAAGAACAAATATGCGGACGTCTCAAAGCCAACCGCCACCCAGTCTATTAATTATGGTGAAGACATACCGCTCGGCTATAGTACACCATCTGTGGGTCCCCACGCGAGACTAGTTTCTCGATCTGACGTCACAGTGCTTTTCGTGAGGAGCAGCGGGGATTTCAACTTTAATTATTTATTGCAAAGTAAGTACTGCGATTTAAGAGCTGATATTCGATGTGGCGTGTTTTTATACATAAACACACACTTTAATGAAATACGAAAAAAATGGGCAAGTTCCCCATTAGCAAACGATAAATAAAAATCACCCCGGGACGAGCGGGGAGTATAAAAAGCAGCGCCGCTCGCAAACAATGCATACCATATATGTTTCTACCACAGCACATCTTACGTGTCTTATGTCGCGTGCATTAAAATGAGAGAATAAATCACTTTCGTGTGGTTGACTACCTACGCCAAGGGAAAATGAAACAGGTACGGGCTTACGAGGACTCTCAGTTTCTATGGTGTAGTGCAGAGTTGAAAATTAAATATTAATATGTAATAATTTATATTTGTCCTTTTGCTAGTATGTAACTTATTTATTGTAAATATTATTCGATCGAGGGATTATGAATGTGAAAGTGACAGTTATATTGATTCCAGTGATAAAGAAAATCAAATTCCAAATGAGTTTCAAGTGAGAAAAAAAACGGCATTTCAAGGGCGGATCTGGACTTTGAGCTTGGGGGGGTAACGTAGCCGCGTGTTGAAAATAACAAAAATGTTTTTCCTCGAAAATTAAAATTGATGAGCGGGGGGGAAAAAATCTCAAAATAAATAAACAACTAAATATATTCAAAAATATAAAATAAAATAATAAAAATTATGAAACTTTAAAATGAAAGTTGATTGTTTACGGAATCTTGTTACCCCGTTACCCCCCATAAATCCGCGCTTGCGGCATTTAAGTAGTGACGCGAAACAAATTTGTTTAAATGTGTATAATACTCTTTTACAATGACAAGCTAATGAAATGCCAGACGAGTGTGAATCGTTTGAAAATGCATCGATTTTTACACGACTGTTTTTTGATTTTTCGATACTTTCACTCAACATACCTACGGCTGGGCCCAAGCTTTTTGTCTGGGACTTGAAATATGGTTTATTTATTACCATATCTTTTTAAAATCCAAATGTCAGACAGGAATAAATCGTTTGAAAAAATGGCTTTTTTTCGTGCACTTCTTTTAAGATTTAAAATATGTTTGGCCCACGCTTTTTGTCTGGGACTTGAAATATGGTTTATTTATTACCATATCTTTTTGAAATCCAAATGCCAGACAGGAATAAATCGTTTGAAAAAAAGTTTTTTTTTTCGTGCACTTCTTTTAAGATTTATAATATGTTTTTCCCACGCTTTTTGTCTGGGACTTGAAATATGGTTTAGTTATTACCATATCTTTTTAAAATCCAAATGCCAGACAGGAATAAATCGTTTGAAAAAATGGCTTTTTTTCGTGCACTTCTTTTAAGATTTAAAATATGTTTGGCCCACTAAAAATGTCTGTAAATGATACAATACATTTTCGTTTTGGTTAATTTTTACAGAAAAAATCATTTCACATGAGAACCAATCGTTTGATTTTCGCGGAATAGTTGACAACTTGAACAATAATTGTTTCACTGTAGGGCCCTCGGAATTTGTCTGGCGTTTGTTATATCGCGATAATTATAATCTATTTACCTATATATACAATTCCCAGATAAGAACCAAATCGTTTGATTTTGACCATTTTTTCTTACAACTTCGGATTGAAATTTCGGGCCCTCCGGCCCACGGAATTTGTCTGGCGATAAGTTTCCGTCGGATGTTTTTCTTTAAAACGTAAGTCTAACTTGACGCCAGATAGGAACAAAACGTTTGAAATTGCTCATTTTCATGAAATTTTCTTTTTTGTTTTCCGCTGCAGGGCCCTGGATAACCGTTTGATAAACACGAAAATGGTTAGTACAAATCAGGCACAAAAGGCTCCCAAAAGGCCAGATAGGAACCAAACGTTTAAAAAAATCTGTCACTCTCCCACGTTCTAATAATACGCTTTGAGAAAGGAAACAGATTCGTTTTCCGAAATGTCAGCAAAATACGTCATTTTTATATTTTTATTCTTATTCATTATTGGTCAAAACCACCCTCTAACTGATCCTTTGACGTAAAAGTCACAGGCGTAGAGGTTATTTTCCAGTAAAATACTGGTTAATTGTATTATTTTGTAGATTTCAGACATTGTTTAGAAGAATACATGTGGCAGAGCATCCCAATAAGAACAGAGAGAAAAAACTAAGTGACTTCATAAGAAATACTCTAAAACTAACTGATTTAGAGAAGATCAATCTGCCATCTCGTAAACTACACCAAAAATGTACTGAAGCTAAGGGGGACATTTCTAACATTTCTTTATAATTTAATTTGTAAATACATTTTATGACAATATCTGCATTTTTGTTTTTCGTACAATTATTCTGTTGATATTTTGCTTTGTTATTGTGGGCACGTTTAGGGAATGCAACCGCTGAGAATAATCACTCAACCTGATTACTTTTTATTCTAGTCAATTGTTGTTAGTTCGCTAAACGATGTAATAGCTAAATGTCACTACAGTTGAGGTTATGTCAAAGAAAATCTTTGTTATCTAGTGAATGTCATAATGTTAAAACGGTTAAATAAAGTGTGTTTGGTGTATGCGATTATGATTGATTCATTTATTTTGTAATACTTTTTGGAAGACGAAACTGATCTGCTTGATGAAGGAAAGCGAGGTTAAGTTTCACCGCTGACTACACTCAGCGTGAATTTTGTCACTAAAACATCCAACAGTTAACAATTATCACATTTTTAGCGTTAGCGTTTAGGGAACCGCTGCTTGCAACTGTTGCCAACCGTTGCATTCCCTAAACGCACCCATTGATATGCAACTTTGCTGATATCTCTACTGTTGTTAACAGGTACGTTATGTTGCTGTTTTACTAGTTTTTAATAAATGAAAGAAATGATATAGATTCTTGATTCGGTTGCCTCTAACATTTATTTTTTTATTTATTTTACCCACTCCTTATAAATTAGTAATTTAAACATAATAAGTATTATTGAAAAAAGTAAATAAATGCCTAATTTAATTGTGGAAGCTTTTTTGTCCCCTTCATTCATCGATATTTTTTTCAAGTCTCATATTGTGTTATTTAGTGGAATTTATTTCGAAGGCGGCAAAAATGCAGCAAGAAAATTAATGAAGCCATTTTGTTCGATTTCTTATGTACTTTTCGAAAAAACTATTGCTTTCTTGAAAGATAACAAAAATATATTTTTGTCAAGCCAGAATATGGAATTTTCTTTTGTGTCATAATGTCTTACTCAGGATCGCTAGTGTATTACATGTTCAAAATATGAACTTATTATTCCACTGTACGTATTGCATAAGAAAAGACGAACAAGATGAGACAAGACCATGAAATATTACTAATATTTCATCATTTCGTCGGTTTTACATTGTTTGGGAATGTTTCATTAGGTGTGCTTACAATATCATATTATATCTACGGAAAAGCTGTCTTCTGGAATTTATCACTGCGGGTAGGGCATGCTAAGCGGCTGACGAATGCGTAAAGAAACGACGATCATTTTAAATCGGGGTTCCGCCTGTTTCTCTCAATAAACGAGATTCTCTTTTCAACTGTATTGTTTTTATATATTATTAGTCTTTGATACTAACCGCAATACTGCAAAATTTTTCTGGAAGTAAACTTTTCTGGAAAGTCTTTGCAATACTTTTACAAAGAACAAACAGATAACAATACTACGCATGAAATAATATTGAAAATTGAATCAGCACAAGTCTAATGGCAGATACCAAGATTATTAATACAGAGAATGCAAAGGAAATTTAAATTTAAAGTTACATTTTGATTTAAAAAATGATTTTTGTTAAGTATACAGTACCCAGCAGGTGAAGAAAAATTTTTATATCTAAGCTACAATTCAATACCACGGACATAAATTATTATCAATTCGGAACAGAAAACAAATGTGATGGAACTATACTAGTTCTTTGTAATTTTATCAACTTAAATAAACAGCGGTGTAAGTTGTAGAAATAATTTTTCGTTTATGAGCACAATTGTAGACCGTATTATTTATAACTTTATTTTTCGACTGTTCGAAGATTGTTTTATGTTTAAATCAGGAATATAGCATTAAATTGTATATCTGTATCCAAGATAATATTTCTTTTATTTTTTAAAAAGTATTCAATGATGGCGAATGCTAATAAAAAACATCACAAAGTAGATAAATTGTTTTTAACATTAATTCTTTTTTGGTCAAATCGTCCAGCTGGGTGGGCAATTTCGTTCATACAAGTAATATTTAAAAAACTGACCGGGGCACCTGACAAATACTAAGTACGAACCTCATCCGTATCTATGTGTATGGCAAAAAAATGTAATAAATCATTTGATTTTATTTGATTAGGTTAAGTAAATCCATCTTAATGAATATCGTTCATTTTTTAGTTTCAACAAAACCTACAAAAATAAAGTTTCCATAGGATGTTGACGCCAGTTTCCTGCCGTGTTGAACTGACAAATTTTTGATATTCATACTTTGAACGCTTTAAAAGAAAGGGTACAGTCATTAAAGTTTTTACGTGGCACAAAGCAATTATTATGAGCTCGTTCGCGTGTATAATACACAATGCTAGATGTCCCGATAATCCAATTTGCCGGAAATATCTAAGATAATTAGTTCATAGATTTACATCAGGAGGTGTCGCTTATTTCATAAAAAATGAAAGATTATCTATTTAGCAAAAAAAGAAAGAAATTCAAGGTCAAGGAGAAATTTACTCAATGCCTAATAGACCACAAGCCCATGCTAAATTTTTAGGGGGTCATATGATACCGCTTGAAAAGGTATAATTTTTGTAGTCCTACAGAAATAATCACTTTGAGCCCTATGCCGTACATTTTAAGTGGGACATGGGAAAGCCGCGGAAAAGTGAAAATCGTGACCCGCGGGGGTTGCATTTTTCAAACGATCCTGTACGGCTTACGTTTATTTGGACCGTATTTATATCTGTGACTCTTAAAAAAAGAATGCCGTACAAAAATAAAGGGACAGAAGTACAGGAATAATTTTCGTTTTGTAAAAAGTGACCTCTATGTACTAAGGTGATACGATACCGTACGGCTTTTATGAAATTGGATTTTTATATTAACAAGGATGAACTTTTTTGTTATGCCGTACAAATCAGTTGGACCATGGTGTGGCAAACGCGAGATCAACCTCCTTCCTAAACCTCTATTAAGGGTGGTGATTTCATACCACATAAAGCTTGATTATTTTAATACTATTTTATATAATAACAATTTTTATTACCATGCCGTACATTTTAGTTGGTACATGTGTCTGGAAAATTGAATTTTTCGTCCCAGTGTGAGCTTTTCTGAATAAAAAATTATTGTAAGACTTTATTACATTCGTACAATAATTTAAAATTAATGGATCTGAAATGCAAAAGGATTTTCCGAAAATTTTCCGCTGTATTATGTCGAAACAGTGCGTAAATAAATTATACTTTATAAAAATTTATATTTATCAAAAGATGAAATAGTAAAGCTGAAAAATATTATTTCATAAAGTTTCCAAATAAGTTAACCCAAAAAAGAAAATTTTTGATAATTTGTACACATTTTTTTATAATTAATTACGTTACATTGTATTTTAAAGTTTAAAAGTGATATATACCAATTTCTTACTTTACTTCAAGAAAAATTCGTCTCTGAAATATATATTTGGTTCTGGTATTTCATTGCGGCCCATCTAAAATGTACGGCATTGTGATTGTTTATCAACTTTTGCTATTTTCAATGATATTTTGCAAACGTCGCACGGTATCTAATGACCATTAAGGGTCCTGTAAATCGCATGAATAACGTAATCTAGTGTCTAAAATCCCAACAATGGAAATGTACGGCACGGACACATTTGTATTCTTTCATAGTTAAGGAAAGGAAAAACCATGTAAAGTTGAAAATCTATCCATTGTATTAAAAAATAGAGGATTTTTTAATTTGCATAATTTTTAAAAAATTTCACTTTTGTAATTTTCTAATTTTATTATTGTCCATTGTTTTTTGTACGGCTACTAAATAAAATAAAAATTCTAACTTATATTAATCCAAAACATAAATAGCCGTACAGTATCAAACAAACTTACCCTAGAAAACGTGAGTTTTTCCCTTTCTCGGGGGTGATTTCTTTATTCACATTGATAATATCCATTCTTCTTAGACGGGTAATTTTTTTAAAGATTTTAAATGCCGTATAATATTCTGGAATTGATGCCATACAGGATCAAATCACCACCCTTAATAGAGGTCTAGGAAGGGGGTTGATCTCGCGATTGCTACCCCATGGTCCAACTGATTTGTACGGCATAACAAAAAAGTTCATCCTTGTTAATATAAAAATTGAATTTCATAAAAGCCGTACGGTATCGTATCACCTTAGTACATAGAGGTCACTTTTCACAAAACGAAAATTATTCCTGTACTTCTGTCCCATTATTTTTGTACGGCATTTTCTTTTTAAGAGTCACAAATATAAATACAGTCCAAATAAATGTAAGCCGTACAGGATCGTTTGAAAAAATGCAACCCCCGTGGGTTACGATTTTCACTTTTCCGCGGCTTTCCCATGTCCCACCTAAAATGTACGGCATAGGGCTCAAAGTGATTTATTTCTGTAGGACTACAAAAATTATACCTTTTCAAGCGGTATCATATGACCCCTTAAAAATTTAGCATGGGCTAACTAAGAGAGCATATTTTGAAACAACATAAACTACATACTTGAAACAATAAATTGGGTGATCCATATTGACATTCGCAATTTTGTGACCGAATTGAGACATTTCAAAGGATAATTACACTAACTTCCAACAGATTGCAACTCTTCTATACACTATGGTTCATTTCTAAATGTAAATGGGGTGTTTGTATAGTATTTACATGAATATACTTTCCCATTTAAATTGAGCCAACGAAATATCTCGAGAGCATTTTCGAAGAAAATATTTCAGACAAAGGTTGTTTGGATGGAGCAGAACACAACTTCAGTCTTTAGAATCCTTCTGAAGAAGTTGACAGCATAATCAGCGAAACGTCAAGTCAAATTTGACAGCCACGGTAATACCCGAAAGAAATCACTTCACTGTGTCTTCTCTAATTAAAGATTGTACCAGCAAATAATGTGCACTCTAGTGTACAGAACTTGTCTCTATATGTTGCTTTATGTCATTTGTGCCTACATACATAATAATTGATTTACCTGATCAATTCATATTTAATTTTAGTTGCGGCAGTAATAATTACTTCATAAGTACACTTTGCCATTGAAGGCTGTTTTCAACTTATCCCTGAATGAGCTATATTACAACCTCTGCATGTAATTTTTGCGTGAAGGATCGTCTGTCTGCTTAAATTTTAAGAGCTTAGCTAACAATGTATGAAATCGAAATACAAAAATAACGAAAGTGAAACAGTTACAACAATTTATATGAGTTATATTACTTTGGGCAACAAGCTCGAGAAAAAAAAATAAAGATAAAATTTAAAAGCACAAGTGGCATTTGTCGAAAATATTTCACCATATGATCGTGACATATGTCAATGTCTGCAAGTTACTATGATTCTTTTACTCATTAACGCTAGAGACAATGAGAGCCCGTTTTTTCACAACATTGCACCAATCAAACGTCATTATTAGTGGTAATCCAACCTAGATCGGCTTTTCACAGTACCAACATGCAAAAATTATCGCTCTAATTTTTTGTGTCGCTGCAGCGGCAAATATTGCGATAATTTTTTGACGTTTTGTTTCGTGAAATGTTTTCGGCAAATAGGGCAACTCGAGCTTTTAAATTTTATCTATACATATCTTCTCTAGCTTATTATTAATTGTTAAGGTATTTCTATCGGAGCGAGAGAGAGAGTGATACACGATGGGAGCGAGATAGCGCGTGGCGAAGAAACGTGGCAACATCACAACTTTCATCTCGCACGTAAACAATGACATGAGAATGTCAAAAAAATATCACTTTTCGTACGCTCTTGTAGGCGCGAATTTTCGATTTCACCGGTGTGATTTACCAAGTGCATCACATGCAATTCTTCCTCTTTGCATAATGATATGGTATGGCCTTTCAACTTATGTATAAAAAAAGATCTGAACGTTCAAAGATTTCGTGTTTTGCCTTCTTTGCAGATTGCGAAAACGGACGCCTCAACACGGTTTTTGTCAAACAAATCGAAAAGTATCACTCCTAGCAAAAAAATAGATATCTCCCAGGTAAAGATCATAAACCGGGAAACAATTTACTGTTTTTTTTTTTTTTCGAATAGAAATTGTAAGTAATTATAAAATAAACAACTTGTTGAGCCAAAGCTGCACTAAACGTAATCCGATCTCAACCAATTCCTCTTCAGATCTTCTGGAGCACTAAAGAAACCCTCATGCAAATTTTCATCTAAATCCGTTTAGTACACACACACACAGATAGATATTTTTCAAAAAACAATTTTTTGGGTTCCTGAGACCTCAAAACGTAAAGATTTGATGTTGTCTCAATTTTCGACTTTGGGCCAATTCTAGTAACCTCCAACAATTTTGTGGGACAGTTAAAATTAAAAATCTTAAGTGATATTAACAAATTAATGAAAATAAAACTTGTTTCAAATGAACGTACTGACGATTATCGCTCAAAAAATCATGCATTATTCTAATAAAATGTTGTTGATTCATATTACATTTTTTTGGGTTTGATATTTATTTTATATATATTTATTTATATTTTTAAATATTTATTTTCATAAATAGTATATTAGTATAAATCATATTAATATTAATAAAAAATTATTGCTGACATTGTATTGAAATTTGTGATTTATAGCACTGTATGAGCGCACGCTTACTTTGAAACGATGGCTGTTAACGTGCATACGTTATTTAACGTGCATACGTTATCTAACGTGCGATGAAAAATTGGTTTTTGTCTCTAGCGCAAGATACGAACGATTCTAAAGATATCGCTATTTAGCGAAGGATAAAAAATTGAACCACTGTTCGTCTGTTTAAAGATAGGCCGAGACTGGCTAATGCGGTGTTGCCAGTTTTCATGCATGCGTGAAATTCCCATCGTTTTCAGACATTTTATCACGAATTACTTGATAACCAGACACAAGAAGTTTCTCAAACTGGGGGTACATTTTTGTAACACCCATTAAAACTCACAGTCAAAAATGTAAAAGAATATGACGTTTGGGATATAAATTATGGCGATAAATTCACGGGAAATTACCCTTCCCTATCGTTTCCTTGCTAATAAAATGAATTTTGATGTATCATAACTGGATAAGTAGACACAGAATCGTTCTCAAAATTTGCCAGTGGTTTCACCAAACCATTATCTACATCCTGTCAAAATTTGAAAACAATCTGATGTTAACGACTTTCTCGGTAGAAATACCTTAACGTAAATTGTAGTATTGTATTATATACGTAGAAATATAATAATATAAAAATAACCTAAAAACACCACATGAGTTGACAACTCCCAATTTCAAAGCGAAGCTGAACCTTTATAGGTTCGGGATAAGTTATACACAGCTTTCGATGGTTTATAATACCTAACGTAATTACAAAACAATTTTCACCACTACAATTAAATACAAATACCTACGAAGTAAACAAATCAATTATTTCATGTTAAATACACATATTTATGGTAATTCATCACAAAAGAGGTTAACAAATTATTTGGAAAATCAAAACGCTATGGACTAAGTAGCACTATATGTTATAATTCGTTGTACTTAAAGTTCACTGTACTTAAACAAGCAAACCTTAACTTAATTAAACTTCTTAAATTAAAAATAAGGATTAAATACATAAATATATATTAATAAACACTATAATAATAATTCTTGAAAAATTCAATGTTTATTGTTTACTAGTTAAGTTAAGCTAGGGTTACTAGATGGCGGTACCATTTCATGTCGGCAACCCTAGAACGTAAAAGCGAGACATTGATGCAATATTGTCTGGCTTTACTTATAGTGTTATTGGTCAAAGCGTGTTAGAGGACTCTTTGTTGGGAATACCAGTCTATAAGCTACAATACCTATGGTTTAACGGATCTTGATTGTCATTGCCATTACATCATTTATACCTACTTTGTTTTTTATTAGATGAGTCGTTTTGGAAATGCATTTTTATGTGACGTAAATGATGAAATTGAAAATAAAGATCAGTAAACTCTAAAAAGTGACAAGAAAGCGTCTGAAGGCAATTATTTACAAAATATAATATTGAAGATATACTTAATGAATTATTTATTCGTGAAATATTCTCCCCAAATACCACTCGTGCTCTAAATTTTAATTATAAATTTTTTCTCAAGCTAAGTTGCCAAAAGTTAATATAACTAGTGCAAATTGGCAGTTTCTTATCAAAGATTAAATCCCTCCCGCTAAAGCGGTCGGGATTTAATCAGATAATAAACTGCCAATTTGCACTCTTTATATTACCAGGCAACAACGCTTTCGAAAAAATTTTCGATAAAATTTTAAGCACAAATGATATTACATACGATAAAACTGTCTGTAGAGTTTTACAGCTAGTGGCTTCTGTGAGTCGGAAAAAATCTCAAAAAGTGTAACTAATTTATAGCTTAAGGATGCTGAACTTCGAGGATGCTGAACACGATGGTGGCGGTTTAAACTCTTTCCGAGTTAACCCCACCCCCCAAATGGCCAAAAAACCACCCCCGATAGGGGTGAAACGCGGATACGACGTCTCATACCGACAAAACCTGCGTCACCCCCCGTTTTCGAGGATGTTGATCATGATGGCGGTGGTTTAAACTCATCCCGAGTTAACCCCACCCCCCAAACGGCCAAAAACCACCCCCCAAATGATTTATCGCGGATACGGCCTCTCATACCGACAAAACCTGCGTCATCCTCCGTTTTCGAGGATGCTGAACACGATAGCAGTGATTTAAACTTTTTTCGAGTTGACCCCGCCCCATAAACGAGCGAAAACAACCCCCGAAACGCGGATACGCCGTCTCATACCGACTAAATCCCCCGTTTTCGAGGATGCTGAACACGATGGTGATGCTTGATCTTCTCCCCGAAGCAAACTAACCCCAATACTACAATAGACCTTATAGGTCGCAGTGGGGGAAGGCCAATCGCCCGCTCCTTCAGAGTAATCTAACGGCCAAAAACGGGGGGTGACGCAGGTTTTGTCAGGTATGAGACGACATATCCGCGTTAATCCCTTTCTGGGGTGGTTTTTGGCCTTGTGGGATTAACTCGGAAAGAGTTTAAACCGCCGCCATCAAGTTCAGCATCCTCGAAAACGGAAAACGGAAAACGCAGGTTTTTTCGGTATGAGACAGCGTATCCGCGTTAACCTCTTTCGGGGGTGGTTTTTGGCCGTTTGGGGGGTGGGATCAACTCGGATAGAGTTTAAGCCACCGCCTTCGTGTTCAGTATCCTTGAAAACGGGGGGTGACGCTGGTTTAGTCGGTATGAGACGCCGTATCCGCGTTAACCCATTTTTGCCGTTTGGGGGGTGGTCGGAAAGAGTTTAAACTACCGCCATCGTGTTCAGCATCCTCGAAAACGGAGGGGGCATAGTCTCGTTAGGCTATAAATTATTTACATACCTGTCCGACTCACAGAAGCCACTAGCGATGAAACTGCAAGTTCGTGCCGTCAGTAGTCAATCTAGCCGTTTTACTACCAGTAAAGACATTTGTTCGGTGCAATTATCTCAAAAAATTGACTTTCGTTGCCTATCATGTTAATGAGTGAAATAATTATGAATTTTTAATAAATCTTACGATATTTTTAAAATTCCAATATCTTATACATCGATTTGAAGAAAAAAAAATAGCCTAAACGCATGTTTTTAAACTTCGAACAACCTTTTGAGTCAGAGAAGTTAATCACCCTGTGGAATGCCATCAAATTAAATTAGAATGCGAACTTTCAAGCGGTCTTGAGGTAAACGTTGCTATTACTCCGCAGGAGTTCATTGAAAGCTGCGAGTGATTAGCATAATAATTCATTTTGATTAATTACTCTGGTTTTGATTAACAAAAAATGAAATGCCTGGAGTAATTTGTTAGACGAAAAATACAAAATTTAGTTACCCCTTGCTCATGCTGGTGTAATTTTTTAGGCAGTGGCGGCGTTTTTACACATTTTTTATCTACCGTTATTAGTCATTCGCTTGTTAATTTACGGAAATGCGATTGATATAAGATAAGACGACAAACTATGTTATTTAAACAACTGTTCTGTTTCGTTTTGGTATATGTCGAACTCAAAAATCAAATAGAAAATTATTTATTGCAAACAAGTTGTTAAAAATTTGACTCAAAATATGGTAATTAAATTAGATTACATTTACTTAAAAAAAGCAGACAATTTCTTAGGTTTTCGGGGTGTTGAATGAAGTGTTGGTGTACTTCCAGGTGTTTTCCCACGTAGTTGATAGGCTCCTGCTGGAGCCATTGTTGTCTAAACGACGTTTCGGCAGAATCCCATCTGCCATCTTCAGGTTCTCGCTGAAAGCTGCCTACTGCTGCTCCTCGTTGCTCGAACTGGACTGACCAGGTTACAAAGACGATTTTTTACACGACGTGTATTCGACAAGAGGATTGTCTTATAATTCAGTATTATTTTTATACGGTGTAATCTTACAGAACTTTCAAAACAAACATCGACAAATTTTTTTTTATCTATTTATTTAACGTCGGCCTATTTCCGGTACCAGGGCCTATCACCGTCGCCAGGAGACGAGCTACCCCAACCTGGAAATTTTGCCGAACCTCTTCTCGTAAGAAGAGTAGGGATCTTTTACTTGCCTAACATTTAATAGACAAGGGACCGCCTGCTTTAGATCCCCTCCGAAGGATGGTATATCCACTACGTAATCCTCGTCTGAAATTACATAGCTTCCACGTATACACTGATATACAAGCCGCTAGAAGGTGGGACGAGATCGGTGTGTTTCTCAAGAAGGGTGGGTCACCCATCCAAGTACTAACCGCGCTGCACGTTGCTTCACTTGGAGTATCAAGGATACACACACAGTGAAGACGCAAAATTGTTAACCATATTTTAGACCGTCCGAATATTTTGTCGTATTTACAGTGCCGAGCAAGGAAGATGTTTTCAATTTGACTCGTATATATGTTTTTTTATGTTTCTTCAATTATTACTCTGAATTGGCTTAGCGATTTCTATGAAATCTGTCTCGAGCTGCAAAGTATGGCGATGGTCCCATGATAATTTCATCACGCTAGTGTAAGGTGAGCAAAAATTGGAAGCAAGTTTATTGTAGTAGCAAACCGGCAAATATGATAATAACAAATTCAAATTGGTAATTAAGTATTTTAGTAGTACCGGATACTGAATTTAATGTCAAAAGTTGAGAATTCAACACGGCAAATATTTTGTTTACTCTTTGTTCGACTAAACCCATTCAAATCATTTCAGCTTCCATTAACAATGGATAATCTTTTAAAGACTGATTACATTAAATAATATGTTAAAAGCCCCATTCACATTGAGATCTGTATCACTACATGTTACAAGTATCGGTATCATGATACAAATATCTATGTGTATTTGATTGTTTCAGTATCATTGTATCGGTGTCAGCTGGTATCGCTGTCTGTTTCATTGTCGAGAAACTTTGATACCGTGCACCTGAGACTGATACTTGGTGCAGTGTGTATTTTTCTGTATCTAGTAGCGAGATACGAACGTGAATAATATATTTCTTAAAAATAAAATAATATATCGGATGATCGAGAATTTTTGGAGGAATTCTTAAACATGTATAAACTGTATTTTGTTATAAAAAAAATTCATAGTTTTCGACGCCTTTCTTTTTTTAAAGTACTATTGCAACTGCTACAATTACCGGTTGGGGAGGTAACATTTCAGATGCGCGTATTGAACTGAACTGATGTTTCATGATTCCGTCTCAATATGTATGGCAAACTTTATACTTGATACAATTCTCAGATACACGTATTGACATTTGTATCGATACATGTAGCGATACAGATCTCAATGTGAATGGGGCTCTTTACACGTTTAAGAAATCGCACACTTGATGAGATCTAGATTTTTCAAAATATACCATAACTGTTTTGTGTAGCGTATTAACTGCTGCTACTAAGAACAGCATTTTCCCTTTGTAATTTTAATTAAGCGTCTGACACAGGCATGACAAAAAGTATAATTTCTAAATATACACATAAAAAGATTGAGAAAATGCGATAGTCTATTTTTATCCATGATAATCGATTATAAACCAAAGGCGTTAAAAAGAAATTCTAGAGTAAGCACAACTAGGAGGGTCATTCAAAGACACCTACTTCGCTTAAATATAAGAAATCAATTTTCCCAAATCTCTCTCACAGCAAAGCGTTGGTGTTTTTTATTTATTTATTGAATTTGTGGGATAAAAGGATGTGAAGCCTTATTTAATCAATTCTGCTGTGGAAATATCTCGCAGAAAAGAAAAATATACAATACAAATTAATACGCGGTTAATATATCAGTATTAATCAAATATATCTTCCCCAAATAATAAATAACAAAACTATATTTTTGTTTTATACACCGTTATAAGTGGGAAGTTGTTTAATAAAGGATGCGATATTAATCGGTAACAATATTAAGGGACCTCTCACACTCGAATACGCGCGTTTCACTAACCATACTGGCATCATCTGAAGATAATGAATTCCAAAGTACAACAAATGTTCCTATATTTATACTAAACTTAACGTCTTGGCTGACCGAATTCGACCAATCCTGTTATCACCACCCCTACCTAAACTTTGTCTCGGCTCGACGAATCTTTCCTACTAGCTAATAAAGTAGACCATTTGGTATAGGCCCATTGTCACTATTCGTACTATTTTTATATTTTGCAATTTCCATGTTATCAAAAGCATCCAGCGATCTATTGTTTGTTACATTAACCTTAAAGAATTGATATCTATTCTAGGCATTGGTCAAGATGCCCACACAAATAAAAACACGGGGCTCACTGATTTCTATGCTGGTATTATTGAAATAGAACATTTACATTTAATAAAAATAATAATAATAATACATAATAATACTTTATTAATCCTTTAGATCATTATACATGATATAGGATAAGTCAATTTTATTACAATGTGTATTTAATACGTCAATAACGTAAGTACCAATAATACATCGAGGAAGAAAAATTGAATAAACAGATAAAAAAAAATTTTGGCTATTTCGTCCCCCCCCCCCTGCTTTCCAGTTATTAGACCCGTACAAAAAAACTTTTTCCACGGCAACGGCGTAGCTACTAGGGGGGGGGGGGGGGGGGGTCACTCTGCCGTCCCATGATGTAGCACCCTTGTTGTTAGATAAAAATCCATATTTTATTTTTATTTGTAACTTCTTTATACTGCATTTTAAAAGTGCACAGTGGGCAAGATTCTCAAAACTAAACAAAATTCAAATTTCGTCCGAATTGCTTTAAAATTGGTAGTTGGGTATTTTTGACAGTAGCTGATACTTAATCTGATATCAAGAGTTAACAATTCAAAATGGCGAATCCAATATGGTTGCCATAATTGCAAAATTTTAGCAAATTTACTTGAAATTTGATATACACAATAAATTACAATTTTATTTTTTACCTCCTTTAATAATGGCGTGGGGGTAGTAGTGTGGTTAATACCAACAAAAATATTGGTTTCCGTATACACACTAAATCACATTTTTTTTTTACCTCCTTCAATAATGCGGTTGGGGCGGTAATGGGCAGGGCCGGCTTTAAGCAGCTTTTATGGGGGGGGGGGGGCAAAATTGTTATAATGGCGAATGTCTTCTTCTCATTTACTCCTTTATTTTCTTTATATGTGATTAGTCACGTCAACATAGATATTTTCTGAGAGGTTTTCTGGTGAAAGATTAATCGGCCTAATTTTTTTTTACAAATTGTTTACTGAAGTCTAAAGAACATTGGTAAAAAGAAAAAACAGGCCGCTGGGACTTTTTTCATTTTGTTATTAATAAACAAACAATTTTAAGCACAGATTAATTAAATTTGTTAATTTGTCATATCGGAAACTATTTGAGAAAACCGACTGAAAATGTATGCTCAAGGAATTTTGAGGCCACTGATTACAATTTTGAAAATAGGAAAATTCAAGATGGCTAACCCAAAATGGCGGCTATGAAGTGTAAAAATGAGATTTTCTGGCTTAAGTTTACATTTTTGAGAAAAATTACAAGAATAAAAAAGTGTTTAGAATGCTATTTTGCACCTAAATATATGATTTATGAGTAACTCTGCATTTTTTAAAATATTCGGGTAAATCACTCAAAAAATTTTTTTAGTAAAAATCGAGGTAAAAATATTTTAAATAGATGTAATTTAATTACCCGTTACTGAATTAATTTTACTGGTAATTAGTTCAAATTTAAAATACAGCGCGCTTTCTTGATCCCGGGATTTACATACGGTAAAGATATTCTTTAATATTAGTACCAAACTTTTCAACAGGAAGAGATGAAATTTATCTCAATATGTTGAACACTTTAATATTTTTAATGAAATCAACGATGTTCAAGAAGAAGAAAGAGAAGAAAGAGGAGCAATATTTTCATTTACAACTCAAATTAAATTGAAAACAATTATTTTTAAGAATGGTGCTTAATGTTTGTATTTTTATATATTTTTTAAGTAAACATTTTTTTTTAATTGTGTAGACATAAATAATGAAAAAAAATGTACTTAATTTTTTAACAATTCTTTCCATACATTATAAAAACTCTTTTTGATTCTGTAATTTCCACTTAAAATGCACGTAAATAAAGTTTAAATTGTATACTAAATATTTACTATTTTAAGACCATTATTTTCAATTTTAAAAATTACATATTAAATTAAAACAATAATAATTGCCTTAAAAAATATTAAATAATACCTATATTAAAAAATATTTCGCGTTTTTATACTTTATAGCCGCCAATCTTGAATTTTCCAATTTTCACTTCAAAATCGTAATTAGCGACCTCGAAAATCCCCGAGTATACATTTTCTGTCGGTTTTCTCAAATACTTTCAATAGCAAATTAACAAATTTACTTAATTTGTTTAGTGCTTGAAATTGCTAGTTTATTAATAAAAAAAGTCCCAGCGGCCAGTTTTTTTCTTTTGTTCCTTAGACCTCAATAAACAATTTGCAAAAAAAATATTCCGATTGGTCCATTGCCAGAAAACATCTCAATTTTTAACTTTTCTATATTGACGCGACTAGATGGTCATTTAATTTTTGAGATACAAAAAAAAAAAATGTAAATCTGATTGAAGACTTTTGATGAATTGAAGTGTTTCCAGCAATTATGATAGGGCACTGTAGATATACATATACTCATATACATACAGCGCTCAGGGCTAGAGGCTAGAACAAGCAGATTTGGCCATGCTGTTGCCAGCCAGGATGATTTAAGTCAAATACAAAACGGGGGTTACTCGAAAAGTAATAATTATTTATGGTTTTGAGTTTTCATTATTTTGAGTTTTTTTATGATTTTATATACATAATTGACAAATGCCGAAAGTGCCGAATGGTGACCTATTTGCCGAATCGGCTTCAAATTGGGGGGGGGGGGGGTGACATACCCCCTCTATATCCTGCCCTGGTAATGGGGGATGGTTAATGCTAAAAAAAATTGAGGTCTTTGGTTCTTGTATACACACTAAATTACAATTTTATTTTTTTAGTCCCTTTAATAACGGTGTGGGCGTGGTATAATAGGTAAAAACAAATTTAAGTCCTCGGCTTCTCGTACATACACTAAATCCCAATTTTAAGGATTCTTACTTGCTTGCTTTACCTATTTACTCTCATTTTCCCCCCAACCCTTCAACGGATTAAGATCAAAATATAATCTAGTTCCAGATATCGTTATAATACATATGTGCACCTTTCATGTCAATATCATAAACAATTCCAGAGTAATCGTGCGCACAAAAAAGTTAGACAGACCGACAGACTTGCTCATGACATTCTAAACCTGAACAAAAAATATTTTTAAGTTTTTTTACGTTTACTAACTATACTTCCACTTCACTGCGTGGATGTGGAAATAATAGGACAAAAAATTATCCTTCTTTTCTTTTAATCCAAATTGTATATTTTTGCATACAAGATATCCTGTCAATGTTTCCTATTTAACAAGCTAAGTATTGTCTACACACTTCACTTGGAATGAGCAGTATATTTCAGAGGAGGAACATGTCTAAATTATATGTACACACTTATTACCCTATTTTTAACTGTTCTGGTTCTCCGCCCACTATAAGTGATATTTCGGACGTGCTCTGGGCGACAGTAATTGGCGACGAAGCAGGCTAAAGTCAAAAATGCTTGTTGGGTTACTCAATATACTCCCCCGTAATTAGTGCATTATGGGGGCGAGCGTTGCCAGCTGGGTAAATTACCGAGACAAAATTAATGTAGGGTACAGATGCTGGTTGCATCACGTCTTTGTTGTCGCCGTGGGATGTAACAATACAAGAGAGTACTAGTAATTGAGATCCGCCATTATAAGACATTGCACCTTTGAATATGACCCTGGATATAAATGGTGTCTGAATTTGTACAAGATATATCCAGCGTTTCATAATATCTAGTGATATATATTTCAAGAATTAGTGAATACAGGGGCCGCGCTCCAGACGGTGGGCATAGTGGGCGGCCGCCCAGGGTGCAAGAATTGTAAGGGTGGTATAGCAGTAAAGCTATAAATAATTAAAATTGTTGTTGAAATATACGTATATTTATAATTTTGTATTGTTTATAATAACTTTATATTGATAAAATATATTTGATTACTATTTTCATGTTTGGTTGAGAATTTATTATTTTTGTTTCTTCTGTCTTCCATTGTTTTTCGGGTCACTACCGAAACTTCAGATTTGGTAGTAATTGAGTGATCGAGTGAGTCGCTATATACACCCCCTCGTTAAAAAAGAGAAGAGTCAATCAACCAATGTGTCGATTGCGAAACGTCCTTTTTTCGGGGTAGGCAAAATGTCACATCTGTCAACTAATACAAAAGCTGGTTTAACCCTATCAATATTGACAGTTATGAGTTTGTTTCCTTTATTAAAGGTAAATAACTTATCTGTACGTGATAAAACTTTAAACGGTCCTTCATATAATGGATAAAACGAACGTTTAAATCATTCCTTGCGAACAAAAATAAAATCACAAGAGGAAAGATCTGAACTAACAAAAGTTTTGTAATTGACGTGAGAAATTGGAGGAACAAATTTTAAATTATTAAAGTAAATGCGTAATTTGTCAATGAAATAAAGAATATCTGGGGAATTATACGATTCAACGAAAATTTCGCCAGGTAAACGAAGGGTTTGACCATAAATAAGTTCAGCAGGTGAACATTGCAGATCTTCCTTGGGAGTTGTCCTAAATGCCAATAAAATGATGGGTAGTTCATCTGTCCAATGCGATGTATTGGCTCTAGTCAACAAGGAAGTTTTAAGTGAGCGATGAAATCTTTCTAATAAAGAATTCGATGGAGGGTGATATGCAGTTGTACATATTCTATGAAAGCCCAAGAACTTTGCAAATTCATTAAATAATCTTGACTCGAATTGTACTCCCTGGACCTCTATTCTGTAAAAGCGTGAAAGCACATTCCCGTGAGAAGTGGGCGGAGTTCACTTGAAAATGAATAAAACTGTATTCTGTAACTACGGGAGTGATCATCTCGTACGAAAAATGCGCGAACTTACTTCTACTGGACCTATATTCTGTAAAAGCGTGAAAGCACATTCCCGTGAGAAGTGGGCGGAGTTCACTTGAAAATGAATAAAAGTCTATTCTCTAACTAAGGGAGTGATCACCTCGTGCGAAAAATGCGTGAACTTACTTCTACTGGTAAATCGTGAGGGAATCCGTCAGCTCCCCGGGAGAACGGCGATCCTAACCGTACTTTTATGACAGTTTGCGTCGGCCAAAAATTATTATTGTTAAATCTGTGACTCAGAATAGACATTGTGGAGTTGCTCATCGTCAATGAGTTAACAATAATATAATTCTTAGCAAATATTACAATTTCTCTTTTATTTTATTATATATATTTAAATACATGTTACCAATAACGAGGGTATATCCTTACGGAATTTTTGGTCAATAAATAAATTCTAGGTATTACGAGATCTTCCTGATGCCGAGGAGGATTTGGAAGGGGAATGGCAAGTTGTACTTCATAAGATTAACCCTTTTGACCATTAACCGACCAAGCATTTATAAGGAGGGTCAGCAAAGAACTTGTCTATGATATAATCCTTTCATGCAAGCCCCCATACGACGTTCAGGAATCACCATTAAGCATAAAGTAAATACTATCACTCAGTTTATCCAAAGGTGGACCCAATAAAATAACAACGGAACACTGAACAGCTGATGCTTTTGCGCCAACCTAATTGGTTGTAAATTCGGCTATTCTCGCAGAATCACTTCACGTTCACCACCTATTCACTGCACTTACGGAATACAATCTAGCACGATCGGGTGAGATGCGTGTGATGCGAGCTCTCGCTTCGCACGATGAATGCTCATTCTCCCTATAATTACAGAATGGGGGTCTGGTATATCATGAGTTAATCAGTCAGTTCCCCGGGAAAACGGCAATTCTAACCGTACTTTTATGACAGTTTGCGTCAACCAAAAATTATTGTTGTTAAATCTGCGAACCAGAATGGACATTGCGGATTTGCTCATCGCCAATGTGGTAGTAATAATATAATTCCTAGCAAATATTACAATTACTCTTTTAGTTTATTATACTCTTATTTTTTTAAAATATACATTACCAATAACGAGGGTATATCCTTACGGAATTTTTGGTCAATAAATAAATTCTAGGTTTTGCGACATCTTCGTGATGGCGATGAGGATTTGGAAGGGGAACGGCAAGTTCTTCATAAGATTAACCCTTTGCATCATTAATCGACCACTGAACAGCTGATGCTTTTGCTTCAACCTAATTGGTTGTAAATTCGGCTATTCTCGATGAATCGCTTCACGTTTATCACTTATTCACTTCACATTCGGAATGCAGTGTAGGACGGTCGGGTGAGATGCGTGTGATGGGAGCTCTCGCTTCGCCCGATGAATGCTCACTCTCCCCATAATTACAGAATAGAGGTCCTGGTCTGTCGTAACCGTCAAGGGGACACCGAATCGACAAACAAAATTTTGAAATAAAGTACGCGCAACTGTTTCTGCTGTGATATCGTGAAGAGGGTACGCTTCCGGCCATCTAGTGAATCGTTCAGTCACCGTAAGAATGTAAGAGTTACCTTTGGATGGAGGTAATGGTCCTACCAAATCTATATGGATGTGATCGAATCTGCTTTTCGGGATGGTGAAGCTACCAAGAGGACTTCTCGTTGGCTGACTTTGACAGCTTGACAGTTAATGCACGATTTTGACCATAAATTACAATCGGTGTTCATTTTCGGCCAAAAATAATTATTAGAAATCAACAGTCTAGTGGCTTTAATGCCAGGATGAGATAAGTTGTGAAAAATATCGAATATCGTTCGTCTGTAAACAAGTGGAACAAAAGGTCGAGCTTTTGTACTCACACCAAATAAATTCATTGGAATATGGAATTTGTATCTTTTTTAAAATGAAATTGGTTTTAGCGAGTGATGATTTATCTGACAATAAATAGTTGAGATTTGAATCTTTGAAGTTTTTTTAGGTTTCACTATAAAATGTTCTCTGTCGTCTGGGCTAATTGCGTATTGAAAGAAAATACCTAATGTGTGATCTGAAACAAATGTTAAAATTTTTTTAAACTGATTTAAAATACGATACGCTCAGAGCGCTTTAGAGTGAAGAAATTGTCCATGTTACCTTAGATAATTGTTTTGATAGTAAAGTATGTGACTTTTCCATAGCCGGAAAAAGAAAACGTATTTTTTTATTCAGGAAATGAGACAAATGGAGTTTTATGCATAAATACAAAAGGAATATTGCAAGAAATAGGCACGTCTCAATGATTTAAGTGTTCTTTTTTAAGCATATGTCAACCAACGCTACACAAGACATTTGTACGTGACGCAAAATGTACGTAAAAATAGGATACATTTCAATTTAACAGGATAATTTTTCAAGGTAGAAGCTTCCTTTATGTAGTATACCACTTGTCCCTATTGTTATGGGCCAACTTATTAAGAAGTTTATGAAATACAGAGTATGAGAGATGATGATGAACATATCCATATTTTTCAAATATCTTCGAAACCGTATTTCTCACTTTTAGTTTTCATACTTAAGTAATTTCAAATACTCACAACTTTAGTAGAAATCTGGTTAACTTTGGCATATCAAATGATTATTTAAAAAAAATTTAAACCATTTAAACCGTATTCCAATATCTTATGTCAAATTTCCGATATTGACAGTTGGCAGCTGTCAACTAGCTGTCAAATAGTCATAAATAATTTAAAGAACTTAACATAACTATATAACTTTGTTTTTGAGGTCACTGAGTTCATATTTGATATCAAATTGACGATATTGACAGTTGGCAACTGTCAAATAGCCATATATTATTAAAAACTCAACATCATTATATAACTTTATGTTTTTGAGGTCGCTGAGATCATATTTGATGTCAAATTGACAATATTGACAGTTTCCAGCTGTCAAATAGCCATATATTATTTAAAAAAACTCAATATCATTGTATAGCCTTATGTTTTTGAGGTCGCTGAGTTCAAATCTTTTTTTTTAATACACTTTTTTTTCTGGCATTACCTGCATTAACGAGATAACAACTCGAGAGCCACTGATGTTAATTCCTGTTTTTTTCTATTTTCATGAATTCTGAGATCAATAATCAATGGATCAGACGTAATTAAAAGTTGATGAAGGGTGTCATCATTAGTTGACTCCCTCTCATACATCCTACTACGATGGGTTCGAGATTTTCTAGAAGTTTTATTATTGGTCTCCTGGGCCTCTTCTGATAATAACCCTTAAGGTGTTCCTATTGACTTAGCAATTTCAGTCCTATGAACTCTAAATATCGTCAATTTGGCATCAGATATGAACTCAGCAACCTCAAATACATAAGTTATACAATGATGTTAAGTTTTTAAATACTTCATGGCTATTTGACAGCTATCGGACAACTGCCAACTTCATACAGTTTTCTAATTATAAAAATTAGATATGTTTGGGTGTCCCCACCTCCAGTAACCACATTGCATTCAATGCTGACAAAATACACTATACTCCTCCATTCTGCAAAGAATTATAAAACGTAAAAGAGTAACAATATTAAGAACAAAAAGTAAATTGTACTTAAAGTTCTAGTCAATTCCGTCTACGCATCCGTTGCAACCTGTTGCAACCCCTACATTGCACTCCCCTGTAAAAAATAACATGAATTGGTCTCCAATTTTTAATTTAACTTTTTTTTCGCCAAGTCAATAGTAACAAAGTTATCGTGAAAAAACGCGTTTTTGCGAATTTTAAATGCGAATTCCTGCCCCACCTCGTGTGGTTAAGCTGAACTAACTTTATATCATGATAAAAGAGAACGCGTATAACCTAATTGTCAAAAAATTTTTTTTAAAAAAGTTGGTTTCATTTCAAAACCACATCCGCTCCTCTATAATGATTTCCGGTGTCTTTGAAGAGATACGTTGCAAGAGTAACAACGCAGATTTTCAACCAAGCAAGTAATCCCTTCGGCGTTAGCCCGTACCAGAGGCTGTACCTGGAACATCCAACGCTCATATGTCTTCCCCTTCAGGGCGGACTCCAAAGGCATCAAATTGCATAAAAAAATCTGTAGAATGTTACAATTGAAATTGATGATCTAATGGTACATTTGACCCCTTGTATCACTTCGTGCATACAGCGTAGCAACTTAGAACCAACATTTTATTGCTTCAATCACTCTGTTCAACGTACAGATATTTAAGTTAATGCTATTCGTCAATGGCCCAGAATCCATAGAAATTAGGACACGGTTCTTTAAATTTTTAAAATTTAACTTAGTCTTACATAGGACAACTATAAGACTAAAATTAGGAATTGTCCAAAAATACGGCCTGGAGAATTTAACCACCTAGAATACTATTTTTAACCAAACTTTTGGCAATACTGTATATTATGAACTTCCTGATATCGTATTCTAAAATAAGAAACGGTTCAAAAAATATTTGAATAAAATATATTCGGCCAGTCATTTTTACGTATGACTACAATGTAATGTATATTTCGGAAACGTGGCCTTTTCATTGATCAATAGTGTAATATTGAGACACATAAAATACATTCACTGAAGTCGTGACGTAGTTATTTACTAATTACGTTTTCTTTAAAAAGTAAAAGTGACAAATTGCTTTCATGACTGTTGACATATTCAATAGAGTCAACACCTCTTGTGTATTTTTGTAACGTAAGCTCATTTACTATAATTGCAAGGCGCGCAGTAACACCATTCGTCATTTTAATTGATAACTGGCTGAAAAACGAATACTTATGCCAGCTAGTGTGTATTATATTATTAGTAGCAGATTCTAGGACTCTGTAGGTACTTATTGAAGAAAGAAAATACCCTTACTCTACTTATTCATAGCGCTTTCATAAGTTGTTAATAGTGTACTTCATGAAACTCTTAAATGACACTCTTCAACTTTTCTCTATTCTATTTATTCATGTCACATATTTTTATTAAAAAGAGCGATAAAAAATATGTTCTAAATGAAGAAGTTTTACATAATCTAATGTTTCTTTATACATGGTGCGTTAAATAAATATGAAAAATGTAAAAAATTTTATTTTCGCAATTATGATATTGGTTAAAAGAATTTTTTTTCGTAGTTTCATTAAGATTATTATTAAATTCAACTGTGGTGTAGTTTACACTCCTCTATTCTTTATTAACTGCTAGTCAAGGTTAATTTTTAGGTTATCATAAAAATTGCGTTTCCCAACGGTTGGCCACTTTCAAAGTCGCAGGTATTTAATAGTTAATTTTATTAATAGATCAAGTATAGGTAAATTAGAAATTGGCGGTTAAACTGCTATGTGGTAAAACTTGTTTCATAATCACTAAATGTCAAAAAAAAAGATAACATCATAATGGATATGCTATATGATAGTGGATATGCACTATCCAAATGCATAAAGCAGTTATGTAATTTCTGTATTTATTTATTTCTTATTTATTTAATATTCAACAGGTTAGATAACTCAATTATAGCTTTTCGAAGGTATAAATCGAGCCAGCGGATGTGCGTTTGAAACGCTCCCATGTAAAAATTATAATACCGGGTAAAACTACGATAAATTTGATAAAGTTTATAGCTCAAAAAATTCCGCGCAAATCGGTGTGTCATAACAAAAGAACATAGTTGAAATAGAATTAATATTTAAAAATAAAGTTATTTAGTAGCAACGCTCAGCTATTAACAGGTGAACAACACGTTTATCCATAAAATAGGATCGACCAGTGCAATTCAACCCTCTACTTTCAAGTGGGTCCAACATGTGAAAGATAACAAATTTCATATGCAAGACATTTTTGGGTAATAGTGAGTGATATCATATACCTGCAGAAACCCGAGCAAAATAAGTATATATTCTTAAGTAGATATTCTTAACTTATATTAATAAACACACATTTTTTACAGGTCAATAATTTCCTAATCATTTTTAATTTTCACTTTATTTACTGGCTGGCTGTTAATATTGAATGTGAACTGAGCCCGAACTAGCCAGTGGTGTATTATTAGTTTACAGGTATACCGCGGCAAAACTGAATTTCCTGTAGCACGTCAACATAATACACATGATTTTTATAATAAAGCATTCATAAATTCATGCTTCATTACTAATATTCCGGATTTACACACGTTACCAATGTGCACACGACACGACAATTACCAAGCTCCGTCTAGAGGCACGGATTTGCACGCGACACCAATCTATACGCAGCTCTACGTCACCAGTAAGCGAGGATTCTCGGCCCGGCCATTAATCAACAAATTCAGTGTGGACAGTTCTGGCAATCTGTCTTCAGCGTGAGCTGGACATATTACAGTTTTGTGTATCTCACAACACAAACACGACGGAACCAATGCAATCTGACCCTGGGAATCCTTCAGCGTGGTGAGCTGGGACTCGATAGTCATTCCCCAACGCCGTTTCGCCGCCAGAACCAGAGCGGATGAGCCTGACCTGGAGACCTCCTACAGCGTGTTGAGTTGGGAAGCTCCTTGAGTCGACGATATTCGCCCGACGCCTGATGCCACTCCAGTAGCAGCAACAAACGTCGCATCGCATCATTACACTCGCTCGCTCTCTCTCTCTCTCTCTCTCTCTCTCTCAGATAATAGAAAATATTATCCTAAGAACCGTAAAAGATGCAGACCTGTATAACCTGTACCTGTATATTATGTAACACTGCCACACATTACCTGTTTGAAGAAGACAAATAAATTGTTTATATTTTTATTGGGCTGTCTTATTAACTAATCTGGAGTCTAATTAATCTCCAAACCAGCTACCCGACAACAAACCGTTTTCTCTCAAACGAAAAATGCCCATTATAATAATTAGGAGATTTCAAAGCACGTATAGCAAAAGACGAACAGATGGAGGAAGATAGGAGCATCGGAAAAACTTTACTCCACGCATGGTTTAACGAAAATGGAAACGCCCTGAAAAGCCTAGCACATATGTTTGACTTAACAATAAGAAACACGTGAAGCAAGAGTTGAACCTGTCTTGATACTTGGAGTAATGGAAGCTCAATCTCACAAACAGATCATATCTTCGTAGGCAGAGAGATAAGAAAAAGGATCAGGAACGTTAAAGCAAAAAGGACGGCAGAAATCAATATAAACCATAAAATCCGATACGAAAAATTGGAAATAAGAAAAGAGAAAAGACGTAAAGGAAACAACAAAACACCACACACTAACTGGAATAACTCTCTACTATAGACGAAGACTTCCAGAAGAAATACTGCGAAGAAATAGAAAAACAACTGACAGGAGAAGAATTAGACTGGATATCAATGCGTTCAAAAAAAAAACTGCGACAAGAGAAACGTTAAAAAGGGACAGGTATGAGCCCGACAAGAAAGAAAAATGAAACAACAAGTACGAAAAAGGATGAAAGCTACAGACAAACAACACCCGACGTGGAACATAAATGAAAAGCTTAAAGAAGCATTGAAAGAAAAATAAGGAGAGGTAACGGTGGGCCAGAATCCGAAAAAGCTGGCCAAAAAACCGAGTTTCGAATTTAGGACTTATTTGTCCCAGAACATTTAGTAGATGACCCCAGGTGTAATATGAACCGGTCCCTAGGAGTCGACATCCCCGAGCTCTTTGTAACTTCATTCCGAATGTGAAAGTCGCACGAAGCACACCGAGCTGTTTATTTCACGCGTGTTGTTGTAGTTACAGAAAGTACTGTAAAAATTTAGAAAATAATGGCATTAAAATACATTAAAATGGATTCTCCTCCACAAGGTATGTATGATTAAATGTCGAAGATGAAATTTCGTAATTATTAATTTATAAAAATTTATTAAGATTCAATAGTAGGTGGTTTTTTCATAGAATATAGAAAACTTTTTTTCTTTATCAAGAAAAAAATTTATGATTCATTCACGTTCGTTCAATGGGATTTTTTTAAGTTGTTCGTTGAATATTCTTGTAAAAAATATGTAAAAATTGGCTGCCTCTAGGTGCCACTGTTGTGTTTGTGACCGTTTTTCTGACACGGTGCAAAATACAGCGACGCTGATTTGATTTATAGTGTTGTTTAAGCATAAATAAAATTCCATTTAAACGTAACAATTTATAATATTTATGTGTTATAAACAATTTTTGAAAAAATTTGTTATGTCAAAAATAATTATTGAAAAATTATTTATTTTTTGGTTGGAATTTATAAAATGCCTAAAAGTATGTAAAATTGAATTTAAATTAATTAATTAATTTAATTTTTTAAATTTGAATTGAAATTCGTAATCAGCGATCTCGAAAACCCCCGAATACCAATTTTCAATTGAAATGATTGACTTTTCTCAAATATTTGTCGCCATATTGGAGCCGCCATTTTGCTTTTGAAAAACTATTACCAAATTCGTAATCAGCGGCCTCGAAAACCCCCGAATACCAATTTCCAATTGAAACGACTTACTTTTCTCAAACGTTTGTCGCCATATTGGAGCCGCCATTTTGTTATTGGAGAAACTATTATCAAATTCGTAATCAGCGACCTCGAAAACCCCCGAATACCGAGATTCAATTGAAATGATTAATTTTTCTCAAATGTTTGTCGCCATATTGGAGCCGCCATTTTTCTTTTGAAAAAAACTATAACCAAATTCGTAATCAGCAGTCTCGAAAACCCCAGAATACCAATTTCCAATTGAAATGACTTACTTATTTCAAACGTTTGTCGCCATATTTTAGCCGCCATTTTGTTCTTGGAGGACAACAACTAAATAAAACCTGCAGATATCTGAAAAAATATAGAAGAAATAATAACACACACAAGAGAAGTACATACCTCTGCAATATTGGACCAAGAAGCTGAAAGAAGAAGGGAATTCAACGAAAGAACGAACAGAACTAATAAAAGAAACGGACCACTGGCCCTTGCATGGAGAAGCCACCATCAAAGGACCAACTGCTAGAAATAATAGCTAGACCTAGAAGAAACACCGCACCTGGAGTAGACAAAATAAACAACCAGAAAAGCTAAAAGAGCAAACCCTAGAAATCACCTCTCTACGGAATGGAACACGATCATACAAATACCCCTTCCAAAAAGATTTGTAGAAGCAGAAACACAAAAAGAGGAGCATAAATACACCATATCACGACACAATGCGGCAACGCATTTCATAAACACCAAGACTGCCTAACCCACACTCCTGTACCATGAGTCATGTGGCTCTCGCTACTGACAACAATCATGACCTAAGTCCAACCCAGTGTGGACTAGGGTGGCCCATCTCTATAGGGGGTGAACTTTTTTTGCGTATTTTTTAAGTCTCACCCCACGAAAATATACTATTATACTAGGAATAATTTATGTCAAAGTTTCAGATAATTCGGTGAACGGTAACCTGTGCCGCATTCAGGTAGAAATTTGTAGATAAGATTTTATTACGGTAATACACTTAAATTTTACTTAAAACACAAATATCTACCTCTTTTCTCATAATGTTTTATTGGTGTAATTATTTCCTAGAAATTATTTGTTTTGGAAGTTTGGAAATATAATGCACCTACGGTAGGTTTTTATGTCAGTTTGCAATTGTGTTTTACAGTGGTGACATTATAAGTTCTAGCACACGTTCCTTTTTGTAAAAAACATTTAACGATGGCTGATGTTAGATCCTTACGAAAGGATACTTTCATTTACTTTGTTGGACACTATTCGTCACAAATCATTGGCAATAAAGCTAAGTGTACATGAAAGTGCTAAATTAACAATAAAAGAGGTGTCAGTTTTTTGGGATAAAGCTCGCATTCCGACACGTCAGGATTTTCATTGTGTTAAACAACTAGATACACTTTATGTAGAGTGGAGGAACTTACAAAAATCGGCTAAAAGGGCCAGTGCGGGAGTAAAGAAAAAAATTTCGTTGAAAAATTGGACGACCTCTTTGACATTTCTCATGCAAATGCATTGGAGTTGATGAAAATAGATGAAGATAAGCAGTTTTTAATTAACCAAAGAAAAAAGGGACGTCCTGGATTTATGCATGGTATTGATTACCAACTTGCTTCTCAAGAAAAATCAGCTGAGGAGAAATTACAGAAATTATCCGAACGAATGCAACGAAGTCAACAAGAAAAAGCTAGATTAGAGGAAACAGTCACCTGTCCATCATCAAGTAGTAATTCAGCCGACTCCAACGAAAATGAAGATGAAATAATCGAAGCCCAAGAAGAGTTGTTACAAGACCAGCCTGGCCCGTCACAGCCAAAAAAGAGGAGATTGTATGGAACATGTAACATCATCACACCAAAAATAGCCGCTGCATTTGATGCTTGCAAAATAAGCGACAGGTATGGAGTCCATATTTTGACGGCAGTAGCAGAAGCACTAGGACATGACACCACATCTTTGTCCATCAGCAGAACCACACTTCAGTGCTCTAGACAACGCATCCGCGAAGAAAGAGCTGAAATATTAAAAACTGCCTTCGGTAATTCTGAATTGCCGGCCCCAGTCATCCATTGGGATGGAAAACTTTTACCTTCTCTCACTGGAATGGGAAATATCGATAGACTTGCTATCTTAGTTACTAGTGGAGATATTGAACAACTACTTGGAGTACCAGCTTTGCCCAATTCAACTGGAAGAGAACAGACTGAAGCAGTTTATGATGTGCTTTGTGAATGGAATTTGGACGAAAAGGTAATAGCTTTGTGTTGTGATACAACAGCATCAAATATGGGTTATATAAATGGGGCAGCCACACTACTGCAACAAAAATTAGAAAGAGATATTCTATATTTTCCTTGTTTTGTCTTTATTTTTGAAGTGGTTTTGAGAAGTGTGTTTGACACAAAAATGCCTTCCTCATCTGGTCCAAATGTGCCACTATTTAAACGTTTTAGGGAATTTTGGCCTAAAATAGATCAAAATAAACTAAAAACTGGATTTCAGGTATTAAAAATTAAACACATTTTACAACCAGTTAAAGCCGAAATTGTAAAGTTTCTAAATGCAGCTTTAACTTTGCAACAGCCTCGTGATGATTATAAACAATTTTTAATGCTTTCTAAACTTTTTGTTGAAGAAGAGCCCACTCACACGACATTCTATCAACCAGGGGCATTTCATCATGCACGTTGGATGGCCAAAGCCATTTACTGTCTAAAAATATTTTTTTTCCAAGATCAGTTCCAACTAACTAAAAAAGAAAAATAGGTATTGAAGATATATGTCTGTTTATTGTAAAGGTTTATGTAAAGGCCTGGTTTACAGCGTCATTTGCTAGTAAAGCACCGCTTCATGACTTAGACTTTTGTAAAAAACTCATTAATTATCAAAATATTGACAAAGAAATATCTCAAGCCGCAAGTAGGAAAATAGTGAACCATTTGTGGTACCTTAATTCAGTAAATGTTGGCTTATCTTTCTTTGATGACGATATTTCAGTTACCACTAAAAGAGAAATGGTTAAAGCTTTGAATAGGAAAGCACCAAATCAAGGGGGTATTAAACGACTTATGATTAGTAACATTACTGACGTTGAAAACAAGGAAATTCAGGACTTCATATGCGGGAACACTAAACAGTTTTTTCAAAAATTAGGTTTGTCTATGGAATTTTTGGAAAATGATCCAACAACATGGAGGGAAAATGAAAGTTATACCCGATGTTTCAATATTGTAAACAAAATTAAAGTTGTAAATGATGCCGCTGAGAGAGGAATCAAACTTATTACTGACTATAATGACATTTTAACAAAAAATGAAGACCAAAAACAGTTTTTACTCCAAGTTGTAAATGATTATAAATCACAGTTTCCAAATGTATGCTTTGGCCTAGTGCAAAAAATATTGTTTTTATTACTATATGTCTTGTAGATTTAGGATAATATTTGGTACTATGTATGAAAAAAACGTTTCATAATAAAATACACAAAGATAAAACGAGAGTTTTATTTCAAAAACTTCTAGTCTAGTTTTCTTAGACTACGAATTTACAGTAGTATGACACATGTCATAGTCACAACAGATAATGTCTTTGATATTTGTATGACTTGATTAGTCATTCTAAAGATAAATGTTGCTGATTAAAAAAAAAAACAATGCATCAACCAAAGAATGTAAATAATTCCATTTACTTTTATTATTGTATAATAATGCATTCTGCGGCACCCCTTGCCTTCAATTTGCCTCAATAATATTTTGAGGGGACCATGGAACCATTTGCAGGGGTGAGAAATAAAAAATTTCGATTTCGAAAAAGATGGGCCACCCTAGTGTGGACGTAGCCGGCCCAGCGCAGCGGTATATCTTGAGAGTGGTAGCAGTGCCTATCGCACGCTGGTAAATCAAATCAAAATCAAATCATACGGGTTAGATAACTCAATTACAGTGTAGACGTACAAAATATGAATTATTACCTATGGCTGTAGCAAATAAAAGTATACCGAGATCACTTTCCGGCAGCCATTTCTTCATTTTTTAACAGATCCAGATTAAACTAGGCAAGTAATGTTGCCAAAAAAACATTTTTTTACGGCAAGGGCCAACCGCAACTTTTATTAGTTTATAGAAAACTGTGGTTTCCATTCCGATATAAACGTAGAAAATTTAACAATTTAAACTTCTGGAAACATCAGCGATCTACATTTCCTGCTGTCAATTAAACTATAACGAGAATCCCACCTCCTGACCCCGATGTTGTTCTTTCATTGTTTGTGCTCCTAGCAGCTATTTCATTTTCAAAGTATCAATTTACTGTTCTAAATTGTCTCCTCGCTAAAAAGTGCCATTTCGTTTCTTCGCTGGAAACTACGTCTTAACTACATAGACGGGTATACAGGATAGTGAGTTTAATTAAAAATATAAAGCAGTAAAAAGAAATATAAACCGACAGAGAAGAGGCTGCTTGACTGATAATTATTATTGTTAGTGTTGCTATGTGAAAGGTTACAGCTTACAGCTACAAATTTCACGACGACACCCCACATAGATATATTATGTTGTTAGTTGTCGGAAGAGTGATTTCTTTTCAGTGAAATCGGTAAGCCTGACAAATTAGTTGATATCGTATAGCAGGATTTTTTTTGTAATGGGACCATCTTCCACACATACTCTGCTCCTTAAATTTGGGGTGCATATTATGTTTTATATATTACCAAAGTTTTTTCGAGATCATAAAACCAGACCACGTAAAAAAATCGAAATTGTTCATTATACAGAATCTCTCTATGAGGGAAATGACTGTATCAAATGTATGTACTATAATGATGTTGGATAATATAGAAATTAGTTTTCTATATTATCCAACATCATTATAGGTTTGTCGCCACGTTTCGGACATATTCTTTTATCGTTCTGAGACAATGGGCTCATTTAGCAAATTTTTAATTACATTTTCTGGAAGATCTATTAATTCTAGTAGTCCAATAAATGAATGCCCAAAAGGGGACAGTAGAAAACATTTAGGAGGGGAGAATTTTCCTCTTCGGGGATGTGTTGGGGGTAGTTAGGAGGTAAAAATACAAAAAGTCCCGCCCCTAGCACCGCCGCTTCAGGGGGGGAGGGGGGTGGAAAGGTTCGCTTATAACTCGGAAACGATGCGTCGTATGGAAAAAGGTAATCTATGCAATTAAACATAATTAAATTTTCCACAAGAATGTTTATATTCATTTTCTTCCTATGTGTTATAGTTAACGAGATATTCGCCAGCGAAAATCGATGATTTAAGAAAAAAGTCAATTACGTACCTTGAATATTTCTATCAAAGCGGTTTACTGTAGTCTGCTAATAAATCACAGTCACAAAACAAACTTTATTTTACAACACTCGACGTATTTACTAACGCCATATTTTGTCGAAATCTATACATTTCCTTAAATATACAGTGTGACTCACTTAAAATGAAGATACCCTTATAACGTTTTTATTTTGTTTCCGATTTGAATCAAATTTTACTCAAGTATAGAACAAATTAGAATCTACTTATGACCGGAAAACATTCGGTTGCTACAAAAGCAAAGCCACCTGCGGTACCAAAATATGCTGAAAAAAGTAAAACATTTTGAATGTTAGAAATTCTAAAAAATGCATCCGATCGCCGCGCCGCCACAAACGTACATACATCAAAATTTTATTTGGTTATTGGTTATTTGGCTATTTTCATACAAAAGCTCATCTGGGAATTCTCAGTTTCCGCAATTTGTGGTGGCTACGTGAAATTCGTCAAGACCCATCAGTATGATTTTTAATCTTTTTCCTCATATTTTGGTACCACAGGTGGCTTTGCCTTTATAGCAGGTGAATGATTTTTTGGTCATAAGTAGATCCTATTTTTTCTGTACTTGAGTAAAATTTGATTCAAATCGGAAACAAAATGAAAAAGTTATAAGGGTATCTTCATTTTAAGTGAGTCACACTGCATATTCAAGGAAATGTATAGATTTCGACAAAATATTACGTTAGTAAATACGTCCAGTGTTGTAAAATAAAGATTGTTTTGTGACTGTGATTTATTAGCAGACCACGGTAAGCTGCTTTGATAGAAATTCAAGGTACATAATTGATTTTTTTTTTTATTAATTATCGATTTTTGCTAGCGAATATCTCGTAAACTATAACACATAGGAAGAAAATCAATATAAATATTCTTGTAGGAAATTTAATTACGTTTAATTTTACACAAATTACCTTTTTTCGCACGACGCATCGTTTCCGAGTTATAAACGAAGAATCGAAAAAATTAACCTTTCCACCCCCCTCTCACAACGAAGCGGCAGGGCTAGGGGCGGGGGCTTTTAGTATGTTTATCTCCTAACTACTCCCAACACATTCCTGAAGAGAAAAATCATCCCCTCCTCCCCAAAATAAAAGAATTTTCTAGAGGCTTCAAAATTAATCAAGAACATCAATGCGTGGCGCTTTCATTTTATAGCTGCGTGACGTCAATCCCTCCTCTATCGCATCGGAAGACGTAGCCGCTTGCCTAGATGCCTAACAGTCTCTATTTAAATGACGCAGATGCGTCATGCGGATTAAAAGTACCGTTTGTATCATGAATAGTGCAAATACCGTAGATGATAGATACTAATTATTTCAATGTTTAGAAAGCTGTTTTCACTCCTTAGGGGGCGATTTTTAGAAAATTCTTGCATAGGTCCTAAAAACAACCACCATGCAAAATTTTAACTTGCTAGGATTAAAGAGGTAGAGGAGACACGGTGATGAGTCAGTCAGTCACTCAGAATCTGGTATTTTTTACATATAGGTATACACTTAACATTGTGTAAAACTAAAGAGGTTTAGAGTTGTTTATTACTAGCAATTTTTCCTTAGAATAAGACTTTATCTCATTAAAAGTAAGACATCCCCTATATTGTTACGTATTTACACCCTTTTTGTAAACACCCTGTATCGTGGATCCGGAAATTATAACACCAGGATAACACTAAACACTAATTTATTAACTTACGTACTTAATTTACTAATTACAACAATTAATTACTTTACTAATTTTACACTGTGTATTATACTTCAATTATTGATCACTTGGTCTACTACTCTGTCTACTACTTTGCTCACTCTCTGACCATCTGAACTATACATCAACTAAATTCCAAATCTACTAAACTAAACTCTCAGCTTCTCCATGCCTTTATATACCCAAAGATGACGGACCTAGAATATACTGTCGTGATGTCATCACTGTCTAGATATTTCAAGAAATCTCTTTACTACTTCCAGACTAACACCACGCGCCATCTCTGGGCCAATTGCCGAATCAACCAATTGAATTGTTCTTTGTTACTTCTACATTTTGAGAATGCTTATAGATGTCTCTGAATGTTACAATATTATTACCAAATATATCTTGATAGTGAAAACTGACATAGTAATCATTATTTACGATTTTAAAAATACAACTTACCGTTTCATTTTTACTCCTCATTTCAGCAAGATAGCAAAAAAATATTAAGCTTTTTTTATTTATCTTATATATCACCTATTAAAATAATGACCGTCATACTTCTAAGACCCTGTATAAGTCAGTTGGATTCGAGCCTCGATTTGACCAAAATGTAAAGTAGGTGTTTGCGGTCGTTTTGTGAATAGATAAAACCAGAAAAACCGAAGGTGACCCGCATGGAGTAACTAAATAGATCGCTATTATACTAAAAGTAATATATTCTGTCTATAAACAACTGCAACAACGAAACTGATTCATAGAGGTAGAACTTGAATTAAACCTCTGCTCCAAATTGAAGGATAAATTAATGTAATTAATTTCAAAACTCAAACAGTATAATTTTAATGAAATCACATATTGTAGAAAACAGAAGAGGAATTTAATAGGACAATTAAAATGCTCGTTTGATGAGAACCCTATTTTGATTTCGCATTGAAATCCGTTTCTACAAGAGAACAAGAGAATAATGTCTACGTAATCTGTGGTTATGTAAATCAGAATGAACGTTTTGATCATTTTTCATGTGGAAAATTCTACGTGTTTGTATTCCTGAGAGTTATCGTTAGTATTCATTGTTTAAAAAAAAAGTACACCTAGAATAACTGAAAAATATTTGAGTAAAACTATGTTCGTAGAAGCTATATTTGGGTAAAGTAAAAAGATTCTAAAATATCAATACATAAATCAATGAAACAGGAAAATTATTCAATGCTTATTGTAAGTAGCTCGTCCACGAATTTGTGGATACTTAGTTAACTTGATAAGGCGTGCTCGAAATGAGATGATCGATTTATCATTCCAAATTTCGTGAATTCGTCACTGATCATGTTCTGTATATCCGCTGGCTGCGATATATCCGGTCAATGTGCGTTAGCACAAACTTCCAGTTTGGTTTTTGTATCAGCCATTCCACCACCCATCAGCTATACCGAGTTGGCGAAATTGTCACGACCAACCTCAATTGAGGTCTTCTTACAAGGTTTGTTGCCTTAGGCCTCGAAAAGTTTGGCATCCTGGACTACTTTATAAGCTCCATATCGCGGATTTCTCCACTCGAATCAATAAAATGATCAAGTCATACAAACCGGCAATTTAGAGTTGCAGTCAATCAGAAGAGTTCTCCTTTATAGTCCATCCTCTCCGGCATCCCCCAAAGGTCATCCCTTGGTCCCATCCTTCTCAGCATCTACATCAATGACTTACCACCCCCAACAGACCACAGAACCACCCTATATATTTGTTTGAAGACGACACCGCAATTTTGACGTCGAAAGAAGCGGATATAATGATAAACCTCCTTGAACTTACAGACTAACAGAATCATAGATTTATACAATAATTGAGGGCTTCAAACTAATACAGGGAAAACAAAACCTATTTTTTTTTACCAGACGCAGGGGCAACCTAACCACAAAAATTAATATCCAAGGTCAATCCTTCAATTGGAAGGAAGAAATATTATACCTATTACTTTTGATAGGAAAATGACTTTTAGTACACACATAAAAACGTGCTGAGGAAGTGCTGCAAACGCACCTAAACTTTATACCCCCTCCTAAAAAATTCGCCCCCCAACATGGCAGCACTAATTTATAAATCCTACATGAGACCAATTTTAACATATGCTTCTCCCATCTGGCACCCTCTCACAGTCCCGACACACCAAAAAAAAATCAAAGAGCCCAGAACAAGTTTCTCAAATTCGCTAATAACCGAGCTATTAACTTATCCCTCATGACACCGATTCAAATCCTACCCGATATTTCAGACATCCCAACAATTTCAAACTTCGTTCTCAACAGGCTACTAAACAATTTTGCTAACACCTTAGTCGCTTCAACCAACCCCATCTTCAAAAATCTCCTAACAACCAAATACCCTACATCCCCCACACACCCCTCTCTTAAAAATATTATTTTGTAAACTTTTTTGGAAAAAAACAAACTATAAAAAAATAAAAAAAGACAAACAAAACAAAAAATAACTCAGAATATGAACAAAAAATAAAAAATCAAAAAAACACAAAACAAACTAAAAAAATGATGAAGATCAGAAAATGAAAGAGTCATTCACAAAAAATAATCAAACAAAAAACAAATACATCAAAATCAAAAGAGCTAAAAACACTGCGTGCACAGCCTAAATTAGTACAACCAAAACTATGTCAATCAATAATCTTACTAACAAAACATATTAAAACAGATCAACCTATGCAAACCACTGTTAGCCTCAATGCAAGCCACCCTAACAAAAATTCAAGACAAACCAGGATAAGCATCGTTAGATGGAAAGTCCTAAGCATAGGCGCAAACTACGAAGGCCACGACAATTAAAACACTATCTGTTCTGGAACGAAAATTCCTCCGCCTTATATTTTAAAGTCAAGCAGATACATCTCCCTCAGAGAGTTAAACATCCGTTGCTACGGCATTGAACCATAGATTATCAACGTCAACTATCTCAAAAATTGTACCAACAAAAACTTGGTGATAGTCCGCTAACAAGCAACATTACGCAAATAAGAGTGCATAATACACCTTTCAGGATTAAACACCAATTACTATACCAGGCGCTGCCCATTTTTCGGGAGCCCACGTAGCCACCCCTCCTATTACCAAAACTACTACTACTACTACTACTCTACTTTTCTCTCTCGCACCATTCTCTATGTTTTCTTCGTTTTTTTTTGTTTCCAGTTTCTTTCCAACTGCAAACTCAGAAATATATCAAAATATCAACTATTCCCAAACAGTTTGTCCCAAAACTTAAAATTATAAAGTTTTAGTGGCCCGGCATAACCGCTCCTTCTTCAGGTGCATTGTTTGAAGCTGATTTTTCGTGTGTCTTTTTTCTCAGGTTTCCAAAATTGCATTTAATGTATAGCCAAACATATTTTTTATTAGTTTTTATTCATTCTGTTTCCTTGTTTTAGGACATTGTTCTTCGACCTTGCCCCCGCCCAATGCTTCTATTGTCATTGCGCACAATGGGCAGAAATTCAGATTTTTGGTAACAAATCTGTCTACACTTCAAATCTCAACCGATTTGAATCATTTTTTTTTAATACTCATTACGAACTGTACTTTATCATGGTACTGCTTAAAATTTATTCAATTCGATGATCGCCAATAAGCATGCTGAAGCCGACCTTTGCATATTGCTTGAATATGGCAAGGATTACACATCCACACAAAAAAAATCTGAATCCGAAATGAAACATATCATTTTCGACGCTTTTTGGTTCGCTGATATTGTTATAGAACCTAAGTCGAAGACAAGGTCAAGGTAAAAATTCATTTAAAGACATTTTTGAGCATAACATACAAGGGTAGTTCTACAAAGCATGGTCGATTCATGATATTAGTGACTTACTGATCAAAAATTGGTTCAAGCTACAACCCAAGTCCAATATTCGCTTAGATGAGTCTTACCGCACCTTGTTATAATAAAAAACTCGAGCTAAATTACGACAAAAATAAAATATTGGCTGTTTTTGCTCCTAAAACTCAAGACTGTCACGCGTAACTCCATACAGATTGACACTTGTTTTGGCTGAAATTTTGTTACCAGAGAAATGGTTGCAATGGTTGGTGTCCATCTCTGCTATAATTATTACAAAATATCCAAAATTTGTTGGCAAGATACAACTTTCATGTTTTAAAGTCTAGGATTTAATATATAAACTATTAAAGTCGCGTAACTTCGTTAATACTCACGACCGTCACAGCGCTCATTATTAGTTAATAAGTTGAATGCTAAGACTACCAGCGACTCAGAAACACATCGAAATTTAGTTTTCGTTGTGAAATCATGTGAGATACAATAACCAAGTGCTGTTTCCCAAAACATTTTGAATCTCCAGTAATTTATATGGTAAGTCTAATATATGGCCCTGTGCTCTCTTTCATGACCGTCACGTTGTGTATTTTAGCATTTATCAACTTATTAATATCCCAATACGTTTTTATTTTGAGGTATCCAGTACACTGTCTTCTCCTAACCTTACTTTAATAATAGCTTAGGGTGAATATAATTCTTAGTCATTTTTGTCTAGCTGCCCTCACGACCGTCACACTCATGACCGTCACATGGCACAAATTTGAGTGTGATGGTCTTGAGATTCTAGTGACGGTCATGAGAAATTTCATTGGCATTACTCTCCTTCACTCTTGTAACTTTTGAATGGTTGAATGGATTTTTTTCAAATTTGGTGTAGTGATATGAGATGAAATTTCCAATTATATGATGTAAAAAACCAACTTCTGACTTCCGGTTTCGAGGCAAATGACGTGAAAATCAAATTTTTTAAATGGGACAACTTGTATATTTTTTCATATTTGGTTCCTACTAGCCAAAATACATATGATCTCACCATAAAATATTATTTTTATTTTCAAAAATTTGGCACAACCTCAGCCAGCAATTACATGACCATTTTACGAATCTCACAACTATCTCATGCCACTCACGACCGTCACGCGTAACTCACAGTACCTCATTCACAATGGTGTCATAAATATTATTTATCTTATTTGGACCATTGTCCTTTAAATTATGAACAAAACTGGTTATCGGTAACAAAATTTAGACACAAAAAGGTAATTTGAGTCAATACACTTAACTGAATTTCGAAAGTATTAGGCTCAAATAAGAAAGAAACAGATACTTCCAGGTATATCACTTTTTATTTTATTCATGGGTATTATTACGACCAAAATTTTCTTTAATATCTTGTAGGACATATTTTTCACTTCAAAGAATCAACTTTTTCATAATCCATTTAGCATATTTATATTAATACACAGCACAAATATAAATGTAACGGTCGTGTGTTTTGTTATACGTTTCACTAAGGAAAAACATTTTAGTCACGGGAAATGCCACAAGGCATACCTGAAAAGTAGACATTTTAACCATTTCAAAAATGTATGCCATCAATAGATTCCTGACATTTTATTTTTTAACATTGTCAATGTGAAATCGACCATGCTTTGTAGAACTGCCCATAAGTTTGAAAGGCTTCAGTGCCGAAAACTAGCACAAAAGGACTTGTATACGTTCCTTAAGACGTAAGGCACAACCAGGCGAAAATTCGAAGAAGCACCGATTTGTCACCTAGGTTTTTGTCCATGCCATACGAATGAAAGTATATTATGGTCATAGGAAAGTATACCAAAATAAAAGTATAATTTTGGTCAAAGACAAAAGTATAATATACTTTTTCAGAAGTGGCCAAAGTTGGACTTATATTTATGAATATTTTTAACTTTTTAACTGCTTCAATGAAAACAAACAAACAATGAAAGTGGAGATACAGACATTGTAAATATCATTCAAAAGAATTAATGTAAAATTTTAACGATGCGACGTAGCAAAAGGGGCGACAAATGTGGCAAAGGCCCGTAGCGTCTATAGGCAATTATTTAGCAAAAAATAATAAAAATGGACAAGGCCGGTATCTCACATAAAACAAATGTGGATTCATCCAGCAGCTTGTAAGTTAGACGAGTGCGTTGGATAATCATTAGAAAGTGATAGAAGGAAAACCAAATGTAGGTCTTTCCAAATGAAAAAATTATAGAGAAAACCGACTTGTGCACAATTATGACAAAAAACCATTTTGCCAAAAAGTCACTCGAAAGCGAAGTCGTGTCACATCCCCTATATTGAACCTATATGAGGACCGGGTACGTCACACATTGGGGCTTTTCGTAGTTAGTAGTCCTAAAAATGCCTAGAGCCTATCAAAGTCGACCAATACAAATAATTTTTTTTTTAATTTTCCTTAGAAAATTTCCAAACAATCCGTCACGAGCTTTTTTGATAAAAATTACTCTGCATTAATAAAAGTTGGTTTATAAGCTATTAAAAATTTATTGACATGTAAAATTTACAAGTGTTTTTTCTTATAGTTTTATTTTGATTTCTTATTACTTATAATATTGATTTCACTGAGGTTTAAGAAAAAAAGCAATTTCTTACATCAATAATCAAAATGTAAACAAACTTCTATTAATGTAGAGTAATTTTTATAAAAAAAGCTGACAGAGCTGGGCAGTACTCGAGTAAATTGTACTCGTAACCGTACTGAGTAGTGATGGGCGATATCGTGATTTTTCAATCACAACGTAAATCGTTACTGTGATTTTCTTATATCAGTGAATTTAAAACGTGATGTGATCACGACTTTCATAATACGACGTACGGGAGAAATTGTTAAGTGTTCCCTATCCGTAAATAAGCGCCGACAGACGGTGAATGGTGAATTTTAGCTACTATGGTAATATGTGCTGCCGCAGATATGCATAATATATATAATATATATTATGATTTGTTTATCCAAATAACCTGATGTATGGATTAGTAATAAAGCAAAAGCACTAGGTTTTAAATGGAACTTGATAATAGGATATTTTTGTAAAGTTGTACAAACATTAACATTTCGGAAGCATCAATAAATTTCTTGTTTATATTTATGTTTATGTGTATTTTTCATGAATTTTTGTTAATTTAAAATGGCAAATTTATTTTTTAATGTTATTTTTTTTTGTTGTTTTATAATATATAAAGGATGTTTTTTAAAAATGTGTTCATTTGCTTATTGTCGAATTACATATTTTTATTCATATTTCATGCCGAAACGTAAATGCTCAATATTTACAATAAAATTGCTAGTATATTTTTAATCATATAAAATATTTTTACGCATGGTTTTAGTAGTTAGTTATTTCTGGTGTTATAACAAAAATGTTCCGTCACGACCCTGCCTCGAATCGCTACATCGCATCGCCAGACCATAAAAGACATAAAAATATTTATATAAATATCTAAATAGTGTGAAATGCATATCTAATAACGCTAATAAGGCACGGGATCGCTTGCTTTACGTGTTAATACATACGGCTGCAAACAATAATCGACTCAAAGTAAATATCGTGAAAGATATATTGGTCTTGGTTGAACCACGGCAAGGGAACGAAATACGGAAAGTCGTGATCACGTCACGCTTTTTCTGCCAACTTTACTAACAGTCGTTACCTATGATTTCTTAATATCAGTGATTAAATCACAGTTCGTGATATATCGCCCATCACTAGTACTGACTACCCAAAGTACTCAGTAAAAAAAACTCGCGAGTACTTTTATTTGGATAGTACTCTGTACTCAAAATTTTCAAGTACTTTACATTGTTAGGTACTCGAGTACTTTTGGCGGCCACAACTTAGACTAACGAGTACGAGTACCGACGCACAGTGGCACGAATCGTGATTTTTTCGTTCAAAATTATCTAGAGCACTTATTTCGCAACCGATTGGGATATATTTTTTAAAATACTCGTCATTTAATTTCCAAAAAACGTAAGAGAGCCGATTTCGGCAAAAACTTTAACAAAAATATTTCATTTTTCATCATTTTTTAGCATTTTATAACCGTCATTGATTCCGCTATCTTGCAGGTTGGTTTATGATAATTTAGGTATCATATTCGTAATCAGCGACCTCAAAAACCCCCGAGTAACAAGATTTATATAAATTGGATAAGAAAAAAAGTTTTTATTTGTAAGTTTTATTAAGATTTAAATTAAAAGTGACCATTCTTGCTAAGCTCAATAATTTTGGTTAGCATAATTCAAAAATCGGCCCTCTTATGTTTCTTGAAATTAAATGCCGAGTATTTAAAAAAAAAATTATCCTAATCGGTTGCGAAACAAGTGCTCTAGATAATTTTGAACGAAAAAATCACGATTCGTGCTACTGTGCGACGTGCAACACAGGTAGATTAGATTAGATTAGATTTTGGAAAGGAGTTGGCTGATTAGTCTGACCACCGCGACCCCTGTGGATCTATTGTGGCACTCCTTGTCTAATTTTACTTAGAGCTCTATATCCAGCTTTATCTTTTGTATCAGACTGCATAGCCTTCATAAGGGCTCCTTGGTATAGCTATCTGCACTTAGTTTCTCTTCGCCAAGTAGTTGGAACCTCAGTCTGGCTAGACCTTTGCAATGGCACAGCACATGTACTGAGATCTCCTCTTCCTCTTGACAGAATCTGCATGTTGCATCCTCTACCAGGCCCATTAGACTCATATGTCTATTAAGCCTACAGTGTCCAGTTAGAAGACCTACCATTATCCTAATAGCCTTTCTATTTTGGCCTAGTAGGTCTTCCGTGAATTTGGCCGATCGTTTTTAATGAACTTTTCGGCCTGTCCTGCCGTGGGAAATTCTTCCACCACTCTAGAGATTTATTTTCTACTCATTCATTAATGGATGTTCATATGCGTGGCTTAGCCACACCGCCACACAGGTAAGTATCAGCTTGTCTTTTTCCATACAAGTGTGCAGGGCAGTCAGTGTCAGTCAGGCGAGAAGTGAGCATTTGACGTGTGAAACATCACGGAGTGGTAAGTTGGTGCTTCAGGCTTTGTTAACTTTCGTGGTTCTTCAGATTTGTAAAAATAAATGCGGATTTTTAAAATAAGAACTGACAAAAAAAAATCAGAAATTTGTGGTGATTCATGTATCACGTTATAGCTAGGGAGCTGGTGGCAGAAATTTTTATATGATCTTATTGTGTGACTGAAGTTGAAAAGTGTAAAGACGTTATAATAAAAAGCCGAAAAAAAACATTTCAGTCATTATGGCGTTGTTGATTTTTTAATTAAATTTAATTAAAAATGCAGCCGAAATATACAAATCCATTTGCCGGCCTCTTTTAGATTAGACATACTTTATACCTGAACTGCCGTAAATGAATCACAAAAAACATCTAAGTTGCTGACCTCCGCTTTGAGACTAATTACGAAGATGCGCCATCAGAGGAATACCACACCACAAGACTTCTAATAATTATCTTTATACCAAGTTGAAAGTCAATCCTATCCAGGAGAGACTATATGCTTTCCCAGAGATTCGCACGAAGTCCTCAAAATTTAGATATTATAAATCCTCTCCTGAGATCACGAACAGTTCAAAGGCCAAGGTGTCGTTTTCCTGAGGGAACTATTCAAGAAATTTTGATTTCCTTACAATTAAACACTTTCTTTTTGATATTCTTTTTTTTGTATTTTTGCTTTCAATCATCATATACTTTATACTTTAAATTATAATATGAAATTTTTTTTTTTTTCTATTGTATTTTGAAATGTTCTTTTTACGCTTAAATTGATTTTACTTTTCACTATATTTAATTTTTGCAATAAATATTAAATGATGTAATGGACAGGCTGAAGGACCTCGGTCGTTGGCCTTTTGGTATATATTTGTATTGTTTACTTGTATGACCAATAAAGATCTTTTATTATTACTATTATTATTATTAAAAATGCAATTAAAATGCTGATCTACTTTTATTTACTGATAATGGTGTAAGTGGTATTCCAATTTTTTTGTCTATTACCTATTTCAATTTGGTATCTTTCGAAGTACTCGTACTCGTTACTCATTTTTAGAAAAGTACTTTCCAAATTTTGCAAAATTACTCATTTTTTAGAGTACTTCAAAAACAAGTACTCGTACATAATTAAGTTAAGCTTGGCATAATTATATTAAGCTTGGCTTAATATCAGCATATACTAAACATCATATCTTTATCTTTTTTGGAAATTTTGACAGTTTGCTAACGCTGTCATTAATTCAAAATTCATTTTTGACTTAGGATTTGTATTCAGCGACCTCAAAAACTAAGAATGTGCATTTAATATCAATTTCTTACATTTTAGTAAAATTTGACAGTTTTTTGACAGCTGTCATTAAGTCATAATTCATTTCTGACTTCGGATTTGTATTTAGCGACCTAAAATACTTATGAATATACAATTAATATCAACTTTTTACATTTTGGTGAAATTTGACAGCTTGTTGACAGCAGCTATTAAATCGAAATTTATTCTTGACTTCAGATTCATGATCAACGACACAAAAAAATACATACAAAAATCATAAAAAATAATTTAAAAAATGTTTTCAAAAAATATCCTCTATAAGAATTTATGGGGGTTATATGAGGGTGGAGGAAAAAATTGACACGGTAGAAAAATTTTTTTTTGCCAAATTTGGTTTCAGCGCATCAAAATACATAGGAAATGATATGTTTGATTGTAAAGACAGAACATTTTTTTTTGTCGGCCAGTATAATCTACGGTAGTGTAGTCTTGGCCTATTACTTGTTCTACCAAGTTATATCTTATCTCGAACCCGCCTGGGAGTGGAAGAGCAAGGGGAGAACGTGACTGGCGCCCTTATAAATAAATTGACGTCGCGTCCCTCACACGCAGGGTAATAAGTTCTTCTACAATATCACGAATTCAACGTCAGTTTTCCCCCTACATGTCAGGATTTTCCGGAAAATTTTTATTTTTAAGGATTTATTCGAATCTAAAACCGTTGGAAAGATACTAATAGCCATTTTGCAAGCAGCAACAACAGCATTAAAAACGACTGTAATTGTGGTCATTGTAAAACAATTCATAGATCTACAACACAGATCCCCTAAAATGGTGATCGAACATTAGAATCAAATCTGCTACACATAATTAATTTCTTTTGTAAAGTTTTTGATTAATGTACGCTTGACATCAAATATAAATTTGAATATTAAATTAACTTTGTGTCTAATAGTTCTTTATATATTGACTGGCTTTATTTTATAGCATATTAAATTAATTTATACCTAAATCAATATTTCCTTTCTACAATAACTAAAATTAGACCTCCAGATATGAACACTATAATTGATATTTGCATTAATTGCATATTAATAATAGAATAGAATTGATCATAATTTGAATATTTGTTGATAAATACTTCGTAGTAATAAATATAATAATAAATAACAAAAACAAATTGTTGCTGTTTTGTCATGAATATTAATTTTCATATACAGTGAAATACCTAATATATTTATAATCTACATGCTACAATGATCTATTCGAATTTTATTAATTTCATATAATAGATATAATAAAATTAATGAACTTAATGATTGAGTAAAAATTTCACAATTATTTTGGATTAAAAAAACACTACAGGACCATATATTTTATAAGAGGTTTCTTTTTAGATTTAGATCATCGTTTTTGTCGATTCAATGTCAAATAAAAACTCTTTTTGTATTTTTGGGCCATGAAACATCATTCGATTGCATTTTTTTACGATAGCCAAGCAGCGCTAAAGACAATCAATTCCATCCAGGTTGATTTAAGAGTAGTAGGAGATAGCATAAATGCCCTTATGGATCTAGAAAGTGAGAAAAAAGTTTTTTTAATTTTTTTTTTAAATAAAAAAAGTGTATAAGTTGTGATATGCTAGCATGGCCAGATTTAGACCAATGGTATATGAAAGGCACGAATGGTTTCTTTGAAAGTTATCTGCTGAATACCCAAAACAATATTTTTAAGAATAATGTAAGCAGAAATACAAGATATTTATTCTTTTAAAATAGTTCATTCGGTTATCTTAAAAAAATAAAAATTTTAAGGGCCTGTGTCCACTTTATGTGGAACACACAGTATATCATAAAAGAGATCAATAAATACTAGTTCACAGAACAGGTAATCTTTCGCTTACCCTCTACACCATTTTCCTATGTGTAATATACCTAATACATACTTCTATTCAATTTTATAAGGAACAGTAAAAAAAGGAAGAGAGAGTTTAAATGGTAAAAGTGAAAATAAGAACTGAACATTTGACATTTCCTTATACTCCGAGCATCCCACATTACTTTTCATTTCGGTCATGTTTTTCTACTAATAAAAAGTTTTAACAAAGGGTTTTTGCCGTAAAATCGAAAATAAAAAGTTTCTTCTTCTAGTAAAAGCAATCCGAGAACACACTATTACTTCTGGCGACAAAAAAAACTTTGGTAAATATTTGTTTTTCATTTACTTATTATTTTCAGTGGTCCTCATTACTTCTAAGCGTTTTAATATATCCAGTTCTTTTTCAATAGTAATTTAACATTATTTAAAACAATAGAATGTTTGTTTTCTGTATAATGAGTTGACATATCTGAATACATATATACATTGTTTTCAACTCTTGTTTTTCTCAAACTCTTCTAACTACAAACAACAAAATGCATGTTTCCACAACCATGTTGGTATTGTTATCATGATGAACACCAAAATAAAACTATATGTATTAAACGAGTGTATCCTAGATATTTACACAAAGTCAAGGCTGAATAAATTCAATAAATCCCGCTATCCCCACCTCTGCACATTTTCCTTACCATTTGTTATTCATAATAATTTAAAATTTTACAATTTATAAGATTTCGCACTCAGTTGTCTATTAGGTTTTTGTTACATTTCTAATTATATTTTACTATTAAGTTATTTGATATGCCTTATACAATTATTCTCAAAGGCAACATTGGGCTTTACAGCTCTTCGACGATTAAGATGAACTATATTCTTCTTGAATCTATTTATAATTGAATGTTTCTTTCGTCCAATATACCTCAAATTACAATCCTTACAACTTACTTCCTAAATCCCTGGCCTTTCGTTAAATTCAATTGTTGTCATTTTTATTTGGTATTACAAAACGAGGTTGTGCTATAGGTAAATTTTCTATCTCTGCTGTTAACCATTTTGACATAGCTTTCTTTGACTTTCCTTTTTTTGTAAACTTTGTCAAACAATATCATAAATCAAAGTGAATAGTGTTCATTTCCAAGATACAGTGCGAGTAAACAATGATCAGAGGATACGTACGTGATCAGTCGATATCTGCATTGCTATTGGACAATCGGCAATAAAATATTAGAAGTGACACTATGGCTAAGGATTTTTAGCAGGTATTCTATTGAATGTGTATCGCCGCTTGCGGAGTTGCATTAGGTTTTATTCTATTGCTGAGTGTTGTTAAAATACCAGTACATAGTGCCACTGGTGTGCTTTGTTTTAAATACTTTTCACTTATTTGATTGTTGTATATCGTTTAAATATTATTCTTTTGCTTGATTATGTCTAGCATGAATTCGATAGACGAACCTATTGTTAATACGTTAAGTTCCCTAAAGAAAGAAAAAAAAGGTCAACTTGACGTCAGTATAAACAAAAATACTTCAAATATTTATAAATATAAAAAGCACGATAATTCTACATCGGTGTTGTTTGAGGCTGTGAGAAAAGTGGCAAATAAAGCAGAAATGTGCGGCTGCAGTGCCTATAATGTAGTTGGGGAATATATAAATACACAAATTATGTGCGCCAAAAGCAAATCAAAATCGTAAAATCACTGCACTTGACTTAGTACACGATTTCGACAAAAACGCCTTCGAAATGAACTTTCCATTATAATATGGTACTAAAGAAGTTAACTATGACGCTGATTTCAGAAGAATAACGTTTTATAAATTATTAAAAAAACTTAATTTCAAATATCAACGACGTGGAAATAATGTATGTTTATAATAGATGAGATAATTGTATGGCAAAGATTATTTTAAAAATATTAAGGCTGTATACCTTCATAGTTCTTTACTTACTGATATTGCATTTATTTTTGTTTATAAATAATGTATTAGTTAGTTTTGGGAGGCTTTAAATGGAATAAAATAGAAACTGTTTGTTAACTGAGCTTTCTTTGCATTTTCAAACAATGAAATATTTCGTAAAAAGTGTACAATACTATTTCCTTTCCCTCCATAGATCCCATTGCTTTGTTACTTGGGTCAACTGTACATTGTTTATCTTATATGGATATAATAACTGATTATATTTAAATGAGAAAGTCATGGTCGTACAATTTTTAGTATTTAGCTATAGCTGTAGCTGTAGCTGTAGCTCATTGATTTCGCTCCATGAGAAAATATTGCTAATATCTGCAACCTCTTTGTATACTTTAATGTCGTCTGAAATATTTAAAATATTTTAAATAATTAGGTATAAAAGACAACGGCCCCAAGTTTCTTTCTTGAGGCACACGAAATTTAGTCAATTGGTTGCCGACAGAATAGTCATAGTGGTTTATAATTTATTTAACAAAATATTGTAATATACTTTGTCAGATCCTATAAACCTATAACATTCATCTGGCCACAGTTATCCATTGCAGAGCTTCTGTAACCGTCTGTAAATATTGTTTAGTTAGTAACTATCGTTTTCTTTATATATAATAACTACCTTATTACCCTTAAAGTCTTACGAAAAAAAATACTTTCTCACGTGACAATTTGATAATTTTCCTTTCTTTTGTGGATTGATTATTTCGTGTGTTATTAATATTTGATGATATTTTTCCTTTACACACCTTTGTGTCAAAATCCGTACTTTCCAACCTCTTTTAAACTCCGACTAATCTGAACAATTCATCAATCTATACATTATACACAAAATATATTCGAATGAATGAGATGTATTAAAATAATTAGAGATTAAAAAAAATAATAATATAACGAACGAAAAATTAATGTTTACCCGATCACTACATTCTAGACAAAATAGCTTATAGTCTAAAAATATCAAACCTGTATCTTTATTGGTTAAAGCCTGAAAAGCGGTATATGTACAGATTATATATAAATATATGTGAGTAATTTATTGTATCTGAAAACATTTAAGATTGCTACAGAAGAAGCTAACCATAGAAGCAGTTCAGTATTTTAAAAATGAAGTAGGTACTCGAATTTCCCATGGTAACATTCGTAACCTTAAACTAATATATGGTGATTTTTATTTTTAATAAGAAATATTAAGTGAAATAAAGCTATACTAAAACAAAACAGTCAGAAAAGAGAAAGCTGCAAACATACAGACACAGACATCAAAATAACATAAGCTTTCTACAGGTATGACAAAATAATATTTAAAGGCGTTTCAGCATTAAAATAAAACAAAAATTATACATCGGACATATACCTTGACTGAAAAAGATAAACACAACTCATTGCGAACGTTGAGAGTTAAATAAATTAATGTCTTAATATGAAAGAAACATTATTTGTTTTTTTCAACATCTTCATTTCATCATGTGGGGATGATTAAAATTTTTGTAATTATCTAAATGCAAGTAACTTAACAAGGTTTTGATATCATGTAAAACTTCAGGAAGTCGAGACTTGGCGCAGTTGTTAATTTAGTCCTACTAAAAAGTCCCCATAAATCCTGACTGTGGTTAAGCCACCATCATAGGAAATTGCGGCCCAATTTAAGTTTCTTTGCAATAAACTTCAAAACCGTTACATCTATTAAAAATTACAAACACGTTAAAATACTCTTCATAAAAAACAGACATTTATCGGACGAGACTTTTTTTGATTATAAATAAAAATGTTACACAGAATTTTGTATATATTTTAATGCATATACACAGCGCCAATAGGTTGTACAGCTAGATAAACAAAAAATATATCTGGAACGATAGTTTAAAATCAAACTTATACTAATGTCTCTGTCAGACTAATATATTTCTCAGACATTTCGACTAAGGAGCTCACGCAGGTAACTCCTTGGCATGCTCCACACAGAGTATAGTAAACCAGACTGTACACTTGCATCTATTGGGACATAACAGATTGCAGTTACATGAAATAAAGTTCTGGTGGGCTCCCAGCTTGCTAGTAGGGACAGGTTTCTATAATCCCCTTTGTCTTGACCAAAACCATTATGTCCGAATCACACAGTTTCCCAATCATTCCTGGATCTGCAAGTATGTTCCGCGTGATTGTTGCTCCGACTCCATTGGTGAAGGGTAAGGATATCAGTTGATTTATATAATTTCAATACGAACTTTTCTTCGACAGGTTTGATAAGTTCTTTAACATCATCCTTCTAAGTGAATACCTTTCTTTCTTCTCCCTATTGTAGTTCTGGATACGTTTGAACCTTCTAACTTTGTCTTTATTTTAAGCCTTGGCGTAGGGCCGCATCCAGTCATGGCGTGATCAAATAGTAGAAATTCACAAGCCTCCCACAGTCAATTCACAAGCCTCCCACAGTCAGTTCACAAGCCTCCCACAGTCTCTTTTTCCAACTGGGTGTTAAAGATGCTGAGTGAGCTGTTTGATGTTCTTGTTTCAAGAAACTAAAGTTGTGCCAAATATTGTTGGCCTAGAGCAGTTACCATCGCTGACGGATTTTTACGTTTGACTTGATCTAAAACAGCCTTGATAATAATAATATCGGCATCATCTGCTTGCAGAACTATCTAACCCTCCGCTTTTATATATGCTGCAAGGGATCTCAGCAGCTTACCCAGCTTCTTCCAAATGAAGATGCGAGTGAACGTCTACTGTTGGCTCACGTCATGGCATGGCACTAAAATTCAAAATCATAATTCCAGGAAAAATATGTCATACAAAAATGGTTTGTTTTCTATGAAGAGTATTTTTACCTTTTTGTAATTTTATTAACTATAACTTAATTAAAAACTGTGCAAAGTATCTTATTCCTCGTAATTTATTAAATTGAATTCTTATAATTCTTCCACTGCAATCACTTTATTCGAACATGCCAAAATTGTGTACCGAGTCGTAATAGTTTCCAAAATATTTTGTCTTTTCGAAATCTTAGCGGAAACATTGAAGGGCTATGTTTCCTCAGGGATTCGACTGAAAACAGAAGTTACCTCTGAAGTCGTTTTCACAAACACCAAATCACTCGAGAACTGTATTTTGATGCTATCACTCAATGCGCGTTTCACCAACCATGTTTTCATCATCTGGAAATGGTTAAAGCTAAATTATAATTAAGAATGTTCCTATACTTATACTAAAATAATGTGACGGTTGAACGCATTCAACCAAGCCTGTCAACCGTTCTTAAACCCTGTCTCTGTGTGTCTGCAATGGATAACTCCCTGTCACCCTTCATTGTCAGGTTCGAACATAGATAAAGGGAAAATTCGAGTGTATTCCTAGGATATAGTCAAGACATGTTGATGACATATTCGCAGTGTTCAATACAAAGGTTGCAGATGTAGATGACTTTGTTACGAAATTACAAGTTGTTTTACTTCAGTAAAATTTATATATGAAATAGAAACCAATAGACAACTACCTAAGTTTCCCACTGAATATACAGAGATTTGCAAAAGAGAAAGCATTAACTATGGATATAGCTATGGCTCTGTGTGCTACGTTCTCAAAGCCATTTCTTTATAATGAAAGAAGAAAAGCATATAGCTAAAGGCAATACGTAACTTGTAAGTTTAGTTGATAAATTAATTAGGACACGCACATTTAAGGAACTCCTAGGCCTCCAAACCGAACAGAATTCAAAATTTATATAAATTCGTTTATCCGTGATCTAAGCAGGATTTTTAAAAACATGGATATAACAGTTGTTCATCCAACAGAAAATAAATTGCAACAACTTTTAGGCAACTCAAAGGACAAAATTGAATCAAACGAAAGATCCGGGATTTGCGGAACTTGAAGTATATTGGACAAACAGAACGTCTAAATATAACAAGATTCAAGGAACATGCAACCCACTCCAAAAAAGTAGAAGAACTGAAAAGTCTAATCTAAGAAGATCGGTCAAGAGGTAGTTGAGATATTGCAAAAAAAAAAGAAAAAAAATTATAATTTTGACACCCTATATTTCCACAGCAACAATTTACTAAAGCATGTTTGGTTATATCCTCATATTTCGGTCCAAAAAATCTACCCTTGAACTATGGCCTATTATTAATGATCCACTCTGTATTTTAGTTTCATCATCTCCAGATGATACAAACATAGTTGGCGAAACAAACGTCGAGTGATAGAATTTCAGTATAGTGTTTAAATGTTTTGATGGTTGTGAGCACTACTTACAAAACACTCTGTATCAGAAAATAATTTTGGGATAAAATTAAAATATTGCACAACTTTTTGTTAATAAATAGCAGTGATTCTCAACGTGATATTACTTAAAGGCGCTTCAATATTCTGTAACAGGTCAAAAATATATATATGTTTAATTAAGAAAGCAATCCGTAGTAGCGGAAAAACAAATAAAGCCCTTTCTCAAAGGTGATAAAATTGTGCACCTTCCATTTTCGCAAAGCAAACTCTACTCCTGATTATTGTGTTAATCTGAGAGTTGGGTTTATCTTTTCAGTTTCAGTAAGTTCGCCACATTAAACATCGATCCATACCTCCATATGACCGTCTGTTCTGCTGACCTAGCCTTTGTGATAAGTAAAGTTTTCTCTCCGCTTCTGTGTAATAAAAGAACATAGTATTAATATAGGAAATAGGACAGACAAAATTATAAACAAGAAATATGAAATATAAGAAATAGGTAGAGAAATAAGTGAATTGAAATAGAAGATAATATTGTTTTATTTATTTATTTTTGTTCATAACATAAATATACAATAACTTAGTAGTTTTTTCCAAATAAACGGATACAATATATTAACTCTCCGGCAGTTCTTCAATATACTAATAAAATTTTGAATAAATTCTATATTAAAGTCTGCTATGAAATTTTGAAACGCATATTATGAATTGAAAAAGTTTATTTAGTTAGCACTTCATGGCGAGTAATATCACTAGTGCTTTTATTGGTCTAGTAATACAAATAGAGTAAATTGAGTTTATAATCTCGCCCTAAATCCCTCGCGTCAATCAGCTCGGGATTTAATCTTTGACAATAAACTGGTAATTTACACGAAATATATTACCTTTTAGCAACTTAGCTCGAGAAAAAATTTATACATAAAATATAAAAGCACGACAGGTATTTGGCGGGAATGTTTCACGAATAAAATAATTAAATACATGAAACATATCTATAACATTAAGGTTTGCCATTACTGACTTTTATTTTCAGTTTCATCATTTACGTTACATAAAAATATATTTTCAAAGCGACTCACATAGTAAAAAACAAAATAGGTATAAATATTTAACAAAACGTAGCTGCAGAAACTTAAAATTTACGGAATTCGCCTTATTTTAAATGTAATGAAGAAACAAAATACGTTGAACTTTCGATATTGTATACACAGACTGGTCCAAAACTGCACTGTACAGAATTCTGCATTTACCAATATCCCCCATATATTCTAAGAAACTAAGCACATACCTAGACTAATATACTGCGAATAGTCGACTGCGCATCGATCGTGCGCTTGCAATAAAAGGAGAAAGAGCACGACGCCATTTTGATGCTCAAATGTCACTTATAATAGGGATGAGGTGAATCATTGACAGTTGTCATGTTTGTTTATATTTTGTTTATTATTAATGTTATAATAATAAAAGTAAAATATGTGGTCTTGTGAAAGTCTAAAATATGCAAAATGTCTTGGTTTGTTAAACACTATCAAAGTGTTAGGTATTTAACTCGTTTTTAATCAAAAATTAGTTTTCATTGATAAGTTTCATTATATTGCTATTTTTCTTATTTTCAAACGTTTAAATTACAATATTTATTATAGATTTCCAACAGATGACGAAACTTTTCATGCATGGTTGTATACATTTGGCAAACAAAATGAAAGTATCAGTCATAGAGTCGCACCAAATTTGTTCTGTTTAGACCATTTTAAACCTGAAGATTTAGAAATGGTAGCACACAAACGCACCTTAGAATAAATGCAATCCATGTTTTTCATCTTCATCAGGATCACAAAAACCACGAGAACGACATATTATGTCAGTTGATACATCAACCGATATGCCTAATACACGTTTTCTAACTACTTGAGACAGAAGAAAATATAAACTTATAGTTTTATTAAATGTGTCAGAATCTTCTCCTCTGCTGTCCCCAACAATTCATAGTACAGCGATAATGGGGCCATTAGATGACGATTCTTCAAGTGCCAGTAGAAAAACCGCTGCCCAAGGAATCACTACTTCCACATACAGATTCTCTATTCAAGTCACTTACAACCGAAAAACGTATGTGGAAATAATTGTTTATGGAACTTTAATAATATAATATTTGAAATCCTCTACCCCAAAAACCCATAAAACGATACCCCACATCGGTAGTGGGGTGAGGGTGGTGATAGGGGGGTGGTAGTGGGGGTGGATGAAGTAAAAAATATTTTGAGGTTTCTGGTTCTTGTACATACACTAAATCACAATTTTTTTTCATCCCCTTTAATAAGGGGGTGGGGGGTGGTAATGGGGGTGGATAATGCCAAAAATTTTTTTGAGACCCTAGCTTCTCTTATATATACTAAATACCAATTTTATCGACTCTTACCTGCTTGATTTACCCATTTACCCCAAATTTACCCCAATTTACCCCCAACCCTTCATCGGAACAACATGAAAATATAATCTGGTTCCAGATCTCGTTAAAGTACATACATGTACCAAATTTCAAGTGAATATCTTAAACGGCTCCAGAGTAAACGTGCGCACAAAAAAAGTTACGGACAGACCGACAAACAGACAGATATTTTTTTCGCTTGAACTTAAAATCTCGACGTTTCATGACATTTTAAGCCTATTTAAATTTTTTTTAAATTTTTTTGTCGTTACTATACTTCCACTGGAAGTAAAAGAAAGCGAGCCTAGTTGGAGCGTTATTGTTATTCCTAAGCATTAATTTTATTATGAAATTTAGGCAAGCACACGATTTTTTTTATAATAAAATCTAATTATGATGTAAATAAAAAGTATATTTAAATTTTAACCTTTAAAATATGTTGTAGTTTATCATAGGTATAAATATTTTTCAGCAAAACTACATGAAGTTCATGAGAATATGCAGGGCCGTACTCAGACCGGTTTTCTCGGGTCATTTGTCCGAGGCCCGACCCTGAGAATATGACTTTGCTGTTTGCCAACAAACTTGGGAAAATATAAGGTGTATAGAAAACAGGTAAAAGAGGTGAGCAACTTAGTTTTTTTATTATATTGCCGATTCTAAATACTTATTATTGTTTCAGGTTAAGCCCAGATGTTAAGTTATAGAGTTGCGTTCTAAGGTGATTTAAAACATCCCCATTTTTAAGAATGAGGATATTTGCGCAATTAAACTTTGTTTATATTAAATTTTAGCACTTTAGTGATAGGGTTATATGCACTATTCTAATATAAATATTTATATATCTTTTTTTTGTTCGTAAGTATCGTGATTTTTGCAATTCTAAGAGGCGTTTGCTATTTGTTGCATAAAGCTACCAAAAAATCTTTTGCCTAGGTAGAGATGTCGTCTAAAGTAGCTGTGAAGCGAAGTTTTTCTTGGTAAATATGCTCCTTCTCGATTAAATACTTTGAAACAGCAGACGATCAGTTTTGATGTTCCCAAAGACTGTAAGGAGTTAATTCCCATCATTGAAAATTTTCACTATTGTCGTTTACCATTTTTTTTCAGCTCTCCTACTAAGAGCTTTTAGCTAAAAAAACTGCTGAAAACTTCGAGCTTGCTATTAATCGCGTGAATTATGTTGTAATTCGCTTTATATTAAATTATAAAATCGCTGTTCATGTATAAAAAATCTAAATGATTTTCGATGTTTTCCTCCTCTTTTTTCTCAACTCCTTCACCCTGTCTATTGTTTAAGTAAGTGCCCCTTTATTTAATCTAATAATGGATCTTCCCTTGGCATCTATAACCCTTTCCTTTTTGAGGGTGCGTGGGTGTTCGTAAATTCGTATCGTCAACTCCAGCCAACAGCAAACAGATTGGCCGTAATTAAAATGTTCGAGATTACTAGGACAGCATTTTGTTTGTTTTTAGAGTTCATTAGAGTCTAGGTAAAGCACGTTTTATGTTTATACTCTATACGCGCTTTTGTTGAAACAGGTGAGAGCATGTTGTTTGAGTTGGATTTGCCGTTGTATTAATTTTATTTTGGGAGAGTCTTTATCATACTAACAAGCATCAGACGGCATAATTTTACTCAACTTGTGCTTAATGAATTTTAAATAATGGTGCAAATGTGTGTTATATACAGGACGTTTCATAGGTCACGACATTTGATTTGCAAATCAAGTAAAAAACAAGCTAAAAACGTACTCTTTGCCTGTTCACTAAACTTTTTATATAATTGTTACACATTCTATAGGATACTCTTCGCAGTTTTTGAAAATAATGTTAGTTTTAAACATTTTTAATTTTATAGTACGAACTTAGTTGGTAAAGGACTCAAAAGTAAAAATTAAAAAAAAAACACCAAATTTGGGTTTCGAAGTCAATTTCAATTAAAAGCGTAAGAACTACACCACCACCTTACACGTAAAAGAATGCAAATTTTTTATAAGATAGATATATAGATATAGATATAAGATTTTTATAAGATATTTTATAAGATACGAGCTAAAATCATATTTTCACTGTTGTATATTACATTATGAAATGTATATTTGTAAAATATATAAATATTTAGATATTATACTATCGGTCTTTCAACATAGTTTCATGAAAGGTTTTTCTACAGTGAGTTACTCAGTTACTCAGTTTTCTGCTGAGTCCATATGCAAGTTCTAATCGATGAAATTTACACAGATTCTGCAAAAGCACTCGACTAACTTGATATATAATACCTCGTAAGTTTTTCTAGTTTCTTCTGCTTTCCCCTAAGTGAGTAGAACCAACAGCTTTGTGACGTGTATTTTCCGAACACCCTGTAAATATAATTTATTTTCTAAAAATGCATCAGTAATATTAATCGTAAAAGGTAAAAGTTAAATAAACCCTATGAGTTATTATCCAATCGATTTACTTATACTTTACAAGGTTAGAAAAATAATAAAAAAACAACTTTGAGTTAATGTAAAATCCAACTTTATGCCTCGACACGGGCATATTTATCTGTGTACAACTTCGAATCTATTGATTTTAAATAATTCGTACCAAAATAGGGTCGTTGCTGAAATTATTCAGTTCTGTGCTGTAACAAATTTGTTATATAGCAATTAGTACAAATTGACACAGTTCGTGGAGGGTTCGACATTAACAGATGAATATGTCTGGAAACTTTGTTGACATTATGGTGTTGACAGTATCTCTCATATCGATAAATATGCAAATTCTTAATCAAATTTGTGTATTATGATGCAAGCTGTAGTTTATTCGCAACTAATTTTTGCTTATTTCTGTACGGGAAAATACCATTATAATACGTAAGTTTTAAAAAAAAATGAAAGTCAGGAGCTTTCTATTAATGTCTTAAAAGTTAGTTTTTATTAAAGTAACCATCTTTTACATGGAGTTCACCGTATAACTACACAACCTCTAAATCTAAAAACTGGGGCGCCAACCCAGGTCTTGTTCTAAGGTTCTGATCTAACTTTTCTGAATTATTTTGACAAACTGAAGCCAATTTTGGACAAACTTTTTTTCTGTCGTGTCAGTTTCCCCTCTACAACCTCTACATTTTATCTCCTAGGGGTGGCAGAGGGACTCTGACATGATAGCAATTCTTTTTTGCTTCAGCACATCAAAATATTTCAAAAAAGTTACACCAGAACCTTAGGACAAGACCTATTTTTTTTTTGTCCTTTTTAGGGGACAAGAACTGATGCGGTAAAGTTTTAGTTTAATATCAGAATCGGTTTCAGCTTGTCAAAAAATATAGGATAAGACGGTTCTGACCAAAAGAACAGCTCCTTTTTTTGTCGGCCTGTGTTATTTTACTTCCACATCCAGTGGAAGTATAGTAACGACAAAAAAGTTTTTAAAATTTTTTATTGTTTAAATAGGCTTTGAATGTCATGAAACGTCGAGATTTTAAGTTTGAGAGAAAAAAAAATTTCTGTCTGTCTGTCTGTCGGTCTGTAACTTTTTTGTGCGCACGTTTACTCTGGAACCGTTTGAGATATTGACTTGAAATTTGGTACACATATGTACTTTAACGAGATCTAGAATTAAATTATATTTTCGTCTTGTTCCGTCGAAAGGTTGGGGGGTAAATTAAGGTAAATTTGGAGTAAATAGGTAAATCAAGCAGGTGAGAATCCATGAAATTGATATTTAGTATATACAAGAGAAGCTAAGGTCTCAAAAAAAATTTTGGCATTAGCCACCCCCATTACTACCTCCACCCCATTATTAAGGGGATGAAAAAATTGTGATTTAGTGTATGTACAAGAACCAGAAACCTCAAAATATTTTTTTACTTTATCCACCCCCACTATCACCCCCTATCACCACCCCCACCCCACTACCGATGTGGGTATCGTTTTATGTGTTTTTGGGGTAGAGGATTTCAAATATTATATTATTAAAGTTCCATAAACAATTATTTTCACATACAAAATTTTTTCGTTGTGAGAGACTTGGATAGAAAATCTGGATGTGGAAGTAGTGATTCCTTGGGCAGCGGTTTTTTGTATTTACTTAGGGTATAGTTAAATAATGATACAGTTTTTTGAATTTTTTTTATTTACTTACTAAATAAGAAAATTTTGCTCCTAAAAAACATAACATTCCATTTCATTAATGTATTCTAAAATAACTAAAAGTACAAATTTTTAAATAATTTTTCAGATTTGACAAAATTTCTTGAATATTATAGTTTAGGAGATAGCTCGATATATGGGGCCTGGGATGTAACATGTTGGCATTACTGTTATGTTTTAGCAAATATTTTTCTGAGTATATTTATCTCATGTGAGTCAGACCTCCCCCCCTGCCCGTTTTGGCGCTAGCCGACTCAGAAAATATTCAATTGTGGAACACAGTATAACACTTTAGGGCTTGGTGCTAGCTGAAGAGGATACCTTGCCTATCAACATTCGATATATGCCAACGTTTTTCCTCCGTGCAATTGGCAGCACTGGCGACATCACTTATCGCCAAAATTGGAACGTAGTAATAGTATAACACTTTCTAACCAGGCGAATTTTCGTTGTCAATGCTCATTGCTGGAAAACCATATGCCAATATTTTCTGCTTGCATTTTCCAGATTATTGGCCAAAAATTGGACTTTTGGCCAAAAACGGGCCAAGACTGATGCTTTAAAAAAAAAAAGGTTGGCATCTTCTCAAATTTGTAGTTTCCGTATCAAAAAATAGTCTGTGTGAGTGCCCACATTTTTTTTTTCAAAACCACCCCAAAACCCCCCAAATATTCAAATATTGTTGTATATGTTATAATTTCTGGGTCATTACTCGCTAAATGTGTCATTTTTGTATCCTTTTTGGCATAATAATCGGTAGTTGAATGTTTGGGGGTGGTTAAGAAAAAAATGTTGGCACTCACAGAGATTATTCTTTGGTACAGAAACTACAACGGTAACAATAAATAACTGCTCTTACCAGTCTCTGCAGGTTTCAACTGGATTGTATTACTTGTAGTACCTAAGGTACTTGAAGTAGTGATCAAGTACTTTAAATATTTGAAGTAAATTGTAAAGTACTTTAAGTACTGTAATTTCGTTTAACAATTACTAAGTACTGATTACTATTCTAAAATATCTGCAAGTATCAAGTATCAAGTACTCATTTATTCGGGTATTTGAAGTAAAATACTTCAAGTAATAAAAAGTAATTGAAGTACAATTTGTACTACTTTTACTTGAAGTAGTGCCAATCTCTAAGTTTCACATTAGAAAGGTCATGGCCAGTAACTTACGAATTTAGTCTATTGAAATTAAATTTTTCTGATTTTATTTGTAGCAGAGACAGAAAAATACCTTTAGAGCGTCTCTGCATTCTACTTTTCCTACTCAGGTTTTTAATCATTTTACCACTCCTGTCGCTATGCGTGAGTAGGCGGTTACCTATTTAAAATGTGCGATTTATTGACTTAGAGGGAATCAGTGGCGTAGTGAGGATTTTGGTAAAGTGTAGGAAATAATTAAACTACTTATATACAAAGGGACATAGTAAAGCAACGACGCGTATAAATCCGGTTAAAATATGACTATACCTTACCTCTGTCCTAAATCTAAATTTAAAAACTTTGTTTAAAAAAATAAGAATATAATCCTGAACAAATTTTTTGATTTTGAAAACTCTATATAAGTCTTATTTTTGATCCGATTTGAACCAAATTTTCCTTAAACATAGAATACATTGAAGTCTACTTATGGCGAAAGAACCATTCACCCATTTCAATACCTGTGTTCAATATTCCCTGATTTTTTAAATTTTAAGTTGTAATTGAGTCAATTATTTACATTTTATTCTTTAGGTGCTTTATGATATAATTTAAAAATAAATTGATTTTTTCCTTTGCCATAAAATGGTTTTAAATTAAATTTTTTGTTTACTTGGCCGCGTGTGTGATTTCACCTAAACTTATAACAGTCGTTCTACGTATGCAATAAAAGTCTACAGTCCGCTGCGCTGTCGAATCCTGTCCGATAGAAGACAACCAGGCTCCTAACATCCATCCAACAAAAGTAGGAAACGAGCAACCGAGAACGAAAAATTTAAGTTATTTAACTCGCTCTCATCTAATTCTCAAAAATTTTTTTTCTTACTCAACATATTACAACCTGCGATACCAAAATAAATGAAAAAAATAAAGTCATTTAGGCATGTTTTATCGAGAAATTTTAGTAATAAAAGTTCAACAGAATTGCGGTAAAAGGTTAAATCCAAAGTTTGGTCAAGTTTAAAAGATACTGAAATTTTGTTTTAAAAAAAGTTAGAAAATATCATTCTAATAGGTTTTGCATTTTGAAAACCGTGCTGTGACAATTTTGTTTGAAATAAAAGGTAGTTGTCAAGTAATCTGTAAGTTCTTTGTTTGATTTTTGCGAGTTCTGAATATTTTCTGCATCTAATAATGCCTACAATTGCCGAAAAAGGAAATACTAAGTTTAGTGGATAGTGTCAGATAAGCAAAAAGACGCTACAGAATTTAATAATCGGCATCTAGATCGGTCACCAGCAGATCACCTAAAAGTTTGTCGAATTCATAATTTATTTAATAGGACGTATTCTGAAAAATTATTTACGTAATTTTGAAATGTGTCGTCTCCGGTAGGGCTGATCATGTTCACAATGGCCGCTTCATCTAGCAAAACAAAATCGTAGCCATGGACAAAATCATCATCATTTTGCATTTCCTCCTCTTCTGTGGTGCGTTGTAATTTTGCAAAGCAATCCAGTATATCTGATTTTTTGCCTAATCTAATTCGACCATAATCCGAAAATGACACTAGAATGAATGATTCTCATGCCAAAAGAAGTCTTCAAGATCGCCTCCACGGACTTGACATCCAATGTACAATCATAAGAAAAGGCTTCTGTCTTCTTTAAGAGAGTCGATTTCAAGTTTCTTCCGTTTCTTTGGTTTAGACGGAAGCGTTTTAAAAAGGGAGAGTTGATTTTTTTTAATTGCTACATCCATATTCACAGACCATGATATGATTCTTTCCTCCCAAAACGACTTGCACTGACTTCTACCAATGTTCTCTAAATTACGAATGGACTCCACAACACTGGGATTGACAATCTCCCACGTATCCAAAACAAGAAGATCGCTGCTGGGATCACAGAATGGATTTCCCATTTCCCTCATGGTGGTTACGAGATTATCCAAATGCTAATTTAGTCATGTCCGTCATGTCCAAATTAGTCATGTCAATTTACTTAGGTTATGTGAAAATCCTACATTAATACGGCGAAAACTGTCAGAGATATAGTTTTTTTGCATTTTCGGCGGCCATTTTGAAAAATCGCTGCCACGGCCGTCATTTTGGATTTTCGAGTGAGCTCTAATCTTAAAATTAAATGATTATCCATAAATGTACCAAGTTTCATGATTTTTGCTTCAAGTGCACGATTACCTCTGATTTTGCAATATGCGGCCGGGCTAATAGATCAATTGACAAACTTTGTTACTTTTTATTATAAACGTCAAAAATTATACAACAGAATTTAGCGGTATTGCGAACATTACGTGCCACCACTTTCACTGACGCATTTAGACCTACACCAAAACATTTCACGTAAAGCGAAACTAATTTCCACTGGAAGTAATTAAAAAAATGAAATTCAGACGTCCTCCAACGCAGGCGGCATGGCAGCGAGCGGTGAGCTCGCGTGTGAATTTAAATTAGGGCAAAGATTCTAAGTAACGAGGTGCGTCTGGCGTGTCGGATTACATGCAGGGCAGTCCTTGATCGCGAAGGAGCATCGATCAGAGCTGACGTCACCAGTGGCAAGAGCATCAATCATCAGTAGACTCGGAAGCCTCGAGTTCTTCGGCATTAACATAATCGGACCCAGGGGCGCCCCTGCGAAATCCGATGGGGCCTCACGGCATGAATTTCACATGATTAAGGTTGGGACTAGATTCATCATTTGTAATAATGAATCAACATCGCGTCGTGGCATAAATTCCTTTCTTTCTACACCCGATTACACATACAGAAAAAGCGGTGGAGTGAAGAAAGTACTTTTAATATATCAGGTGCTTCCTTGTGTTTTAATGAAGTTGAAAATACAGCGGCGGTCATATAAGGGGGAGATGGGGTTATTATAAAACAAAATTGACAAATGTAGATTTACACTACATTGGTCTTTATTGTTAATAGTTGGGTAAAACCAAAATTTCTAAGAAATTGTTTTACTATAGCATTTTCTTTGCTGGAACCTGTAAACAGCAAACAGTCCTAGGAGGTATTTATTTATATTCATAATTGTTTTTTCACAGTTCCTTTTTTTATTTATTTATTTAACGTGGGCCTATCACCGACGCCAGAAGATGAGCTACCTCCAACCTGGAAATTTTGCCAAACCTCTTCTCTGTCGAGGGATCTTTTACTTGCCTAACATTTAATAGAAACCGTCTGCTTTACATCCCCTTCGAAGGATGGTATATCCACTACGTAATCCTCGTCTCAAATTACATAACTTCTACATATACAAGCCGATAGAAGGCGGGATGAGATCGCCGTATTTCCCCAGATGGGTTACCCCATCCAAGTACTAACCGAGATGAACGTTGCTTCAATGTAAGTATGAAGAAGAGCAATTTTATTTTCAATTAACAGCTACATGCACCTTTCCGGAACCTGGCCCGGAGCTAACCAAACAACCACGGCGCGCAGCGCCGAGGTGAATGTAGGGTTGAGAGGGGCAGTTCCGGTTCGGTTAAAGCAACAATTAAGGAAAAAAGTTAAAACTCCCGTCTAAGGTAAAAGACTTAAAATTAACAATTTTACTTGGGAATAATACACAGAAATATTTAAACATAATTAAAAATTACACTATAAATTAGCGTGACACACGCGCACTGATTAAATTTTGGTTGTTGGCTCGGGATTTGTTATGTTGTAAACATAAATTTAATCAGAATTAAAAAATATACAAATTTTGATTAAAATAATGTCAAAGTCCGAAAATATAATTTTAATGGGTTTTTTGTTTAGAAAACTGTACTATGACAATTTCGTTTGAAATTAAACCCAAGCTGCCAGGTAGCTGTCAAGCAATTTACAGTTTTTGTTAAATAATTATTTTTAAAATTTTTTAAATTTTAATTTTTCAATTTTTTTATTTTGATTAACTTTTGGGCACAAGGTTTTTGGACAATTCTGAAAAAGTTTCATTAACAAAATTTTCCGATAAAAAATGCCTAATATGATTTTTTGATTTTCTCCGCATATTTTGGTACCGCAGGTGGCTTTGCGTTTGTCATAAGTAGATCCTAATTTGTTCCATATATAAGTAAAATTTGATTCAGATCGGAAACAAAATAAAAAAGTTATTGAGGTGTTATCATTTCAAGTGAAACACACTGTATATAATCTGTTCTTTTATTTATTGCGATACAAGCTATACAACCAAAGATATTTAAGAAAAATTGCGAAAAATTCAAATTTTGAACATTCTTTTGTTTAAACAAGTGCCTTCTGTAAATTGGATTTAATCCATTTTATTACTACATTTGTTATGTTTACAAGTTCCAACAAAAAAATCTTATAGTAAAATAATTATTTTTTAGGTCATTTAGACTCCTAGTTTTTTTACTCCGGTACAATAAAATATCTATACTATATATTTATATACTCTCATTTACTAACGATTTTATTTAGTAGTTTAAATTGCTTGGCCTCTCTTCCCCCACTTAAAAACTGGCATTTTAAAAATGTCAAAATCAATTTTTACTTCCCCTCTTACCGAAGAGAAGTGTTGTAATCGCGAAAAAAATTTCTAACTATATAAATTACCAAAATTAAGGTCTCTCAATACAAGGCGTGTATCCAGGGGGGGGGGGCATGGGGCCAGCCCCCCCCCCAAGCCGTCTCCCATGAACCAAAAAATAAAGAAGCATAATCACTATTAGTACAAAGAGTCCCTTCAAATTAGGAAATATTTAAGAAAATGTTCCCACAGTTATGAGACCATGTAAAAAGTTAAGTATTTGAGTTGTCTAAACATATATATGAATTTTAGCGTTTTTTCGTCTTTTTCTCTATATTGAGGAAAAACTATGCATTTTGGTGAAAAATATCAAGAGAGCAAAGTAGTAGAGCATAAAATTTCCTATAAATTTTGTCTCTACTTTTTTTTTTCGAATTCCGCTTAGTTTCGCTGCTAGAGGGCGAAAGAAATAAATATGCATATAGACTTTTGCGCCTTTTTTTAGATTTTGAGCCAAAATTTTGCATTTTTATGAAAAATTACATGAGATCAAAGTTGTAGAACATAAAATTCACTAGTTTTTTTTTTTTTTTTTTTCGTAAAAATATATATATTTTATGTTCTACAACTTTGATCTCACGTAATTTTTCATAAAAATGCATAATTTTGGCTCAAAATCTGAAAAAAAAAGCCGCAAAAGTCCATATGTCCATATTTCTTTCGTGCCCTCTAGCGGCGAAACTAAGCGGAATTCGAAAAAATAAATGGTAGAGGCAGAACTTATAAGGAAATTTTATGCTCTACAACTTTTCTCTCTTGATATTTTTCACCAAAATGCATAGTTTTTTCTCAAAATAGAGAAAAAGACGAAAAAACGCTAAAATTCATACATATGTATATATTTCTCAGAAACCTTTTTTTGAACTGCGGGGGAGGTGAAAATCATGATTAGACAATCCAAATACTTCACTTCTTACAGGTCTCATAACTGTGGGAATATTTTCCATAAACAGCATTTTTTGACTAATTTGAAGGGACTAAAAGCAGTATCCAAATATCTCTTGAAATTAATATTTTGTAATTAATGCCAATATTATCTAGTAGAGGAATCTATACACATCCGTTTTCAACCATTTTCTGCAAAGTTTTCCTCAACCTCTAACACTAACACTAACATAATTATCGTGTGTAAAAATTACTTCAAGGTCAAATTGGGGGAAGATGCTTAAAAATATAAATCTAGATAATGAACACAGGCACACAAAAAAAATTAAGTGCAAAGACCTAGACCACTTAATTCTTACTCATTTGGAAGCTAATAATCAAAAAAACCGCTGCCCAAGGAATCACTACTTCCACATCCAGATTCTCTATCCAAGTCACTCACAACGAAAAAACTTTGTATGTGAAAATAATTGTTTATGGAACTTTAATAATATAATATTTGAAATCTTCTACCCCAAAAACCCATAAAACGATACCCCACATCGGTAGTGGGGTGGGGGTGCTGATAGGGGGGGTGGTAGTGGAGGGCGGATGAAGTCAAAAAATATTTTGAGGTTTCTGGTTCCTGTACATACACTAAATCACAATTTTTTTTCATCCCCTTTAATAAGGGGGTGGGGGTGGCTAATACCAAAATTTTTTTTGAGACCTTAGCTTCTATTGTATATACTAAATACCAATTTCGTGGACTCTTACCTGCTTGATTTACCCATTTACCCCAAATTTACCCCAATTTACACCTCAACCCTTCGACGGAACAAAATGAAAATATAATCTAGTTCTAGATCTCGTTAAAGTACATATGTGTACCAAATTTCAAGTCAATAAACGGTTCCAGAGTAAACGTGCGCACAAAAAAAAGTTACAGACACAGAAATTTTTGTTTCGCTCAAACTTAAAATCTCGACGTTTCATGACATTTTAAGCCTATTTGGACAATAAAAATTTTTAAAAATTTTTTTGTCGTTAGGTACTATACTTCCACTGGACGTGGAAGTAAAATAGTATGTGTATTTCGGTGTGAAAGCACATTCCCGGACTTCGATGCTCATCGTCCGGGAATGTATTGCTTTCACACCTAAATACACAATATACTATTTTACAACTCATGTCCAAACACCACTGGAAGTGCGCCAAAAATTCACAAATATTTGTTTATGGAAGTTTAATAATATAATATTTGAAATCCTCAACCCCAATAACCCATAAAACGATACCCCACATCGGTAGAGAGGTGGGGGTGGTGATAGGGGGTGGTAGTGGGGGTGGATGAAGTAAAAAAATATTTTGAGGTTTTTGGTTCTTATACACACACTAAATCACAATTTTTGTTCATCCCTTTTAATAATGAAGTGGTGGTAATGGGGGTGGCTAATACCAAAAAATTTTTTGAGACCTTAGCTTCTATTGTATATACTAAATACCAATTTTATGGACCCTTACCTGCTTGATTTATCTATTTACCCCAAATTATTTTCGCTCAAACTTAAAATCTCGGCGTTTCATGACATTCTAAGCCTATTTGAACAATAAATTTTTTAAAAAAATTTTTGTCGTTACTATACTTCCACTGGACGTGGAAGTAATTGAGGCCTTAGCTTTAAAAAGAGGTATTTCAAATAGGTTTTCGTCAAATAACTCGAAAGATCTCACATTGAGCTAAAACATGCTAGAGACAAATAAGAAAGCTACTAAAGTGAGGATGAATTTCGTTTTTAAAGGAAGTGTCCGAGTTTATAAAACGAAGTATTTAGTTTAAATGTCAAAAACGCTAACAACCAAAATTAAAGACTATTAACTAGGCTTTCAAATGATTTTTTGTATATTTTTATAGCATAAAAAAATGAACCGCTGCCCTAGGAATCACTACTTCCAGATCCAGATTTTCTATCCAAGTCACTCACAACGAAAAAATTTTGTATGTGGAAATAATTATTTATGGAACTTTAATAATATAATATTTGAAATCCTCTACCCCAAAAACCCATAAAACGATACCCCACATCGGTAGTGGGGTGGGGTGGTAGTGGGGTGGGGGTGGCGATAGAGGGTGGTAGTGGGGGTGGATGAAGTAAAAAAATATTTTGAGGTTTCTGGTTTTTGTACACACACTAAATCACAATTTTTTTTCATCCCCTTTAATAATGGGGTGGGGGTGGTAATGGGGGTGGCTAATGTCAAAATTTTTTTTGAGACCTTAGCTTCTCTTGTATATATTAAACACCAATTTTATGGACTCTTACCTGCTTGATTTACCTATTTACCCCAAATTTACCCCTCAACCCTTCGAGGGAACAAGATGAAAATATAATCTAGTTCTAGATCTCGTTAAAGTACATATGTGTACCAAATTTCAAGTCAATATCTCAAACGGTTCCTGAGTAAACGTGCGCACAAAAAAAAAGTTACAGACAGACCGACAGGCAGACAGAAATTTTTTTTCGCTCAAACTTAAAATCTCGACATTTCATGACATTCTAAGCCTATTTGAACATTAAAAATTTTCAAAAATTTTTTTGTCGTTACTATACTTCCACTGGATGTGGAAGTAAAATATGCTACTACTTTTAGCTTGGCTCTCAATTATTTTTTTTGCTTCAGAAGTATTGATTTTATTAGACAATATGGTTAGGCCATTTTAATTAATCCACAGTAATATCTCTTCACGAAGGGACACTAGCGAAAAATGTTTCAGACAAAAGTTGTTCCGTTCAGAGGGGGGCATCTTTTGGGTAGAATAATTTTCCACCCCCCACTCGTGATAAGCGGGGGATGGGGGAAACTTTTGAATTTTTAATGGCCCTCTCCATTTTTTTAAAGGTAATATTCTCTATCGACAGAATTATCCCATCGTACTTTATGTTTATGTTTTGTTTCGTAAAATATTCTCCCACAATACAACTCGTACTTCTACACTGTATATATAATTTTTTTCTCGGACTAAGTTGCCATAAAGAAAAAGAAGAGAAAATTCTAAGCACTAGTTATAAATAAATACTATTTATTATTATAATCATTATAAGTGAGATTTTCCGGATGTTGTCAACCACCCTTAATCCTAAGGGGTTTATGCTATTCACTGAAATGAATTACGAATTTTAAATCTTGCTCGGATAGATGCTGTCGACAAATGGCGAGGGAAATATAATATATAATACCTGTTTAATGGCATTACTTTGTAGATGGTTACACATTTTCGAACTCGTACATGGGGATTCGCTGTTTGTGCCATGGGATGTGTGGTAATTGAATTATAGTGGTATACCGAGACATATCACGGTTGGTGAATATAACATGTCTTTGTTGTTGCAAACTGAGTGTAATTAATAATAAACTACATCACGTTTAGGTGCTTGCCAAGTAACGTACCCATTACAACAATTGAAAAATCTATCTACGTGCCTCTTCTACTTATCCTTGTTGCGCTTTGGCAAGAATTAAATTCGATGCTCTTACATATGAAAAATTATATAGTAATAATATATGTATGACAATATACTAGGGTGACCATACGTTCGGAATTTCACTGAACAGTCCAGCATTTTGGAGTGATCAAAAAAAATGTTTCCTCTCGGTCATCAAAAAATGTTGGGATCAGGAAATGATTTTTCGGATTTCTGCTCCCCCCGCTCATCAATTTCTTTCCCAGCAGAAGTGTCCAGCACAAAAATCTGGTCACCCTACAGTATACAGTTCGTAACATATTAAATGGTCGATAAAGAATTTACACTATTTTCTAGATATTATATTTTTGGTAGAATTTAACCGATTTGAGTTCGGCTTTCATTTTCGAAAACTCGCTGGTTCAAAATTTCTGAAAATCTTCATGATTCGATTTTCACAGAAAATTTTCTATAACTGTTACACATTATACGGTATTAAACTGTTATAACATTGACATAAAATATTTGTCGGGGTTTCTGTGGCTCAAAATATACCTATAAACATTTTAGAGAATTTGTTTTCTACTTTCCTCATAATAATTGATTGATTGATTGATTTACCAGCGTGCGGTAGGCATTGCTGCCACTCCCAGAGTCACACAGCTGGGCCTGTTACGTCCACGCTGGGTTGGACTAAGGTCATGCTTGCTGCCAGCAGCGGGAGTTTACTGAGTTTTATGATTCCTCGGTTTCCGGTTGTGGTAGAGTATATATCGTTGCGATTTCTTTGTGGTATACATTTTTTTATCCTAATCCTCTCATTTGTTGTTGTCCGCTGTAGCATGGTCTCCCTATTTTTAGTTTGTTGATGTTCGGTTCTAGCGCTTTCTTCAGTAGATATGTTGGGTCACTTCCTTGGGTATGTCCCCAGAACTTCATTGGTACGTTTCTATCCTTTTTTTTTGAATTTTCTTTCCTCCTAACAGTGTTGATATTTTATGTTATTGTATTCGTCTTGTTGTTTTTGCGAGTAGTTGGATGATGTCCCTTTCTGCTCTTCTCAAAAATTTCTTATGTTGGCTTTTGTTGTTGCCGCGTTTTTTGACTCCATATACCGTACGTGTAATTTCCCATTAGGCATGTACATTCACGTAGCGCGGGAGATTTGACAACACCGGCAGCCGTAAATTCGTCCGTCGATTGAGAATTCCAGCTGTTATTTCATTTCAGCCAGCTGGCACGCGCGAAGTTGTAATTCTTCTCCCCATGCCTAGCCCGCGACTACACACTAGAGATGGTACGAAAGAACCGAACCTGTTCTTTCGGAACAAGTCCGAGCCAACAGTTCCGCGGAACAGTTCTCAGATTTAGAAAATACCAGTTCCGACTCCGCTGGACTGTCATCCGTTTGAGCGGAGCACTGAGCACATGATAACGTTGTACCTTCGGACACGGAACCGGAGTGGAGTGAGCAGATCAGACTTGCGGACTTTTTGGTATTGGTGGTAGTGGTAGTACTTGTGTGGGATGTATATAATAATAATAAATTGTGTTTAATTAGTGTTAAGTATTACAAAAATGTAGCTATAGCATTTTTTAATTCGAGGTGAAGCATTAGGTGAATATTTTGACTTATTTCCATGCATGTATATAACAATAAAATGAATTGAAGAAATGGAAAAACTTAGAAATGAAATACTCACAGTTCTAAATCGCATTACAAAACAAATTAAAAGTATACTAATTTATAAGACACATCATCGACACCCTCTACTCTTATTCAGAGTTCAAATACTAGTTCATATCGGTTTTGGTATACATGACGTATTTTGTATTGACCGCTTTCTTTTCAAGAACTCAAAACTGTGAATAGAGCATAATTGACATGTCAGTTTTCAACTTTCATCAACCAATCAGCATTCTTGTTTCAAAAAAATCAGGACTCCAAGCACTTGAAAAGAAAGCGGTGTCATTATGGAGCATATGGAGCTGCGAGTGCGAAAGAACGGGCAATCACTAATGTCGGACACGGAGCAGGTCGGAATCGGAACAGGTTTTTGGAACAGGTATACTTTTTTACCCGGAACAGTTCCGACCTGTTCCGAGAAAAATCCACTCGGTACCATCTCTACTACACACACGGTATCATCGTTGGCCGTTTGACGGCTATGTACATACATTTGGTAAGGTCCCATGGTAGTTTATTCTTCTCAGTAGTAGGAGAACGAGCAATGTCTAAGATGCACCCTCTATAACACTCGCACCTACCTAACCACCTAAAAAAAATTGATTCTTATGTAAATCGACCTGGCGGATCCGATTTTGGAGTTCGCCAGACAATCCGGAATTGCGAAACTGGTCAAAATCGTCAATTTCCGAAAAATCTCAAATTTCATGGAAATTTTTTAATTTTTACTTATCACCCTAGATCTCCCTTAGTTTAAGTCCGATTATATTGAAATTTTTAGGAGAGCCAATTTAGACCTTTGTTATGATGACCGACATGACAGAATTGCAAAAAAATTTACGTGTCACCAGTAATATTTTTTTTAAAAGTTGGTGACACGAAATTTGTTAAAAATGCAGCAACAAATACTCGATCGAGAAAACTTTTTTGTTTTTAAAGATAGATGTATATAGTAAGCTACAAAGTTGTAGCCAAAGAACCAAAGAAACTTTTTATTTTGGTGAATTTTTTGATAACTTACTTAGTTTTCAAGAAAACGGTACTGCAATATAATACTTTGACCGCCGCGTCGCATCGCAAGACAAAAGATTGGGTTGGCTTATGCCGCGGCTTTGTTTCTCGCCTTTCAGAACGCCCTGGCAACCAGATTATATATTAACTTAGGAATTAAATTGGAAGCACAAGTTTTAGTAATACTTACAGGATCTTCATTTTGACACGCCATAAGTTCAGCTCTCTGGTATTTTGCAAACTTATATACATTTGCTTGCAATTTATAAGGCTAATTTTAGACCGTACTTAATACTGTTTCAGAATCGGAAGACGATTGAGCATTTTTTAGAGAATCTACTCCATTGATAACTGTTTTTGTAGAACACACGTAGCTAGATAATTTGCCGCTGCGGGGCAATACCATAACTTTATCATTAAATTGTTGCTTCAATTTGTTAATTATTTCGTCTGAGTCGACGTTTGATAACCTTGTTTCTTTCTGTAATATGGTCCTAATAACAGCAATGATAAGAACTGTATTTCGAATAAGCATGCATTTTCCAAACTTGGCAACACTTTTAGAAAAATTTCATTTAATGTTAAAGTTACCGATTTATTGGGTGTAGTCTTTTTTTTTAAATAATTTAAAGTACACACATTGTGATAAGAATTTTCATTAGCAATCATGTCGATACAAGAGTCTCGAAAACCTTGTATTCTATACAAAAGATTTTCATCATTTTTTTCCTTGGCTTTCGCCCAAATTTCATTTTGCATATTAAATGTTGTCACTTGATTCAATTTTCTGGACACTTTAGTATCCCGTTTTTTATTGGAAATTATACAACGTTTTGGGCTTTCAACGGTCTTACTTTTTTTGTCACCAGTATTAGCCACATCTGTGCTTTCTACTTTTTATTTATAAGCTTTTCAGGTGTAATTTCTTCTGCATCTTGCATGATAGACAGGACATTTTGACAAAAATAAATCCCTTTTTTCGGTGTAATATTTCAACTTAAGAGAGATATCATCCGTCTTTATAGAAACTGCTTTAAATACAGAGTCCACTGCTTCTTCTGCAACACCCTGTACAGTTTCTTTACTATTTTGTTAGCAAAATATGCATTTCATAAAGTTTAACTCTGGGTTTAACTGGGAAGTCATTGTTAAAATAAAAGTTAAAAACGCGCACAAAACTGCTGACGTTAAATAAAATGCTTAAAAGTTGTTCTTTGTTCAAATTAAATATCAAAACTAGTTTAAAATGTCTGGAAAAGAGATTTTGTTACTTTAATATGCACTTTACCCTCTATAGCACTTTCCTAACGCAATAATAATTATTATTATAGCTGCAACTCATCAATTTTCAATAGGAATAAGCGTCATAAACCACACAGACGACAACTACTCCCGTTAAAAACAACTAACTAAACGTGTTATAAACCAATATTCACAACTACGCATTATTTTATTCACATTATTTTATTCAATCTATTTTATATTCTCTAAAAAATGCCTCAATCTTTCGATCCTGAAACAGTATTAGGTACGGTCCAAGATTCGCTTTATAAATTGCAAGCAAATGTATGTAAGTTTGCAAAATACCTGAGAGCTGAACTCATGGCGTGTCAAAATGAAGATCCTGTAAATATTACTAAAACTTGTCTTCCAATTTGATTCCTAAGTCAATATACAATCTGTTTGCCATGCAGGGCGTTCTGAAAGGCGAGAAACAAAGCCGCGGTATAAGCCAACCCAATCTTTTATCTTGCGACGCGACGCGGCGGTCAAAGTGTTATATTGCAGCACCTTATTCTTAAAAACTAAGTAAGTTATCAAAAAAATCACCAAAATAAAAAAGTTTCTTTGGTTCTTTGGCTACAACTTTGTAGCTTACTATATACATCTATCTTTAAAAACAAAAAAGTTTTCTCGATCCGGTATTTGTTGCTGCATTTTTAACAAATTTCGTGTCACCAACTTTAAAAAAAAATATTACTGGTGACACATAACTTTTTTGCATGTCAGTCATGATAACAAAGGTATAAATTGGCTCTCCTGAAAATTTCAATTTAATCGGACTTAAACTAAGGGAGATATAGGGTGATAAGTAAAAATTAAAAAATTTCCATAAAATTAGAGATTTTTCGGAAATTGCCGATTTTGACCAGTTTCGCAATTCCGGATTGTTTGGCGAACTCCAAAATCGGTCGATTTACATAAGAATCAATTTTTTTTAGGTGGTTGTTCGCGAGTGTTATAGAGGGTCCTTAAAATGCATCGTAGAGATCCCTCGTTCTCGGACCGCAGTGAACGGTATGATTGCCCTTGTGACTTTGTATGCCGTTTTGATTCTCTCCTTTATCGTTTCTCACCATTCCAGTTGGTTCGTCTGTTCCTAGGTACTTCAATTTGTTCGTTGCTCTTCGGGAGTATTCATCTATTTCGTGTTCCTCTCTGCTGGTCCAACTCTCTTTTGTTGACGTGTCTCGCTACATTATTAGGCTTTTCTTGAAGTTTGTTTTCAGTCCAGTTTTGTCCTGCGGGGTTTCCTACTTTCATCATAATAAAATGATTAAAATCTAAAGGTCTTACATTTTAGTGAGTGCTATGCACTGACTAATTATGGCAAGTTTTGAAATATTCATACACATGATTTCATCGACAGTGAAAAAACTGAGAAAAAATTCGTTATATGGTGTAAAATAATGAAAATTTTTAAAGGTAGAATATGCATCAACCGATAATTTCGAAGCAATAAATATTCTCCCATTCTTAATTTCTGATTTGGCAGCGATTCAAAAACCCATTAACATAGTGCCGATACGTCACTTTAATCTACAGATCTTTTTTAAATTTCCACTATCGAAGGTAGTTAGATGCCTGACTGATTGGTCTTGACCCACCGCGACCGCCTGTGGATCTATTGCAGCTCCTATTCTAGTTTTTCTTTATCCAGCTTTGCCCTTGGGATCAGACCCCACAACCTTGATAATCCCTCTTTATTTAAAGCTATCAGTCTTTTATTTTTCCTCGATAAGTAGTTGAAATCTCAGTCTAGCTAAGCCTTCACGGTGACCTAGCATATAGAGTGAGGTTTCCTCTTCCTCTTTATAGAATTATCTTGCGTCCTCTGTAAGGCCCATTAGCTTTATATGAATTTGGTGGTACCCAGTTAGAAGACTCACCATTATCCTAATGGCCCTTATATTTTGGTGTAGTAGGTCTTCCGTAAATTTAATCGATCATTCATTAATTAACTCATTGGTCTGTCCTGTCGCGGGGAACTAATGGATGCTTTTATGCATGGCTTAGTCACACCATGAAAGAGTTCCCGATACCCAAGTCAAGGTTACTTTATTCTGACTTCCTAGGTCAAGTGGAAATCGACTGATTGAGTTCCTTGCCTTACTATTTCCTTTCTACTTTACTGTATTTCGGCCACTCCAGCTGAAACCTACTGGGTTTTTTTTATCTTATCTCGTAAATTCTAATTACGATTTCCTGTTCTGTTTTGAAGCTGTCTGCATACCAGCTGTGCCGATGTTGGGAATTTTTAGAATGGGATCCGCCTTTAGCTATGTATACCTTCTGGTGCTCTGTTGTTGCTTTATCGACGTTGTCAAAGCTAGTCACTTCAATATATTATCTTGATTGAATTGCATTTTTTTCTAACTTTCTACTAGAGTTCTGAGTGTACGCTCCAAACATAAACCAGTTTGGAGGCAATTTGGTTTAAGAATCATGGGTTTTTGAATGAAAGAGAGATTTTGTATGATATCCGAAGAGAAAATGAGAAATCCAAATCAAACCAAAATCGAATCATATAAAATCATGCAAAAAATATCAGTGCGGTAATTTTCAGTAATATTTGCCCAATTGAGACAATTAAAGGTGTGTATTTTAAAACTTGAATGTTTTATGTTTTATTTTCATTTAAAAATATTTTCATGTAGTATTTAAAACAAATATGCCATCGAATTGAAATATTCAATAAACCAAATGGAAAAAAATTATAAAAAATACAAAAAAACATTAAATATGTTTTATAGAACAACAAAGAACTTCGCAAAGACTTTAATCACATTATTCTGATAAAAGTAGGAAAGAAATATTTATATCGTTTTGTATATACATATTCGGCATGGCTTTTTTGGTCGCAGACGACACACATATTGAAGAGAAGACTCGAAGTCTTCTTTTTATGAGTATTCTGATTCCTCGGTTTCCGATGCTGGGTTGGATTTGGGTCATGCTTGTTATCAGCAGCGAGAGCCACATGACGCATGGTAAAGGAGGAGTGATGGGCAGTGTAGGTGTTTGTGAAATGCGTTGCCGCATTGTATTCGTGATATTTAATGTTTTTGCTCGGTTGTTGTTTTCCACGTGTAACCTGGTCTCCCTATTCTTTGTATAGAATTTAATGTAGAATTTTTCACTTAACAATGAGCGTAATTTTGACCTTAAGAGCAATGCATTTGATTATTACGGGTGTTATGCTAATGTATCACTCAGTGTAAAATTTTTTCGTTCAATAACGGTCTTTGTCGCACTGAGAGATTTAATTACCCATATTAATTAAATATCAGCCATATCACCCAATTGTTGCTATGCCAGAATGTACCACTCCATGTAGAATTCTTCACTTAACAACGAGCGTAATTTCGACCTGAAAACTCTCACTTGATAATTTACCTAAGAGAATATTATCACCATACTTTTGATTATTACTGGTTCAACTTATTAAATTCGCCTGAGTATTTTTAATAATGGAAAAATATTATTTGAAGGTTAACATAAGAAATTTATATGACCATACTTTACGAACAATACGTTATTGGTTATTTCGGGTACAATCCGAATCAAATTATAATGGTTAAAAAATGGTTTACTTGAAGGTTTACAGGGGGGTATCATGGCCATACTTCAACAATTTATTGCCCCCATAAACTTGTCGACGAATGTCGACTCTTCAAGGTTTGATGGGCCTAAACACTTCAATGGTTATAAATATACTTGGCTGGGAAGGCAACTTGCCTGTGTTGGGTCGTTTGTTTATTTACGCTCTTTTCGTTTCTTTATACACAGCACAGGTCACCAAATAACTCTGTATTAGTTATTTTTAAATATTAATTCTATTTCAACTTTGTTCTCTTGTTACGACATGTCGATTTACGCGGATTTTTTTAAGCTATAACTCACCTAAGCTTGGCTTTGATGGAATTTTACCCGATATTTTTGAGTTTATAGCGGGAGCATTTCAAGCACACAACCGTTCACTTCGAAGGCACAACTATCTCGATATTAAAACAGTTTAAACTCTGTCTGTACATGTTATAGAAAACTTTCTGTGTGAATTGGATTGCCAAGATTTTCATAAATTCTGAACAGTTTGAGCTTTCAGAACAGGTAGTTAGATATACCTAAGTATCTAGGACACTCACTACGTAATTAAAACCTTAAAAATATAGAGAGTATACTTCTGTTGAACTTTGAAAGTTACTTCAAAGCATCACAAATTTTAATATCCTACGACGAATGAAGATAATTTAAGGTAATTTTTCTTGGGTAATTTAGAAGAAATGTTTAAGAAAAAAATAAATGCTATGCTAACGTTTACAAATCGCCCCATCTAATAAATACATAAAAAAGCATGGTAAGCTGAGTCCCGAAAACCTTCGCCTAATATAGGTCATGTTTAATTAAGATACCCGTCCTTTCAATTAATCACGTACGTCAAGTAATATTTTGGGTCGGCGAAGTAAACTGCCAGAGAAACACTCCTAGTTCATTACCCCAAGATGAACGTATAAAATAACACCTTTCTCTACTTGGGAACTTCGGCGAGAATGCTGGTCATGAAAAAATTAGATACGGTGAAGTTTGCAAATTTGCACATTTTCACGAAACCCCTGCTATTAATTATTATCTTAAAAACAAAATGTGGGATATCCCAACCAAAGCACTCAACAGTATTTCAAAGGAAGATACATTTCATAATTATAGGCCAGTCAACAGACGATAAAAGGTACGTGAGCAGGAAGAAATTATATACGAATATTTTATTTGATAAAATAGTTCAATTATGTATAAAAAATGAACTACAATAAAAAAGGTGTGTTTAAAAATTACACATGCCCACAGAAAAAAAAAAATTTTTCATGAGCGACAATTAAGATTCACTTTTCCTTATGTTTTTCGGGGCACTGAACACGAATCTGAAATCAGAATAGCATGTTTATGGACGAATTTTCGAGCTAGAGGTAAAAATTGGACGAAAATCGTGAAAACTCGAGATTTGTAATATTTCCAGGTTCGAAATGAACAGAAAAAATTTGGGAATCATGGAAGTATCATTTTTGGGAAGAAATACAGTATTTTCCGATGTATTCCATTAGTTGATAAAACCTCAGGTACGGTAAGTTCACTTTGAACCGCACTATTATACAAAATTTCCGAGGATATTTCTCCCTACGGTGATTTATAAACATATTCATGTAGATTGATTCGGGATTATACTTGTGTTCGTGGTGCTGAGTAGAACTGCACACGTAGAAAGAACAATGAGAAGAGGCAGGAATTATAACTTGTATGGAACACTCAACCTGTGAGATTGGAGCCTTGCCAGAATCGACTTGTGATAAAACCTTTTGACGCTTACCTTCGGGCACCTTGTACCTGTTACAATCATCATTTTCTTCCACATCCAGTGGAAGAACATAAGTGGCAAAGTGGTGATCTTAAAATTACTTCCATGATTTTAGTCAGGATTTACAAAATATCCTTGCTTTCTTTGTGAATGGGATATCGAATTTTATTTTGGAATGGAATTTCGAATCGATCGAAAGAATCACTACAAAAAAAAAGATCTGGTCCACGCGAGCGTGCCTCTTTCCGTCTGATAAGAATATAATAGAGCAACCACTGGTTGAACCGTCGAAAATCCTCCTTCATATAAAATTAGGCTTGATGAAGCAGTTTGTAAAAGCGCTTGATATACAGGGTGACTGCTTTGAATATTCGAGTCGAACATTCAGCCAGTTGTCGGAAGCTAAACTTAAGAATGGAATGTTTCATGGACCCCAGATTCGAAAGATTTTGAAGGATGATATGTTCGTTACAACGATGACTCCAAAAGAGAAAGCCGCATGGGAAAGCTTTAAGGCAGTAGTCTATCAGTTCCTAGGGAATGATAGAAGTGATGACTACGAAAGCATTGTAGCCGAGATGATCAAGAATTACCAAAAATTAGGTTGTTTAATGAATTTAAAATTACATTTCCTTGACTCGCATCTACGTTATTTCCCTGACAATCTAACCGATTTCAGTGAAGAGCAAGGCGAGAGATTCCATCAAGATATCAAAGAAATGGAAAAACGGTATCAAGGAAGATGGGATATCAATACGATGGCAGACTTTTGTTGATCATTAAAGAAAGAAACAGTCCAAGGGGCACATGAACGAAAAAGAAATCCATTGCGTAGATCATTCGATGATAAAAAAGTCAGGAAACGAGCAAAAAATAACTGATCTCCAAATTTAGAGGAATGCATTTTGATAAACGAATTAAGTTACTACACTGAAAATAGAGAGATAAATTCAGACCGATAAATGTTGAAACGCTCAAATAAAAACCGCTGCCCAAGGAATCACTACTTCCACATCCACATTTTTTATCCAAGTCACTCACAACGAAAAAATTTTGTATGTGGAAATAATTGTTTATGGAACTTTCATAATATAATATTTGAAATCCTCGACCCCAAAAAACCATAAAACAATATCCCACATCGGTAGCGGGGTGGGGGTGGTGGTAGGGGGTGGTAGTGGGGGTGGATGAAGTAAAAAAACGTTTTGTACACACACTAAATCACATTTTTTTTGCATCCCCTTTAATAATGGGGTGGGGGTGGTAATCGGGGATGGCTAATGCCAAAATTTTTTTTGAGACCTTAGCTTCTCTTGTATATACTAAATAACAATTTTATGGACTCTTACCTGCTTGATTTACCTATTTTTCCCAAATTTACCCCAATTCACCCCCCCAACCCTTCACGGAACAAGATGAAAATATAATCTAGTTCTAGATCTCGTTAAAGTACACATGTGTACCAAATTTTAAGTCAATATCTCAAACGGTTCCAGAGTAAATGTGCGCACAAGTTAGACAGACCGACAGAAAATTTTTTTCGCTCAAACTTAAAATCTCGACGTTTCGTGACATTCTAAGCCTATTTGAACAATAAAAGTTTTTTTAAATTTTTTTTGTCGTTACTATACTTCCACTGGATGTGGAAGTAAAAAGTGACTGTAATGGGGGTGCAAGGTCGTCCGAAGGAAAGCGTCAGATGGTTTCATCACAAGTCGATGCCGGCGAAGGCAATCTCACAGGCTGAGTGTTCCATACAATCCCGAGATATAATTCCCACCTCTTCTCATTGTTCTTTCCGCCTGTGCAGTTCTGCTCAGCACCGCGAGCACAAGTACAATCCCGAATCAATCTACATGAATATGTTTATAAACCACTTTTAGGAACAATATCCTCAGAAGTTTTGTATAATAATGCGGTCCAAAGTGAACTCACCGTACATGAAGCTCTATCAAGTAATACAATACATTGGAAAATACTGTATTTTCTCCCAAAAATGATATTTCCATGTCTCCCAAATTTTTTCTATTCATTTAGAACCTGGAAATATGACAAGTCCCGATTTTTCATGATTTTCGTTCAATTTTACCTCTATTCCGACTTCAAATTCGTGTTCAGCACCCCGAAAAACATAAAGAAAAGTGGGTCTTAATTCTGGTTCACGAAATTTTTTTCTGTGGGCCTGTGTTATCGATAATGAAAGATACGTTTTGGTGTTTTCTTCTTTTACGGGAAGACCGAAAAGTTACATAAAAAGTGTTCATATATTTTGTTATGTATAAAATTCTGCATTAAGTGAATGTAAATGAACCCTTTGCGATAAATAGGACAGGAGATACCACCGACCGACCGACCGAGTTCCTATCATAATATATTTAATGTGATTCCGAATTCTATCGCCAGGTGACAGTCAAGTATAAAGGCACTGTGGATGTTGGAATGTAGTAGAATGTAGAATGTAGAAATTAATACCTAACTACTAATTTTAATGCAATTCAGAGAGAATTTAAATTTTTTACCACAAAATCAAATTTAATAAAATTAAATGATCACTAGCGCTAAATTCTCGACTAAAAAAATCTTCCTTCCAATTTTTGCTCACCATATTTTAGTGCAGAAATACGGGTGAAATTCTGGGAAGCTTATTACCAATTTATTTTAACATGTCGGGCTACCAGTGTAAATTTCCAGAAGGCATTTTCAGCTGCTGGCTTGCTTTACACGAAAGTAAAGTCCAGACTGTTTCACTTAATATTAAATAAATTAACTTTTTTAGTTTAGTAACGGTGAGAAATTTGAAAATCTTTATTGAGATCATGTAGGATGAGAAAAAGGAGGATTGAGGTTAATTTTTCGTGTTGAAGCAAAGTTGATTTTAATGTTAGTGTTAACTCGGAAAAGAGTTACAGTGTTAACTAGGAAACATTGCCTCCATGCGGCTACTATTAGGATTATTGAAATACAAGGCATGTTTTAATGACTGCGTCAAAGGAATCATTATCAAATACAAAAGATAATCTTTGCTAATTGGAAGAATTTTGTGATACGTAGATTTTCGTACTTTTCAGCTATAAATTAAATTACAGATTTATCATATAGGCTGATTTTTTCTGCTCCAAACATCTCTATTCTGAAAAGTTTTGTCGATCAATTTTATCCATTGTTATACAAATGAGAAGAAACAATGATTTTTTTAGTTCAGCTGAAATTTCTTAACGCGCATCTATTTAAACACCCTGTTGAATTCAATCAGCTTACTGCAAATAAAAATCTATTACAATCTACTACCAATTTACCATTTATCATTTCGCCAGTACAATAAAACTGGGTTGACCGAATATGCATCAATAAGATTAATCTTGAAAACTTTTTCTATAAAAAGATTCATAGACAATCCTCCATCTAGAAAAATAGGCGATGATTTTCAGTATTGAATTATTTGCTCTCAAATACCAAGTCCAGCAATATAACGATTCTTTTTGAGCGGTCACTTAAAAAAAATATATTCAAAAAATTATATTCAAATTCATATCTCAGAAACGAAGCATTTTAGGACCCATATTTATAGGAACTTTTATTCTAAAAATGAAGTCTTCTAACGACAAATAAGGTCCTGCTGATAAAAAGTGAGACAGCCTGTAAATGACCAACTACGTAGGGGTACTAATTGGTAGCATGATTTATTGAGATGTCGTCTACGTTAAGCAAATTGTAATTCTCTGATGAATAGACCGTTCCTCCAAGGAGTTATTATTGTTAAATATTTTGGCTGTAGTACGTAACTAAACTTTAGCTATTTATTGTGTTAAAACTAGTGTTGTGCAAAGTCAAGAAATTAGTGTGCGCGAATTGTTGATGCAACTGACAACTGGTATACAGCAACCAACTGTTAAGTACTTTTTTTTCTACTCAACCAACATTTGTGAATAAAAAGACTCTTTCTTTGTGACCTGCATGGCCTTAATGGCGCCTTATATATTCTAGTAATACAATTTGTTATACAGTGCTTTCATTTCAAAACTTGCCGCCCAGAATAACTCGTCATATGAAGTGGACACGATTTTCAGCAAAAACGCGTCGATTGGGTTTTCGAGGGAAAACTTCAAAACCACTGTTGGTTGAATCTTGTGTTCCACCCCTTCACCGCCAGCCACCTCAACTTTATAATATCTCTATCTTGTGACCCATAATTTTAAACGATTTAAAAAGTTATATCCGTGTACCAAACAGAAATGAAATTGTTCTATCCGCTTCTGAGATAAAAGTAAAACAAAAAAACAAAATAAAAAAAATTTAAATTGTCATGAAACACGAGTACTTTATAATTAAGTGTTTAGTGTAGTTTCTTAATACAACAGTAAACTGTTCGTCAAAAAGGTGTATACTTTGACAGAGAGGACAGAGATTATCTACATTTACGAAGTGAAAATCGTTGTGCTCGTAGTTCAGCTCGAGTTTTCAACGATAGACACCCCGGTAAACGTGTATCTACTTGATTTAGTTAGGAAATTTGACAATACTGATTCGGTATGTAATATAAAAAAATCATCAATGAAGAATTCTGGACCAGGCAACGCTGATCAAAGTTCTTGGTCATTTCGTTATGGATCTTAATACTTCTATACCGAAAGTAGAAAAGTTAACTCAGATTTCTATTGGTTCTGTACATAAGGTGCTCAATGCAAATAAGTTGTTTCTGTACAAACTGCAAATGCATCAACAACTCAGTGAAGATGATTATGACAGAGGGATACAGTTCTGTGAAGAAGTGACAAAAAAATCACAGATAATCCAAATTTGTTAAAAAATATTTGCTTTAGCGACCAATCGACATTTTTCTTGAATGGATTTGTTAACAAACACAACTGTAGGTATGGAACAATGAAAACCCACATGTGTTTCGGAAGGACCATACACAGTATCCCGAGAAGATTAATGTATGGGCAGGTATTCTGGGGGACGAGACAATCGGGCCTATTTTCATTGAACAAAATATTATTGGGGACCACTATTTAGAACTTTTAGAAAATGTAGTAAATCCGCTCATCACTCCGTTTCTAGAAAATCAGACCGATAAAGACGAAAACGTTATGCTGGAAGAGCGGAATTTACATTTTCAACAAGGTGGAGCTCCTCCTTATTACGCTCTTCCCATGAGGCAATGGCTGGATGAAACATTTCCTGGGAAATGGATTGGAAGAAGAGGTGCTCAAGAGTGGCCGTCAAGATATCCAGATTTAACACCACTTGATTTCCTTCTTTGGGGGTACTTAAAAACTCAAGTTTATAAAATTCAGCCAGAAAACATTTCGAAAAGTCCGACAAGAATTCGAAAATTCGTTTAGCAAATAGTGGAGCTCACTTTGAACATTTAATAAAATAATTTTTTGATTTTCTGTCTACTTATTTTTTATCATTACAGAAGTAATTTATGCCTTTATCTCAGAAACGGATCGAACAATTTCATTGCTTTTTGGTATACGGATAGCACTTTTTAAGTCGTTTAAAATGATAGTTCATAAGATAGGGTGGTGTCATTTGAAACTATAAAGTTGGGGTGGCTGGGAGTGGAGGGGTGGAACACAAGATTCAACCAATAGTAGTTTTGAAGTTCCCCCTCGAAAACTAAATCGACGTGTTTTTGCTGAAAATCGTGCCTACTCCAGATGACGAGTTATTCTGGGTGGAAGTTTTGAAATGAAGGCACTGTATATTTATCTTTTTCTTCTCCTTCCCAATTTTTTTTTTTAAGTTAAATTCTTTTCTCATATTTTCGCAGAAGAACAACGTAAATATAAAATTGGTGACGTCTAACAAAAATATTTTACAATTTCTCTCCTTTTTTGGTTAATAAGATTAATATAACTATTAACTTCTACCACTCTCTGAAGTGTCTCCTGTCCTGGCTTAAAAAAAAAAAGTAAAACTGATTTAAAAGTTGAAAACCCTAAGGTTATAGGCATATTTCAATCTATCCAGATTTGTAGGACTCATCAATATTTGAAATAGTTTTAATGTTGAGGGTAGTCCACATCAGTTTTTGATGATTTATCAACATTTTCTTGTAGACATCAAATTCAAAGAGAAACCCTGGCAGAACTTTAAGGCTATTTAGTAATCCCAAATAAAACTGAAATATCGATGTCGCTCTAACTCAGGGCATCGAACAAAACATGTGACCTTATTTTCCAGGGAAATGAAATAAGGAACTGACTTCCGTCTTCCAAGGTACGAATTACCCAGTTACGAGTAATAGACATTTTACCGCCGATTTTTTTTTAGCTTGGAAAATCTGTACAAATAGCTCAAATTGAATACACTCCAGCGCATCGCATTGAATCGTTGAATTCTCTCAATTTATTCGCAAAATACTTTACGTCGGCGTTAAAAAGGCGGTCAATAAATACACTTGAAAAGCGTACTTCTATTATGTGCCTTAATATTTTCATAAGAAACTTTTTCCTCGTTATTAAGAATTATCTTAATTGGATAGGACTTTTATCGTATTTACGGGAATTCTATCTGCATTCTGAAATTTTAATGAACTTAACGACGTTACATCTCGAGTGTTTGGTTATTGCAGAAAGAGCCATCGTATGACACAATAAAGACTATCATTTCTATTCTAGTTAACGCTTCTCTTGTGAGGAATGTACGTAGGTAGCATCAGAAATGTGGCATTGCGTTGTCCTCATTATATTTTTCAATAAACAGTGTTTAGTGAAAAAGCGTAGAAAGGTAATGCTGCTCTTTCTTTATAATATACAAGGTTAGATCAAATAAAATCCGGAATAATTTCATAAAAGTTGAATACTTCAAAAATATTAATTATTATTAAGTTGATCCTCTTCAAAGTGGCCTCTTTTGGTAAAGTATAAATATGTATCGCTGCATGTGTTTTCCACTATTTGAAGCACTTTTGGTATACATTAAAAACAACTGGAACACAAAAAAATCGCTCAGTGTCAGGTCTGGAGTGAACGGTGGATGTGGAAAAACGAGGACCGAATGTTTCTTGAACAACTTGTCTACGTTTTTAGTTATCTTAGCTCTTTTAGTTTTAAATAACAGCAGAGACAATATCAAGAGGAGTTAAATACGAAGATCATGCCGATCATTTTTGACCACCTTTCCTTCCAATCCATTTCCCAGGCACTTTTTATCTAATCATTGTTTCACAAGAATGATATAATGATATTTCCTGCTTGATTTATCTTATTTTCTGCAGACTGTCAGAGAATAGTAATATAAATCGGTGAAAATAGTTGATAAACTGAAATTCTTCACAAATACGCATAAGTTTCAAAACACTCTGCTTGAATTAACGATTTGTAATATTGCGTAATATAATAACGCGCTGTAGCTAGCCGCTTCGGCTAGCGGGTGCGGTCCATTTTTATGATTTTTTTAGACGATTTACAGGTTACACAAAATTCTAGTTTTTTGCACAGGGTCTTAAAATTATAAGATCTTTCCGATAATCGAATTAAAAAACGTGCTAAATGAGCCCACAACATAAAATACAGAAAACCATTAAATTTGGTAATTTAAACACAAAATTTTACATTTTATTGTATTTTAAATAAGCAAATTTAAGCCTTTTAAAGCAACAAAATTATTGATATAGTTCTTAATAAACAAACACGGGAAGCATATAACCCCCACTTTGGCTTCACAGTAGTAGGATAAAAAGGCCGATTCCTCGCTGAGACAAATATTTTGTAAATAATTTGAGGCATATCTGATTGTTTTACGCATTTCTTGACGGAATTGAATCTTTTTGTCAAAATCAACTTCATCGAGCTCTTGATGAATTTGCCCTTATCTACTTTCGGTATAGACGTTTGGGTCCGTAGCTAAACGACCAATAACTTTGACCTGTGCTGCCTGATCTAGAAGTCTTGGTTGGAGATTTTTTCTTATTACTGGCTTAAACAGTTTCTTCAATTTTTTTTACATGCCGGTGGCATACGTTTTTATTGGCGTGTGTTTCGTTAAAATCTCTAGATGTTCTATGGTCACAAAATATCATCACTTTGGTAAATAAAGATAATATCGAATAGATTGGGCCATTACTTGGTGAAAATCCATAATTGCAGTTGAAAAAAACTAAGAGTCTTGATTTTCACTTTATTCATAATTGTTTCGTCACACAGTGGCTTTTTCGAATGTTGAGTACTACTATACTAATTTTTCAATGCGTAAAATACCATTTTGATCTAATCCTAATTCTAATCGCCAAGCGGAAGGTACATAAAATTGGTGGCAGGTAAATTTATTGAATATAATTTTAATAAGGAAATTTTAGTAGGGGAGTTTGTTTCAATTCAGTAAAATATCAGATTACTTAAGTTTATTTATTTCTAGACATTCTAATAAATCGAATTTTAACCCTTCTTTCTCAGTATGTAAAATTTTAAAATTTTCTTTGGACACGTGGCCTTCTTCTATTAGATGGTTAGCATATGTCGAGCCTGCTTTATTTTTGGTGTAACTTCTTTTGTGTTCTGGCAACCGTTTACCGTAATTTCTTGCTGTTTGTCCAATATACACCTTAGGATAAGTATCGATAATATCTATTACCTCTGCTTAACTATAACTCATGCTTGAAAAACTAATTCGTTTTATTAATACTGGCAAACCAATACTAAGCAACTCGGAATCCAAATATTAAACTACAGACAAATAATCGATTTTTTGTCTAGTTTTTGTTCTCTGAAGGGCTTCTCTCATAAAAAAAATCAATGTAATTTTTGTTCCCGGTCAAAAACTACACAATTTGCTTTTAATCTATACATGTAATTGCTATCTTGGATGGGAGGTATTTTGAACGTTTAATGAAATAATTTATTATTCCCTTAAGTTTTCTTCATAGATATAGAACGGTTGATAGTTCAGGAAAAACCAAAAGACAAGAGGCAAAGAAAGTGGCATCTAGTACGATGAGCTGATATCACCAAGGAGCTTATGGGAAAGAGCTTTAGTGAGACCGTGCGCCTAACAGACAACCGCGACAAATGGTATGATGTCAGACTTCCTATACAACACGGCTGTTGACGTGACCAGCTATTAGAAGACTAGATGCTGTTGCATCTTACCTTATCGCTTACCCCATCACATTGTCAAATTTTTTGAGGTTGTCTACAAAGCAAAGGAATAAAGATAAGAACTGAATCACAACATTTGATAATTTACAAAAGGTTATTGTTATTATTTCATATTTAAGATTCTATGTCCGAGAGTTTATTTACTTTAAGAATGAAGGGGTGGTTTTAGATAGCGAGCTTAAATTTGAACTTGAACAGTGGCCGATTCAAATTCAAACTGCAGTGCGTGGATGTGTAAACCGATCGCCATTATATATTCACGTGGAACACTCATTCTCATGAGAAGGAGAATGGATATTTCCGATGTGGGTATTATTAGTTTATTTGTATTGTTTTTAATATCAATATAATTTATATTTTATACACGTTTGTAATATTACTATTTCTTATATCTTTGTAAAATTGCAAATAATAAACATTATTATTGAGTATATTATTATATTATATATTATTGCCAATGAGGTACAAGAGACCTTCAGGTTGCTGAAGATGCTCGAGAAGAACGTCAACTTCTTCACATGACCAATGTCTTTTTGTAAATTGCCCATTTTGCCCATTTTCTTCATCCGTTCAGTCAGTTTTTTCCATTCATCGGGTTGGAGAAGATTTTTTATGTCAATATGCCTTACCTAACACGAATTATTTATCATTTTTACAAAATAACACATCACTAATTTTATAGTATTTGCAAGCATATCAGAAAATATGCTCATTTTGACAGGATGAATGAACTGCATTTCTCACTACCACATGTGGTCTTCGACAGTGACATTGTAGTTCTCCTATTGATTGAAATATGAGAGCAAATGCTGGCAACTCTGGAGATATCACATCACCGCATGGTCACTGTAGTTACAGAGTAGTGTTTTTCTACGACAACATCGAAATATGTCCATTAAACAATCGTAAATTCAATCATAAACAGCTACATTTTGCACAGAATATATTGCATAACCTGACAGGTTATGATTCATACTGCATTTGTTGCCTAACAACCGTTTCATTATGAACCATTATGTGTTAGGAGGGCGGTCCGCTGTGACTAGTGTGACGACTAGAGCGACGCACAGTGAGCTATTTGCAACTTCTAGGTGGACAAAATTCTAGAAATTTATAAATGAGTTTAAAATAGTTGTTAGAGACAGGAAAAATAGTGAAAAAATTCTAGGAATTAAGGGGGTGGTTTTTGAGGGGTTGAAAAATAAATTTGCTTCTAAAGTCTCGAAACTCTGTGGATATGATATCTGTAAATATATCAAAAATAGTCAAAAAATTATAAATAGTAGCGGGGTTGTTTTTGAGGGGGTTGAAAAATAAATATTATTTTAAAATTCTGAAACTTTGTGGGCATGATAATATTAGATCCGCGAATTCGCTGAAAATAATTCAAGCAATAAGGTTGGATTTGAGAGGATTAAAAAATAAATACACTTCAAATAGTATGTAAAAAAGTTTCAAAAAATTTTCTTGCCAATGTTTTAATTTTCTAACAAAACTTAATTTTAAATCATTCAAAACATTGCAAAGATTGCAAGACCTTTTTACTTTCTGAAAATTCTATTGGAGCAATGCATATTGTGTCCTGCCCCAAGCGCACTGTTTCTTAATAAATTATAAGAATGTTCAGTTTCCATTCGAAAAATAAGGCTAACGCTTCTTCTGGACAAAATTTCCGTTAATTTTTTAAATCGTGTTCCTGCAAAATTTTCTTCACATCAGTAGCGGTTGATATATTCTCATGGATTTTGCCTCCTTCTTGCTCTCGCTCAGCCAATCTTCGAAAAGTTCTCTCCGGGAAATAACACACACAAAAAAAAATCAGCTGCAACTCCTGCACCCAAGTTAACTTTAAATTGGTGAAGTATAAAAAGACATATCGAATGGATAAAGGACAATTACAAATATCACTAGTAATCAAACTGTAGGTCTTAATCCATTACAAGTATAGTGAAAAACTTGCAAGGTAAAATTTAAACTGTTACCTATCGTAAAGTAATGAGATGAATACAAAAACGATTTATATTATTGTACATACATATTATAAAATGTTTTCGACAGCCACTAAATACTTGCATCTTATAACACTGAAAGTAGACGACTAATAGTGATTTGTCAGGCAAACTGGTTTTACCCCACTTTCAAAACCTTACAAACACTAGTTTATGACCGATTTCGGAGAATATTTTATTGGGAAGAAGTCTTTTGATATGTTTATACAATGGCTAAATAAGTTTAATACTGGTCTCAAAAATTCATATTTCTTATTTTTGTCCAGCTAGATTTAAAATATGGACCACGTCGTCGTATTTTCTTAAAAAATGTTCCAATTTTCGTGATGATTTTCCCACCGTTCCAAAATTTTTGAAGACCACTGTATTATATTAGTTTTCATACTTGTCCTGAATTTGTCAATTACTAATTTTAAAAGTTGTTCATGTCGAGTATTTTTATCTAAACCTCGCCACATGTCGCCTCTTTGCGACAATTTAAGTCGTGATTCTGAAAAATATATATATATATATATATATATATAGATTTGTTTAACCGATTACACAGACCCAATTCGCCATACACTACCGACGTTGTCAGACCAAAACTGACGATCTCAGACCCACCTCCGGGTCTGAGAACGTTTTTGTGTTTTTCTTACTTATCTACCTTGGTTATATCATAAAAAAGTTTAAAAACGCATTTGACACTGGGACTGAAAAAGCGGTTGAATATAGTATTTTATACAGATGTAGTTCTGCATATTTTATGCAGAGGGCGTTCAGTATATAGTATATAATTTTATACAGTACGCTCCTAAGCCCGCATCTTTCATCAGACGTTGACAATACCGGAGTCTGGCAACACTGTAAATACGAAATATTCATTTGGAAATATAATACCAGATTATTTTCAACTTTCTCGATGGAGAAGATTCTTGTGTGCATGTACTTAATATTTAATTTTTGAATTTGCTTTATTTATATTGGTCGAGTTAAAACTAAGATTTAAGGTTTTCATATACCGGATGGCACAGAGGACATGTAATGACCTGTAACTTTTTCATTTTAAAAATAAAATTTTCAAATTTAGGTGCGTTTATTTAAACATAAATAAGTTACATTTGACATGATACATGGTTTTTTCGCTACTTTCGGTTTAGTTCGAAGTTGCAAATTTTTTAATTTTTTTAAACAGAAAGGTAACCTGTCATGATTACGATTCAACATTCAATTTTCTTTACAGTCCATTTTCGAATTTAAAATAGGCTGAGAAGAAACGTAATTATAGCCAATTTTCTCTTAACAGAAAAATGCTATGTAAAAAATATGTAATCAGTAGAATTCTATTAAACTAGAAATGTATTATTCATAGAACATTGGATAGATAATTTTTAACAAATTACCACTTTAATTTAGCATGCCAATAATTATAATCTTAAATTACTATTGAATTTTAAATATTGAAAAAAGTCTCTTAAATACATTTTTTTAAATGCAAGCCCCCACCCACTTTTATTCTATTTTCTACTTTTTTGCTGACAATAACAAATTAGGTTGTGTCTAAAGAAAACTTTGCTTTATTATTTTAGTGTTTTTTGTAAAACTTAATTTTATATTTTCTGCGAAAAGATAAATTTCAGTGATCTAAGTAATAGAAAAAAAATGGATGTTTCCATTAAAAAAATATTTTTAATTTAAAGAGACTTCCTTTCAATAACATTTTAAAATTTTATTTTATTATAATATTAAAATTGTCAATACTAACTTAAAGAAAATGCAATGGTATTATTGTCCAAAATTTTCTATGCACTGCCTTTTTACCTTGTTGGAATTTTACTTATTAAATATTTTGCATGGCCTTCTTTCTGTTGAAGGAAAATTGGCTGTAATTCTATTTTTTCTCAGGCGATTTTAAATTCAAAAAAAGGACTGTAAAGGATATTTAATTTTCTATGGTATCACTTCCATTCAATTATAATTAAGTTGCAACTTCGAACTAAACCTGAAGTTGCAAAAAAAACGTGTAGCAGATCATAGCATATTAATACTAATACATTTTTGTTTTCTGGTTGAAATTAAGGTGGTGGGGATAAAATACGATACTGAGATGACGTTTAACAACTTTGGAAATGTTCTCTGTATGCCTGCATGTTTGAACGGAATAAAAAACGAAAACCAAGAAAGCTTTTTTCTGAAACTTTGGCATGTAAAAAACAGATGCTTCCAGAATTTCCCTCCACTTTATTTTATCTAAATTCGTTAGGTAGATAGGCAATGCTTTAAAAATTAAAATATTTATTTCAATAATGAATAAATATTTTGAAAACTGATGCCTTCATTTGGTATTTTTAAGCCTCATCGAGTGCTGAAAAAATCTTTGTAAAAAAAAATACATCTGTTATGGATTATTTATAACAATTTTTAAGTAAAAAATTATTTCACCTTTTTTTTTTAATTTTGAATTCTTTGCTATCAAATATTAAACGCAGTATTTCTTAAAAATCGATTGATTACATTTATCACCCCCAAAAGCGGTGGAAATTCAAAATTTGCCATACACATAAAGACTTGTAATTTGAAAAATGCATATTTAAGAAAAATACAGGATCCCATCGCGAAGTGTAGGCAAAAATACATAAGTAAAAAAAACGGCAACGTTCAAGTTTCTTAAGGATACCTAATACTTATCTGCAAACTTTGCCAAAAAATGTTGCATGCGATTGAGACGTTCCATGTTTTTTTTTTGTACGACTGTCTATTTTTATTGTTTTCAATTGTTAATTGAGGCGACCTGGTCGCTTGAAGAGTAGCGCAAAAACCGGTCATTTTTAACCTTACACGCGGACGCCTGTAGCTCCGTAAGTTAAATAATAGATAAAAGATAAAATAATATGCTTGTGCGTAGAAAAGTTCACGCTTATATATTACAACCAATCAGAGGCTCTAATTATGTATCGTTACCATGGTAGCATACATAAAAATTTCCAGAAATTTTTCGACTGGTGGATCGGTAGGTGAAATTTCCCTGGAGCTTTTTCTAGCAAATGTTTTTTTATTGGAATTTAAGTTTTTTATATGTGGTAAAAAATAAACGTTCATCCACATTTCCTAGATCAAATTTTTTAAAAATAATAATTTAGGCTATTCTTATCCACTTTCTATTGTTTCATGCAACTAAAATTGCTAAATCATATTTTATTTTACTTGACGTTTTGTAAAATCTGTGAAAAATCAAATGAATCCGCTTTAAAATATTTGACATACACACCCTTTTTTACAGTTTTAGTTTCATATATTATTGTTTGTTATGACAATAGTTTTTAATTTTATATAGATGTGAAATTATCTTGTCGAATTCCCCACGTATTTGAGAATTACTATCCGAAAATGTTTTCTCGATCTCGGAATGTAATGTTGGGGATAATTTTTATATTCGAGATCTCTAAAAATTTTCAGATTTAATTCAGAAACCAGGGAGATTACTAGTGAAAATTAGATGTTCACGATGTTCTACAACAAAGACCCAGTGAATTTTTGTCGTATCTATTTCCGTAAGTAATGCAAAGTCAAAAAATCACCAACTTCGAAATTTAAATAATTTGTTTCTAATTGTATAAACCAATTGAGACCTTAAGCGTACTCACAAATATTATTCCTATGGAATACGATGGAATGGAATCAAAAAAATTAATTTAAAAACTGAAATCGCTGTTTTGTTATAAATACTTTAAATACTTTGTTCCTTTAGTTTGACAATGGATGGATAAAAAAGTTATACACCCCAAGTAAAGTAAAATCAGTCGCTAAACAAGACCTCTTTATCGGCTATACATGGACCTAGTATTTAAAGCACAGTAGTTAAGAAGTTGATTTGTTATGTTAAATAAAGTATTAATGGTCACAACTTTGAATAATTAAAGATAATAATCGGTAATAAAACCGACGCTTCACTATGGATAACGGTACATCAGGTATTTGTCCTTAAAACTTCAACACCAGATGTTAATAAAGCATGGTCTTTATGACACTCAACTACTGCGAATACTAGAGTCGAATGCCAGACACACTTAGATGATAGGTTTTCAAGGGCGGCTCTAAGCTTATACTGGTTCTTACATTCCAAAATATCTTTAATGTAATAAACAAGTAAATCAAATTTCATTCGAATAACAAAGTGCCAAATAAACAAAGAATTAAAGAACTATTGAAGCTTAAAAAAATAGACATGAAACATATTTACATATTAGTCATATATTAACTTTGGCGAATTTATCAATTACCTACAGTGGAGACTGATGATTTAATATCTTGGTGTACATCTAAAATCGCAAGCCCAACTAATCGGTCTTGGGAGGTATATTCGGTACAGACTTTAGGGGCTCGGGCATGCAAGTGGCCCGTAGAGAGGGCCCGTCTGACCCTCCGTGTATACTTTTCGACTTTCTGCCTCCGCTTATCAATTTTTATTTTTGAGGGAAAACATTTTTTGTTCGATTTTCTCCCCGCAGCTTATCAATTTTTGTTTTTGTGAAAAAAAAAATTGTTGGATTCTATTTTTTTTTATTTTCGAGAAAAAGAAAAAATTGACATCCAACAATTTTGGTTTAAACAATTAGAAACAGATTATTTAAATTTCGAAGTTGGTGATTTTTTTACTTTGCATTGCTTACGGAAATAAATACGACAAAAATTCATTGGACCCTTATTGTAGAACATCGTGAACATCTAATTTTCACTAGTTATCTCCCTGGCCTCTGGATTATATCTGAAAATTTTTAGAGATCTCGAATATAAAAATTATCCCCAACATTACATTCCGAGATCCAGAAAACATTTTCTGATAGTAATTCAAATACGTGGGGAATTCGGCAAGATAATTTCACATCTAAATAAAATTAAAAACTAATGGATCACTCTAACATTATTATCATAACAAACATAATAATATATGATACTAAAACTGTAAAAAAGGGTGTGTATGTCAAATATTTTAAAGCGAATTCATTTGATTTTTCACAGATTCTACAAAACGTCAAGTAAAATAAAATATGATTTAGCAATTTTAGTTGCATTAAACAATAGAAAGTAGATTAAGAATAGTCTATATTATTATTTTTAATTTTGATCTACGAAATGTGGTGGAACGTTTATTTTTTACCATATATAAAAAAATTAAATTCCAATAAAAAAACATTTGACAGAAAAAACTCCAGGGTAATTTCACCTACCGTATCCACCAGGCGAAAAATTTCTGGAAATTTTTGTGGATGCTACCATGGTAACGATACATAATTAGAACCTCTGACTGGTTGTAATATACAAGTGTGATCTTTTTTACTCACAAGCATATTATTATTATTATTATTATTACAGGCGTCCGCGTGTAAGGTTAAAAATGACCGTTTTTCGCGCTACTCTTCAAGCGGCCAGGTCGCCTCAATTAACAATTGAAAAAAAAAAAATAGGCAGTCATACAAAAAAAAAAACATGGAACGTCTAAATCGCACGCAACATTTTTTGGCAAAGTTTGCAGATTATTAGCTTATTAGATTAGATTAGTAGATTATTAGAAGTATTAGCTATCCTTAAGAAATTTGAACATTACCATTTTTTTTTACTTATGTATTTTTGACTACTCTTCGCGATGAGATCCTGTATTTTTCTTAAATATGCAGTTTTCAAATCACAAAACATAAAAGCAAATTTGGAATTTCCTCCGCTTTTGATCGATAGATCGATTTTTAAGAAATACTGCGTTTAATATTTGATAGAACGGAATTCAAAATTAAAAAAAAGGTGAAACAACTTTTTACTTAAAAATTGTTAGAAACAATCCATAACAGATGTATTTTTCACAAAAGTTTTTTCAGCACTCGATGAGGCTTAAAGATACCATATGAGGGACTAATTTTTAAAAATAATTATTCATTATTGAAATAAATTTCTCCCCCATCCCCCCGTAAAACCGCTCTGTACTCAAATTGATTGTTTTACAGTTTACACGTACAACCATTGATCAAATGTTTATTAAAGTAATTTGGTTATACTCATAATTTGGTGACAGTCTGTAATTTATATTATTACTGACTACATGAAAACAAGGAGACGATAAAAGTTTGTCATTATTACTATGAGGACCTCACAAGAAAAAAAATTACTAGAAAAAAAGGGGCATTGCATGGCATCTATTGGAGTGACGCAGTATCGAAACTCGATGATATTTCGATTCTATTCTGGGGAAAGTTAAAAATTTTAATTGTATGTTATTTCGGACAAGGAGCAAATTTTCGGAGTCTTGCATGTGGTCGGAATCTACATAGCTATAGACCTAGTCTGTGCTACTTAACACAATATCCCTGAATTACTTTTGTTGCTTGAGAGATGGTTAAGAAAAAAACATTTTTTAAGAATAATTTAATAAGTATTTTTGTACGATCGTACAAATCGCTTACCGATATTGTTGGTAGTAGGTGTAGGTATTTAAAAGTTAATGAAGTCGATTTTTTAACATTCAAAGTTGTCAGCTATAAAATGACCGGCATTTCATTTTTCAAGTCCAAGGCATTTCCGGGAACATTATACAAATATACAATACGATAAACAGAGCTAATAATGACTTTATGACTTGCCACATGTTGGGTTGGACCTAAAAGCTACCCGCTATAATGCGTCCACTTTCACTAAGTTTACTTGGTTAAAAGAACTACCACATTTACAAGTATGTTTTTCTTACTATATAATAAATGAGGCATTAAAAACTAAATTGCTTATGTTGAAGGAACTGCAAAACTATGCACGCTTCTTCGCTGAATATTAAAAAATATTTTGAGTTTAACAGCCTTTAAAATTTTCTGCCATATTTAACATTGTGGATTAGTATTGATAGCACAGTCGAGGTGGTGGCGGTGCTTTTAAATATTTATACATTTTTGGCTTAAGATGTCAAATATTTGATCCTTATTAAAAGATCAACCGAAAAAACTAATAAAAATGAATGAAAATTACGGATGCATTACAATAAATGCAATTTTTTAGCTGCCTTTTTAGCGAAATACATGTTTTTTAGTTTTCTATTTCTTTGATTACGACATCTTGCGGTAATCTTAAAAACATTTTGAGCAATTTTTATTTGCTGATTTTCCAATGCAGTATTTTTTCAAAAGGTATCATATTGTGTTTTTTACAGTTCTTCTTAAATATTTCTAGTTGTATAGATCATATCGCAATATCACGGTTAGTGGCCTATTACACGTTTTAAAAAAACAAATAATTTTAAGCTGGAAATTTAGGGACAGGTGTTTTCATATTTAATGAAAATAACGTCACGTTTTACCGGAAATTGACATCAACTTCCTTATTTTAAATAACATGCCTTATTTTTTATGCCGGATTCGAATTCTGTTCATTATTTTAAGGTAATTTTCAAGATCATTTCCTACCTAAAAAACCAATAGTTTTTGAGATAGGTATTTCGATTTTAACGAAATCTGATGCGAAAAGTAACCCATAGGAAATTAGTAATATATGAGAGATGGAGCTTTCATTTACTCCACTAAATAGATATAATAAATTTGTCCATTAAAAAGGGGCTAGCTCAAAGTGTAATAAACTGTTTGGCTGATAGTTCCATTATTCGTTCAAGTCATATACAACGAGTATTTGTTTCCCAGAAGAGATTACTAAGACTAATTTTTAACCTAAGTAATAGATCCAGTTGTAAGGAATTATTTAAAAAATATAATATTTTTACAGTTCCTAGTATCTATATCTACAAATGTCTGGTATTTGCAAAAACAAATTTATACACCTTCTCCACTTCCGGAGATAATCATTTATATAATACAAGACATAAAGATCTGTTGTTGATCCCAGTGCATAAAACAGCGACATTTCAAAACTCACTGCACTATAATTGTATTATTTTATTTAACAGCGTTCCTAAAACTATGAAAGAATTGAACTTATCTTTATTTAAAAAAGAAATAAGAAAACTATTAATAGAAAATGCATTTTATAGTGTTGACGAATTTTTAAATAGATAAAATTTGATATTATTATTATTATTTTTAATCTGTTGTGTTTCATTTGTATGGACAGAGCTCTTATAAGAGGTTTGTTTGTTTTTATACATATTTATAAGTTCTTTTATTAATGTGTATTTTTGTGTATTTGTGTATTTTATTTTAAGTTTTATTGCTGTAATGAGACAGACAAATTGTTTATTTCAATTTGTATCAATTATTGTAACTAAATATTGTTATTTTGACGTGCCAAATGTACATAATCTATGTATCAAAAAAATGGCAAAATAAATTCTATTCTATTCTATTCTATTCTATTCTATTCTCAAAATTTCTATTAATATTAATAAATCGTAATATTATTGTACCAGGCGTAACACATTTACGAAAAAGAATATAAAAAAAGAATATAATTTCGTATTCAATAACTGTCTGGTTTGACCTGTATAGACTATTTAATTTGTCGGTGTTTACACTATCCCTATAAAATATGTACCATTACTTAGACATGTCTGAAAATATGTTGTCATAATGACAAATATTAGTACATTAAGAAAAACAGCAATAATGAAATATTTCAGAAAATCACATTCCGGCTACTGACATGCGCATTGCGCTTAAAGGATTAAATAATACACCTCATGGCGGAAAAAATGATTTAAAACGTTTGCATTGCATATCTGGTAAGTCATGTTACAACTATACCGGGTGCTACAGGTTAGTGGCTCCCGCCCTATATTTCCTTTATTTTTTTAATTTATCCATTTGAAATTTGGGGTGCATAAACTACCTGTAAGAATGAATTTTTGGACGCAAAAAACGGTATGAGACCATTTCCTGTTCACCCAGAAATGACCGCAACTTTTGATTTTTAAATGGAATACCCTGTACATTTTTACATATTTGGACTCAAGGCAATATTCTGAGTATACCATGAGATTTTCGTGAATTTTTGAGTCAATGTTCAGTTTTTAAAGCAGTTTAAGACATGCGTCTAGAGTGCTTTGGAATACCAAAATTTGTTCTACAGCAGGTAAAGTCCAAGGGAAAAATATAATTTTTCATTTAATTTCATTGATAACTATTTATGAAGCCTCTAAAATTGAACAAATCACTTTTTTATCGAAAACTTTTTTTTTTAAAATGGGAAGGTGGTGGCTCATACTGTTCGATAAATTATAGATTTTTTTCTGAATTCATTGATATCCATTTCAAATCTATGCTATATGTTTTTCTATTTTGTTGAATTTTTTTAAACATAAAAAATCACTTTCAATATAGTTTTTCTTGAAATTTAACGTAGTTGCCTTTGCAAAAATCATGTCTAATAATGAAATGTGAATAACTACCTTTTGTGAATAATAGCCTTTTGGTTCTCTCTTTTGTTTAGGTATAAGTAGGTACTATTGCAAAGTATAAGGATCAATAAAAATTATTTTGAAAGTGATTTTTTATTTTTAAATAAAAATAAAAGAGAAAAACAAAGAGCATGGATTTGAAATGGATATCAATGAATTCAGAAAAAAAAATCTATAATTTATTGAACACTAGGAAGCACCACTTGAAAATAGAGTTTTCAATAAAAAAGAGATTTCTTCAATTTCGTAAATAGTCATTAATGAAATAAAATCAAAAATCATATTTTTGCCTTGGACTTTACCTGCCGTAGAACAAATTTTAGTATTCCAAAGCATTTTAGATGAATGTCTTAAAATGCTTAAGAAAACTGGACATCGACTCAAAAATTCGCGAAAATATCATTGTATACTCAGAATGTTGTCTTGAATCCAAGTATGTAAAAATATACAGGGAGTTCCATTTAAAAATCGAAAGTTGCGGTCATTTCCGAGTAAACCAGAAATGGTCTCGTACCGTTCTTTATGCCCAAAAATTCATTTTTACAGGTAGTTCATGTAACCCAAATTTCAAATTGATAAATTAAAAAGTAAAGGAAATATAGGGGGGAGCCTCTAGCCTGTGGCACCCGGTATATTATGAGAGATATTAAGATAACCCCTTGCCAATGGGGTGGGTGATTAATTTTCTTTTCTGGTACTTATTGTCCTGCAAAATATGTTAAATAATTGCAAACACCAAAAATAGTCACTTTCATTAACTTTTAAACGTTTTTTGGAATGTTTCTTAAAGAGTATTAGTTATGTTTCTCTCTTTAGGCTAATGTAGCAGGGATAAATTATTAACCCTTTCACTGCTCAAAGCGTGTATATGCGCGAAAAATAAATGGGCCCACTGTGCTCCAAGCGCGTTAACTCGCCTGTCGTTTTTAAATTGGTTCAGACTGCTCAAAGCGATTTAACACGCGTACATGTACTATTAATACATTTTTATATACTTACACAAGTTTCTGTTGTACCTTAATATTTTTGATAAGAATGTTGTTTTCTTTTTATGTTTATGTTTACTTGTACTGTTTTTAACCATTTTTTAAAAATAAATTATTATTATTGAAACTAGAGCACTTGGTTTTTGTTTTTCTTTCAATTTTATATATAATAATAGACTATGCATACAATAAACCAAATCAAATAGTAACGTAATATCGGATCTGCGTGCTCCAAGCGCGTATACTCGCAAGCGGTCAATTTATTGCGCACTACACGAGAATTGCGTGAAACCGCGCTGCGCAGCGAAAGGGTTAATGAAACATCTGCATCTATAGGTGAGGTCCGGCAACAGTGTCGGGACTGGTATCGTCTATTAGGTATGTCATTATGATACACACGGGTCTGAAAAGGCGGTTGAACGCGTCGGTCCTGGGAACGATTATTGAATTTGGCAAAAAAAATAATCTCCATATTTTCTTACCTCTATTTGGTTGCTCTTAATTGGGGCAATAAGTACGAATATAAAACATAATATATACTACCCTTACTCAATTATTTCTAGTGGGTCTGAGTTCTCTGATGAACATGTCGGGACTGAGAGCGTCGATTGGTTCAATATATATATATATATATATATGTTATCGCAAAACAGCACAAAAATGCAAAACACGGTAAAAACTAGCGACTTTAGTATGTAAGATGAGTCAAAAAAACAGTATGGAATCTCTTGGAAGTGATAAAGTTTCAGCATGCAAAACTTCGAGAACTTTGTTATTTTGCTGAAAAAATATCATCCTATTTTAAGGCCTATAGTTTAACTTTATATGAAAGATTCACAAACGGTGATATTGTAGAAGAACGCACTACCGGGCGTCAAAATAACGCGACGCCAATTTATTTCTCATGGGGCGCCAGTCGCGTATTACCCCGTTCTTCTACCTCCCAGGCGGGTTCGAGATAAGATGCACTTCGATAGCCGGATAATGGACCAAGGCTGCACTACCACAGATCGAAGAATTTCTCTGCGGAGGGATTAATTTTTGTACTCAGTATCCACGTTTTTATCTGTTAATAACGGACTCTACCGCTTAGGGATTTCTCAAAAAACGCATAAAAAAAAATCCCTATCGAACCTCCATAAGGCAACCAGAAGGTCGAGTGTTAATGTGAGTTAACTCGACACATCCGGTTTTCGATACGAAAGTTCCAGGGATTATAGACCATCAACAGGCCTCAAGATCAATTAAGAAACAATAGTTCAAAGAATCCGTTTATTTAACAGAAATGGTTATACAAAATTCTCAAGATAAGAATCGTGCCTTCCCCAATCGAGGTAATGGCTTTCAGACCATACAAGCGAGAGCGCTTACGCTAACGATCGATTAGGTAGAAAAGATTCATGCATACCTTCTCAGAATCAAAATGCGAGCTTTTTAGAGAAGTCTGAGACTATTTGTAATTCATAATTACGGCTGACTGATTTTAACTTAAAAAAGTTTTACTAAATGAATTTAGTTTCGCTAGAGACTACTTAGCTTTAAAGTTCTTTTATCGTTGCGGTTCACGTACTCAAACACATTCGTGAGGACTTATAACGGCATAAGTTTAATGGCGTTCGATCAGTCCACGATTTACTTGCTCCTATGCAGTTGTTCAATATTATCGATATGGCAGCAACCCACCTTCGAGCGACTTTTAGGTAAAATTGAATTTTTGGTTTTTTATGCACAAGGTGTTTTTCTCTATAACTTTGTCATTTGGAAAGCCCTGCTATTGGCTTTCCTACCATCACCTTGTCGGGACCACTCAACGCGCTTGATCAAATTGCGAGCCGCTGAGTTAATCCAAACTCTTTCTATGCGAGAAACCGGCCTTGTGCATGTGCATTGATTTTTATCAATTTTTGCTTATCGGCACTACGCCGGCTTTGTCACAATCGTCTATTTTGCCTTTTGGATGCAATGCATCGCTAAAATTTTATGCTCATACTTTAGAACGGGGCATTCGCATGACCGTACCTCAAAGGTCAATGTCTTTGGTGGAGGAATAAAAATGAAAAATATTTTAATATTTTTTAAAGTATATTTTCGTGGTACTTTTTAAACTGGTTTTGGCGTACTTTTGAAAAATCAATTTTCAGGCCAAATTTCGACGCAGTTTTGAAAAATTATCTGCAAGTGAACTACTTTTGATAAATTAATTTCGACACACTTTTTAAAAATATTATTTTTCAAAGTCCAATTTGTGGTATCTTTGAAAAAGTATATTATTCATAAATCTTTGTCATTGCTCTCATATCCTGAACCAAAAACATATTTTCCTAAGTGAAAATTCGGTGTTTCTTCGAATTTTCACCTGGTCATTTCTAACGCCTTATAGAACCTAAAACGGTCCTTATGGACTGATCTGTGCCTCTGCAGACTCTTAAAAATGTCCTTAAATGAAATTTTTGCCTAAGTCGAATTTTGATTCTGTCTTCAACTTAGGACGATTTTGGAGAGTTCTACAACAATATCTCAGACATAGTAGACCTTTAGTAGACTAGTTGTAACATCCATAACACAAATTATCACTAAAATATTATATCACAAAATAACTTTGAACACGCTACGGTTGCAAACGAACTAATAACAAGTACGGAAAATTTAAGGGCACCTTGACTACCTGTAGTTTCGTAAGTACTTATTGCAGGCAGATAATTCCTCGAATCTAATTTAGTTAATGTGTTCTTAATGGGGCTACCTGTTTTTTGTATGATATTTTGACGTGAATTCTGTCCTCCTAGAACGGCCATACGGTCCACTGTGCGAAGGCGGCTTTGAGAATATAGTTTTATAGTTACATTACGGATGTTTGCATATTTCTTTGTATCAATGTTTATTAGAATATTAAATGTGAGTAGTAGGTTGTCGTAGAAAAAGTATAGTATGCAACTCGCATAAAATGGCAATTTTGCACTCGTATGAATTGCAGTCCTCGTCTTCGGCTCGTGCCGCAAACTTTCACACTCGTGCAAAATGAGCCTCATTTTGTGCTTGTTGCATAATATTACTATTTTGCACGCGCTGGGAAGAGAACGTGATGTGACCTCTCCTCTCACAACAAATGATCACTTTCACTGAAATTACAGAATAGCCATCCTGAAGTACTTCATTCTTAAAGTGGATAAACTGTAGATTTTTATCGACTTAGACTTTAGTTGATTTTTTCAGTGTGCCCTATGAAAACAAAATAAAGGCGCATGTAATAGTGTAACCAATAATAATACCGATAACTGTGAACACCAGATGCTGCTGAATAGATGAAAAAATCATCCATATTAGGAAAACTGAATTATATAGAAATAGAAACTTTAATGTAAACTGTAGCCCATCCCTTCATATGATTAATTTGTGTATTTTGGTTGACTTGGCTAGAAAATGATAATTTCTTTCTCATAAATAAATGTATAATATATTTTTACAATACCTTGTGGTATAAAATACATAATAAATTAATTTTCCCGCAAATAAAACATTTGTATTTGATACCAAGAAGGGTGAAATAGAAATAATTATACCACACTAACAGCACAAATTCACACAAGGGTTCTAATACAATTACGCGTTCACTTTGTGTATAATCTTGGATACTCTACTGAATACAACTCAATTAAAATTGATGATTTTAGTGGTAAATCAATTATTAGCAAGTTTGTGTCATCATAATAACCGCAACATAAAAGAGATGGTACGAAAAATATGTTCCCGTATTTTTTATTGGGTATAACATAACATAAACGTTGAGAGTTGTACATAGAGTATCGTTTTTATAGGACAAAGTTAATGGTTTATTACATGGAATGCATGAAAAACAAATCACAAGAAACGCGACGTCAGCCTAAAAATCTACTATCCATAAATTGTAATTCGGTAAGGGTACGAACATGTCGAAGAATCTGAATAGTTAAATGAGTAGTTCACTACTACAGTCGCCGTCAATTTGTAAAACAAACCTGTACATTTAAATGGGATAGCGCATGCCGAAGATACTTGCAGCAGTTCATCCTAGCAGTTCACACGGGAATCACCGCGGTCATTGCACTTCACTGGCCATTCATAATTTTATATATTTGGTGTGAGGTACGCAGATCCTCGCATCCTCGCATCTAGAAGTTTAGGCCACAATTTGATTCCGTGCATCGAATTCATCAATTTGTAAAACAAACCTGTACATTTAAATGCGACCGCACATGTCGAGGATGTTACCAGAGCTGTTTATATCCGAAGTCAACTAGCATGTCCACGTCGAAACAAAATAGTTTGTTTTTACTTGGTGGTAGAGAGGTAGACTACGCGGGTCGCGAATATTTATCATATTTTGAATAAATATTTCTATGGATATTTGTTTTAAGTTATAGCTAACAACCTTAATTATTGCTTTATAATTAACATATATACAAGCTCGTATCTTAAAATTATTTTTATATGTTTATTTTATATGTTACCTACATGATTTTAGTAAATATTTCTATGAATCATTTTTTTGCCTATGGCTATATATCTACACCAGAAGTAGGGACAGTGGGCAGAACCGCCGACAGGGGGGGGGCAGGGCGCCCAAGACTATGGCTATATTACGTCATATAGGCTAGGCCATTCAGTTGTGCACATTTGGCGATTCTCAAAAAAATTATATAAATATTTCAATTCAATAAAAATCTGTAACAATTAAATACTGTGGTAGTTTTTTAATAAATTAAAAACAGAAAAATGAAACGACAAAACCTTGAAAGAGGGAAGGGGCTCTCAATAATAAGCAGCCCCGGGGCTCGGTAAAGCTGTCGACGGCCCCGACGGTGGGGTATTTAGCAACTATAATTATTGGTATATAATTAAAATAGCTATTAAATTGAAAAAGTAGCAATACAAATATAGTACGGCTTTTCCAGCATTGAATCCGTGCCGTGTGCCGTATTTTACTTTCAACAATTCCCACCAGTGTTTCTATTGATGGTACACATGCGGATTAATTTTGAAGAACTGTGAGGGGTTGAGGTTTAACCAGTACACACTACGTTTGTCTAGATTCGCCGTACAGTGTATAACCATCACGCAGGAATGTGTGTACGATATATACTGAATATCTTTTTATTTTTATTTTGTGAAAAAGTGAAAATGAATAAAAAGGACGAATCAATCAATGCTCCAGCGTTGTGGGAGAAACGCCATAAACAGCACCACAACCGGCATATTTTGAGTAGGGAGTGGAAAAACCGCTGCCCAAGGAATCATTACTTCCACATCCAGATTTTCCATCCAAGTCTCTCACAACGAAAACATTTTGTATGTGGAAATAATTACTTATGGAACTTTAATAATGTAATATTTGAAATCATTTACCCCAAGAACTCATAAAACAGTATCCCACATCGGTAGTAGTGTGGGAGTGGATGAAGTAAAAAAAATATTTTGAGGTTTTTGATTCTTGTACACACACACCCACACACACTAAATCACAATTTTTTTCACCCCCTTTAATAACGGTGTGGGGGTGGTAATGGGGGTGGCTAATGCCAAAAAATTTTTCGAGACCTTTTATAGCTTCTCTTGTATAAATACTAATACTAAATATCACCACTAAATACCAATACCAATTTTATGAACTCATATCTGCTAGATTTATCTGTTTACACCCATTTACCCTTATTTACCAAAAACCTCAACAGAATAAGAGGAAAATATAATCTAATTCCAGATCACGTTAAAATACATACGTGTACCAAATTTCAAGTCAATATCTTAAACGTTCCAGAGTAATCGTGCGCACAAAAAAGTTACAGACAGGAAGACAGAAATTTTTTTTTCGGTCAAACTTAAAATTTCGACGCTTCATGACATTCTAAGCCTATTTGAACAGTAAAAATATTCAAAATGTTTTTTGTCGTTACTGTACTTCCACTGGATGTGGAAATAAAACTAGGAAGACAATCTGAATCAACAGGTAAAGTGTAGTAAGTAGATACCGACGTCGTAGATATTACGACGGAAGCGTTTTTGTAAAATATTCCTTGTCAGTGTACACCACGCCTATGGCTAGCCCCTATAGGTTAACTGGAAAATATATCTGTGTATAGAGATTTTAATAAAACGTACACAAGGGTCTATTGCCAATGTGTATCTCGATTCACGATATCAGTTGTACATTCTGCTTTGTTTATGTACTTAATATTTCATTAATGAAAGTGCGTAGAAAATATAAATCTGTTTAAGATGAAGTTTTTACTTTAATCAAAATGCAGGTAACATAAATTTAAAGGTAAAAGTTGACAAAATGAGTACCTAAAGTAACAAAATTTATTTTAACTTTAGCATTGGGCATATTTGCGGTAATATTTTTTGAAAGACGTTTTCTTAGGCTTCGTTGAATAACTTCATATCATGAAAATTTTTGGCACCACTTAGTATTATGCTCTCTTCAAAGTAATTTAAGAAAATTAGTTTCGTTTCATTATTCATTTTCAAGATGCTGTACGCTTCAGCCACATGTATGTGACGATTATTATGAACATAAGTTCCCAGCAAACAAAGAATGTACCCGTAATGTTATGCAATGTTAAATGGAAGTAACATTTGTAATGTTCTCTTGCAATATGATATTTATATTACAACAACGTAACAGAGAAATGTTACATTTCGAAATATTAAACAAATATTTACGTAATGTTGGTTACATTACGTAACATTTAATAGTATGACAAATTACTTTCTGACAACGTTGATGTTATATTAAAGTAATAATGCATTGTTTAGTGGGTTGTCGGTACGCTTTGAAGTTTGTCAGGCGGACCGTTGGGTCCCGGCACAGTTTGCTGGAGCCAACATTGACGAGGTCAGTTTCAGTCAGGGCCCGACAAGATTCACCACCACAGTTGTCTATTTTCAGAAACATGTTATTATATCTGAAATAAATAACAATTGAATTCATTATTCGTTTTACTTCCACATCCACGTAGTGAAGTGGAAGTAATGTAACAAATTATATGTATGCAGGGCCGTTCCTAGATGCGATACAAAATGTTGCATCAATGTGTTTAATAATACGAATGTTCTTTTTACAAGGCTTTTATTTGTATATTAGTTCATTAGTTAGTTAATGTGTTTGTTAGTAGGTTTAGGCTGATTCTTGCAAGTCAATTTTGAACCACTCATTTCATAGTTATTTGCCAAAGTTTATAACTAAGCAGTATCCGACGGATACCTATAAACCTGAGTTTTATATCCATCGGCAAACGTATAAAAACCGAAGCATTACTTTTCTGGTTACTATACTGGTACAGTTGGGGACAATACAATATTTATACTGAATTTTTTTTATGTGTAATGATTTTTAGTGAACACCAAATTACATTAACGAGTACGCAGAAAGAATTATATACAGACGCAGACGACTCGTATTATCCGACGGAAAGAGCCACGCGAAGGAAAGAGCCACGCGACGGTGCTAGGCCCTAGCCGTAATTTTCAATAATGGGTTCAATTTTTAGTCATGTTTTGAATGTTCGAATTAACTATTTATGGAGTAGTTTTGTTCGTAAGCAACCAGAAAATTAATCCGGTCACAATGTAACTTATTTTGCTACAAAAATAGCTTATAGCTATTTCATAAGTACTAAAATCTGTGTTTAATTTTAATAATGAGAATAATAATAATAGTTGATAAAAAAATGCACACTCCACATTTTCACATGTATTTTTCTTGAAAACTACTAATAGTAAAAAAGAAAATTCAAATAACAAGTTTCTTCCATCCTGTATTTTCATTTATTTTTGATATACTTCGTATCTATTTCGAAAGATAACAATTTTCTCGATTGCTAATATAATTGCTAATTATTGTAAAGAAACATGAGATCATATTTTATTTCTTATTATTTCAAACTAATTCATCAATTAATTTTGTTCAGTAATGTACAGTGTTCTCCTAATGTATTTTAAAAGATACAATAAAAATTCAACAAAAAATAGAATAGACAGATAGTGGGGTGCCAGTACTTTTTAATCGGATAGTACACGTATATTAAATCATACCAACTAATTAAATTTTATATTTATCTAATAGTACACATATTCACTGATTGCGCATATCCTCATTTAAATAATTTGTATTTGAAATGTCCCATAAGAAGGGCATATTTCTGTATAATTCGAAAGTTTCACCCCCAACCTCTCGTTCCGGTTTCCGCCATAACAATACGCACTTAAATGGGTTTGTTCCAAATTTCGTGAAAAAAATACCTATTTTTGGATTTTTTCCGAAGGAAATAAAAATTCTGAAATTGCCAATGAAAATCCACTGTAATTGTCAATTTGTATTAAGTTTTAATTATTTTAATTTCTGATTGCAATAATAATTATTGCCATGCGCCATGCAACTTTCGTTACATTTCATAATTTTCCACCCACAATAACAAACGCAATAGGTCGACCTTTTGCGTTTTATAAAATTTGATGTATCACAAGAATGCACTTTTCAGAGATCTACGTTAAAAAAAAGTCCTAAATCGGACCTAAAATACATGTTTTATGATGGTGATTCCAAACAAACGGCGACACACTGCAGAAATAGAAATGATTTACATGCGATACAATAAAAGCAGGTCAATTCCCCCGAAAAACTGAACGGATTGATAAACTTCTCCGGCATGTCCACCCAGCGTCGTAGCACTTAATTGGCTAAAACTCCGAGATGCACGGATAGAGTCGTGACTTCTTCGACATGTCCGTACCCTAAGGGTACGAACATGTCGAAGAATCTTAATAGTTAAATGAGTTGTTCACTACTACAGCCGCCGTCAATTTGTAAAACAAACCTGTACATTTAAATGGGATAGCGCATGCCAAAGATACTTGCAGCAGTTCATCCTAGCAGTTCACACGGGAATCACCGCGGTCATTGCACTTCACTGGCCATTCATAATAGTATACATTTGGTGTGAGGTACGCAGATCCTCGCATCCTCGCATCTAGAAGTTCAGGCCACAATTTGAGTCCGTGTATCGAATTCATCAATTTGTAAAACAAACCTGTACATTTAAATGTGACCGCACATGTCGAGGATGTTACCAGAGCTGTTTATATCCGAAGTCAACTAGCATGTTCACGTCGAAACAAAATAGTTTGTTTTTACATGGTGGTAGAGAGGTAGACTACGCGGGTCGCGAATATTTATCATATTTTGAATAAATATTTCTATGGATATTTGTTTTAAGTTATAGCTAACAACCTTAATTATTGCTTTATAGTTAATATATATACAAGCTCGTATCTTAAAATTATTTTTATATGTTTATTTTATATGTTACCTACATGATTTTAGTAAATATTTCTATGAATAATTTTTTTGCCTATGGCTATATATCTACACCAGAAGTAGGGACAGTGGGCAGGACCGTCGACAGGGGGAGGCAGGGTCCCCGGGATTACGGCTATATTACGTCATATAGGCTAGGCCATTCAGTTGTGCACATTTGGCGATTCTCAAAAAAATTATATAAATCAGTGACGTAGCCAGGGGAGGGGTCCAGGGGGTCCGGACCCCCCCCGAAATTAATTGACATTTAAGTAATTGGCAGGCATGTTATTTAAAATTAACAAATTAATTTCATTTTCGGTTTTTATTGAAAATTTTTCTGGCTGATTTCAAATTTCTATCCCAGCCAACCCCGTTGTAAATCGTGGTTTCTTGCAATTTTATTGCAGCCATATGGATAGGGCAGATAAGCCAGCAGTGTGAGGATTTGAAGCCACACAATCTAGCGCAATCTGAATCTGATTTAATCTCAAGTAACCTGCTGCATATAAGTATGACGGATGTGATGTGATTGTATAAACCTAATTCCTTTTCATAATGAAGCGTTCCAGAGATTCCTCAATTATATCTTTTTCAAAATAATAATTACTCTATTCATATCTGAGTAATACCTTCAAAACGTTCGGACCCCCCCCCCCCCCCGAATAAAAATCCTGGCTACGTCACTGTATAAATATTTCAATTCAATAAAAATCTGTAACAATTAAATACTGTGGTAGTTTTTTAATAAATTAAAAACAGAAAAATAAAACGACAAAACCTTGAAAGAGGGAAGGGGCCCTCAATAATAAGCAGCCCCGGGGCTCGGTAAAGCTGTCGACGGCCCTGACAGTGGGGTATTTAGCAACTATAATTATTGGTATATAATTAATATAGCTATTAAATTGAAAAAGTAGCAATACAAATATAGTACGGCTTTTTCAGCATTGAATACGTGCCGTGTGCTGTATTTTAATTTCAACGACAATTCCCCCCAGTGTTTCTATTCATGGTACACATGCGGATTAATTTTGAAGAACTGTGAGGGGTTGAGGTTTCGCCAGTACACACTACGTTTGTCTAGATTCGCCGTACAGTGTATAACCATCACGCAGGAATGTGTGTACGATATATATTGAATATCTTTTTATTTTTATTTTGTGAAAAAGTGAAAATGAATAAAAAGGACGAATCAATCAATGCTCCAGCGTTGTGGGACAAACGCCATAAACAGCACCACAACCGGCATGTTTTGAGTATAGGGAGTGGAAAAACCGCTGCCCAAGGAATCCTTACTTCCACATCCAGATTTTCCATCCAAGTCTCTCACAACGAAAACATTTTGTATGTGGAAATAAACGCATATTTCCCTCTCACTCTGCAAAATCTTATCCTTAAAATGGAGCAGTATCCGACTGTTACCTATAAAACTGAGTTTTATATCCGTCGGCAAACGTATAAAAACCGTAGCATTATTTTTCTGGGTACTATACTGGTACAGTTGGGGATAATACAATATTTATATTGATTTTTTTTTTATCTGTAATGATTTTTAGTGAACACCATTAACGAGTACGCAGAAAGAATTATATAATGCCAATGCAACAGACGCACACTACTCGTATTATCCGACGGAAAGAGCCACGCGACGGTGCTAGGCCCTAGCCGTAATTTTCAATAATGGGTTTAATTTTTAGTCATGTTTTGAATGTTCGAATTAACTATTTATGGAGTAGGGTTTTGTTCGTAAGCAGTCAGAAAATTAATCCGGTCACAATGCAACTTATTTTGCTACAAAAATAGCTTATAGCTATTTTATAAGTACTAAAATCTGTGTTTAATTTTAATAATAAGAATAATAATAATATTTGATAAAAAAAATGCACACTCCAAATTTTCACATGTATTTTTCTTGAAAACTATACTAATAGTAAAAAAGAAAATTCAAATAACAAGTTTCTTCCATCCTGTATTTTCATTTATTTTTGATATACTTGGTATCTATTTCGAAAGATAACAATTTTCTCGATTGCTAATATAATTGCTAATTATTGTAAAGAAACATAAGATCATATTTTATTTCTCATTATTTCAACTAATTCATCAATTAATTTTGTTCAGTAATGTACAGTGTTCTAATGTATTTTAAAAAATACAATAAAAATTCAACAAAAAATAGAATAGACAGATAGTGTGGTGCCAGTACTTTTTAATCGGATAGTAGGTACACGTATATTATATCATACCAACTAATTAAATTTTATATTTATCTAATAGTACACCTATTCACTGATTGCGCATATCCCCATTTAAATAATTTGTATTTAAAATGTCCCATAAGAAGAGTATATCTCTGTATAACAATACGCACTCAAATGGGTTTGTTCCAAATTTCGTGAAAAAAATACCTATTTTTGGATTGTTTCCGAAGGAAATAAAAATTCTGAAATTGCCAATGAAAATTCACTGTAATTGTCAATTTGTACTAAGTTTTAATTATTTTAATTTCTGATTGCAATAATAATTATTGCCATGCGCCATGCAACTTTCATTACATTTCATAATTTTCCACCCACAAAAACAAACGCAATAGATCACCTTTTACGTTTTATAAAATTTAATGTATCACAAGAATGCACTTTTCAGAGATCTACGTTAAAAAAAGTTTTAAATCGGACCTAAAATACATGCTTTATGATGGTGATTCCAAACAAACGGCGACACACTGAAGAAATAGAAATTATTTACATGAGATACAATAAAACCAGGTCAATCACCCGAAAAACGGAACGGATTGATAAACTTCTCCGACATGTACGCCCAGCATCGTGGCCACTAATTGACTAAAAATCCGAGATGCACGGCTAGAGTCGTTACTTCTTTGGCATGTCCGTACCCTTAGGGTTCAGAGGGTCTTTCTTATCATCTTCAGGGGATGAATAATCCAACATTTTTATTGCAACATTTAAAGAAAGCATATTAATTTTATATAGTTCTAGCACACTGAAGGTACAGGGTGGACCAAATTAGATGGAATTTGAGGTTTTCTCAAAAACCAATATAGGTGTCCCGAGCTTGATTTTCGAGAAACAAATAATGGTGCAAACCGTGATCGTACAGAGCGTTTTTGGAAAATTGGCATTTTTGGATGACCTCTATATCTCAATTACCAAGGGTCGAATCGAAAATCGAGTAACGCATTCTTAAGACACTTTGTTGAGTAGAATCCGTTGCTGATAAGAAGAAAATTATGCATGCCTCAGTTTTCGAGATAGATACATAACTTTTGTTTTCTTAAATGGAATATCCTATAATTTCATTATTCTTATTGGTACACTCTGTATATGATCAGTCTGTGTACTTGATAGATTCAGCAGTGAGTAGCAGAAACAAGATTTGGTGGAACGGCCTCTTACAAAACACAAAACCATGCTGGGATTCAGATAAATTGACTGAAAATGGCAATGAATTAGTATACTCCAGGCATTAGAGAATTGGGAGTTCGGGAAATAGGCTTACTTTATGTTTTTTGGCTCGCAATTCCCCCCGCAATCCCCTCAAATTTATAGAAGAAAACATAAAAAATTGTTTTTTTATTTTTTTTATAATTTTTTTTCGTTTAAATAAAAAATACCCAGATATTCAGAAAGCAAAGAAAATTTACAACAAAAAAGGTCCTTTAACATTTTGACGTACGATGAGCGAGGGGAGAAAAAAAATCGTTTTTTTTTAAATCTTTTTTTTTCTTAATTTTAGGAAAAAGATACCTAAAAATTCGGAAAGACAAAATTTGCAACAAAAAAGGTCCTTCGACATTTTAACGTTGAACGAACGGGAAGGCGCTCACGCCTCGAAACGTGAGCCTCGGCGCATGTTTCGAGACCCACTCGCTCCCCTCCCATTCGTCGTATGTCAAAATGTTAAAGGACCTTTTTTGTTGTAAATTTTCTTTGCTTTCTGAATATCTGGCTATTTTTTGTCTAAAACGAAAAAAGATTAAAAAAAAACCATTTTTGGGTTTTCTTCTCTAAATTTCAGGTGATTGCGGGGTGAATTTCTGGTGGGAAGTTGAAAATTTGGATTCAGCGAGCCAAAAAACGTAAAGTAAGCCTATCTCCAGGACTACCATGAATTTTTCCAGGTAAGGGGCCTATATGATCTCTAATGCATTGAGTAGTAATATCTGAAATGCTTTGGCAAAAAGTGACCGCAAAATTCGCCTGTTTTTGCATAGTAGACAGCGGGCCAAGGGAAGAGCAAAATAAATCCTATAGGGCTCAAATTAGACTCGATTAGAAATTTTAAGGTGACCATATTTTTTACTTTTTTGAAAAAATGTAAAATCACCTCTACCCTATTCGAGGGTAGAAAATATTTAAAAAAAGGCAGTATATAATGAATATTTAAAAAATAAAACAACTGTTATTACTCAGATTTTATATTGTATGAATTATTTACGGATTACATATTATTCTGTAGCGTATTATTATTCTGTAGCGTATTTGGAACCCCTTGTAATAATTAAAATAGCAACCCCAGAAAATCCTGGTACCATCCTTTAACGAGGGTGGGGGGTTGAGCACCTGCCAGGCGCGTCTCCAGGTGGCGGATAGGGGAACGGCCAGACTCCGCGAGGAGTAGGGCTAACGTGGTCATACTGCTGGGGGGTAGGGCTAATAATCCAGTCCACACCGGCTAAAACCACGTCGCGGACCAGCTCACACACCGTAAACCGCTTGGAGTGGCATGCCACTGACCCAGGTCAGGTCTCTCCGGGGAGCACGGGGTCTTGGCTTCACCGCCCTCCTGACCACGTGGATGTAGTACCACCATAAAAATTTCCCCAATCCCAAGGTATTGTGCGCGCCGATGGGACGCATGATCGGGGGGGGGGGAGCAGGGGCATCCCGTTGTATAAATGCCTTTCACGTATGTAAGGGGCTCCGTGCGTGGTGACCATCTTTTCCTCTGACTCGTGGAAAGGGAGGGGGTTCCTCAGCATGTTCTGTGCAGACCCTCCCATCAACCCACGAGAGCAGTGCGGGAGGTGAAGGAGCTGGGGAAGGGGGTGTCCGTGACTTCGGTCAACACCAAGGACCTTCCAAAGCGCCTGAGACTCCCGTCTGGATTCCCGAGCCAGAGGAGCCCCAGGAAGGAAAGGGAAAAATCCAGCTGAAGGTGCAGATAAACCTGCATCATAGTAAGGAGGCCACAGCGGTCCTTACTAAAGTGATGCAGGGGCGCGAAGTGAAGCAACATCGCAAGCGGCATGGACTTGACTGGGGTGACGGACCATCAAGGAATACCGCGTAGAGAGGCCGTTGCTGACAAGGAGCATAGCCTGGAAGAGCAACCTTCAAAAGATTGAAGGAATGGGAAAATAGGTCCTCCCACCTTGTTAGTGATACAGGAGTATTAAAATGGACAGTGTAAACTAAAAACAGGGAGAGCACAATAAGCCCAGGAGTGCCCTCGGAGTATTCCTTACAGACGAGTCCTGGGAGCAGTCAGTTTGAGGCTGACACTCAGAGTCATTCCAAGTGGGGATGGGCAGCTCTTGTAGGTTTCCCCTCCTCGCCAAAAAAAAACAGAAAACGAAAAAATGCATGTCCTACCCACATGATACAATCGTCATTGAATTTTCACTAGAATTATTGTTATGACTAGTAGAACCCATATCTACAGGGAAATTGAGCTACCACCTTCCTTGTAATAATAATAAAACCACCCCTTGAATAGGGGTGATTTTTTGCATTTTTTTCAAAAAAGTAAAAAATATGCTCACCTTAAAATTTCTCAAAGTTTAGGATTTATTTTGCTCTTTCTCTTGGCCCGCTATCTACTATGCAACAACAGGCGAATTTTAGGCCTTTTTTGCGGTCACTCTTTGCAAATTTTATAATCTGACGAAAATTCACAATCACTCCTTTATCGCTCTCTTTAAAACTGAACTGAACTCTAGTACTCTAGTTCTTCCAGGATTTCGGAAAAGTGCCGGTACAGATCGTGGTCTACAGTGATTTCATTTACGTAGGCCTCGTACAGATGCACAAATTATATAAAATTTTAAGAGGTACAGCAAATAGGCATGCACAATATGGACCAATAATGTCCGTGATTATATTAATAACCATAACGATAGTGTGCCTACATGATGTCAAATTGGACACACACAAAATGACGTCTTTTCACAAGAAAATGAAAGAAAAAACAGTGAAACTTGTTTTTAGTCTACTTCTGAATTGTTAAATATTTTCATATATTATATGTTATATTTTACACCCTCGAAATTATATATTTAAATTTTAATGTTCTCACATTTTTCATCATGTATTAACGTCCGGAATGCTTTGTACGTATTAACTTTTACATCAAAGTATGTAAAAAATGTTCCACCCTCATTTCAGTTGATACTTTTCAAAGGATACCGGACGCCTCAGTCGGAATGGCGACAAACGGGTTTGTATATTTGCACAGCGTTACAGATAAAGCCAGAATATCATGAGCGGAAGTCTGGGTGGTTGCTTCCGGACTTGCTCTCTCTACAGAATTAGAAAATATATCTTTGCAACACTACAGATTTACCTATGTATCCATTTAACAGTATTTTGCTGAACGTGTGAATGTGTTGTGGGATATCTCGATTTCGCTCAAATAAACTATAATTGTATTCATACATACACACATATGTTTATTTACATGTTTGTATGAAAAATTATTTTAATAAATATCGTACACATTTCATATACATCTATAAACTAATATGATTGTGTGATCGAGAATTAAGTAAACTTGACTCTCACTCTGAGGTCCCGGGTTCCATTCCCGGTCATAGCATGGTACTTTTTAGCAAAGAAATTAACTTAAGTATTTTAGGTTTATATAATTAAAAATAAAGTAGTGGGGCGCTCTTCATAAAATTTCAGTTTACGTTCTCGATAGATACTCAATATTTAAAAAAATACTTTTCCCACGCTTTAATCTGTAGTCTGAGAATATCGTGATAGTTGAAAAAATATTTTCTATTTTTTGGTGCACTTTCGATAATAGCGTGTTTTTTTTAATATATTTTTATTTTATACTTTCTTTCAATATATTGCACTATATCCATTCAAATGATCTATCGCTTTCAATATCACATTCATCAAAGCACTTATTACCTGCCCACTATATTTTTATTTTATACTTTATTTCAATATATTAGTCTCTCCGATTAAAGAACTTATATCTAGATACATAATGGCATGAATTTTATGATCCCGAAAGACTCCCAATCTAAGGCACTTCTTCCCATAAGTTGCTGATTGGCCCATCGGCGTATTCGCGGCCGCTCGTACACGGTCGGCTTCAGTTCGATTATCATAATCTCAGTTTGACAGTTTTGACAGTATCCGTAATTAATGTTAATAAGTGTTTTTCGTGTTTTTCGATCAAAATGTGGTGAAGAAGTCTTTTTATTTTAAGTTGTGATTTGCCTAATACCTAAATAATATTCTCTGTTCATATTTAGACAGTTTAGTGACAATTTAGTGCAACATGCAACAGTGCTGTGCCATTTGCAGAAATCGATCGTTTCATAAGTAAGTAGGTCATAGTCGTAACATGATGAGGTTCAGTTTATAGTTTTAATAATAATATTATAAATAATATCCTTCCAATGCATATTTCCCTTGAATAAAACATCTTTACCTATTGTATTTTTTCAATCTGCGTTAATATTCCTAGAAGTTAACCAATAATTATCACATACATTTTACATTTTCCTTTCTACACATACCCGCCTCTGTTGCCTATGGGATGTGATGTTCATCTATCTATTTTAATGGACATATAATGTGACTATGTTAGGAGCAAATAAGGTATATGAAGAAAAGGTAGCCATTATGTATCTAGATATAAGTTCTTTAATCGGAGATTGCACTATATCCATTCAAATGATCTATCGCTTTCAATATCACATTCATCAAAGCACTTATTACCTGCCCACTGTAACATTCAAATTTTAAATCCACAATCAGTAATAAGAGTAGACCGTCTGCACTACTGACACAGAACGTTTATTATAACGAACTAATGACAAACAGAATTGACCAATGACAGGTCCATCTATTAACGACAGGCACAGAATATAATAGTTTCTTTAGATATACAGGGCGAAACAGGATCAGGATCTCCTTTAGTTTGAGGATTATTGATTGAAATTTGGGATATCCTATATACATAATAGGCCTGTCCAACACGCTATCATTTTCCTTTGTTTGTACTACAGCAGCTATTTTTTGTTATGGTAGGTTAGGGACTTGGCCGGCCTAAAGGGCACCATACACGTTCAGTAATAATATCATTCCAGCAGATCATTACAGAAACATCATTACTAAAAATTTCTCCGCCATGTTACGTTTCATACTTAATGCAATAATTATAGCTAGACATGCTTTTTTCTTAAAATCCATTCTCTGATAAAACAAAGTTGGTGTTTCTATCGCCACTTGAAACATAATGACGTAAGTACAAACAAAGCAAAGTGACAGCGTGTTGGACAGGCCTATAAGCGACACTTTGATATACAAGTGATTTTTCAGTTCCGGTTTCGCCGGAAGTGACACTAACTTTCCATTTTTAAATAAAACACCCTGTATATTATTGCATTTTTGAATTCTGCATAATTTTCTGAATTCAACGATACCAAATAAGTGACATTTCAAACGTTAATATTTTTTATGATATAATTTTTAGTTTTCCATTTAAGTGTACCATGACAATTTCGATTTATTCTAAATGCTGTGTAATGCTAGAAAAATCGAAATCCCGTCAAAAATACTAAATTACGTGATTTATGAGCAAATAAAGTTCATCAAAATGGTTTTTGGGGCAAAATTCAATTTTTTCAAATGGAACCATATTGGTACCGTGGTACCATTTATTAGTACTATTAATAAGGAATTTATGCATATGTCGTATTAAAATGTGCGTTAAATACTAACAAAATTACAGCTAAAAGAAAATAAAATACGATTTTGTTCTAATTTATCTTGTTATACATAAGGTGGCTTTGGTATATATATTTTTTTAACTATTTAATGTCGGCCTATTTCCGCTACCAGGGCCTATCACCGACGCCAGGAGACGAGCTACCCCCAACCTGGAAATTTTGCCGAACCTCTTCCCTTAAGAAGAGTAGGGATCTTTTACTTGCCTAACATTTAATAGACAAAGGACCGCCTGCCTTACATCCCCTTCGAAGGATGGTATATCCACTACGTAATCCTCGTCTGAAATTACGTAACTTCCGCGTATACACTGATATACAAGCCGCTAGAAGGTGGGACGAGAACGCTGTATTTCCCAAGATGAGACCCCATCCAAGTACTAACCGCGCTCGACGTTGCTTCAACGGAATATCGACTGATATTCACATTGAAGTCGCCTCTACGCTCGCCCCTGGCTTTGGCATATAAAAAATATATACTGGTATGTATTTTCGCCCGCTGAACCCGAATCCGAAGTCAGAATTGGCCCATCGGGTCAAAATTGGCCGAAAAAATAAAAAATGGCCGGAAATTCGCCAACATTCGGGTCAAAAAACGTTGAAGGGATTGACGTGACTTAACCCATACCGATATGTATTTTCGCCCGCTGAACCCGAATCCAGGGTCAGAATTGGTCCATTGGGTGAAAATTGGCCGGAAATATCAAAAAACGGCCAGAAATTCGCCAAAATTCGGGTAAAAAACATTGAAGGGATTGACGTGACTTACCCCATATACCGGTATGTATATTCACCCGCTGAACCCGAATCCGGACTCAGAATTGGCCAGAAAAATAAAAATTGGCCGGGAATTAGCCAAAATCTAGGGTCAAAAAACATTCAATGATATTGAAGTGACTACCCTTATATCGGTGTGTATTTTTTCCCGCTGGATCTAAATCTGGAGTCAGAATTAGCCCAATCGGTCAAAGCCAACAAATGGCTCAAAATTGACCAAAATTTGGGGCAAAGAATATTGAATGACATTCAGGTGACTCGACTATTGTGTTAGTATGTATTTTTGTCCACTGAATCTGAATCCGTTGGTCAATAACGTCAGAAGATAGAACATGTGTAAGCGAATTTCCGGGCATTTTTTTGGGTCGCCCCACTCAGCCTCCATTTTTTCAAAACCATATTGCCTCCGAAACAAGCAAGTCTCTGTTGAGTATCCACAAAAAAATCTGCCTAAGGGTTTTTCCTTTATTCATCTTTGTTTGTGTATGTACTGTGCATCCGGCTGCATCCCACTTTTCATTAGAAGTACTTAATCTACAGGCAAACTCTAGAAAACCTTGTACGAAGTACAGCTCATTAACTGGAATCAGCCTGCATAAACAGCATCTTCTTCTTATCTCCCGGTCACTATGGGTGTCCTAAAACTCATGCCGGTACGTTTTTAACAAACGGTTAGCCAAGCAGTTACTGCTCATTTCGGTAAAACATACACCGCTTTAAATCCTGCTATCGCTATAGATGTTGGGAGCGATGACAACTGCCCTGAAACAGGATGTGTAGAATGATTTGCTTTCCGTCTATTATGGTAATGAAACCAGCGAAGGCGCGCTGTCCTGCAGGGGAGCGTCAGGGTGAGAGGATGAAGCCCTAGTGTTTCTGACGACGAGATTCCTCGTCAAGGTCAGAAAGCCCTCATACTTAGGCCTAGGGAGGTATAAGGGTTATCACCCTCAGGAACGGGAAAACTTGCTTGAACATGTTGGAGGCTATTTGGCAGTTAATTTTTCCGGCCAATTTTGACTCCATGAGCCAATTCTGACCCCAGATTCCGTTTCAGCGAGCAAAAATACACACCGATATAAGAGTAAAGTCACTTCAATATCATTTAATGTTTTTTGCCCTCAGATTTTGGCGAATTTCCTGCCATTTTTCTATTTTTCCGGACAATTTTGAAAGGGTGGGCCAATTCTGACCCCGGATTCGGGTTCAGTGGGCGAAAATACATACCGGTATATGGGTTAAGTCACGTCAATTCCTTCAATGTTTTTTTACCCGAATTTTGGCGAATTTCCGGCCATTTCTTTATTTTTCCGGACAATTTTGACCCGATGGGCCAGTTCTGACCTCAGATTCAGGTTCAGCGGGAGAAAATACATACCGGTATATGGGTTAAGTCAGGTCAATCCATTCAATGTTTTTTTAACCGAATTTTGGCGAGTTTCCGGCCATTTTTTTATTTTTCCGGCCAATTTTGACCCGATGGGCCAATTCTGACCCCGGATTCGGGTTCAGCGGGCGAAAATACATACCAGTATATGGGTCGGTCCCCGAGTACACGACCTTTTTTTTTTTGTGTGCCTGTGTTATGTATATAGGATATCCCAAATTTCAATTATCTTCAAAACTGGGGGAGGGGGGGGGGGGTACCATGATCCTGTTACACCCGGTATATGAAACCTGTTCCACCGTTCTACTTATACCACCGGCACAAATGGTGTTAATCAATATTATTACATGTATTAACTAATTAATTAGCGAAACTAATGATTGACTATTTTATTATCATCGAGAATATTCATTGAAAGAAACAAATAAACCAATAAACAAACAAACAGAGAAAATTAGTTAAATAATAACATGTAATAAAAACTATTTTTGTGAAACAATTTTTATTACAATTAATAACATTATTATTAATAAAATGCAAATACAAAAGATTTTATGTATGAGTTTTTATGATTTATGATAGTTCTGTTATGATCAAATATCATATCAACTGATGAGTTAGAGAAGAAATTCAATTTTTAAAGAAAATTTTTCCCAAATTAAAAAAAATGTTGGTAAGAATTAAAAATAGGAAATGTCATTTACTTGGAATTAAAGCAATCGAATACTTTTTAAATTGCTGTGTTCGTTTTTTTTTTCTAGTGTATTTGTAGTATAAACTGTTTTGGACAATTTAATTTCCTATTTAGTCATGTCCGGTTTTTTCGGTACCTATTTAGTATCTGACAGTGTATAAAACAATTACAAACTGATTTAAATCCTTTTTGGTTTAATGAAAAATTACTCTGAAGTTTCATTATATGCTCGGTGATGTACATTCAAAGCTAAAAAATATTAATTACAAAGAAATATTAATCGTACAAATACGCCGGCGTTTTTTAATAAAGGAGAGGATATGAAACAAATCGTTAGCGAATGTTTTGATTAAATGAAAATTACCATGATGCTTTGAATGAATTCAGAAACTAAATACTGGAAAGCTATTCGGTAATTATGATAAATTGCTCATTTTAGTCTTCGCGAGCATTTTTTTTTTCTTATTTTATCTGGTTGCATATAATAATACTACCTGCTACCAAAAAGTTCTCGGACGGATAAACATGCCAATAACATGTTTATCAACTTTGTATAAAATACTAACATCTTGAATTACCAACAAAATCTACAAACATGTCGAAAGAAACTATTGGCAGAGGAACAGGAAAGCTGCAGAAAATGGCACCAAGGATGTAAAGAGCAACTAGTCATAGACTCTGTAATATTTAGGCAAGCACAAAAGGAAATATTCATACCGCCTTCATAGACTATCGGAAGGCATTTGATAGTGTGCCGCTTCTAGAAATGTTACAGATGTACAATATACATCCTACTATTGTAAAATTCCTGGACACTATTAGTCACCAGTGGCATACTAACCTCCACCTGCACAATAAAAATCAATCTCTTAGCACAGATGAGATATACATTCCAAGGTAATTCACTTAGCCCACTTTGGTTTTGCCTGGCAAAAAACCCACTCTCCAACATGCTCAATAGCACCAAATATGGTTTCAAGATCAAAGCCAACAGAAATACATCGCACAGTATTTCAGATCTTCTGTATATGGACGACATAAAACTGTACGCTAGAAGCCAAAAACAACTTGAAGATCTGATAAATATAACACACAAGTTCTCCAAAGATATCTAGATGGAGTTTGGAATGGATAAATGTAAACCCTTAAATATCGAAAAAGAAAAAATGATAGATGGAGACGTAGTGCTGCCAAATGGCGAAATCGTTCATGCTATGGAGGATGGAGAAACCTATAAATATAAATATTCCTTTAGGATCCTTAAGTGGACGATGATGACTAAATATAATATCCGTCATCCCAAAGCCTCCACAATAGGGATTGCAATTTACCGGAAATTTTAATAACCGGTAAATCGGTAAATAAAAATGGAAATAACCGGTTAACCGGTATTTACCGGTAATTTTTAGAATGAATGATTAGGGTGGCGAAAATGGCAATTATCTTTTTCCATGTACAAAATTATCTAAATTTGACAAAAAAAATTTTTGCCCACGACTATTAAATAATGTACTCATTATGTATGTGTTTCCTCAAAGATAATGCTATCCATTTTTCCCTGCAGTGAATAATGATTTCAGTATTCATTAGTGAATAATAAGGACAGTCAGTTGTTTATAAGAAGTCACGGGCAGGTATTTTTTCAATTCGAGTGTAATCTCGCAACTTTTTAGTAGAATTTATGGCTAGTTTCTGAAACCTTAAATATAATTAATTATTCATTAACTGTCATAGCTACAATTGTGTGAACAATTTTACTGTTATTATCAAATTTATGAATAGATAACTATTTAGCGTTTCAGAAACAAACCCTCTTTTAGCATACAATTTCGTTTTAAAATTTGATTGAGTAGGCCGTTATATGTCAAATTAAATTTAAACGTCAACGTTATTTACAATAATTTTACATATTACTCAAAAAGAATAATATAAATAATTCGTTAATTAATTTCTTCAGTAAGCAATTTAATAAAAATATCTAATAGTCGTGGACAAAGTATAGTATTCTACTCGCATGTAATGGCTACTCTGGTGATTTACGACATTCGCTTACGGCTCGTGTCTTAAACTTCACCCTCGTGAATAATAGCCATCATTATATGTTCGTTGAATAATATACTATTATATACGTAAATTTAATATAATGAGCAAACCAAAGGTTTTTTATCAAAAGGAAAAAATATAAATGAAATAAATTTAAATAAATAATTATTCCGCAAATAACAAAAATATCAACTTAAATAACAAAAATTATAAACATAAACTCAAATAGAGCATTTACTGAATACCTAATCTAAAAATACAATATTTTTTAAAAACGGCCTGTTAAAAGGGTTAGTTTTTCAAAGCTATATCTGTTAGTTGTCTGATATTTGTGCATAGAATACCACCAGCTGAAGATGTCCTTCCTCAATCGATATTGGTGGGTCGATAAGTTAATAAGAATTGGTAATAACATACTTCTAAATGTATGCCACGGATATTTGCGGCAGTGAAATATTCAATTTCCTATCGCACGATATTGTCAATGTCTCTCTTACTTGTATTTCTTAGAGCTTGGCGTCTGGGTTTTACTTTTTATAATATTATTTGTTTATTTATTGTTAAAAGTGCTCAGTGTTGGGACAGTCACTCTGTATTTAGTGAATAGTAGTCACTGACATAAATATAAACGTTGAATACGTGACATATCGTAAGTTTAGAATTTACCGAAATAACCGGTAAAAAATTAAAATAACCGGTAATTATCATCATGTGTTTTTTGTCCTAATAACCGGTTAACCGGTTAACCGGTTAACCGGTATTGCAATCCCTACTCCACAATTAGAACTACACTTCCTAGAAAAGTAGGAGGAAGAGCCTTGACATAGTGAACCTACAGTCCGATCAACCGACTAAGTTAAGGGAATTATTTTTTCGTAAGGCCCAAACCTCTTACCTTCACAAAGTGGTAAAAGCAGCTGACAAAAGTTACTCACTATTAGATCTTGCTAACGATAGTGTGGAAGTTTCATCAATCTCTGATGCTAAAAAGCAAGATCAGTGGGAACAAGAAACGTTACATGGTCGACACTACAATGACCTAAACCAGCCCTACATAAACAAAGTAGCGTCGAACAGGTGGCTAAGGGATGGATTGCTCTTTTCAGAGTTGAGGGATTTATGATCGCCATTCAGAATCAAGTGATCAACACAAACTACTATAAGAAATTTATAATAAAAGATCCCAATAGTGTCTCCAACCAATGTAGAAAATGTCATCATAAGTCAGAAACTATACAGCACATAACATCAGGTTGCACATAATGATTATTTGCATACACATAATCAGATTTGTAATATTCTCCACCAGAAGCTGGCAAATAAGCACGGACTACTTAACACTTACACACCATATTATAAATACCAGTCCCAGCCAGTACTGGAAAACGACTCTTTACGCTCTACTACAATCGGGCCATTATCACCGATATGCAGATGACGAATAATCGGCCTGATATTGTGTTGCTGAACAGAGTTAAGTCTGCATATAGACGTCTCTGTACCCAACAATAACAACGTGTTGGAAAAATAGCAAAAAAAAAGACTAAGTATGCAGAATTCGCGATAGCAATCCAACAAATGTGGTAAATAGATCGAGTAGAGGTGATACGATCACAGTGTTATCGACAGAGCTTATACCAACAACTTTAGCTGGGATTGCACAGAGACACATTCATCGATAATCCAGAAAGCAGTCATTCTTAGCACATGTCACCTGGTTAGAAAATTCTTTCAGGATAACACAGCCCCACAAAAAAAAAGTTCAAACCAGCGAACCAGACCCATGTATTTTCGGTCGCTGAATCCGAATCCGAGGTCAAAAAAATTCGTACACCTCCAAAATCTCTAGCTAGATCCAAAAAACACCTCTGGATTGGGGTACAAAGAATATTAAGCTACGAGAATAGTTGTTACATTCTAATCGATCGAATTATACAAAGTAAGGTTAAACAGCAGCGTACATGCAATAGATATGAAACACACCCCCAGTCAGGGGCGAAAACTAGCCCCTATTTATAAAAATCGATCCAAAATAGTAATGACTGCTGAAAAATCTCAAAATGTCTGTTTTGTTAAAGTGATAAAAAACTGCATCAGGTCCGACGTAATCTTCATAAACTGCCCCTATAGGGTTGAGAACAACCACCTTTCCCACACAAAACAAGAGAAAACGTAAAATCCAACAGGATTTCTATTTTGCTTAGTACTCTAAAATAGAACTTACGTACCATCAACGTCCTACAGTGTCAACCCTCAGATGATGTGAAAACTACCCCCTATATAAGATTTATCCATAAAAAGTTACAGTGATTTCTATAAAAATTCGAAACACCTGCGTTGTGTGGAAGTGAGAAGAAACTAGACTATGTTCGACGCTGTGCTTGAAAACCACCCCCACGGGGTTGCGAGATGCCATCCCTATATCCTTAGGATGCAGGAAAATCAGAGAGAAACTAATGGACGCGCAGATCACCCCCGTTTTAACCAACTAACCGGTTAGGTTGAGGTAACCACTTCTAACCTGGTTTTTCTTCAAGTTGACATCGAAGTGTACTTACAGTAAAAAATTAGCCAAAGTTAGTTGATCGGAACATATAAATAATTGCAAAAAACTATAATTTTTTTATGTCACGAATTTTGTCGAATTTCATCTTCAATTAGCGATATCTCGGCAAACAATGAATATTTTTAGATGAAACTTCAGCACGACATTGTTCAAGTTATTCTTTAAGATATTGAATTGGTCAAAACCCTTATTTATTTCACAGATGAATATAATGATTTTTCAAAAAATTTCTTTTGTCAAGCCTAATTTTTTTTTCAAACACAAAAGTTTTGTGACGAATTTTTAACACGACAATTTTTGAAAAACTTATATTAAAGTACAATATTTAAAGAAGTTTTCTGTAAAGTTTCACGAATTCATATTGTATATACAAAAAGTTATCGCACTTTGAAGTAGCAAGATTTTGTTTGCAGACGATTAGAAAAAACTAATAAACCCGCAAATTTTTATGATACATTAAAACGCTCGAAACTGAAAACTTTTACAGATATGATAAAAAAAAGTTCTGTAAAAGGAGCAGATAATAGCACAAGTGAAGAATATGTTTCTCCAGAAAAAGTGAGCCAAAGAGCTCTGATTCCATCCAAGCAAAGAGCTGATGTAAGCCTTGAAAAAGTTCTTAGTGTCCCACTGAACGAAATATTTTCTGCTCTATTTAAGGAGGATGGTAACAGGCGAATATCGTCAAAATCTGATTTGTTACATGTGATCGAAAAAAATATTGTAATTCTGTGATTACAGAACCTTGCTGGACAGAACTACATGATAGAATAATACATATAATGGCAGATTTGCAGTGTTTAAATACGAAATATATGAAATGTTTCGAAGATATTGGACAATATTTTTTGAAATATTTTCGGAAACTATTTGAAACTTTTTCTGAGATTCACGTCATTTTTGATCGCTATGACGTTAGTATGAATCCTAAATCGCAAGAGAGGTCAAAAAGGTATAAACTAAATTCTAATACTTACGATATTAATGCTAGTCGACCTATACCAGATTGGGATAAAGTTATGTCTACAGATACAAATAAAAGTGCTTTGAACCTATTTTTATGCGACTACATCGAAAAATATATTGAAATCCCTCAGACTTCTGACAAAATTATTAATAAAAAATTATATTTGGCTGGTGGATACAAAAATCATCTTGTTACTAAAGAAATCACTAATTCACTTAAACGTGAGGTTACAGATTTATTTTCGAATCATGCTGAAGCTGATTTTCGAATAATTTGTCATCTGATCTTCATTTCTAAACAATACTTAGACACTCAGGACATGATAGTGATCGTTAAGTCCTGTTGATGTGTTTATTCTTTTAATCTCACATTATTTTAAAATAAATACAAAGATTCAAGTAGGGTTTCAAACGGGAAAAAATAGCATCAAAACGGATTTACGGCGCTTTATACCAATACATATTATATGCCAAGAACTAGGAAGTAGTATTGGTTTAGCATTACCAATAATTCATGCATTAACCGGATGCGATACGACTTCTGCTTTCTATGGAATTAGTAAGAAAAAAGCTCTCAACGTAGCATAAAATATGAGCACAGAACATTTAGTCCAGATGTCTCAAATTGAGAATAATTTATTCTGAAATTGTTAATGCTTGAACAAAATTTGTGATTGGAATTTATGATTTCAAAAGTAAACAACGACGAGAGAGTAATCTTAGCTCGAAAAAAAAAACTCCTCCGTTGAAAAATTACCTCCATCGTACCCAGCTCTTCTTCAACACATGAAACGCTGTTTTTGACAAGTGCACGTATGGTATAATGATCGCATACCCATTTTTGAAGCACTCAATCTGACTGATTTTGGCAATATATTTTGAAGGACCAACAAGTTTGGAGCTGCTTCAAAAGTATATTTGTAATTGCAGATTAAAAAAAAACATCTTGTGATGAAGAATTTTGTTCGTGCTACGCTGCTGGTATAAAATGCTGTATTATTTGTAACTCAACATCAAATTGCTCGTTGCAGCCCATAGATGTTGATTCAGATTAAAAATATTAAAAACAACCCAATGTATTATCTATTTTTTAATTTATCAACAATTAATTTATTATTACTTATTTCCACTTTACAGTACCTGTAAAAAGGGAATATGTAACAAAACATTTCATTGATATGATAGTAAACGCCTGAACTACTACCACAATGAAACATGCCGCGCGTAAACAACATGTCTGCTGCGCGCGGAGACGCTACTTCAAAGTGCGATAACTTTTTATATATACAATATGAATACGTGAAACTTAACAGAAAACTGCTTTAAATATTGTACTTTAATATAAGTTTGTCAAAAATTATCGTATTTAAAGTTCGTCACACAATTTTTGTGTTTGAAAAAAAAAATTAGGCTTGTCAAAAGAATTTTTTTGAAAAATCACTATTTTCATCTGTGAAATAAATAAGAGTTCGGACCAATTCAATATCTTAACGAATAACTTGAACAATGTCGTGCTGAAATTTCATCTAAAAATATTCGTTCTTTTCCGAGATATCGCGAGTTGAAGATGAAATTCGGCAAAATTCGTGATATAAAAAAATTATAGTTTTTTGCAGTTATTTATATGTTCCGATCAACTAACTTTGGCTAATTTTTTACTGTAAGTACTCTTCGATGTCAGCTTGAAGAAAAACCAAGTTAGAAGTGGTTACCTCGCACAAATCGGTTACTCAGTTTCTAGAGCACTTATTGGGGGTGATCTGCACCGCCTATAACCGGATTTACATTTTTATGGATGATATGATTAGCAAAAATCGTGATGCACACTTCCAGCGTCCTACAGATATAGAGGTAGCATCTCGCAACCCCATGGGGGTGGTTTTCAAGCACAGCGTCGAACATAGTCTAGTTTCTTCTCACTTCCACACAACGCAGGTGTTTCGAATTTTTATAGAAGTCACTGTAACTTTTTATAGATAAATCTTACATAGGGGGTAGTTTTCACACCATCTAAGGGTTGACACTGAAGTAACGTTGATGGTACGTAAGTTTCTAGTTCTATTTTAGAGTACTACGCAAAATAGAAATCCTGTTGGATTTTACGTTTTCTCTTGTTTTGTGTCCTTTAAACTAGAGGTGGTTGTTCTCAAACCTATAGGAGCAGTTTATGAAGATTACGTCGGATATGATGCAGTTTCTTATCACTTTAACAAAACTTAGATATTTCGAGCTTTTTCAGCAGTCATTACTGTTTTGGATCGATTTTTTTTATAAATGGGGGCTAGTTTTCGATCCTCACTGGGGGGGGGGGGGGGTGTTTCATATCTATTGTATGTACGCTGCTGTTTAACCTTAATTTGTATAATTCTATCGATTAGGATGTAACAACTATTCTCGTAGCTTAATATTCTTTTTACCCCAGTCCAGGGGTGTTTTTTTGGCTCTAGCTAAAGATTTTGGGGGTGTAAGAATTTTTTTGACCTCGGATTCGGATACAGCGACCGAAAATACATAGGGATACATGGGTCTGGTTCGCTGGTCTAAACTTTTTTTTTGTCGGGCTGTGTAATTCTTAAAGCCTATAATGCCTAGATGAGATGTATTTGATGGACTATAAGGTTCTCGAACTGTGGTCACCTAATCCTTTTGATGTCTTACATCCGAGATAGGTGAAACTTAAATGTACTGTAATTTTAAAATTTTGTTTTACTATTTAGCTGTTTTTTACACGTGTTGCTTGCCAAGAAACGCTTCCGATGGTACTGAAATATCTACAAGATTCTTCTCTTGTGAAAAACCTTTCATTGGAATATCTAATGCCGAAAAGAGCCTGTAGTCACTGTCAAATTCATCTTCTGATGAGCTGTTAATTGTGACGTTACTTTTCAAACTACAGTCATCGAAAATACATCACAAGATCTTTGCTCGTGTCTTGATCTGCTACTAAAATATTATATTTTTTTCTACTCCCTTATGTAAATTTGCTGTTTTCTGTACAGTCTGTAGAATGGATAAGTAGGCAATTCCAGTTAACTGAATGGATATATTTCATATACTATGTAGGATGGATATGATATCAAATCGACCAATCACAGTTCGTGTATCAAGGGCGGATCCAGGGGGGGCAGTAGGGGCAATTGCCCCCCCCCCCCCCCCCCGAGAAAATTATTTGTTACGTTTTGAAGGCGATAAATTTTTTTCCGCATGAGGTGGGGGGAAAAAAATTTTTTTTGGAGTTTCATTTGCACCCCCCCCCCATGAGGCGATAAAATTTTTGCGAGGTGAACGAATTTTTTTTTTACATTTTTAATAGCATTCTCTGTATGAGGTGAAAAATTTTTTTTTTGGATTTTCATTTGCACCACCCCCCCCCCCCCCCCATGAGGCGATAAAAATTTTTTTAAATTCCGAGGCGAAAAATTTTTTTGTAGATGTTAGTGCCCCCCCAGTAACCTTTCTGGATCCGCCCTTGTCGTGTATTACATACAAAGGCAACTATTCGTTTTAAATTCAAGTTAGTGCGTAAACTGTGAAAGTAATTGTCAGTGTGTATTTGTGTAATGTATTAATGTTTAATAAATTTTGTAGTTTTTTTAAGCTGGTCGTAGAAAAAGTATACTGTACAACTCGAGTGGATTATCCATATCGTACCCGAAGGAAAAGAAACTTCTTTATCGTGCGATATGGATATCATATCCACTCTTGTTGCACAAACTACTATATCCCACCCTTAAGCTATAACATTTATAGCATAGCTCTCCGTACGATGCCAACGTAACTGGGACTTTTTTCGTATAGTGGTGGAATTTATAATAAAGGTCTTGATCTTGTTTCATAATTATGGAAGTTACTGTTTAATGCAAACTCACTTAGATTACCTTTTACATATACCAATAATTCGTAAATGGAAATAGATGGCAATGTAGGTAGTTTTAACTTTTTAAAATAAGGTCTACATGATGTGCGCTAGGATATACATGTCATAATTCTAAGTGAAGTTTTTTGTAGACTAGATAAGCCCCAAAACAATAAGCCTATTTAAGATAAGTTGTTAAAGATAAGTGGTTTAGGAGTTCCTCAGGGCTCAATACTTGATCCACTCATATTTCTTATTTTGATTAACGATCTTCCATCCCATATTTGTACTGATTGCACAGTATTATATGCTGATGATATCACACTTGCAGCAGTTGCGGATAGCGCTGAGGAGCTTCAAGTTCGTCTAAACACTTATTTGCCGATTTTACCAACTGGTGTTATAAAAACGACTTAACACGACAGTAAATGTCGAAAAAACTGTTGCCATGCAATTTTATTCTCGAAAAAATAATACTTCCTTTCATGTTGTCCTAAATAACAAAACAATTCAGCTGTCATGTTTTACTAAATTTTTAGGTACTTTTATAGATTGTGATATGAATTCGAAGAGTAATTGTGACTATAGTGGTTACTATGCCTTACTGCAGTTGAAAACAATATTTGATATCTATCAGCTTCATAATATAGATTACGCTCTAATTTATTCCCACTTGGCATATAATGTTATTATATAGGGTAATGCATGTAGTTTCAATGTCAATAGAATTTTAGTTTCTCAAAAAAAAGTTATTCGTTTACTATTTGAAATTGCGCCAACTAACTCTTGCAAACCGTATTTTATAATATATGAAATATTGACATTTCCTTGTATTTATATATACCGCCAAAAATATTAGTTCTTTTGAAAGCAATTCTGACACAGATAATTGTGACACTAGACATGGGAATCTTAGAATACCACATCACAACACTAGCTTATATGAAAAATCACCCTCAAATATGACCATAAAGTTTATGAACTATCTGCCTCTTGACATTAAGGAAGAAAAAAGTTTTAATGCCTTTAAAATTAAAGTGAAGGAATACTTAGTTACCAAATGTTTTTATAATTTTAGTAATTAATTTACCACTTGCGATAATTTTGTTTTCTTTTATATTTGTGTGAATTACTGATTATCGATGATGTATATATATCTAAATGTTTGTTAGTTAATCCAAGCAACGAATGCAAATGTTGTCAGCTTCAATTTTGTATATAGTGGTCAAGCCGCTACGACTCATAGTTTCCGAGATATAAGCGAAAAACCAAAAAATGAGACCTTTAAATTTTGTCCCCTGCTCACCACCTAGGAGTGGGGACTTTTGATATGTTCTTTTCCAGACTAATCCAAACAAAGTTCCGAAGTCAAATTTTCTGTCCCTAAAATTTCCCTCGATAATCATTCGTTGCCTGGCCTATTATAATCAATTGTGTATTATGTTTGTTATATAAATTATTAGTCCAGTAGAATTAGTAAAAAAAGACTGAAATTTATTGTATTGTATTCGTTTCAGGATGCCACGTGGATTAAACGATAGTTTTATTGATTACGAACATGACCTTGAATTTGGTCCACTTTTTGACCTATTTAACGATTTATTGTTGAAAAATTCAAAAAAATCGACTTTTTTAAAGATAACTCAAAGACCTTTGACGATAGATTTTTCAATTTGTAGATTGTTAGAACTTTGAAAAACGGTTAATTTGAGAGATGTTTCGTTTGAAACGCTTGAAAATTTGTTTAAATAATTGCAAAAAACCGCGAAAATTTTAGCAATTTGCAAATATTTTTCATTCATTAACAAAAGCACTTTAGTGCTTGAAACTTTGAAGAAATATGTCTTTTATTCTCCCAAAGTTATCCCGAAAATTTCATCAAAAAATTTTAATTAGTTTAAGAGATATTCAATTTGTTTATTAAAAACATAAATAATGTAAAATGCAAATTCACCCAGTTCCCGTTATCGTAGAGGGTTGATCTGGACATCCTTTTTTTTGTCGAGACTTAAACTTTATGTCTTCATTAATGGCAAATCAAATTTGCATTATTTTCAACATCAAAATAGCGTTTGAAAAAGTATCACATTTTGAGGTTAGGTTTTTTGCTAATAACTTTTAAACAAATGAAGATTTTGCAATATCATTCTCATCTTGTTGCTGGGGTCTTTTCGCACATTTCCAAAAACAAAACAATGACCCTGTAGCCTTATTAGAAGCCGAGATGATTTTTTTTTAATAAATTCGTAAAAAAATTTTTAACAAAAAATAATTGTTTATAACAAATTATTGTTTAATTAGGAAAAAATCGACATAACAGATATTATTATTTCATCACGCTACCCCAAATTTAAAAAAAAAATCAAAATCGGAGAAACGGTAAATTTTTGGTTGACGGATTTGAACTCGTCTCGATCATTTTATGAACGTGTTACAGATACGACTCATGCTTCTCACTCCTGTTCTGACGCTGATTTAAAATTAATTATTGTTATCGTTGTAAATTGAATTTTTTTCCCCTAAACTCAGCTCTATCACAAAGATAGACTATTAAACTAGTTGTTCGCCAAGTTTCAGCTGTTAATCTTTATATATATAATAAACAAATTACGAATTTATTTTAAAAAAAATCATCTTGGCTTCTAGTAAGGCTACAGTCTTTTTTTTTTGAAAATGTGTGAAAAAACCCCAGCAACAAAGATATCAGAATGATATTGCAAAATATTCATTTGTTTAAAAGTTATTGGCAAAAAACCTAACCTTAAAATGTGGCACTTTTTCAAACGCCATTTTGAAGTTGAAAATAATGCAAATTTGATTTACCATTAATGAAAACGTAAAGTTGAAGTCTCAACAAAAAAAATGATGTCCAGATCAACCCTCTACGATAACGGGAACTGGGTGAATTTGCATTTTACATTATTCATGTTTTTAATAAACAAATTGAATATCTCTTAAACTAATTAAAATTTTTTGATGAAATTTTAGAAGTAACTTTGGGGTGATAAAAGACATATTTTTTCAAAGTTCCAAGCACTAAAGTGCTTTTGTTAAAGAATGAAAAATATTTGCAAATTGCGAAAATTTTCGCATTTTTTTGCAATTATTTAAACAAATTTTCAAGCGTTTTAGACGAAACACCTCTCAAATTAACCGTTTTTCAAAGTTCTAACAGTATCTACAAATTGAAAAACCTATCGTCAAAGGTCTTTGAGTTATCTTTAAAAAAGTCAATTTTTTTGAATTTTTCAACAATAAATCGTTAAATAAACAATGTTCCGGCGGTCAAAAAGTGGACCAAATTCAGGGTCATGTTCGTAATCAATAAAACTATCGTTTAATCCACGTGATATCCTGAAACGAATTACAATATGCATAATTGCTAATTCCACTGGCCTATATGTGACTTATCCAATATCATTGTATAATCTCTATGGACGAAATAAATTTATTATATTAGTATTATTATAATTAAAAATATGCTACTGTATATAGGACCCAGTGTACCACAAAGCTTGGATTATATAAAGATTTACTCAAAATAAATAATAGTAGTCACGAAGTTGTCAAAAAATATGTTGATTTTACTAAACTTTGCATGAAGCAAAGTTGCTTACAATGCAATAAAACTTTTTCCGAGCAACATGAGACTACGATGGATTTTCCATTCCCATTCCTTGTCACCTTTCATTGTTAGCCTATTTATGAGCAGGTACGAAACGGAGATAACGCGAGAATTCGAGTATTTCCCTAGGATATGAATGAGATATGTGACAATATTATTTCTAAATTAAATAACTGTATCTTCACTTCAGCAAAATTCACGTATAAAATCGAGATCAATTGACAATTACCGTTTTTAAATACATTATTATTAATTAGAAATAGTGAAGTTAACTGAGACCGATTTTGATTAAACCTTTTCTGATGGGTTTTAAATGACATTTATAAAAATGTCTACCCATTAAAAATACGTGCTTTGCCTCATTAATTGTTTAAATGTATTATTGATGAAAACGAAGTAAAATGTAAATAACAAGGTAGAAAAGATTTGCAAAATGCTGCTGCACCATTTAAAATGGAAAACCAAGATGAATAATCTCAACGAATTCAGGTAAAATTACAATTTTATAAAAATGTTAATAAAAAATAAAAATCTCAATACAACTGACATTTATATTTTATTTAGGTACAAAACACGGTCATTGAAGTATACGGTTACCTCATCCCGCAGCTTTTAGACAAAAGAGCGCGCGGAGCGGGGAACCAAAAATGACGTAGCCTCTAGACCCAGCCAGGGCCGGCACTACACATTTTGCTATCAATTAATAAACACTGATATAAACGAATAGTACACACATAGATTAAAGACTTATATATTATATATAGATAGGAAACTCTCAGTATTTTTTCAAATTGCAAACATTACGTCGCAGACAGCGCTGTATTCCCGCCTTTTTTATTCAGGCGGAGTTGGTACAGGGGCGAATTTTAAACGATTTTCAAACAAATTGTTTAGGCCATCATTAGACTATAAAAGTTCTTTGACAAAGATCTTTTATAAAAGATATTTTATGAGATAAAATATCTATCAAATTACTCATAAAATATCTTTTATAAAAAATCTTTGTCAAATAACTTTTATAGTCTGGTGGATTTAAAATTAAATAGTCATTTCAAAACTAGAAATTGATCATTTATTAACTTAACGGAAAATCATTGCAATAAATGCATTAACATTTAAAAATACATTTAAAAAGTAACTAACGTAAGTAAAATTATTACAAAAGTATTAAGATGTTGAAGCTGCGTTGAAGTAAGTAAAGTGTGAAAGTAACTAATGTATCAAAATACCTGTAATACAATTAAATGATATACATTTTCACGTCCTTATTAAAATTTTTAGAAGTAGAAACACAACACGTAGAACCCATCAGTCTTTAAAATTCAATAATACCAGTCGTTTTTAGTCAATTTCTTGGGAGCCACGTTCTTTACAAATCAATATGCATTTTCACGTCCTTGATAGAATTTTTAGAAGTAGCAACACAACACGTACACTTCTGTGCAATGAAATCCCGTTCACTTGAGAAATCAAGCAATCCAGTTTTCACTAATATTAAGCGGTGTGAATCAGTCTTTTTGGAGTTTAGATTTTTTATTAACATATAAGTTATAAAAAAATGACACTGATTGTGAAACGTCATAAGTAATGTATATGAATAATGTTAATCCAGAAGAAAAACATACGAATTTTTGTTTTTTTTTTTTTTACTTTTTTACACCATTCGATGGGAATAATTTTAATTTATAACAAATGCAAAAATTGACGTTGAAAAATTCACAGATACGACTGCACATAACTGCGATTGTATTTATTGTGTAAATAATGTAAACTAATATTTTGTGCATATGTCCGTCATTACAAGACTGAAAAACTTTTTCTTCGGTAAACATAACATTGCTCCAAAACTCCAACGGGGGGCGATAGACACAATTTAAACAAAACATAATGCGGGCTGTTAATATGGTCTTCTTGGCACTTGTACAGTTTTTTATTTCCAATTTTCCTATCCTTCGGCTAGCTGTTGAACTCGATATCGAAAAATTTGTCATGAACACAGCGTCTCCTACTGTTTTAAACGGATGTCGGATTTTCCTTCAAATAGCCAAGGAGTGCTTCATCTTGAACAAGATTTGAACTTCTCGATCAGCTTGAACCATCTTTTCTCTTTACGCTACCTTCCTTCTCAACTTATTTTCTTCACACTCAACAGTACTTTTATTCAATTGATAATGGTTGGCAACTGCTCTAATAGACCATCTCTCTTCAATTTTAGAGAGAGAAATAATTTTTTTTCATGTTCAGTTAATTTTGGCATTGCAAAAATATGACACCGACGCTGACAAATAAATAAAGAATGATTTAATCAAGCGAAAAATGGGTGTACGGGATTTCATTGTACAGAAGTGTACAACCCATCAGTCTTTCCTTTTTAGTCAATTTCTTGGGACTCACGTTCTTTGCAAATCAATAATACCAATGCATATTTATGTCCTTGTTAGCATTTCTAGAAGTCACAACACTTAAAACCCTTTCCAGTTACAGTTTTTAATATTCAACAGAACAGCGTGGTTTCTAGCCAATTTAATTGGAAATTCACGTTATTTACAAATAAGCAAACGGACTACTGCATTATCGATTTAATAATTATTAGCTTAATGTCCAGAACACAAAGCACAGATATGTAAACAATAATGGTGTGACAACTGATAGTAGTAAAAGTCGTGCAAGATGCAGATTTGCGCAGCCGTCGTATGATTCAAGATTGCAAGTAGCGCACGAGCGGCGTAATGGAAAACTAAACAGCGTTTTGAAAAACAATGGGAGTGCGCACAGCCTGAGTACACACTGGGACGACAGCAAACGAGCAAATTAGTTTATTACACCGGACAGTGAGAGTGCGACGTACGACAAACAACATAAAAATAAACACACTGTCGTTATAGTTGAAAACACGACACGCGGTAACTAGCGCCGGCTCTGGATCTACCTAGATTTTGTCCAAAGCTTTGTCCTTGATCTGAATAATTAAACAAATAAAGTGTGCAAGAGAGACAGATGTATCCTATTTCCATGCAAAAGATAGAGAGAAAGATATCGGTGGAGCCAGCGCCTACATGACGTAGGCGCTAGACCCCGGTTCCCCGCCCCGCGCGCTCCTTCGCCTAAAAGCTGCTGGATGAGGTAACCGTATACTTTAATGACCGTGGGCACAAAAGTTTCGTCATATCCAGTTAGTTATACTCCAGTCAAATTAGAACAAAAGACAATGTTAAAAACAACGGATTTTTGGCCCCATCGCGGATCGCATAAGACCCAGAGAAAATGGTTATAAAAGGCTCAAAATTAATAAAAACAATTCTTCGTGGTATCAAAAGGCTGGGAAAATTCTAAAAACATAAAAACTTTTAATAATACTAAATGCTAAAATTATATTTATTTTATGATAACTACTTATTAGGTATCAATTCAGTAGAGATAACAACAGGGTAAAAGCTACTACTACCATGGGGTGGAATGCCATACGTATTTTTCATATTCACATAGAGGAAGTTTTTCGTAATAAGGATACTCACGTCAAAGACAAAGTAGATGTCTGTCCCTTTTACTAGTAGAAAATAATTTGGTGCATTACTAAGTGCCGTGGCATTTTTTTAGTATTCGAGATTGTGAATAGAGTAGTTTGGTGTTTCCAGGGTAGCTAAGCGCTTTTTTATAATAATACTGCTGCGAATATTATTTCATACCATTATAGGGGTTGTTTTTGAAAATAACGATGCTGAGATCAGGATCGGTTGAAGGTCCGGCTCAATTAGTATTAAAAACTGATTTTGTACATGTTTAGTCACCTTGGTACCTATTTCTTTAATATTAGGTGCTGCGTATGGCGTTCCACCCCCGAAATAAGGTGTAAATAGGAGTAGTTTTGACCCTTTTGTTATCTCTATTGAATCGGTACCTAATAGTTACCATAAAATAAATATAATTTTCAGATTCAGTGTAAGCTATTATTCAAAGCAAATTAATGTTTCTAGAGGTGAAATAGAATTTTCCCCAACCATTTTCTCTAGGTTTTATGCGTTCCGCGATGGGGGCCAAAAATCAGCTATTTTTAACATTGCCCTTTCGACGTTTGATGGAAAAAACTGATAAAGTTTTGAAACTTGATAAAGACGTTCATTAAGGTTTACTATTAAACATACTAAAAGTCCTGAACTCAATCTGTTACGCTCGAGCCGCCATCTTGAAAGATGGTGTTCTTTGGAAATACGAAAGCAGAGTATGTTGCATTTCATCGACACTTTTCAAAAATTGTAAATATCGCTCGTGAAGAAAAAAAAATTATGATATCACTGTGTTAGTCATAGAATTCGTAACAACTTTCAAAATGTCCGCCATGGGTCCCGTCCTTCTGTCAGTCTTTTCGTCTGCCCGTCTGTCCGTCTGCCCCTCCGTCAGGTGTCTTTTAAGCTAAATAACTTAAGAGAGAAAAGTCCGATTTTATTGAAATTTGGAGAATATATTAATGTTAACTAGAGGAAAAACATCAGTAAAAATCGATCAGTAAATAAAAAGGTTATGAAACATTTTATGAAGAAACATACGTGAAGAGTGTTGTAACACCTTTGATAAGCTTCATTTTTTCTATATACACAATTTCGATATATTTCAAGTATATGAAAAGACTCCTACCCTTAACAAACTTGCGGTACGTCATTTACCCGATTATGTCATTACCCGAATGTGTCTTCTTTCACTGAATTTGACTAACACAAAATAATGAATAATGAATAAATGAACTGTAATATTTATTGTAATAGAACTAACTTTAGTTCTGAATATGTCTACTAGGTACCACTATATCACAAATAAGTAGAATACTCTACTTCTGTGATTATTTATGTTTGTTTGCTATTTATGTATTTGATCTATGAAATTTCGTAAATAAACATTATATTATTATTATTATATCGCCAATGGTTAGAGAGATATAAGCAGAAAACTGAATCAGAGAGCCATCTTTTCAAGATGGCTGCTCGAGCGCAACAGATTGAATAGTAAACCTTAATGAACACCTTTGCCAAGTTTCAAAACTTTATCAGTTTTTCCTCTAATTTTCCCTATTAGACTGGATTATTATGGCTGGGAAATGACATATTACCGCAGGACTAGGGATAAAAGTACGATAATAACCAGCTGCTAGCACCCATTACAATGGAAAAATAGCCTGCTCCAGAAAATGTTGTTTTTAAGATTTTGTTGATTTTATTAACAATAATTTATTTAAAATACTAATGAGGCACAAGAACACTTTTTTAATGGGTAATCACACTTTTATAAATGTCATTTAGAGCCCATTAAACAAGATTTCAGTAAAATCGGTCATGGTTAATAATATTTCGAGGTATTTACCTAATGTGACTTCTAAAATAGTGAAAATTAATTGTAATTTGATATAGATAAAAAAATATATCCCTAATGACTTGCACCTTTGCTCCTAACACGAAATGCCCGGTCTTAACTTCTTGATTCATTGTCTATTCAATTTCCCTCTGAAAGACCAGATATTTGCAAAAGAGGAAGGTATAATTAAATATACAAATCAAAGCAATGGATACTGTGTAAATTTAGTTGATAAAACGATTAGAAAATGTAAACTTAAGGAAATCCTTGGAAACTCCTTGATCTTTCAAAATGTACGAAATAATTCAAAATCTGTATCAATTCAAGATGATTATAACTTATAGGTAACCCAAAAGGTAAAATTAAATTAAACGAAAGGTTCAGGATTTACAAAATTAATTTTAAGGATTGTAATGTAAGTATGTTGGACAAATAATATGCCCAATTATAGCTAGATTCAAAGAACATATAATCGGCACGGTAGCTCAATTGGCTAAAACGTATCGTTTACTGGGTTCGAGCCTCATCCACGACATTGACAATTCCATTAGGTATGGATATTGTCTGCGTTTTTCCAAATGTGTATCCCCCTTCCGGACAGCCTTAGTTTTGGATTTGGAGATTGTCTACTATGTGTGGTATGCTTATTTCAAATGCAGAGCAACTGAAGAGTTTAGTGTATGCCTTGGGTAACAATCAGAAAACAGATACTAATAACGTAAGGATGCAAAAAGTAAAATTGGTATGATAAATTTTGACAAAGGGGCTGTTCCAAATAGTCGCTTTATTTGTTAGTGAATTTCTGTTCGTCATGCCGATGAAGAGTTTTGGTAGGGATAATCAGAGTGGTTGAATTAGGCCACGGTTTGTTGAACCGTTGAAAAAGTCTTCCTATAAACACATGGACTCCCCACCAGAAAGACTTGATGAGGTACAACAAAAACTATTATATTTCGTATTTCAATACAAAAGTTGTGTGAAAACGGCGTACCTCTTCTCGTACACTTATACTAAAACATCCACACAGTACAAGTCGCAATGATACAGAGATAATTTTATTGATGGTTAGTTAATCCTGCTCCTCCGCCAGAGCTGGGCACTACTTCAAGTAAAAGTAGTATAAATTGTACTTCAATTACTTTTTTTACTTGAAATATTTTACCTCAAATACCTGAAGAAATGAGTACTTGGTACTTGATACTTGCAGATATTTTAGAATAGTACTTAGTACAAGTTTGAGAAGATGCCAACATTTTGAAAAGCACCGGTTTTAGCCCGTTTTTGATCAAAAGTCCAATTTTTTGTCAAAAAACTGGAAAATGGGCAAGCAGAAAATGTTGGCATATGGTTCTCCAGCAATGAGCATTGACAACGAAAATTTTTCGCTTCGTCAGAAAGTGTTATACTATGACTACGTTCCAATTTTAGCCATAATTGATGTCGCCGGTGCTGCCAATTGCACGGAGAAAAAATTTTGGCATATATCGAATGCTGATAGGCAAAATACCTTCTTCAACTTTCACCAAACCCCAGAGTGTTATACTCTGTTTCACAATTGAATATTTTCTGGGGCGGCTAGCACCAAAGCGGGCAGGAAAGGAGGTCTGACATACAAGATAAAATACTCAGAAAAATATTTCCTAAAACATAACAGCAATGCCAACATGTTATATCCCCCATATATCGAGATATCTCCTAGACTATAATATTCAAGTAATTTTGTCAAATCTGAAAAATTATTTAAAAATGTTTACATTTAGTTATTTTAGAATACATTAATGCAATGGAATATTATGTTTTTTAGGAGCAAAATTTTCTCATTTAGTAAATAAATAAAACAATTTCAAAAAACTATCATTATTTAAATATACTACCCTAAATATAAAAAATATGTCAATGTATCGAAATATTTACACATAAAGATTGGTTTACATAAAAATAAAAAATTTAAAGTACTTGAAGTAGTTGAATGTACTTATAAGTGTTTTATTTTTTTAAACAGTACTTGATACTTGATAAAACAAGAAAATACTTGAAGTATTTAAATGTACTTGTTAGAATTAAATGACTGAAGTAGTACAAGTAATACTTACACCCAAAATTGCAAGTACTACCTTGAAGTACTTGACACTTGAAGTATTCTGTTTTTTGAAAAGTAATTGATACTTGATGCAATATCACCTAATCACCTAATCACCTAACTAACTATTTGGTACTTGATACTTGAAGTAGTTTAAATGAGTACTTTGCCCAGCTCTGTCCTCCGCCAACAGACAAAGGTAGAAAAATAATCACACATGACAAGTAAGTATTCGCTAAACATAAATTCAAAAAAATAAAACTTGTTTTATTCAAATTTTCATCGGAAATTGCTTGGTTTACGAATTGCAACCGTAAAATAACTTACGATTGCGAGACACGCAAAGACACGCGTACCTGTCGAAGAACCGATAAGGATAACGTTTATTTTAACTGAGCATGCCAGAGGTCTCGAAACAGTGTTATCGTGTTCATAAAGAAGCACAAGATTTTAATTTTATTTCTATAGACAAAGCTTGGTATATGCGCAAGTAAACAAACATTCTCTTTGACCATAATTGGGACCTCTTACATTTTGAGATCTCAGACGTCATACAATAAAGAGAGCAGAATTAGAATATTCCGAGAATAGCAAAACGTCTACCAGGGCGTTGTAAAGAAAAAGAAGGAAACTGTTTGCTAAACGGCGCACAGTGATGCTCTTATTGAAAACAGGCGTCAAAAATCGGTAACCTAGCCAATTTTCGATAAAAATTTACGAAACTTAGTAGAGTTAACTATTTGGATATGCTAAATTCAGTTTTGCTGCAGATATATTTTTTCTCAATATGGCGGATTCAAAATTTGCGTCAAAAGAAGCAAGCAAAAAAAAGTCCTGATCCTGGAACTCGACCCGAGTAGTCCAGTGTATTTTTCGACGCTGAATTCGAATCCGACCTCAGAAAATCCCAAACACCCTCAAAATTTTGAGTTAGAGCGAAAAAACACTATTAAAATAGAGTAAAATCGCCCCTCATACAGTGTGTCGAAGGATAGATGTAACAAGAGGTGTAATGGACCAAAAATTTTGGAATATTGGAATGGTATTTGGGAATTGAGTCCTGCTTGTTGTAAAACTAAAGTATACCAAAAATGACTTGATTTGGTGTTCTACAGGGTGTTTTATAAGCAAAGTTGTAAAAATCACCACTAATAAAGTACCTTTATTTTTCAAAATATGAAAAAATTCCACTAAGAAAAGTTATTTAGAATGCAATTTTATACCTCTATACCAAATTTCAGGAATATAAAATTATTTTTTTGAAACGTCCCATTTTTTGCGAATTAAGAGTTGAATTCATATTTAAAGTTGTGTAGGAGCAAATGTTAATCATCTCAAAAACTAGGCTACTGGTAAATAAAAAATTGAATATACGAGATGTAAGAAGGTATAATGTTAATCGAACTAATTGTAAAACAAGAAACAATTACTAACAGAAGATTAATGAGGTTTAAAAATTATAACAAGTAATAAATGTCAAAAACATAACATATTCACAAACAAATTAATTATTGACCAATACAAAACATTTTTTTTATTATTCGACGTAGCTACCACCCACATCCACACACATTTCGATCCTTCGCCTAAAGTCCTTAAAACTGTTTCGAATATGATCTAACGGTATGGAGTTTACGGCATTTGTAATTCTCTGCTTCAATACTGCTACATCGTTAGGAAGTGGTTCAGCGTAAACCAACTGATTGAGGCGACCCCATAAAAAGAAATCCAATATTGATAGGTCTGGGGATCTCGCCGGCCACTTGATCGGTCCATTCCTGGCAATCCAATTTTCTCCAAAATTTAAATTCAACCACCGATTAACCATTTCTGTGGAGTGGCCAGGGCAACCATCATGTTGAAAATTAACTAAAGGCATATCTCTTAAAATATTTAAATGTTCTTCAGAAAATCTTTCAAGAAGCTGTAAATAAGTGTGCTGATTTAACCTTCCCTCAATGAAATAAAGTCCAATAACCCCAACGTGATAAGAAACGGCACACCACACATTCACTTTTTTATAATATTGTCTTGTACAATGAATTCTAAAATTTGGATTTTCAGAAGCCCAAAACCGACAATTCTGAGATGAAACAACACCATTCTTTGTGAATGTGGATTCATCTGAAAAAATTATGAAATGATGAAAACATCTCTCTTCCATGATTTTTTCTCCAATGGTCAAACAAAAATCCAACCTACGGCCGCCATCTCCCTCTTCAAGCGTATGTTTATAATTTGCTTTATATGGCCTAATTTTCTTTGCCTTGTAAATTCTTTGGAGTTCAGACTTGCTAATATTAATAAGAGCTGATCTCTCTCTTAGTGGCATCCTATGATTTTCTATAACAGAGGCATGAACTATAATAGCCCCAACATTGTCTTCATCATATGCTTTTATTTTTCTTTTCATGTTAAGAACACTACCAGTAGCCAGAAACTTTTTAATTATTCTCATAGCCTGAGTACCTGACAAAGCAGTGTTTGGAAATTTCAAATTAAATTGGCTTACCACTTCTCTTAGCGAGTTTTCACCGCCAATTCCGTAGCATTTACAAAATAAATTTTTTCACGCACTGTGAGTACCATTTTCACTTAATTTTTTATGCTTGGTTCGTTAAATTAAAAAAGATAATATTGACTACATTTGACAGATATGTCAATAATAAATGATAAATCTGTATCCACTGCTTTTCTCATAGCCTACTTTTAGCTTCTACATAACTTTAAATATTAATTCACAAAAAATAATTTCTATGCAGTTTTAATTGAATCTGTTATGTTTTTGACATTTATTACTTGTTATAATTTTTAAATCTCATTAATCATCTGTTAGTAATTGTTTCTTGTTTTACAATTAGTTCGATTAACATTATACCTTCTTACATCTCGTATATTCAATTTTTTATTTACCAATAGCCTACTTTTTTAGATGATTAACATTTGCTCCTACACAACTTTAAATATGAATTCAACTCTTAATTCGCAAAAAATGGGAAGTTTCAAAAAAATAATTTTATATTCCTGAAATTTGGTATAGAGGTATAAAATTGCATTCTAAATAACTTTTCTTAGTGGAATTTTTTCATATTTTGGAAAATAAAGGTACTTTATTAGTGGTGATTTTTACAACTTTGCTTATAAAACACCCTGTAGAACACCAAATCAAGTCATTTTCGGTATACTTTAGTTTTACAACAAGTAGGACTCAATCCCCAAATACCATTCCAAAATTCCAAAATTTTTGGTCCATTACACCTCTTGTTACATCTATCCTGAGACACACTGTATATGGTAACAATAAGTACATGCAAAAAGTACTTTTAATGTACAATCCTAGGGTTTTTGAGGTTGCTGATTTCAAATCTCAACATGACAAAAACCAAAAATTCTCAGGGTGACATACGTAATTTTCATTTTAAATTTATATTTCTAGGGAATTTTGAGGTTGATGATTTCAAATTTCAATATGCCAGAAGCCAAAAAGTTATTCTTAGGGTGAAAATCGTGTAAAACAGGGGATGAAGGGGTGTGTAAAAAATAAAAATTTGACAAAATACGTAATTTTCATTACAAAAGTATATTTCTAGGGGTTTTTGAGGTTGCTGATTTCAAATTTCAGCATGCCAAAAGCCATGTAAAATGCGGAAGTTTTTGATTTACAAATATTTGAATAGAAACTAAAGTGACTTTAACCCCTCTCATGAACTTTATTTTTATATATAGGGTGGTTTTCCTCTATCTAGGGAACCACCTCAGAGAGGAAAATTCTTTGCCATATACCAAAAAATCTATATTTAAAAATAATACTACTTTTTGCATGTATTTATTTTTACCGCAAATCAGGGATGATTTACCGTACTTTAGGGTTGTTTATTCGCCAAAGGCTCAAAATTTAGAGGGCACATGGGCTTTTCCGAAATCGGCTTCGAACCTGAACTCACAAGTTCAAAACCCCTAAAAATACGTATTAAATTACGTATTTTTTCAACTTTTTATTTCTACACCCCTTTAAATCACTAATTTACTCTATTTTCAACCTAAGAATAAATTCTAGGCTTTTGACATGCTGGAATTCGAAATCAGTAACCTCAAAAACCCCTAGAAATATACTTTTGGAATGAAAATTACGTATTTTGTCAAATTTTCATTTTTCACCCCTTCCAACACGCATTTTACTCGACTTTCACCCTAAGAATACATTTTTGGCTACTGGCATCTTGAAATTTGAAATCATCAACCTCAAAATCCCCTAGAAATATAAGTTTAGAACATTTTGTCAAATTTTCATTTGCACTCTAAGAATCAATTTTTTTCTTTTAGCATGTTGAAATTTAAAAAATCTCAACCTCAAAATTCCCTAAAAATATACTTTTAGAATGAAAATCACGCATTTTGGCAAATTTTCATTTTTAACCCCCCTTTCAACTCCTATTTTACTCTATTTTCGCCCTAAGAATGAAATTTGAATTCAGCAACCTCAAATACCGAGTACCTTTTGCATGTACTTATTGTAACTATTTGGGCGATTTGACCCTATTCTAAGGGTGTTTTTTTGCTCCAACTCAAAATTTTGAGGGTGTCTGGGCTTTTCTGAGGTCGGATTCAAATTTAGCGTCAAAAAATACGTTGGACTACTCGGGTCAAGTTCCAGGATCAAGACTCTTTTTGTGGCTGGGTTGTTTTATTGAATTTTTCATCGTTTTTGCTTTTTCTGACCCAAATTTTGAAGCCGCTACATTGAAAAAAAAATTTCTGCAGCAAAACTGAATTTAGCATATCCAAATACTTAACTCTGCACGGCGGCGCCGAGTGCTAATTGAAGAATCGTCGAGGAGGGAACAAACGAAGCTTTCCTCATCTTGTACATTCCCTTCATGAGGATGAATGATGTATTGTGGACAGAGTTTACCTGCTTCTTAAAGTCGGCGAAATGATGCAAAGAACTGTAGGCAAGTTAAAGTCTATCTGAATACCTAGGATGGTATTTACTTGCTGCTTGCTGAGCATTTACGTTACAAAACCAATATACAAAAACAACATCCGCTTACTTCCTAACTCGAATGCATATACTTTTGACTCAGAACTCTGGCAACATTAAACTTTGCGAATATGGCACATAGAACTTTAAACCGAAAGACATAAATAACTCTTGTATTCTGATAGCCAACGCTTTGTTTGCGTTTCATCAATGTTTTCGCGATTTTTTATTATTTTATAAACTCTTGTAACTTCTAAACCAAAACTAATCTGACTCATGTTCACGTAAAATTTTGTGTTAGGATTCAATCACATTACATTTATCAAAGTTGTTATACTGGTTATCTAAGCTGTATAACTCTCAAATTACATAGGCCCATAAAAAAAAAAGTTATTTGAACTGGACCTCTGAATATATTTTTCTTTAGTATTTTTTCCCGCTGATTACGAATCTGAAGTCAGAACTGGGGGTTAATGCGCATATTACAGAGAAAAGCCCGAAAAACTATTAAAAAATTATGGTTTTTTGGGTGGTAAAATAAGCATGTTGCGTGTTCGGCTAGGCTGCATGTATTTTTTTTATGTTTTTTGTCCCACTGACCTCGAATCTATTGTTAGAACCCAGGGCTAATTGTCAAAATGTTGAGGAAAACAAAAAAGAACCGTACAAAATCGCATTTTTCACGGATACTATGTTTTTTATGGATACATAGCGTGTTACGATGGCCTGCGTACACCCGTTTTGAATAATTTTTCCCGCTGATCACAAATGTTGAATCAAATTGGAAGGTCAGTGATGAAAATACTGAGAAAAATAAAAAAAACTGTCAAAAATAGAATTTTTTCATGGATGTCGCGTTTTTTCATGAACGCATGGCGTGTTCCAATAGTCTGCATATACCTCTATCGAGTATTTTTTCCGCTGAATCTGGAGTCAAATTTTGGGGTCAGTGATGAAAACACTGAGAAAAATCAAAAAACTGTCAGAAATCTGTTTTTTTCAGGATACCCAATCACTGTGCGTGATATATAGTATTTCAATTTTATATGGGTTTTCGTTTTCGAACGCGCTTATCTTAAAACGATTTGTATAAGAGGTTTCTTCGTTGTTTCGTTCCTTTTGGTTTCACTTCGCTTTGTAGCATCCAGCAGTAAACTGCTAACATATTGACATCCCATTTACCCTGAAATCGGCTTTCAAAGTCTTTTAAATCTTGGTGGAATGTTTCTCCTTGCTCTTTGCTGAAGTCGCCGTTATTTTCTGGAAACTCATCCAGGTGCGAATCGAGTTCAATTTCAAACTCATCATACAACCTAACTTTTCGTAATTCTTTATCATTTTTGATACAATGTTTCTGTAGTCTGGATCTTTGGTATTACCGAGAAATTTTGTGGACACGCCTTTAAAATTTAACCATGCCGCCTTTTCTACTTCAGTCATAGAATCTACGAATTCTTGGTCCCTAAATAAAGTTCGAATCTCAGGCCCAGCGAAGATACCTTCCTTCAATTTAACATCAAATTTGTGACTCACCAAAGGACTCAAATATATATTTGAGTCATTTGATGAGTCACGAAGATACCTTCCTTCAATTTAGCATCAGATTTATTACTCATCAAATGACTCAAATATATATTTGTCATTTGATGAGTCACAAATCTGATACTAAATTGAAGGAAGGTATCTTCGTTGGGCCTGAGATTTGAACTTTATTTAGTGACCAAGAATTCGTTGATTCTATGAATGAAGTAGAAAAGGCGGCATGGTTAAGTTTTAAAGGCGTGTCCACAAAATTTATCGGTAATACCAAAGATTCAGACTACAGAAACATTGTATCAAAAATGATAAAGAATTACGAAAAGTTAGGTTGTATGATGAGTTTGAAATTGCACTTTCTCGATTCTCACCTGGATGAGTTTCCAGAAAATAACGGAGACTTCAGCGAAGAGCAAGGAGGAAGATTCCACCAAGATTTAAAAGACTTTGAACGTCGATTTCAGGGTAAGCAGTTAGCAGTTTACTGCTGGATGCTACAAAGAGAAGTGAAACCCATTATACAGATCGTTTGAAGAGAAGCGCGTTCGAAAACGAAAACCCATATAAAACTGAAATACTATATATCACGCACAGTGATTGGGTATCCTGGTAAAAACAGATTTTTGACAGTTTTGTTGATTTTTCTCAGTGTTTTCATCACTGACTCCAAAATTTGACTGCAGATTCGTGATCAGCAAAAAAAATTACTCGATAAAGGTATATGCAGACCATTGGAACACGTTATGCGTTCATGAAAAAACGCGACATCCTTGAAAAAAAAAAACGATTTTTGACATTTTTTTTTATTTTTCTCAGTATTTTCATCACTGACCTTCAAATTTGACTCAACATTTGTGATCAGCGGGAAAAATTACTCAAAAAAGGTGTACGCAGGCCATCGTAATACGCTATGTATTCATGAAAAAAACGTGATATCAATAAAAGAACATAGTATCCGTGAAAAACGCGATTTTTTACAGTTTTTTAAATTTTCCTCAACATTTTGACAATTAGCCCTGGGTTCTAACAGTAGATTCGAGGTCAGTGGGGCAAAAAAACATAAAAAAAATACATGCAGCCTAGCCGAACACGCCACATGCATATTTTACCACCCAAAAAACCATAAAAAAAACTCATTTTCTGACAGTTATTCGGGTTTTTCTCTGTAATATGTGCATGAACCCCCGATTCTGACTTCAGATTCGTAATCAGCGGGAAAAAATACTAAAGAAAAGTATATTCAGAGGTCCAGTTCAAATAATTTTTTTTGTGGGCCTGTGTTATTAGGCTATGATTCAAATATAGTATTTATGATATCGATTCGTAGAATTATTTTATCGCTCTTCTACCCAGCCTCTATTTCGCCTTTGTTCTTTCAAAATAAATAATAAATCACGAAATGCACTTACACATATCAGTAAAACGGCGCTATTACCATTCACCATAGCAAAAAATATCGACTATCGATAACTTTAATGTAGATAAAAAATTTTATTGAGTTAATCCTAAATGTCAATTACAGAACCAACTTCGATAAATCCCACCAAAAGCGATTAATTTATATCTACTCGATAATTAATGGAGTGAACTTAACTTCAAACAGTATGTAAACAACGTAAACATATCAATGCTGGCTACAAAGTAGAAGCAGAAATTGGGTTATGGTCGTTGTATTTAATAATTCTATATTTTAAATAAAGATCATTCTCCCAGTTGCCATTTAAGATGAAAGTTTATTTTATTTTCAATACAATTGCTTTCCAAACGAGAATGGATGCGTAATTTATTTATTTATTTCAGTGGCGGCTCGTGATATTTTGTGCAGAGAAGGCTTGATATTTAAAGACAATTAACTTGCAATATGATTACAATTTGTACATTTCCTCGATATGCTGCTAGATGAGGCTCATGCTACTAGAGGAGGCTCAGCCTCCCCTGCCTCCTCTGACGAGCCGCCACTGATTTATTTAGGGTGGCACCTGGTAAATATTTCTAATTTTATTTCTCCGCTATGAAGCATAGAACCCACACCAAAGGAGGTTTATGATTTGTAATGAAATATTTTATTTTCCAAAGATTTATAAAAGTATTGTAAAGGATAATACCAATGTAAAAATTTCATGAAAATATGTTTCCTTTAATATAGACTTTTGTTTAATAAACAAAAAATTATTCAAATTTGTATCGTAATTTCTCTTTGTCCCCACTCTTCATATATTAGTATTAAAATTCTACCAGCCGTCAATTGCCTTTTGATATTGATTTCTGTTTATTAGTTCATAAGTAAACTAAAAGTATAAATTGTCAAAAATAAACAATTATTTCATTGTTCAAAATACCCATTTAATGAAACTGTTTTTAAAATTTTATACATGCCATTAAGTGGGTTAACCTTAGGGTGATTTGGTATTACGGTAATATTTTGAGCCATTTCTTTATTAAACTGAAATAATTGTTTAAATGTAACTTCTGAGAGTTTGGAGGATGTCGGCATCCCTGATCCTTCTCCAAGTTTAAATCGTTCCTAAAAGTAATGACCAATAAGACATCTCTGAATGATAATATTTAAACAATTTTTTACTAACATTTGCTCTAATTCCTGAATTTCTTCTATAATTGTTTCATTGACAAGGAAATCAAACGCCATATTTTTAAAATTTTCGACATCGATAAATCCTAAACACAACAAAACTCGTTAAAAATATGTAAATAATCGATACCTCAGATGGATAAAATTCAATTTTTTATCGACACCGTACACTCGTAATAAGGTTATGACTTGTCAAAATAGATAAATTTTAGATCGGTCAGATGTTCAAGGCAATAGATGATATCGACAGAATATTGCTCCGTGTCGCGTTTCTATTAGTTATAAACTTGTATCTTAATGAATCTCATTAAAGTACAGATAGAAACGAATTAAAGTATAGGAGTAGAAAAACAATTTTATCGATTGAAGTAGTGATACGTCAGATGTGACAGGCCGATAAAATGAGTTATTTTTACCGATACCATAAACTCGTAATAGGGTTTCTATAGACGTGTCGATAAAATGGGTTAAACAGGGTTGATAATTTTATCGACTGAAATGGTAATAGCGCCGAACGTCTGTTTAGTTATCGCTCTACTGTCACATACTTTGAAAAGAATGTTTTGGATTTTTTAGATTATTTAAAACCTCACTCATATCACGTACGAACACCTTCGTCTTTCCAATTTCTTACGCGACGTTCTTTAAATTTATTTCCACCAAACCCGACAAAAGGACCGTAATTGTACACTGCTTGCAAAGTAAGCACTGTTATGTGGACAGAAGTTCGATAGACGACTTACATTTTTTTACATGCTTGTTTTTACGGGCAGATATATTCACATTTTAATAACGAGCAATAGTGAGACTCTCGAGAAAGAACGCTCGACCCATGTCCGAGATCGTCTAAGGGAATTCTTTTTTCTTTGTTTAATTTCGTTTATTGAACATCGTGCGTTGGTCTATTTTCGCGACTAACGCCATTTCCACTTACAACAGGAGACGGGCTACCACCAACCTGGTTTTGCAGAAACCGTTTTTCTGTTCAAGAGCAGCGATTTTTGAATTTCTTAACATCTAATACACAATACCTTACATCCTCTCTGAAGCATAGCATATTCACTATGCAAGCCTCGCCTAAGGTTACATAGCTTCTGCGTTTAAGATGACATACAAGCCGCTAGAAAATTAGACTAAGTCGTTATTTTCTTCTGGAGGACACCCATCTAATTACTAGTGGCGACTGCTGTTGCCTAACTTCTTGTATTAATTACGAGTATAGTCAAGGTAGGACTCCATTCGCAACAAGGGAGAATCTGCAGAATTCGTTGCACTCTGATGTGAACTATTTTACGTTAGCGTTCCAAGTTAAGTCAAAATTTATACGATTGGAAAATTATTTTCAACTGGCTTTATAAAGATGTGTCCATATCCCAGGGAAAAAATTGAATTTCAAGAAAAAAAGTTAACATTTAATAATTTTAATAATAATTATTGTAAGAAAATATTTATAATGGATAAAATGATAAAATTATATATTTCTTTAAGTATGTTACCAGCATAAATATTCCCAATCGGTATGGCGGGCGACATCTATGATCTAGGCGGGATCACTACTCATTCAACTAGAATATCAAGTGGCGAGGGTGTGGTGCATTCTACCTTACCGGTAGTACGTAAGTTAGTTATAAGAAGCGCTCACAAGGAGGCAATATGGGCGAGCGGCGAGGTGGGAGCAATATGCTAAGTGGAGGGCTGAGCGGCCACATTGCTTCTTTGTTGGTGCATAAAATATAAGTTTTATCTGGGAAAATTGAAAGTGATAATTACAATTCAGAAGTGCGATAGTGCCACGTGCAATTTGGGTGTTTTTTGGTGTTAGTTTTTAGCGTGTTTTGTACCAGGTGTGGACAGGAGGGTGTGAAAGAGGTGGTTGGGCACGCTGCGGCGTACTCTAGAAAAACATGGCGGCGAATGAAGATGGTGAAATTGATGAACTTGAACTGAATTTCGAGGAGGAAATGCTAGTGGCGGGTGATGAGGACACGGAGGCGATTGTCTTGCGTGTTTTCGAGAAAAAATTGGCGGGTCGGATTGGGGACATCGTCCAAAAAGAGACTGCAAAGGCGATTGATCAACTAGTGGCAGCCAATACGTCCGGTGGCGAAAAGGCGGCTTCCCGCGCATCAAAGGTAGGCGAGAGCGAACGAAGTACTCCAGGCGGGAGCACTATCGGTAGGCGGTCGGCGAATGGTAACGACCTGAAGATGGGTAGCGACATGGTGGAGCCATTTGACCCAGACGACAAATTCGTCAACGTGGACAGGTGGTTGTCCATGATTGACCAATTAGGCGAGGTGCATGGGTGGTCAGAGTACGAGAAGTCGTATTTCATGCAGATTAAGCTACGCGGCTCGGCGAGAGCGTGGTTCAATAGGCTGGACGATTTTTCCTGTTCATGGTGTGAATGGAAGGCAAAGTTGCGGCAGGCGTTTCCAAGGCAGAATGATTTTGCAGTGTCTCTGGAGGAGTTGGTGGCGCGGCGAAAGCTGCCAACTGAAACGATGACGTCGTATTACCACTCAAAATTGGCGTTGTGTGGACAGTGTGGCGTTATAGGCGAGAAGGCGGTCTCGTGTGTTATACGTGGGTTGCCTGAGGAGTTAAGGGCAAACGCGTATGCATGTAAGTGTGCTACCCCTGAGGCGCTCTATTCTGAGTTTTTGGCGGGCTTGGAGAGGTACCAGACACCAATGTCGACGGCCCTGAAGAGAGGAGACCGGGCAGCTGGATCAGGTGGACCAAGGCGCACCGGTCGTACGTCTCCAGTGGCGGAGAGGCAGGCAGCCACTTCAAAAAAGGATGCTCGGTGTTATAACTGCCAGAAGCTGGGGCATTTCAGCAGTGAATGCCGAGAACCACAAGCAGATCGGTGTCGATTGTGCTACCAGGCAGGTCACAAGCAGGTGGACTGCACCAAGCGGCGACGCACGGACAATGATGGTGGCTCTGGAGGGCGAGGCGTCAAGGTTAGGCTGGTGAGTACCAACTTCGATAAAACCTACAGGCGGGTGGCTTATATAAATGGCGAAAAGGTAAAGGTGTACTTAGACACAGGATGTCAATGCAATTTAATGGCGGCTGATTGTGCAGAACGTCTGGGGCTGCAGGTAAGATCAGAGACAACATTCTTGCAGGGTTTTGGCGGTGGTTTGGGAGCAGCACATGGTGACACTACCTTTAAATTGGCGATAGATGATGTTAATATTAATGTTAAGGCGTTGGTGACGTTATGCGACATTTCTGATGCTGAACTGGTTTTAGGGCAACCGGCAATAGGCGAGAGTGGCGTGACTCTTGTCGTGCAAGGAGGAGTGGCGAGGCTCTGCAGGAGTAATGAAGAGTCCAGAGAGGTTGTCGAGGCGGAAATGAGGAGCATTTCCCTGGAGGAGACTAACACAAGGCGACGTGTTGTTCTCAGAGAAGATGTCATTGTGGAACCAGGCATGGCCGAAATGGTGGGCGTTACCATAGAGGATACACAACCTGGAGAGCAAGTATATATGAAGTACAAAGTGTTCAGAGAAGGTGAAGGAGGGAGTATTGTGGCGATGCCAAGCGGAGTCTTGTGCCAAGGCGATGATGTCAGGGTGTTGGTGACAAATCTCGGCGATAAGAAGCTACAGTGGAAGAAGGGGCGTCTTCTAGCAAGAGCGGAGTATTGCAGGGAGGCGAAGCAAGAAGACATGGCGACAGGAGAAAAATGCAGGGTGAGTACAATTTCTAGACATGTTAGCGATTTAGAGGTTACGATAGGTGATGTATCAGAGGAGGATAAAACAAAATTACTGGCATTGCTTAGGCGTAAAGCAGATTGCTTTTCAACAGGTGAACATGATTTAGGTTTGACACATTTAGGCGAAATGGAGATTAAACTTAACAAAGGGGCGAATGTTTACTATAGGCCTTACAGGTTATCGTATTCGGAGAGACAGAAAGTACGTGAAAAGGTGCAAGGGCTAGTAGAGAGTGGTGTGGTCAGGGAGTCAAACTCTGATTTTGCAAGTCCTATTGTGTTGGTGGCGAAGAAGGATGGCGGTATCCGATTGTGTGTAGATTACAGGGCGCTGAATGCAGTAACGGTGAAGGACAGGTATCCATTACCTTTAATTTCAGATCACTTAGATCGGTTGGCGGGAAAGAGATACTTTACCACCCTCGACATGGCGCAAGGGTATCATCAGGTGCCAATGCATCCTGATTCGATTCACAAGACGGCGTTTGTCACTCCTGATGGTCAATTTGAATATATGAGGGTACCTTTTGGTTTGGCAAATTCTCCTGCAGTGTTTCAGAGAATCGTCAACAGGATGTTAGGAGGGTTGCAGCATGATAAAGTCTTGGCGTATATGGATGACATTTTGCTTCCTTCGGTGACAGTAGAGGAAGGGCTACAACTATTGGAGCAGGTGTTATCATTGATTGATCAGGCGGGCTTTAAGTTAAATTTGGCGAAGTGTTCGTTTCTTAAAGACACTCTTGAGTACCTGGGACATGAAATAGGTGCTGATGGTATTCGTCCAGGTGTAAGGAAGGTGAAAGCTGTGACGCAGTTCCCTACTCCAACTAACGTACATTCGGTGAGGCAGTTTGTTGGTTTGACCAGTTATTTCAGGAAGTTTGTGAAAGACTTTGCACTTTTGGCGCGACCACTAACCCAACTAACGGCGAAGGGAGTTGAGTGGCAATGGGGAGAAGAGCAACAAAACTCTTTTGAGACTTTGAAACAACGGTTGACAGAAAGACCGATCTTGGCGTTGTATGATAGTAAAGCGGATACAGAGCTTCATACCGATGCAAGCAAGGTGGGTTTGGCGGGAATTCTTTTCCAGAAGCAAGCGAATGGCGAATTGCAGGTTGTTTCTTACTTTAGCAGGACTACCACAACGGCTGAATCTACTTATCATAGCTATGAACTTGAGACATTGGCGGTTGTAGAGTCGATCAGGCGTTTCCGAGTATATCTTATCGGTGTACACTTTAAGGTAGTAACCGATTGTTCAGCTGTTAGGGCGAGCTTGTTAAAACGAGATTTGGTGCCTCGTATAGCAAGATGGTGGCTTACGATACAGGAGTTTGATATGGAAATCGAGTATCGACCAGGTGATAGGATGAAGCATGTGGATGCTTTAAGTAGGAATCCGGTGGGTGTAAATGTGATCAGTGTGACTGAGGCAGACTGGTTTATGGCTGTCCAGTTGCAGGATGAAAAGGCGCAGGCAGTTGTCAGGGCGTTGAAACAGCGTAAACCAGACAAGGAGATTAAAAAGAATTTTAGGATGAAAGATGGGCGTTTGTGGCGTAAAACCGAACAAGGTGATCGTTTGTATGTGCCATCAATGGCGAGATTTAATTTGATGCGGAGGCACCATGATGAAATAGGTCATCCTGGGTTTGAAAGGTGTTTTGAGCTTGTTAGGCGGGAGTTTTGGTTTCCTAAGATGAGGAGGTTCATCAAGAAGTATACTGCGGCGTGTATGCAGTGTGCGTTTGCAAAAGGTGAGTATGGCAGAGGCGAGGGGTTTTTGCATCCTATTGAAAAGAGGGCGATTCCTTTTGACACGGTGCATGTAGATCATTTAGGTCCATTTGTCAAAAGTACACGGCGTAATAGTTACGTATTAATGGTGATAGATTCTTTCACAAAGTTCACTATAGCTAAACCCACACGAACTTTGAGTTCAGCTGAGGCGATCGATCGATTACGGTGGATATTTGGTGAATTTGGGTACCCAAGGCGAATAATCTCTGACCAGGGATTGGCGTTCACTAGCAAGGAGTTTGCTGGCTTTCTGGCGGAAAAGGGTGTGAAGCATGTGAGAAATGCCATTGCAACACCTAGGGCGAATGGTCAGGTGGAAAGATCAAACCGCACTATAGTCGAGGCGTTGACCGCAAGTGCAGGGAGTGAGGCGACATGGGACGAGCAACTACCGGAGATAGTGTGGGGCATAAATCATACTGTGAATGCAAGTACTAGGTTTTCTCCTGCTGATTTGTTGTTCTCCTACCATAGCGGGCGGGTGCCAGATCTATCAGGCTGTTCAAAAGACACAGCTAAGGCGGAAAAGGCGAGACTCCTAGGAGCTAGGCTGAAGGCCAAGGAAAATTTGGCTAAAGTCTCTAGGCGGATGAAGGCGAGATATGATAAAGGGCGTAAGGTTGCAACCGACTATAAAGTAGGTGACTTGGTGCTGTGGCGACAAGCAGCGACGGCCGCAAAGGAGAGGGGTGTTAATCGAAAGATTTCAAACAAATATGATGGACCGTATCGTATTGCCAAGGTGCTAGGCAATGACAGGTTCGAAATCGCTTCTCTTAAAGGTGTACGAGGGTATAAGCGATTTAAGGCAGTGGTGGCTGTTGATGCTTTAAGGCGATATCGTAGTGGCGCATGTGTGGCAGGCGAAGAGTTTAGTAGTGACTCTGACGATAGTGAAATTGACAGATCTGGGCGGCAAGATCTAATTGATTTATTAGAAAGTTAGGTGCAATTAATGAGGACATTAATCTTTTCAGGATGGCCGATTGTTACCAGCATAAATATTCCCAATCGGTATGGCGGGCGACATCTATGATCTAGGCGGGATCACTACTCATTCAACTAGAATATCAAGTGGCGAGGGTGTGGTGCATTCTACCTTACCGGTAGTACGTAAGTTAGTTATAAGAAGCGCTCACAAGGAGGCAATATGGGCGAGCGGCGAGGTGGGAGCAATATGCTAAGTGGAGGGCTGAGCGGCCACATTGCTTCTTTGTTGGTGCATAAAATATAAGTTTTATCTGGGAAAATTGAAAGTGATAATTACAAGTATATGCTCATGGCTACGTGATGCCGAAAAAATTTTTTGGGTCTACTAATAGTTCAATAACGGGGTACTTTATAGTTACAGTAAATGATATAGTAGATTTTTTGATCTTGTATGTATTGTAGAGAGTATGTAGAATCCAAGTTTTAGACCTCCAAACCCTTGGCAAATTTTTGTGCAGACGAAAAAACCACGAATTTTTGGCACTTCTTTCAGTTTGTGGCCTATAACTTTAAAACAATGCATCCAATTCAAAATTAAAGAGCATTAAATTTCACTCCGATTGAGTACCTCAAAGTTGAAATTTCATCAAGAGGTGTGGGTGTATTGTTTTAATTTTATTATTTTTATTTTTTTTTTTTATTTTTTGGTAATCTATGAACTTAAAATAACATGCTCTACAACGTTCATTCTATGGATTTTTTCATTTAGATTAGCCGTTTCAGAGCTGAAGACGTTTAAAAAGTTACGTTTATTATGTTTTATAAGTTGGTAAAAATTGTTATTATTCGACTGCCAATTACGCCAAAGTTGTAGAGCATGTAATTTCAAGTTCATAGATTACCTAAACAAAAAATGAATTAAAAAAAAATAAATAAAAATAATATAATTTAAAAAAAACCGCTGCCCAAGGAATCACTACTTCCACATCCAGATTCTCTATCCAAGTCACTCACAACGAAAAAACTTTGTATGTGAAAATGATTGTTTATAGAACTTTAATAATATAATATTTGAAATCCTCTACCCCAAAAACCCATAAAACGATACCCCACATCGGTAGTGGGGTGGGGTTGGTGATAGGGAGGTGGTAGTGGGGGGTGGATGAAGTAAAAAACTATTTTGAGGTTTCTGGTTCCTGTACATGCACTAAATCACATTTTTTTTCATCCCCTTTAATAAGGAGGTGGGGGTGGTAATGGGGGTGGCTAATGCCAAAAATTTATTTGAGACCTCAGCTTCTCTTGTATATACTAATTACCAATTTCATGGACTCTTACCTGCTTGATTTACCCATTTACCCCAAATGTACCCCAATTTACCCCCCAACCCTTCGACGGAACAAGATGAAAATATAATCTAGTTCTAGATCTCGTTAAAGTACATATGTGTACCAAATTTCAAGTCAATATCTTAAACGGTTTCAGAGTAAACGTGCGCACAAAAAAAGTTACAGACAGACCGACAGAAATTTTTTTTTCGCTCAAACTTAGAATCTCGACGTTTCATGACATTTTAAGCCTATTTGGACAATAAAAATTTTTTTAATTTTTTTTGTCGCTACTATACTTCCACTGGACGTGGAAGTAATACGCCCATACCTCTTGATGAAATTTCAACTGAGGTACTCAACTCATTTGAAGCGAAATTTAATGCTCTTTAATTTTGATAATAGATGACTTTTCGGTTGGATGCATTGTTTTTAAGTTATAGGCCATAAACTGAAAAAAGTGCCAAAAATTCGTGGTTTTTTCGTTCCCACAAAAATTTGCCAAGGGTTTGGAGGTCTAAAACTTGAATTCTACATACTCTTTACAATACATACAAGATAAAAAAATATCTACTACCTCGTTTAATGTAACTATCACTCCCTTTCGATGACGCCGTTCCTGAACTATAAAACATGTATTCAAAAATTTTGCAATGGAGGAAATATTTCGTAAAATTTGAAGGTAAAGCTAATTTCTGTATTTTCTTGCAAAATTTAACGAAACAGAAGTGTCACGAGGCGCACAAAGAGCAGACTTGTTAACTCACTATTTTATTCTATTTTTACGCCTCTGATATAGAAGTGGGTCATCGTATCGTAACTACCATCATAGTTTTAAGTATAGCTTGGCTTCCATCCTCCGTAGCCTAACCGTAGCTTTAAGTCCTGATTGTACTTTTTACTACTATGTGGGTGAGGTCCAATTTTCCCTTTGACCCACTGGATATTTCCGTTTCTTCACTGTAGCTTCTCAAGCTCTACTTTACTGGCTTTTGAGGGTAGTGGTATTCCATGATTAAGAACTGGCGCCCAAGCAACCGTACCGTAATTACTGCCAATTCTAGGGTGTCATAAGGACACTTCGCAGCCTCACTGTGCAGTACGTCATAGTATAATTATGTTATCCTATAACAATACGAGATATCGAATTTATAAATGCAACGTAAATGTAAAAGAAACACTGCAAATCAAATAAGCCCCTAGATGCTAGGGCCTCGCATTTAAAGTGATCTGTCCGTAATCCCACCTATAAACATATGTCTTCGTTATTTTTTCAGCTGCAACTATCTGCAACTAACGTTTCTTTCCTCATGTTATATAAGTACTGAGCTTTGCTATGATGCTAAATTCACAACCCAAGCTCACTACAGTTTGTAAGTCAACGTTAAACTTGAGCGACCTATGTTTCTAAAGTCTGTTCGCTGATAGAATCCCGGTCGTATAGTGTAAGGAATATTGTCCGCAGCTCTATCCTTCCTTGTCTTTATTGAAATACGGTTTGTAACCTAATCTGTAACGTTTGTGGTCAAGTCATGACCGACGTGCGGCATTTCTATTGTTCAACAGAAAACCAATTTGCGTAAAGCGTGTCGTCGTCGAATGCGGCTGGCGATTTCAGAGGCGGGTCGATTTTCTGGGAAGTCGGGTATAGCAGGTATAGTCCACTTATTTCAATTAGTGCCTAAGAGGGCAATTACTTCCACATCCAGTGGAAGTATCGTAACGACAAAAAATTTTTTTTTAATTTTTATTGTTCAAATAGGCTTAGAATATCACGAAACGTCGAGATTTTAAGTTTGAGCGAAAAAAAATTTCTGTCTGTCGGTCTGTAACTTTTTTGTGAGCACGTTTACTCTCCCTCATTACCACCCCCACCCCATTATTAAAGGGGATGAAAAAAAATTGTGATTTAGTGTGTGTACAAGAACCAGAAACTTCAAAATGTTTTTTTACTTCATCCACCCCCATTACCAACCCTTATCACCACTCCCACCTCGCTACCGATGTGGGGTATCGTTCTATGGGTTTTTGGGGTAGAGGATTTCAAATATCATATTATTAAAGTTCCATAAACAATTATTTCCACATACAAAATGTTTTCGTTGTGAGTGACTTGGATGGAAAATCTGGATGTGGAAGTAGTGATTCCTTGGGCAACGGTTTTTTAGTCTTGTTCTATTGTTAAAATAGTAAACATGCATCCTGGTGAATTTTTAAAATCCGCAATCACAGCAGTTAGTTTTGAATTTGTTGGAATATTTTCAAAAGGAAAATGAAAATGGTGGAATTTAATTGTCAATAAAAGCTGTTTAAAGGCGAGGGGGTGAGGCTTTAAAAATCGATGAAAAGACTGTAAGAAAAATAGCTAAAAACGACAAAGAAAATGTGGAACCTCAAGCTTCGGTTAAACGGAATTGTAAAAAGTCCAAAACAGAGTTACACGATGCTGTAGAATATGAAATAAAAAAGGTTATTTACGATATGATGTCTGATCATAAACATATTTTCTTGGATATACTTTTAGAAGAGCCAAAATCTAGAGCAATAGTTAATATTGGCCGTACCAGTTTATATAAAGTGATTAAAAAATTGGGCTTCTCCTTTAAAAAAGATGACAATAGAAAAGTACTGTGTGAAATACCACAAATTTATCTAAAACAGCTAGAGTTTTTAATCAAATACGTAAAAAATTTGAAAAGAAAGATGTAATTAATGTTCTTAGACGAAACTTGGATCTTTAGCAGAGAATGATTAAAACGTTCTTGGCAAGATGATTCCACAGAAGGTAAAAGATCTATAGTTGTACATGCAGGATCTATTCATAGCTTTGCTGTAGGTGCGAGTTTAGTTTTCTTCACCAAGAATAAGTCAGCAGATTACCATGACAACATGAACTCTGAAAATTTTGAAAAGTGTCTAAAAGAGATTTTTGCCGGGGTCTCAAAATCCAAGCATTATTGTTTTAGATAATGCTAAGTACCACTCTCAGGTTGAAAAAACAATCAACCCGATCTTGGACGAAAGAAAAAATACAAACTTGGTTAAAGACCAAAAACATAGATTTCAGTGATACCGCATTTAAAGTCGAATTGCTCCAAATAGCTGGGGCTAACAGAACAGAGCCATACTATGTTGCCGACAATTTAATTAAAGAGCATGGACATAAAGTACTGTGGCTTAGACTAGTATTACTATGAGAAGATGCCAGGGCGGAGCCAAAATGCGCGAATATTTTTACCAGTGGCATAGCTTTATCTGGGGTATAGGGATGTGTAATTGCAATAAAAGTTTCGCGGTCAAGGAACTGTGAAAATGGAGTAGATTAAAACTTGCCAACTGTTACGAGTAACCTTTGTTCAGGAGAAGTGTAAGAATAGTAAGTTCTACTAAACTTTGCCTAATAAAATTGTTTTATTATTATTATTACCGTCGCCGCCGCTCTACTGCAGGGCATCGCCGCCACTGGTGTTGACATTGAATGTCACGTAATTCTTTCTCATTGGCTTAGAATGATGGAGTGCACAAACTCGTTTCTGCGCATATTTTTTGCTGGCATCTTCTCATAGTCATACTACTTTACACCATATTACTGTCAGTTCAACCCAATAGAACTTGTTTGGGGAATTTGTAAGGAGTACTACGACAAACACATCGGGAAAGATGGTTTTAGTGACGAAGCTGTTCTTACCGAATAAGGCTTTATCTCAAGTGTCGAGCTCAATTTGGTCCAAGTGTGTAAATCACACAAATAAATTGATTTTAGATACATATGATCGAGAGGTTCATACTGAAGAAGTTATGCCACTCATTATAAGTGTTAATAATGAAAGCGACGATGAGGACTCGGAAGAATTAGACATTGACAAAGAAAACTAAATTTATTTATTTATCTTATATTAGGCATTTTAGGCCAGGAAACGAAGACATTAATTCGGAAATAAATAGTGCTCAACGGATTATTATAAGTTGTAGGGTTGACCCTTAGGAGTAACATACCAAAAGTCCCCAGTCGTGGGCCTTGTGCGTTAGGCGGGAGGGGGTGGAAAGGATCGGTTTGTAGGTTTTTCATTATTATCTCGAAAACTAAGCATCCTAGCGAAAAGGTCACACTATTCAAAATGAAAGTAAATTAAATTGTCTACAAAGAAGATCCTATTCATTTTTTCGCTAGGAGCAGTAGTTAAGGGCGTACGTGAGTTTGAAAATGCGAATAGCTGGAAAAATTGTGTATTGTGGGAGGTAATGCTTAACAAGTAGAAAATGTTATAATATTACAAGTATTTACAAGGCCATATTAAGTAATTGGTCGAGTTCATCGACAAGATCATCATCATCGTCGTCGCCGTTGATGCTGACGATTGGAGGGCCGTTGGTACATGAAGCGCGGCAACTGCTGCACACAAGCGAGCAGGGTATGCCTGCTTTGCGGCACCCGCAACGGCCCCCGCAACCAGTTTTGTACTTAAACTAATAATCCGTTGAGCACTATTTATTTCCGAATTGAGGGATTTTTCGGTCTTCGTTTTCTGTACTATTTGTATTTTACTGCCACATTTGTTTCATATAGGGTTCGGTAAAATATTAAGTATATATTTTTATTTTAAGTTTACACATACTTATTTGATAAAATTCTATTAATGAATAAAAAAAGATTAAGCTGCAACTATTTAAGTGTATTTATATTGTATATTTGCATACTTTTTACTTAAAACCAAAACAATTCAATATAATAATTTATTTATTTAACTTAAAACTATAAATTTACAATATTATATATGCTTATAATTCAATAGCCTTTAAATAAATCTAATTAAATACATGAAGTAAAATATAAAACAAAGCGACACTGTGCATTCAAAAACACCAACGAGCCTCCTGCATCTTAGTTCAGACGTTCGTGACGTCACACCGGGACTCTATCAGCGAACAGACTTTACATTTTATTCATATTACATTTCCTCCCAACCAAAATTAATTAACATCTACATTATTTCAAAATACTTTAGTGAATATTAAAAGGTTTACTATGTAAATTACCTTTGAGTTTACTAATCAATTAAAGTCGACTGGCGAAACGCACGTCGACTGTAGTACTCTGTATATTGACGTATGTAAAAACTATTTCATTGTCATTAATGCTCCTGCTCTTATGAAAATAGAAAAAAGAAACAATTTTTAAGTTTTTCTTGTCTAAATTGAACCACTTTGTGGAAATAAAAAATATTTCGGAACTGAATAATTTTAATGTTTCATTTACTTAACAAGTTGAATGCACACAGTAAGCAGGTTTGTAAATAAATGAAAAGACAAATGATACAAAGGCATCGACGATATGTTACATGCATTCACCTACTACCACTGTCGATTTGGATTACAGAGGACAATAGAACATGAAAGCAGTAATTGAAATTTCAAACTAGCATTCACTTAGTTCCCTTTGATTAAAAATGTATGTGAATATGAGCGTATATGGCGATTTAGTATTGATTATGAAAATCATCATTTTAGTTCATGATACATACCGGGTATCTTTCTAAAACAGAATACAGGTGATAACGCAACGACGTGGAATAAAATGAACCTATTTGTTAGATTATTTAATCTAGCCTACAATGGATCACAGTCTAAACGACTACCAGAACTTAGGACAGCGATAGACAGCCCATTTTATATTATCAATCAATAGTGTCAATTTGACCTTTATCAATTTACAGGGCAGTCGGAAATAAAATATATCTCTAGATTTTCGCTCATATATTTTTTTTATTATTCGATTTTCTTTATGTTGCATTTATAATAAAATTTTATTGATGTTTTAGATATATACATGACACATGTTATTGAAAAAACTAAGTATTGAGAGTATCGTCTATAATGTAAGTAATTGTAAACAGCTAATAATTATTGCAAAAAAAATCAAATACTTAAATTTGACCCATTGGCTCAGTAATTACGTGTTATGATTGAGATGACGGGTTCGAATCCTGGCTAGTGGCCATTTTAATGTGTTACCCAGACGAGAGTAGTCCGCCGACCGTCGATCTCGACGGTGAATAAGGCTAATGCGACGAACCGCGACCGTCTAGTAAAGTCACATTATTTTTAGCCTTTCGGCTCTCCACCTTCAACTAGAAAGGATACGGCCTTAGAGGCGTTCAGGCATAATCTCATGGGTGGTAGTTTCGCACCACCGCCCACTCGAACGAGTGCGTGAACCAAATGGCCGAACCTGCGTTCCTCTCGTACTGAGCAGGATTACTATCGCAACGACGAGTCATCAGTACGGTCTAAGCCCATCTCACGTTCCCTATTAGCGGTACTTTGCATATTACCGGAAAACTAAACAATATAATCATCATTTTTACTGACTGTATTAATATTCAGATCAATTCTTAGCTAGATCAAATGTTTCTAAAGACAATTTTAACAAAATATAACAGTAGCGGGTGCATGTTATGCTGTAGAAAAAATGTTGTCGTCGAAAAGATTATTGGCGCCCTTAAAGAGGCTTGGTTATGATACTTAAGGTTTTCGACTGGCTGGAGTATTGTTGTTTAGTGCCAGATGTGTGAAGACATTTTGGTAGACCCAAAATATAATAAAAAAAAAGAAAGAATGGATACTCAACTCTGACTTTAAACATTTTGGAACTTGAATCATCGTTGCCAAATCAATTTTTAGATACTTTTAATCGTATGATCGTAATTGGCCAAAATGCCAAACGACAGATCTTGTTATAAAGATTTGATAATCGTGAAATGGAACGAGAAAATAACTGAGCTAAAAAAAAATACCACTTTAAATCGTGAGACGTGCAAGTGCGCACACATGCTCAATTTATCCAGCATTTCATTACTATTGCCTCTCTTCACTGAGCTCTCAACCTGTTTCTCAATGCTGGGCTGTAGTTTGGACATTGTGAGATCAATAGCCAAATGTCTCAACCATGGTCAAGCAGGGCCGGATTATCCACAAGGCTAAATAGGCTATAGCCTAGGGGCGCCGAAGCGCGAGGGGGCGCTTCAGCAATTCAAAACTAACTAATTTTATCTCCCGATGGCCGACGGATGACATTTACTATTTACCATTAACTTTTGAAAATAAAATGTATTGTAGCGTCGTATAATGCATAAGGGCTGGCGAAAAAAGTAGCCACAAAATATCGTTGGCATAATGAGAGTAAAAAATTGTTTGTTTAAGCAAAGACAAGCATAAAAAGCTTTTGTACCCGCTGTCTTATCTAGGCCGAAATTAATAAATTTGTATAAGCCTATGTATATTCTATGTAACTATTTTGGTTGCATTTTATAATTATATCCATATTAAGAATTATAAATACCAAAACACCTAACTATTCATTTACTTGTATTTAATTTTCAGAGATCTGACAGGGGCGGGTTAAGGTAAATTTTCCACCCGGGCGGGAGCACTTTTTGGCGCCCTTTCCTGAGGTCATCACGGACGTACTTTATACTAAAGTACAAGGATATCCCTTCGTACTCCGCGATCACTACTTGGGGGCAAATAGAAATCAGAAAAAAAAAAAATTTCGCCTCATGGGGGGGGGGGGTGTTATTAGAGATCTGAAAAAAATGTATCGTCTCATGGAGTGGGTACTATTAGAAATCCAAAACATTTTTTTGCCCTCTGACGCCCCTCCTTTACCCTCAATTTGGCGCCCCGGGCAACCGCCCCTGGAATCTGAGAGAGAAGTAAATAATAAGAAATAAGAAATGCGATACAACTTTAAGTAGAGTCATCCTGTTCATACGTTGAAAGTAATTATCGATATCTGAAGTTTTTATTGCCGTCATCCTTCCGGGTATAGCCTGAGGCCTTTCTTAAGGAGTCTACAGACGATCCAACCAACCAACCAACCAACCAACCAACCTTCGCGGTACACTTTGAAGATTGCCATGCGAACTCGTAAAACTGCTGGAGTCCAACATTGTCGGTACGCTTTGAAGACGCTGGAATTTCAGCAGACCAGCTAACTTTTACGAGTTGTCATGGCTATTTTCAAAGTGTACCGAGAAGGTTGGCTGGTTGGTTGGTCGGGTCGTCTGCGTCTTTATATCTGCGTCGGTACTTTCCTTTATACAAGAAAATTATTTATTTGTTATTTGATTATTTTATTTTGATTATTTCACTCATTAACGCTATAGCCAATGAGAGCCCGTTTTTCCACAACATGTCACCAATCAAACGTCATTAATATTGCGAAAATTTTTTGACGTTTTGTGTCGTCAAATGTTCTCGGCAAATAGAACAAATCGTGCTTTTAAATGTTATCTATAAATATTCTTCTCTAGCTTATTACTAATTGTTAACGTAAATTGTAAATTGTAGTATTGTATTAATAACCTAAAAAGCCAATGCTCTGTGGAACTTATATAGGTTGGGGACAAGTTATACACAGCTTTCAATGGCTTAATACCTAACGTAATTACAAAATAATTTTCACAACTAAAATTAAATATAAATATCCACGAAGCAGACAAATTAATTATTTCATGATAAATACACAAATGTAGGTACTCACGTATGATAATTAATCAATCATCACAAAGCAGCTAACACTTATTCGGAAAATCAAAACTCTGCAGTATCACTATATATATTATAATTCGTTGTACTTTAAAGTCTCTCTACTTAAACAAGCAAACCTTAACTTAACTATTAAACTTCTCAAATTAGAAACGAGGATTAAATACATAAATATGTATTAATAAACACTTTAATATAATAATTCAATTCACTGTTTAGGCCAGCAGTTAAGTTAAGCTAGCGTTACTAGATGGCGGTACCATACCATCTGAGTCGGCAGCCTTAGAACGTAATAGCGATAGATTAGTAATATGCAATTTGTGTCGTTTATCCCGTAATGTGATTGGTCGAAGCGTGCTTTGTTGGGATGACTAGTCTTATATGTTACAGTACCTATGGTTTAACGTATATTGTTTTTCTTGATTGTCATTATTTAAACCTACTTTGTTTTTTATTAGATGAGTCGCTTTGGAAATGCATTTTTATGTGACGTAAATGATGAAATTGAACATAAAGGTGAGTAATCTCTAAAAAGTAACAAGGAAACGTCTGAAGGCAATTAATTACTGAACATAATATTGAAGATGTACTTAGTGAATTATTTATTCGTGAAATATTCTCCACAAATACCACTCGTGCTTCTAAATTTTATCTATAAATATTTTCTCAAGCTAAGTTGCCATAAGGTTAATATAACTCATGCAAATTGACAGTTTATTATCAAAGATTAAATCCCTCCCGCTAAAGCGGTCGGGATTTAATCAGATAATAAACTGTCAATTTGCACTCTTTATATTACCAGGCAACAACGCTTTCGAAAAAATTTTACCGATAAAATTTCAAGCACTAGTGATATTACATACGATAAAATTATCGAATTTATTACCTCTGTATTGTATAGTTCAGTGAAGAGTTGTTTACCTAAACCCGTGGATACTACAAAAAAACACCCGACCTGCGCTGCACTTTATATAGACGATCCAACCAACCAACCGACCTTCTCGGTACACTGAATATTGCTATGCGAACTCGTAAAAGTAAGCTGGTGTGATCCAACATTGTCGGTACGCTTTGAAGACGGAATTCCAGCAGACCACCTCACTTTTACGAGTTGTCGTGACATTTTTCAAAGAGTACCGAGAAGGTTGGTTGGTTGAGTGGTTGGATCCTCTTTATACCTTCCGCGCCGGACTCACTGTTCGTCCGAAAGCGAAAAACGCTGCAGTTTGACCGGCATGTGCCAGCTCAATTTTTGTGCCAATTAAGGAAATGTCTACTTCTCTTATATGTTCCTTTCCAACTATATCAACATTTTACAGGATTATTTATAGGAAAATAGGAACGGAGAGAGATAGATATTATATGTTTTCGCTCCTCTAGTAATGCCCCTGCTCTTTATTGTAGCCGCTGGCCACTCAGGGCCGGATCATTCATATGGCTAACTAAGCTATAGCCTAAGGGGGATAATGCAATATTTCTGCCCCCCCCCCGCTCGTAAATTTCGAATTTGGACAAAACAATATTTTTTCAGATTTCTCCTCTCCGCTCATCATTTTTTTCATATTTCTAGACCCCCCCCCCTCCCACCACGTCAATTTTTGCCCCCGTTCCTCAGTTTTGAATCTGGGTAAAAAATGTTTTTTAGATTCCTCCCTCCACCTGATCAATTTTGAATAAGAGGGCGCAAGTACATTATTAGCCTAGGGGCGCGTCGATCCTTAATCCGGCCCTGTGGTGAAGTACCAATTATGTGTATGGACCAACCGTTATATGCATTGACAAAGCTGCCACAATGGAATCTTCCGGAATATTACGTAATATTTGCTCAGTTTCATGCTGAGCAAGTGTTTTTAAGATTAATTGGGAAGTTTATGGAAGGCTCTGGCTGGATAGGAGTAGTAGATAGCTCATGCAGATCGTAGATTGTTTAAGAGGTCGCTTGGCCCTGAATTGGCTTTTCTTCACCTCGACCTAAAAGATCTACTTTGAACTACCCTACAACTAGTTGTTACCCAGGATTCCAAGACAAAGCAAAGCTTGCGATTTTCCTGGGAGTTCATTTCCCTGTCTTCAAGCGTTGATTCGGCTTGTTCTAGGTACTTTAGCCTAATGCGAAATAGTACCTTGCATTCACAAAGTATACGTTCCACAGTCTCAGTTGCAGCTTCAGCTCAAATAAGTTTGAGATCCAAAAGATTTTATATTATGGACATAAATATAATCTTGTTTTATTTCCATTTCACTTTTATTTTCGCACTTCTGTTATTAGCATTAGTTGAATGAATAGTGTATATATAAACCCCATTAACTTGATTTAACAGGAAATAATTACTTCAAATTAGTGATCAGGAAGCAACAAACAGTTGCGAACCGTACCTAACATGTTCATGTGCGAAATATTCGATTACTTGATATTTTAAACACCTTAATATGAGGTATGGCGACCATATTGATTTTTAACGAAAAATAAACGTCATTCTTGTGTTCAGGAGGTTAACATTAACTAGAAATCACACCCTACATGAAAAATTTAGACTAAGTGGATTTTTCCAAAAGATTGCCGCCATCTTGGTTCCTAAAGGAAAATGTTGACGCATCCTAATCGAAAATGAATCTCCTTAGAGTAAAGAACAACCGTTTCAATTGGCATACTGTGGAGTTGAAATAAAGCGAAAAAATTCGTACCATGCCCACTAACATCTAGTTCAACAATTAAACTACACAAAAAACTTTGTAAGATTTCGTACACTAAATTTATGTTGGGAAAAAATTCAAGATTTTGGGATAAAAGTCAAGATCCTGTAGATATAGCACCAATAGATAGGCAAGCATCAGACCGATATGACAGACTGGCGGAATTGAAAGACTTTAATTTTTGTAGTCTGAAACATGAAAACCTGGATAAATCTCAGAGAATGATTTTTTCACGATTACAGTACTTCCCATCGGTAAGTGAAGGAAGTAAAAGAGTATTTTATGGTACACTTCTCCAAAAAAACCTTTGTAAAAAATTTGTCCCGGATTAAACACTGATGATCCTGGAGCAGCATAAACATACACTAGCTCCAGTCTTTCCACTTAATAAAAAATTATCAGAAGGGGTATTAAGGTAATCGAGAAAGGGATATGACTACACAAATCCGACCACATTGCTAGTACACTTTCAAAATTGCTTTTGCTTAAGATGCAAACGAGCGAGTCTATTCGATAAAGTTCAGGATTTCCCTTGAACCCACCGTTTGGTTACCTCTGTCACAAATCCATTTCGCGCACAAATATATATCTATAAGTTTCTATTGCAATAAATATAAATAGATTTATGCAGGTACCGCACTACGTGGAAATATCAATAATTTTCTGTTTCCACAGACAATTTCCTTTTCATTCCTCGTACACTGCAAGCTCGGTTTGTCGGATACGGTTACAACACTAAGACTCTTTGTTCCTCCCGTCCGTTGTTTCCGTGTGTATGAGCCCTGTGTAAATTAATTAAGTGTGTCAGATCGAGTGCACCAGTGGTTACTGATCCCTCTTTCAAAGTCTCTGCCCGAGGAATTGTATTGTAAGTTTCAATGTCGACCGGGGAAGCTCGGCAAAGAGATGAGAATGTTTTTGTTGCACGATTCACTAGTCTAGAAAGAAATAAATGTGTTTAGACGATTAAGAAAGAATTACGCCCACGTTTACAATTTAATTTAATGAAAATGTATAAAAAACTGGCTTACTATTTATTTTCTTTTGCTACATCTGCGGGGTATGGAGCTGGGGGAACATACATACATAAAACATTTCTTTATAAAAACTTTAATACCTTTTGAAAAAATGATCAGATCTTAATTAAAAAAATAAATAATGGGAAGGAGTGAAGCTTTTATTATAATTCTTAATAGTCCGGTGATTTTAGATTCAAAAATAACGATTTCTCGGAAAGTTTTGGGACAAGCCAAAAATTAGCCAACCCGCTACAGAATTTCCTCAGGAATCCGAAAAAAATAGTGTTGACCACTCAAAATGGCGGCTTTAATTGTTATTCAGCTATTTGTAAACAAAATGAATTTTGCAACTTACTTGTTTGCTTATATCTTCGCTTCTAAAGGTCGTAGAAAAACGTTCGACCCGTCAATTTCTTCGTTACGGGTTCCCCTATAAGGAAAGTATATGCAAAGAACGAATTTTTGATTGTTAATAACATTTTATGACAAGAAACTAAAAAAATTGAATTTCTCGATCCTCGAACTTTGAAGTACTGTAGAAACAAATATAAAATCTGCATGTTAACGATATTATGAGAAGTAGTACATATTTTTACCCTTAATGAAATGCACTTTGTCCCGTTGTAAAATACTAATTATTTTTTTTGCAATTAATTTATAAAAAAAAAATCAAACTGTTATACTAAAAAATCATATTAATATTTTACAGCTGTTTCGGTAGAAACATTGTGTTTGACGTACATTTACATAATCAAAAAGAATATTTCAAAAAAATTTTAATTTGCGACTTTTTTACCCAAAAAATCAATTTTGCAACATAAACAAACACACACTTTGAGGGTATATTTAGTTAAATTTTCAAGTAAAAATATTTTCAAATTTCGCCGTAATCACAAAAAAACGTGAAATCTTCATATCTCGGCTCCAAAGCATCGGAGCAAAATTTTTTTTTTCTTAAATTCGTGTTTTTTTGTGACAATTAAAATGCCGTTAGTTGCAATAAATTTTAAGCAAAATCCACTGAGATATTTACATTTGTTTAAGTTGCAAAATTGATTTTTTGCGTAAAAAAGTCGCATATTAAAATTTTTTTGCAATATTCTTTTTGATTATGTAAATGTACGTCAAATACAATGTTTTCACCGAAACAGAACTGTAAAATATTAATACGATCTTTTAGTATAACAGTTTGAATTTTTTTTATATAAATTAATTGCAAAAAAAATAATTAATATTTTGCAACGGAACAAAGTGCATTTCATTAAGGGTAAAAATATATACTATTTCTCATAATATCGTTAACATGCAGATTTTATATTTGTTTCTACAGTACTTCAAAGTTCGAGGATCGAAAAATTCAATTTTTTCAGTTTTTTGCCATAAAATGTTATTAACAATCAAAAATTAGTTCTTTGCATATACCTACCTTATAGGGGAACCCATGGCGAAGAAATTGACGGGTCGAACGTTTTTCTATGACCTTTTTAGAAGCGGAGACATCAGCAAACAAGTAAGTTGCAAAATTCATTATGTTTACAAAAAGTTGAATAACAATTAAAGACGCCATTTTGAGTGGTCAACACTATTTTTTTCGGATTCCTGAGGAAATTCTGTAGGGGGTAGACTAATTTTTGGCTTGTCCCAAAACTTTCCGAGACATATTCCTAATATCACCGGACTATAACGGTAACATTTGTTTTATGCACTGACAAACAAATTCAAATTTTTGTAGTAAGTTGACATATTTTTTATTTTTTATTTTTGTGAACTGAATAGTTTACAATTTTTTTTCCCAAATGCTCTCAAATGAACAAAATGCAAATTAAAGGTAAGGTCTATTTTTAATTATCAATTTTTTCATTATAACGCGCATTCAACAGAAATTCACAATTGAATGCCTTGTATCGTAAAATCGGAGTTTCCTTTTTTTTTAATGTATACAGAGCGTTTCATTAATAATTGGTCATACCACGACCAGCTTTAATGTGAACAGGCCGGAATGTACGATGTGACAACGCTGCAATCTTAAACTCTGTCAGTCCTACTAACATAGTCTATGTAATGAAGGAAAAAATAGTGTAAATATTTCGTGCAAAGACGAGATTACCTTCACCCCCCGATTTCGAGGGTGCTGAACACGATGGAAGTGGTGGAAGAAGTTTTTGACCGCCGCAACCCCCTGATGCGGCCAAAAACCATCCGTTTTAACCACCCCTTTTAGGTATCCCTGTATGTTTTCACATATAAACTGGTCTGGGGAGTGATTTATCGAAGGGTTATACTTGAAATTACATGGAAGAAGGTTATAGAGTAGGTGGAATCCAGACAGCAGGCCTAGGGGGTTGATTTATCCTCCCTACGAGTGGAAAATCATTTTTTTTTATGATTCGGCCTCGTTTTTGAGGTCGCTGATCACGGGAAAAATATTCAGTTTTAGTTCTAACCCCTCCTCATCCCTCAAACTGGAAGAAACCACCCCTCACTCACCAGAAAGCATGCCAGGATTTACAGGTTTTTCGACACATGATCATTATTCCTGTGCACAACCCTTCATTTTTCACGGAAGAGAAGGTGGTAGCGACCTAGGGGATTGATTAAACCCTCCAAGGGGTGTAAAATTCATTAATCACACTTTGGATCGTCAATACGCCCTCCCCGTTTTCGCAGGCGCTGATCACGATAAAAATATTCACCGTCATCTGCGACTCTTCTCAACCCCCATTTTGTTGTCCTATAATGGACGGAAACTTAGCCTCATCCACCAGTTATCGCTAGGGCGATGATTGTGTAGGTTGCTGAGTAGGGTATAATGATTTCTTTATCGGGGAGTAATGAATAATAAATTTTGTTGTCAATGGCAATGTTGTTTATTCAAAGAATTACATGAAAATATTTTTATGACAAAATAAATTATTTGCTTACAATTAATTTAACAATCTAGCATAACAATCATATTCTTCAAAATGCACATCACACGCGATCTCTTCTCCTTCGTCATCGCCCCAGCGATAACTGGTGGATGATGGTAAGTTTCCGTTACCCGGGGCATTGCACCAGACACTAACATAAAGTTTTCCATTTCTCTCTCCTTCCACACACCATAAGCATCTTTGTATCGTTCAGATTTGGATACTGCACCGTCATAAAAATGTTTTATGCACACCACTGAATATTTTGTAGGCTGACAATTTTTCCTAGAAATTCTCTTTAGCCACTGTTTCCTCAGTTCTGGTTCTTTGGGAAATCTAAAGGCTCGGACATAACCTTCAGATGAAGAACTGTAATTGCTTGTACAAGCAATTAGGCTAGGTACACGATATTTATCCGGCATGTTGTTATTGTTTTTAGACCCCAGACCTAGAATTAATTAAAATTATTTTATTGGTTTTGGTAGTAAAAGTGAATTGAATTAAAAATATAGCTTGCATAAAAGTAAGGTTATAACGTAATTTGACGCACAAAAAGTGATTTCAGGTGCGAACGGTGCGATAGATACCCATATATTATAATTAAAATAATAACTACTTACTTTATAAAACACAATTTATGAAATTACACCAACAGAGAGGCACTTTGTATGTATTATAATGCCAATTTATTCGTGACAGATTACTGTACAACTGTTTTGTTTTGCTAAGAAAGGAATGAACCACACGTTGCCACATTTCCATATACCGGCCTGTTCACATTAAAGTCGGTCGTGGTCATACGCGAACTGAAGGTTAGCCCACATTATGAAGATTTAGCCAAAAATACTTGAAAAAATGTGCCTCCTTACTGAGATACAGGGTGCTGAAGTTAAAAATTAAAAAATTATTTTCACATATTATTTTAAAATGAATTAATATTTCTTTACCATATTTGGTAGATAGTGTTAGTGGTCCAATGCGCATAATATTAGCGAAAGAATTGATTCCTAACTATTACCAGAGGTCCAGGGTAGAGAGGGTGAAGGTGTTTCCCCCCCTTCATTTGTACGCCACTGGCCAAATATATGTTTTCTTGGTTTTCTTTTATTTTTCAATAATTTTTACCTAAAAAGAAGGTACTCTTAATACATTGCTCTAGAGTGCCTACTCCTCGAGATATTTGAATTCGAAAAAGCGGCTATATGGTATTTAAATTTAAGTGTTACTCATCTCACAAATAAATTTCTAATCACTTTGACATCTGACTATTGCCTTATTGTTTTTGTACATAGTGGGCTGAAACAATAATGTTTTTACTTAGTAGGCTAATGATATTTAGTTTTCCTAGAACTGTCAAACGTTAGTTTTGCCATAATAGGAGTTATTTAACAGTTCACAAAACTTATTTATTGATAATGTCCCGTCATAATAATTTGTCAAATACGGAAATGCGACATTATATGTATTTGTGCACAAGAAAATTACAATACACGTGCTGCTTCTCGAAGATATTTGGAATGATAGGGGAAATTGGCATATTTCGTCCCAAACGTAATGTAGACCGCCCAAAAATAATTAGTGTCAATCAAAAGGATGACGTTTTAGTAAGAATTGCTGAAGATCCCCATCTGAGTACAAGACATTTATTGGCAACTGCTGGAATAAGCAATGCTTTCATTTTTAAAATACTCAAGAAAGAAAAAGTTGCGACCATATCATTTCACCCCTGTTCAAAATTTGTTACCTAGGGATCTTCCTCAGCGAGTGAAATTTTCACAATTTATTCGAGGTAAACAAAGGGAACACTTTAATTTTATTAAAATTATTAACTTCACAGACGAAGCCACATGCACCCGAGGAGTTTTTAATTGGATAAATGCTCATATCTGGGATATTTATAATCCACATTTATCCAGAGACCACATTTCCAGCATGAATTTAAAATGAATGCGTGGCTTTTAGGACATCGTTTGTTTGTCGGGTCCATATGAACTACCAACAAATTTGAACGGTAATTCATATTTAGAATTTCTTCAAATTGATTTTTTCATAAGCTGGAAACTTTGTCATTAAAAAGGAGAAATATCTGGTTCATGCAAGATGCCTCATTATTCTATTGCAGTCCGCAGTTACTTAAATGAACAATTTCCACAGGAAGCAAATTTCAATGGCTACCTCGTAGCCCAGATTTAAACCCGTTAGATTTTTACTTTTGTGGCATATGAAATTATTAGTTTATGCGCAAACGATCATCAGTCGTCAAGAATTATGGCAACAAGTACAGAATGCTGCCAATTTTATCAGAAACTAGACCAACGTATTTTTAAAGTAAGGAGATCTTTTAGCCCAAGATTAAGAAAATGCATCGATGTCAATGGAGTCCGATTTGAACACTTATTAAAATAAATTATTACAACCTGCAAAACGTATTGTTTCATTTTCAAAGCTTTTTCGAATTCAAATATCTCGAGAAACAGGCACTCCAGAGCAATGTATTAAGAGTACCTTTTATGCGTAAAAATTATTGGAAAATAAAAGAGAACCAAGAAAACAAATATTTGGCCAGTGGCGTATAAATTAAGGGGGGTAAACCCTACCGTGGATCCCTGGCAATGGTGAGGAACCAGTTCTTTCGCTGATATTATGCATCCTGGACCACTAACACTATCTACCCAATATGGTAAAGAACTATCAAGTAATTTTAAAATAATATGTGAAAATAATTTTTCAATTTTTAACTTCAACACCCTGTATCTAAGAAAGGAGGCACATTTTATCTAAGTGTTTTTGGTTAAATTTTCATATTTTGAGCTAAGGATTCTTGAGTCAGCGTATGACCAATTATTAAAGAAACACCCTGTATATCCAATACTGAATACTCACATTTGTTTCAATTGTGACCTACGGTGAATGAAAGATAATATCCGTCCCTTCGATTGTATATAACGAAATTTGTCCGAGGGGCACAAGCAGCTCCACGTCTGTGCGCTTTTCATATTAATTTGTGTGTGTCAGTTACATTTTTTCGTTTTGGCATATTTCGACAATTTTACTGTTTTTAGTTATTTTACAGTGATTATCAAAATTATTTTGACCCGTGAATAATTCCTACAAGGCATTTTACTTCCACATCCACATCCAGTGGTAGTGACAAAAAAATTTAAAAAATTTTTATTGTTCAAATATGCTTAAAATGTCATGAAAGATCGAGATTTTAAGTTTGAGCGAAAAAAATTTTCTGTCTGTCGGTCTGTCTGTAATTTTTTTTTGTGCGCACGTTTACTCTGGAACCGCTTGAGATATTGACTTGAAATTTGGTACACATATGTACTTTAACGAGATCTAGAACTGGATTATATTTTCATCTTGTTCCATCGAAGGGTAAATTGGGATAAATTTGGGGTAAATAGGTAAATCAAGCAGGTAAGAGTCCATAAAATTGGTATTTAGTATATACAAGAGAAGTTAAGGTCTCAAAAAAATTTTGGCATTAGCCACCCCCATTACCACCCCCACCCCATTATTAAAGGGGATGAAAAAAAATTGTGATTTAGTGTGTGTGCAAGAACCAGAAACCTCAAAATATTTTTTTTACTTCATCCACTCCCACCCCACTACCGATGTGGGGTATCGTTTTATGGGTTTTTGGGGTAGAGGATTTCAAATATTATATTATTAATTACAATTATTTCCACATAAAAAATTTTTTCGTTGTGACTTGCATTGGATAGAAAATCTGGATGAAGAAGTAGTGATTCCTTGGGTAGCGGTTTCTTATTTGTATAATCTAGGGGAGAGAGGAGTTGTCACACACAATCATTAGTTATTGTTTTCTACGATAATATTGTTGCCGCTACGGCCACCATGTTGAAAAAATGAAAGTTAAAATAGGTTTTTCTCAACTACCTTATTTCCTGTTAGTTCTACCCTAAAATTAGGAATTACCAATATTGTATAAAATGAAAAAGCTACAACTACTTTGTTTAAACTATTTTTCTTTCAATTATCTCGGTCGCCGTTGCTCTTATTTAGTAATTAGATATTATCAATATTGTAGATTATAAAATTCCCCAAAACTTTGTTTTAAACAATTTTCTTCCACGGGTCAATTGTTTGAAAATTACAGCAGCTCAAAGTTTAAAAAGTCTTGAATTTCGGAAAAATGTTTGCCCTGTTGTTCCGACGTTATTAGTACTCATTACTAATTTTGCATAAAAAATAAAAGTGACTTGCAGTAGTGTTATTTCTATAAAAAAATTAATTTCTTTCACTGGTCTGTCAACACAACAATTTTTCTCTCTTGGCTATTAGCTTTACGATTTACGCTCGCCCAATGTGAAAATTTCACTGCAAATTTTTTCATTTATCCCCACTGCTTCTACTTAGTAATTAGCCATTATTAATATTCTAGATTATAAAATTTCCTAAAACTTTTGCTCGGACAATTTTCTTTTACTATCACTTGTTTGCAAATTACAGCGGCTCGAAAATGTTTGTCAAACTTCGAGCTGCTGTAACTTTAAATTATTTCATCGTGGTAAAAATTGTTTCAACTAAAGTTCTGAGAAATTGTATATCTACAATAATGATAACAACTAATTACGAAATAGGAGCAACGCGTACCGAGATAATTGTAGAAATCTGCAGCGAAGCACAAATTTTCCCCATTCTGCAAATCGTACAATATTAACAAAAGAGAAAAGTAGTTTAAATAAAATTTGTAGTTTTTCATTTTCCACAATGTTGGTAATATCTAATTTTAGGGTAGAGTAATGGCACGTTTTCGGCAAAATTAGTAAAAGACGTCTAATAACTAAAAACTAATCATATATTGGTCAAAATAACCTACGAATTTAAATTCAACGATATTTAAAAAAAAAGATATTGTCAGCTACTTCATCAAGCCCCCAACTGATACCCAGAACTATCTCAATTTGCTATTTTTCTTTTTATGAAAAAGCGGCACGTGAAGATTCAATTTTCACTTCTACAATTTGTTTTGTATTTTGTGTTTTAAAAATTATTAAAGAAAAAACAATTTTTGAGAGTTTAACGCCATCTTGTGGTAACCACGGTAAATTTGAGAACCATTTTATATTTTTCGCCATACCTCCCTCGTTAGTATACTCGATTCCATTGTTATGTCCATAGTAAGTGGCGTTTTATGTACTAAATACTTGTTGCCATTGGCAACGGGTCGTTATCTTTCATAACGACCCTAGGGAAATAAAGTTAATTTGGGAAAATTTTCTCTTTTAAATAACATGTATTTAATTAAATGTTTTAACTTTTTTGGAAGCAAAATCCAGACAAGACTTACTTGCAATATCTTCTATATCCGACACTATTTTCAAAAATGTTCAAATCTATTATAATAATATGATTTAATTTATCTTGACAGTAGTTGTCATTTGAATAGAAGCGGTGTCCTAAATTTCTTTTATTGACGGTTGCCATGGATATTCCAAGCATCGCTGCCTTTACTACTTGCTTAGCAAATATGAAATATTACTTAAACAATTATAGTTTTCCACTACTTTTTCTTCTTTCGTTTTTTTTCTAGTTTAATTATTCATGGGTATGACGAAAAATATAATATGCACCTCGGGTCCTACAGTGCGATTTTTTGGTTTCTAATACTTGCAAACCTCGACCCTACGGGCCTCGGATTGCAAACTGTATTCTCGACCAAGAAAAGTGTACTTACGACCCTTGGTACATAAATAACTATTGATACTACCTATTTCTATGCAAAGTTTCACCTAAGGATTATTTCAATCTAACTTTTGCCGTTATCTTTTTCTCGGGACTTAGCAAATATTACTTTTAAAACAGTTTTATATGCTTTTGATGAGGAGTTTTTATAATTTGCGATTTTTTTATAAAATAACTAAGGAAACACAACTTTCTAATTAATTAAAAAAATAATTTAAATCCCTCGTCAGAAATTATAATCTAAGTACCCATAATATAATACACCCTGTGGATTTTTACAAATTTGGATTGCTCATACAATCTTCAGTACTAAAACATATTTATTCTAAATATAATTAAAATATTTTATAATTAGTAAGTATAAATTATGATTATATTTTTTTTATTAAGTTGAAAAAGGCAAATAATCATGACTAATTGGATTTAGTTACAAATTTTACTTTTTCGAAGTACTCAATCCAGTTAAAATTAGTTTCACTTTAATGCGGTGTGCCATGTACTGCTGAGTTAGAAAAAAACTCCCTTTCTAACCCACGTGTACTGAATATCGGTTTTTATTCTTTTTTTGCTGTTATTATAAAGGTTAGAAAGGAGGACGATTATCTAGGGATATCATACTGATCAATAAATTCGGATTCCAGAGTATCCAAAACATAACTTGACATTTATACTCGTTTTAAGAAATATACGAGATACACCTGACTGTACATTTAAAATTAAATAGACCTTTTAGCAATTAGTTCTTCATGTTTCATTAATAACACAGGTTTACAAAAATAAAAAAGTTTTGATCTGGGAATGGGACCTATCATGCCTTAAGTATTCTTGTGCTGAATCCGAATTTTCAATTAAAAAAATTTTCTACCGCGTAGATTTCGAACAAACGTCAAAAATTGTCAAAAAAACGCATTTTGACGATAAAAACCGGGATTTACTCGAAATTTACGCGGTAAAAAATTTTTTTAATTGAAAATTCGGATTCAGCACACAAAAATACATAAGCAATGATAGGTTTAGTCCTTGGAACAGAACTTTTTTTTGTAGATCTGTGCACAGGTGCACTTTGTGCCACAGGTCTACAAAAACAAATCCCTAGGTAACAAATTGTGAACAGGGGTGAAACGATATGGTCCCAATTTTTCTAAAATCTGAAGCATTGTTTATAACAGTTCTTTTGCTGATAATATGCGTCTTCAACCACTAACACTATCTACCAAATATGGTAAAGAGATAGTAAGTAATTTTAAAATAATATGAGAAAATACGTTTTTAACTTTTAACTTCAACACCCTATATCCCATAGAGCGGGAGCTAGGTGGCTTTTTCGGCAGCTCATCGTTTTATGAACTTTGAGATATTTTTATGATTTAATGGATGATAACGATTCATAAAATCGACTTCTGGCGGGGCACCTCCTGTCAGGAGCGTCACGAACACTGTTTAAAAATCAGTGAAATCATGTCATCGTTACAAGGCTCATTTTTTTTGTATGTACACATTTTATGTTTAGAATGAATAAAATAAGATCGCCAGAAAGTGTGGGCCGTCAGGAGGCGCAGCCAGAAAGGTAAGAATGATACAATACATCTGAGGCACGGTACGGAGTCAAGTTAGCCGAAAGTGTTAAATTCCTGTATATTTAAGAGCCTATGGTACTTTTGTTGACACTAAGAACTTTACGGGGAGGCTATTCTATTATTCAAGGAGCTTATATTTACGTTTTAAAAAGGAGCCAGAACTTGTAACGATGAGTTTAGAGTTCTGAGATGAAATATGCGAAAAAAAATCCAATTTTCTTCAAAAATCCTAAACATTTTCTTTCTAGCTAGCCTTACTGACGGGAGTTTCTTTCTGGGAATTTTTTTCTGTGTTCAAAACATTTAAATAAACATGCTCAACCTTAAAAAAGTTTGTAACGATCATGTTATATAACTCCGTTTTTTTACCTCTTTAACCTTTCTGGTTGCGCCCCTGATGGCCCACACTTTCTGGTGATCTTATTTTATTCATTCTAAACATAAAATGTGTACACACAAAAAAAAATTGGCTCTGTAACGATGATATAATTTCACTGATTTTTATATCTTGAACCATGGACAACTCGACGGGCTGACATATGCCAGAAGTGTATTTTGTCGTTATTTAAGTTCGACACAATTAATCAGCGCATAGAAAATGCTTGTAACGTAAAAAAGCCACTTAGCTCCCGCACCATCAGTAAGGAGGTACATTTTATCCTAAGTGTTTTTGATTCAATCTTCATATTTTGGGCCAAAAATTCTTCAATCAGCGTATGACCAATTATTAATTAAACACCATGTATAAGTAGAACATAAATATATTAGTGTAGCAAAATAAGTTGAAATTTTTTTATTATTCAAATTAAACGTCGCGTTCGTAAATAAGGCAATTATGAATTTTGTGACAAATAAAACGTTATTGGCCTCATAATTAAATACGAAAAATTACGTTCGCAAAAAAAGCTCTCGCGATACGATCGACCACCACTGGTGCCCCCGCAATCACCCACCCGCACCGCGAACAAGCATATGTAAAGTCCGGGAAGCGCGACCTATCGATTGGAGAGTACGCCCGTATCTGTGACCCTGTTTATTAGGGCCTAGCGGGAAAATGACATTTGGGCCCCTTCGTAGAGAAGATCAAGGCAGTGACAGCAGGAGTGCTACTATTCGGGGCGTTCCTTACACAGCCCAATATATCACCATCCATGGATATTCATTGCGTTCTGCTCCGTTCTTTTCCCGTTAAATCCAACCCGACAAGGAAATGAGCAGCGAAATCCACTCGATGGCTCGTAAACTGGGATATAAACATATTTTCCTTAAGGTAGGTACATTTATGGAGGTATTTTCTGATTGTAAATCTCATTAGGAAAGGCGCGGATTGCTGGAAATGTAGGGTAGTGTGCAAGGCAAATCGACCATAAGCGAAAAATATGTTTGTTTCGTTTGTTCCTTTATTGGCTCGCGGATATTACCATCTAAACTCGGGACATGATGGCCGCACAGCAAGTTTTGGTTGTTAAATAAAATTTTATTAATTACTGAGTAGATAACTCCCATGGAGACAATTAATGAAATAATCCATGGGATTTGCTTATATTCTACAATGGGTCTCGTCATAAGCCTAAGTTTATCTAAAACTTATAGTTTAAAAGAATAGTAATCATAATACTTTTGATCTTTAGAAAATATCAGTTTTATAAATACGTCAACATGGATCACTGCAGTAAAAATAGCCTAAAAGCAATATAAAGGAAAACTTTAGGTGCTTTGATGTGCATTTTTACTTACTCTTTCAGGAGTTGATGAGTCTACCTCGGGATCGAGAGCTATTGTTTTAAGGAGCAGGCAGGGGGTGCGTGTTTTTTGTACTTGAAAAATAAGCGTTTTATCGAAAAATGCTAAGAGAACTTTTTAAATTTTATTATGAAAGGAGGGGTATCGATAAGCTAAGAAAATTGACCCCAATATGGGTCAATATGACAAAACATTTAACTATAGTTTTCCTTATATTTCTCATTATTTTAGTAAAATACAGGACACTAACTTAACGCTACAATAATTTAAAAGTAAAAATGACTACGTTTTCTTCACGAGAAAAATCGACAAACTGTGGTCAAAATGGCTTTTTTTTTTGGAAAATTGTACCCTTTTTTACTATATCGAGTGTTTTTAGACAGGAGCGCATTTTTTTAGCATGGTGATTTTTTTACATGTTGTTCTTTAGACGTCAACAAATATAAAAATACAAAAATTAAACTGCTAAAAAAATGCGCTCATGTCTAAAAAAACTCGATATAGTAAAAAAAGGGTACAATTTTCGAAAAAAAGCCATTTTGACCTCAGTTTGTCGATTTTTCTCGCGAAGAAAACGTAGTCATTTTTACTTTTAATTTATTGTAGCGTTAAGTTAGTGTCCTGTATTTTACTAAAATAATGAGAAATATAAAAAAATATATAGTTAAATTTTTTGTCATATTGAAGTCAATTTTCTTAGCTTATCCTTTCTATTAATTTGAGACTCACCACGTCCATTTTTAATTAAAATCGACCGAGTTACGCTTCTTGAAGATATGACATTTTCATCAATTTGAATCGAAGGTATAGTACAGGAAAACTTTACTGTAACTCGAAACATATTTGTGCAGACCTTAAACTTTGGTTATAAGTTCAATATGGGAAGTTCACGAAACAAAAAAATTTAGGAGTCGTTTGTCGTAACTTTTTATTTGCATAACTCGAAAACACTTATTTACCCAAGGGAGGTAAGTGGCTCACTTACCTCCCGTCGTTAATAGCAACTAGCACTTTCCCGGTAAAATCAACTTACCTGCTTGAAAACAATGTGACAATACTAGAAGCAAATACATGGTATTTATGGAATTATTTTAGTTTTCCCTTTTTCACTGAAATTTCCACAAACGGTAAGAAAAAAAAGAAAAAGATTAATATATTTTGGTTTCAACCCAAACATTTCCTAAGCTTGGCTAACAGAATTACTAATTTTTTAGAAACATCAACTTTTAGTTCCATTAGATTTTATTAAACTGTTGCGTTTCAGGTTTATATGTTGTTAGGTCTGTTATATTTTGTGGTTATCAACAACACTGATCAAAAACCAACATATATGTGGGTCTCATTTTTCAAAGTTTATAAAATGCAAGTTTCTAAGACTGTTAAAAAAAACTGTACTGTGTTTCATTATTTTATGTGCTTGGAGCCGAAAAAGCTTCAAAACTTAAATTTATAGACATTGAAATCAAACATCAATGAATGAATTTTGCTTTTTACATTTCTACTTTGAGAAAAATTCTGTTTATTTATATTTTTTTACTCGTATCAATATTATACAGGGGTCTCGAATTGCATAGGCCAAACTTCACTAAGCAATACAACTTTTCAAAATAAGAAAAAAAGTTCGTATAAACATGAGTCGGGGTGCTTCGTTTCCGAGATACCGGTGTTCAAGTAATTCTCCTGAAAATGTTTTTTTGTGAATATTTTCGAAACTTCTAAAGATAAACAAATGATAATTTACACAGGAATTTAACTTTTTGTGCTTTTTAAGACAAAATGACAACTATGTACGAAAATCATTCAGGAGCGGGTGAAACTGAGAGGGGGCTAGGTATAATTTAGCTCCAACTTTATTGTGTGACACTTTTACATTAACTTATGAGCAAAACTTAAAAATTTGTTATTCGGGAATAGTTTTTTATGAATATATTAGCAGAACAGAAAAAACAATGACAGTAAAACAAAATTTGATTACAAATTACTAGAGTTGTTCAAAGTGCATTCCACCAGCATCAACACATTTCTGACATCTGCGCAGTACAGAGTGTGTAGCTTTACCAACTCTTCTCTTGTGTTTACAGGGTTTGCGTAGACTTTGTCCTTTAAATAGCCCCAGACAAACAAATCAACTGGAGTTAAATCCGGTGAACGGGGTGGCCAGGCTCTTGCACCTAATCGACCGATCCACCGTTCAGGATAATTATTGTTTACCCACAAACGGTTCTCAACAGCAAAATGTGCAGGAGCTCCGTCCATTTGAAACCAGCATTCATTTCTTAAATTAAGAGGAATATCCTCGAGAGATTGAAAAAAATGGTTATTTAAAAAATCATTAAATAATGGTCCATTTAAACGGGGAGGAAGGATGTGGGGCCCACAAAAAGTCCCGTTTATAACACCACACCATACATTAACGCTAAACTCCTGCTGAAATGTCCTATGGCGAATTATATGAGGATTCCGAAGAGCCCATATTCTTAAATTATTAAAATTAACCGATCCATTACGGTTAAATGTAGCTTCATCAGTCCAAATAATTTAACTTCCGAAATCGGAATCTTATTCCATGGCATTTATAAACCAATTACAAAAATTGATACGCCTTTCGGGATCACCTGGTTGAAGGCTTTGGACTGGCTGCATTCGAAAAGCTTTTCTGTGGTCTTTTTCAGAATCCGAAAAACTTTGCTTTTGGAAACATGCACAGCTTGCGCACGCAGCTGTTGGACCGCTCTTCTGATACTTAATTTATTATTATTGTTAAATTTGTCCAAAATTATGTTTTTAAATCGCCCATTTCGCTGTTCTTCATTTCTTGGACCTCTTTTAAATCCAACATTTCTAAATTCTAGGTGGGTTCGAATAAAAACATATTTAGATGGTTTCCTTCTATTAAGAAATCTTCTGCGATATTCGCGTACCACGGCATTCGCGTTTCCATTACAATATCCATAAATAAAATGAATATCCGCGTACTTCACATTACTAAACATGACCATTTTTTACTTTTCAATAGAACACTTTTTCAAAAGGAAATAATAAAACTACAGAACAATGAACTACAGAAAACACAAAAAACACCGTCATTATTGTCATTCTGGAATTGCATGCTAGATTATTTTTCATTTGTTACAAACATTACAATCATGGCACACTCCTGCATACCAGGAATGCTGGTAATAATGGTTACTAATTAATAAAGTTCAGATAAGATTTACTCAAAAACTGATACTTTTAGAGAAAAAACACAAGAGACATTTTTTGTGTAAAAAACTTCAAAGTTTTAAGTTCTGCTCATAAATTAATGTAAAAGTATCACACAATAAAGTTGTGGCTAAATTATACCTAGGCCCCCCAGTTTCACCCGCTCCTGAATGATTTTCGTACATAGTTGTCATTTTGTCTTAAAAAGCATAAAAAGTTAAATTCCTGTGTAAATTATCATTTGTTTATCTTTAGACGTTTCGAAAATATTCATAAAAAAACATTTTCAGGAGAATTACTTGAACACCCTGTATTTTGGAAACTAAGCACTTCCCGACCCATATTTATAGGAACTTTTTACTTATTTTGAAAAGTTGTATTACTTAGTGAAGTTTGGCCTATGCAATTCGGGACACCCTGTATTTATTTATTTTATAACAAAACTAGCGGCAAACATTATACTGTTCGTATTACTGATTTTTTTTATATAATTGCTGAGCATTCTATTAGTATATTCTTTGAATGGTTTTGCAAATAAGTTAGTTTTTTAAATATAATAATTATCACAGAGTATAACAGTAACTGATCGATTGGCACAATGTTTTTTTATTATTTGAGTGTTAGGAAACATACATTTTTATAATTATATTCTTTCTCTTCCTTAAGAAAAAAAATCCAAACCCAAACCAAAACTCGCATGAGCTTGTCTAAATAAAAAAGCCACAGAAACACACCAATTTCATCCACTGATTTTCTTTAATGATGGGTTCTTGTGCCAACCCTGGCAGTAGTAGGAAAATTAAGAAAAAAAGATATTACGTCTTACTCACAAAGTCTTAGCTCGTGTTTTGTGACCTGGGCATAATTTTAATTGGCCGCCCTGTGCTATATGGCACGTATGACAGAACCATGCCAACTGTTATGGTTGCCTGTCAGGCGTAGAGCTGCATCAAATCTCTTTCCCGGTAACATTAGCTCAACGCTTTTAAGACGGTCTCCTCACCGTTTATCCTCCGTTTTTTTACTTAACGATTAACCGCTTGAATTGTCCTCTCTCCGGTTGATGTAGCCAAAATATTATAAAACGGTATCGCATTAGATAATTTTACTGTCAGGTAAATATCCAGGGTTGATTTCATTGACAGTGGTTTTTATTTTTTATATTTACATACAATTTTAATGTATGTAAATGTAAAAAAATCGAAAAAATAAATTGATTCAGATTGTGGTTATTTCATTTGTTTACCTCACTCAAGGCATTTACCTCTTTTATTAATATATAATGTGCAACGTCTACAACAGAAGATCTACAGATTTTTCAATAAATCGCACGAATAAAATGGGGGGTTCCACTCATTAGACTATTCTAATTGAGACAACATTGTTATCTAACTAGTTCAAAGACATGAGCGAATTATGTAACTTCCATCATATTTGTACAGCGGAATATTTAGCAAAAATGGCATGCACAATATCAGTAATAGGTTTCTTGGCAATTCAACGTTGAGATATCGAGATTTAGGTCGCAGATAGAGCTTTGCCAAGCTTCATGTAGTACCTGCATTGTTAAGCTTGTACTATAAACTGAATTCGTGTTATGACTGATCCCAGAGGCTTCGCATCTGGGTTAAAAGCAGTAAATCAAAAATCATACCTATCTAAAATTATGTTACCTACGTTTTAATTGTATTTTAAAGTACTGTGCTGAAAAAATCGAGGTAAACTACTCCAGAGCTACATTCAATTGTTAAATGATAAAAGAAACGTTATTGGATTACTAGGAAACTTTTTTCTTATTTTAATGCGAGGAATATACTCCTAAGTTTGTAATTATACAGGGTGTTCCATAAGTAATGGTATACAGAGCAATGCCAGATTCCTTACGTAAAAATATTACGATTTAACCAAACTTACCTTAGTTCAAAAATTTATATTAACAGAGATACAGGGTGTCAAAGTTAAATATATAATATTTTAACAAAATTTGGTAATTGGGGATTTTTTGAGGTGAGGGACTCAAATCTATTCATACTTTTGCTGTTATTTGTAGAGGCAGTCCGGCAGTCTGCATGTCGTTTATGTGTCATATATTTCTGTCGACTTTTTTTTATCTTTCTAAAGTAAAAATTCCTATTTTCCTATTTTTACGTAAAAAAGGTATACGTTCTAAATATCTCTACGAGTAACCGTTTTCGAGATATTTGGTTTTAAAGTATTTAATGCAACTAATGTGGGGGTGGGTGAAGTAAAAAAAAAATTGATTTGATTCTTGTACAGTGTAGATACACTAAATCACAATTTTATTTTTTTCACCCACTTCAATAATGGGTGTTGGATGGGGGTGGCTAATGCCAGCAAATTTTTTGAGACCTTAGCTTCTATTATATACAGGATGTCCCACGACGAACTGTGGCAATCGATATCTCGAAAAGTAGGCATTGTAAAATTTTGAATTTGGTAGTAAACTAATGTGGATGAGGGCAACTCGGCTAAAATATTCTCAAGATGATTGCACTTCCGGTTATACCGGAAGTGGATGTCAACTTGCTTATTTTAAATGGGACACCCTATATATTATTAAATTTTTGGATTCTACGCAAAATTCTAGGCCGATTTTGTATATAATGTATTTTACCTAAGTCTCTCCGTTTTTGACATATTTCAATTTTTATGTCAAAAATGACGTTTGCAGGCCCTAAAAGAATTATCAATTTTTCCTATAAGGAAGCCTTTATTATCTAATTTGGGTTGGATTCTTTAATAGTATTTTTATAATATTTTGATAAGTATTAATACAGAGTGTTCAAAAAATAAGAATAAAAATAAAATTGAGAAAACTGTCAAAAATCAATTTTTTCAAATGGAAATCCCCAATTTTTAGTTTTTGAGATATTGCCAATTCAATATTTTTATATCGGGATTTTGCTATGGATTTTTTTTTTAAATTCCCCATTATTCGTTTAATACTGTTAGGAGACGGTTTTCGTTTATCTGGATATCTATTACCAAATATTTCACATGTTCTTGATAAAACTTTGTTACATTCTCCATAGATTATAAACAAATTTAAATAATCCTCGTGCGTATAATTTAAGCGCCCCGGAATGATAATTAATACTTGTCAAATGGTAAGTGACAGCTTCATACATTTGTTTAGCACCCAACGTCGTCACAACTAAGAGTATTTGAACTTAAAATCCATAGCAAAATCTCCATATAAAAATATTCAATTGGCAATATTTCGAAAACTAAAAATTTTCGGAATAGACATCCATACACAATTTACCCTCATTTTTAATGGTACATAAGATAAGATTATAAAAATTGGGGGTTTCCATTTGAAAAAATTGATTTTTGACAGTTTTCTCAATTTCATTTTCATTCTTATTTTTTGAACACTCTGTATTAATACTTATCAAAATATTATAAAAACACTATTAAAGTAGGTCTTTTTCAACAAAAAATCCAACCCAAATTAGATAATAAAGGCTTCCTTATAGGAAAAATTGATAATTCTTTTAGGGCCTGAAAACGTCACTTTTGACATAAAAATTGAAATATGTCAAAAACGGAGAGGCTTAGGTAAGATACATGATAAACAAAATCGGCCTAGAATTTTGGGTAGAATCCAAAAATGTAATAATATATAGGATGTCCCATTTAAAATAAGCAAGTTGACATCTACTTCCGGTATAACCGGAATATTTTGAGAATATTTTAGCCGAGTTGTCCTCATCGACATTAGTTTACTACTAAATTTTCAAAATTTTACAATGTCTACTTTTCGAGATATCGATCGCCGCAGTTCGTCGTGGGACACCCTGTATACTAAACACCAATTTTATGGACCCTTACTGGCTCGATTTACCTATTTACCCCCATGTTCTCCAATTTACCCGCCAACCCTCCAACAGAATAAGATCAAAATATAATCTAGTTCCAGATCTCGTTAAAATACATACGTGTACCAAATTTCAAGTCAATATCTTAAACGGTTCCAGAGTAATCTTGCGCACAAGAAAGTTAGACAGACAGAAATTTTTTTTTTGCTCAAACTTAATTAATATCTTTACGTTTCATGACATTCTAAGCCTATTTGGACAACAAAAATTTTCATAATTTTTTTTGCGTTACTATACTTCCACTGGATGTGGAAGTAAAAATAAATAAATAACAATAATTAATAAAAAAAGAGCTCTGTGTTCGGTAAAAAATGTTCGAAGTGACTTCCATTTACTTCAATACATTTGACGATGCGTTTAATAAACGACCGCCTTATTTTAAAAAATAAGTATTCGTTTTGAAATGATTCGATTGCATTTCTAATTCTCTGCAATAATTCTTCTCGTTTATTTATTTCATCTTTATATACAAGAGATTTCATGTACCCCATATGCAAAAATCCAACAGATTAAAGTCGGAACTCCGCGCAAGCCAAGGCATATTGCTCCCACGACCTATCCAGCGACCAGAAAAGAATTATTAAATATAGAGGTACATCATCCAAGAATTCGCCCAGAGTTTGTAGAAAATTTAACTCATAAATATAACTCATACGGTCCAAAAAAAAATAGTTATCTAAAATTCCACTCCAAATGTTTATTTTAAATTCATGTTGAAAGTGGCGTTCGGCTACTAAGTGCGGATTTTCTATCTCCCACGCATGTTTGTTTCTAAAGTTAAATAAATACATCTAGACCACAAGCCCATTCTAAATTTTTAGGAGGTCATATGAACATTGGATTTCTGTTTTGCTGGGCACGACAGAAACGAGCAAACTGTAACCTGGCTGGAGGATCGGCCTCCAGCAGATTTTGAACAGGCGTAAAATGGTACGGATAAAGTTTTTCTTGATGAGAAATCCTTGAAATCGATGACTTACTTACTCCAGTAGCAGCAGCCATACGCCTCATACTTATTTCTGGGTTTTCTGCAACACGGACTAAAATTTCGTCCTCCTGTTCCACAGTAACACTTTTTGGGCGTCCACGGCATCTTGTTTGGGACGAAAGGAACCCGTTTCCCCCAATCTACTGTAAATATTATGAAATAACTTAAAATCCGGCTGCCTCCTATTTGGATCAATTTCCAAATATCGACGATAAGCTCTGCGTCCATTAAAATCTTCTTGCGCTTACACGCAAACCATATCGCGCATATCTTCGTTTGAAAATAAATTAGGCCTTGGCATTTTAAACTTAATTTTGTTAGATATTTTTTAATAACACACGAAATGCTGATAAACAAGTAGGTTTGACAGATATTAATTTTGAAAGCGTCTCTTATCGTTTTTGTTTTAATCAAAACCTACTTTGAAAAATTGTACATCCCTAAATCATAATTTAAATTGGTTGCGTTGAATATTTAAAACCCAGATATCTATAAGGTATACAATTTTTACGTAAAAAAGACAGGAAAACACGAATTTTATTTTTAAAAAATTTTAAAAAATTCCCCAAAAATATATGACATACAGTGTGTCCCAGGATAGATGTAACAAGAGGTGTAATGGACCAAAATTTTTGGAATTTTGGAATGGTATGTGGGGATTGAGTCCTGCTTGTTGTGAAACTAAAGTATACCAAAAATGACTTGATTTGGTGTTCTACAGGGTGTTTTATAAGCAAAGTTGTAAAAATCACCACTAATAAAGTACCTTTATTTTTCAAAATATGAAAAAATTCCACTAAGAAAAGTTATTTAGAATGCAATTTTATACCTCTATACCAAATTTCAGGAATATAAAATTATTTTTTTGAAACTTCCCTTTTCAATAAATTAGTATTTTATTTTGAACCATTCAATTAAAACTGCATAGAAATTATTTTTTGTGAATTAATATTTAAAGTTATGCAGAAGCTAAAAGTAGGCTATGAGAAAAGCAGTGGATACACATTTATCATTTATTATTGACATATCTGTCAAACGTAGTCAATATTATCCTTAATTTCTGTTTCAAATTAACGAACCAAGCATAAAAAATTAAGTGAAAATGGTACTCACAGTGCGTGAAAAAATTTATATTGTGCAATGCTACGGAATTGGCGGTGAAAACTCGCTAAGAGAAGTGGTAAGCCAATTTAATTTGAAATTTCCAAACGCTGCTTTGTCACATACTCAGGCTATGAGAATAATTAAAAAATTTCTGGCTACTGGTAGTGTTCTCAACATGAAAAGAAAAATAAAAGCATATGATGACGACAATGTTGGGGCTATTACAGCTCATGCCTCTGTTATAGAAAATCCTAGGATGCCACTAAGAGAGAGATCAACTCTTATTAATATTAGCAAGTCTGAGCTCCAAAGAATTTACAAGGCAAAGAAAATTAGGGCATATAAAGCAAATTATAAACATACGCTTGAAGAGGGAGATGACGGCCGTAGGTTGGATTTTTGTTTGACCATTGGAGAAAAAATCATGGAAGAGAGATTTTTTCATCATTTCATAATTTTCTCAGATGAATTCACATTCACAACCAATGGTGTTGTTCATCTCAGAATTGTCGGCTTTGGGCTTCTGAAAATCCAAATTTTAGAATCCATTGTAGAAGACAATATTATAAAAAAGTGAATGTGTGGTGTGCCGTTTCTTATCACGTTGGAGTTATTGGACCTTATTTCATTGAGGGAAGGTTAAACCAGCACACTTATTTACAGCTTCTTGAAAGATTTTCTGAAGAACATTTAAATATTTTAAGAGATATGCCTTTAGTTCATTTTCAACATGATGGTTGCCCTGGCCACTCCACAGAAATGGTTAATCGGTGGTTGAATTTAAATTTTGGAGAAAATTGGATTGCCAGGAATGGACCGATCAAGTGGCCGGCGAGATCCCCAGACCTATCAATATCGGATTTCTTTTTTTGGGGGTCGCCTCAAGCAGTTGGTTTACGCTGAACCATTTCCTAACGATGTAGCAGTATTGAAGCAGATAATTACAAATGCCGTAAACTCCATACCGTTAGATCATATTCGAAACAGTTTTAAGGACTTCAGGCGAAAGATCGAAATGTGTGTAGATGTGGGTGGTAGCTACGTCGAATAATAAAAAAATTGTAAACATTGTTTTGTATTGGTCAATAATTAATTTGTTTGTGAATCTGTTATGTTTTTGACATTTATTACTTGTTATAATTTATAAACCTCATTAATCTTCTGTTAGTAATTGTTTCTTGTTTTACAATTAGTTCGATTAACATTATACCTTCTTACATCTCGTATATTCAATTTTTTATTTACCAATAGCCTACTTTTTGAGATGATTAACATTTGCTCCTACACAATTTTAAATATGAATTCAACTCTTAATTCGCAAAAAATGGGAAGTTTCAAAAAAATAATTTTATATTCCTGAAATTTGGTATAGAGGTATAAAATTCTAAATAACTTTTCTTAGTGGAATTTTTTCATATTTTGAAAAATAAAGGTACTTTATTAGTGGTGATTTTTACAACTTTGCTTATAAAACACCCTGTAGAACACCAAATCAAGTCATTTTTGGTATACTTTAGTTTTAGAACAAGCAGGACTCAATTCCCAACTACCATTCCAAAATTTCAAAATTTTTGGTCATTACACCTCTTGTTAGATCTATCCTGGGACACACTGTATAAACGCCACCTAACTACCGTAGGTGGCGTCCTCTACAAATAACAATAAAAGTATGAATATATTTGAATCCTCAAAACATTGAAATTTACACAAAATTTTGTTAAAATATTTTAATTTTTAAAGACATTCAAAAAAAACAAAGATTTAACGCTGACACCCTGTATCTCTGTTAATATCAACTTTTGGATTAAGGTAAGTTTAGTTAAATCGTCATATTTTTACGTAAGGAATCTGCCATTGCTCCATGTGTCATTACTTATGGGACACCTTGTAAATTTTTTTAATATAATTTTAATTTAGTTAATAAAATATGAGTGGTCACACTGTAATTACCCTTTTACTAGCATTTTTAAATTGGTCATATTGATCAGATCTGCGTAAGCACTGAACTGATTTAGCTCAACCCGAGTTTAAGATAAAGAGAAATGATCATTCTCGTAGACCGTCATTTAAAAAAATATATCATATTTCATGTAAAAAAAATTCAATTTTTAATCTCCCGTCCGTCATTTTAGATTTTCATGTCTGCCATTTTGAAATATAGGTTTTAGAGCCTACTAAATTACCTACTTAATAACGTCGGTTAAGCAACATTAAAATGACAAAAAAAAAAACAAAATTTTGGATATTCTTTTTTACTCAGTTTATCTTAATAACGAAGTAAAAAAATGAACCAAAAACGAATATGTTAAGAAAAGATAAAGCTCTATTTGGGTCTACACTAGATTTTAATTTTGCTGCTGGTGATTCCAACAGGGTGTTTTGAATTTTTGAGCAAAAAAACAGCTGTATTGTTACTGTATTTAAACAATAAATAATTTTTACTTAAAATCGGACATTTCAGAAAAGTTGTCCTACAAAACAAAAAAAAAAAAATAATTAAAGTCGGACAAACGATTTAAAAAAAAATCAACTTCAAAATCATGATGTTGCGTTAATTTTGGTTGTTATCAGTGTATTACCAGCATATTCGCAAATACACCATTGACGATGCACTATATTATTGGTAGCTAATAAAATCTTGATTTCATGTATATTTCCCGTCTCTGAGAATTTTACCTCAGAGGCGGGAAATATTCGACAATATCCCTACGGCAACATTGAAATACCTATACACTACAGATTATAGGCTTTTATTAACACAAAATCATACAAAAACTTGTTTATTTCGACATAACAAAGATATATGCCATAACTGACTTGTCAAAATAAATATGAAGGCAAACTGAACAACTTTAATTTTATAACATTTTTTTTTCTCGATTCTCTTACCAAATATAACACGGAAACAGAATATTTTCACAACATTTTATTTACTATCTTATACTGTCCGCGCTTTTCGTGTTTGGGTAGCTTTTGTGGCAACATATTTGTTATACTGTATATAATTGTCTGCAAACTCCTAGTATTGCTTGACGATGGTCCCATTCTAGTGTTTCATCAAGCTACGTCCAGTACGCAGTGGGCTTGACTCTAAAAAACTGTACCAAATTCAAATTTCGTCGAAGCTAGACAAAAATTAGTAGTTAGATATTTTCGAGGTAGGCTCATACCTAATCTGCTGTCAAAAATAAGAAAATTAAAAATGACGGATTCGAAATGGCTGCGTGTATTATTTTTTAACATACTTTTATGCAGTTGCATAATGGTTTTTGGGGTCACATACCGGACCTGATGTCAAATCATAGACATATATTCCTAGACTAAGCAGCTGGGGAAGAATGACGACACCAACTTGTTTTTCCATGGTTGGATGTGTCTCTATCTTACAACCGATGTTGATAATTCTCTTACTCGCTTTTCCCTTGCTTTTACACGACGCGGCTACGATGGCGAGAGAGATACAGAGCGAAAAAAGTAACTCGCTAAAGAGAGACAGAACCAACGACACGAAATCATCTTGTAGTCACTGGTGAACTCAGTCTAAGAATATAAGCATAAGTCTGTGTCAAATATTAAAAATTCAAAATGGCGTATTTAGTATAGCTACAATTACAAAATGTTTTCGGGTTTACATGAAACTGGGTAGATGAGGAATTCAGGACTTGCTGAGACCGAGTCTAATGTTAAAGCTTTTAAAACTTCAAAAAACTGAAACAAATGACTCTAACATAACTAACATGCATTGGAATATTCATAGGTACCTTTACGTATTTTTTTGTTGATCTATTCATAATTAGTAGAAAATATTGTTCTGGAAAATATTCCCTTATTATAAGTGGCAGCAAATTTTTGAAAGAAAAAAAATCAGACGTTTTTTATCGTTAACCTTTTACATAAAAACTTGTTGACCCAGTGCAAATTGTCACGATTTTCTATTAAATATCCTGAACTGACAACGCTCACTATTCATCCATAGATAATTCAGACTATTTTATCAATAAACAACAAAAATGCCATTATCAATATGTCACATATCAATAGCTCTGGCTCTATGAATTGCTGAATATATTTCCAGTACGCTGCCTGACATATTTTTCTGTATTCAATGAATTCAATATTTTTAACCATTAAAATTTTAGTTTCACGTTGAATTAATAAAATTAGTGTATGTATAGTATGTATTAGTATATTAGTATACTTCTGAATATACAATTGATATATTGTTATTATTTATTTAATATTGTTTATTGCTTTTTATTACAAATACCTCGCGAAAGTTTTAAAAGTTCTACAAAGCGCCGAATAAATATTTAACTAACTGCAACAAACTTAAATAAACCTTTTATTAAAAATACCTCAAACGAACGACCGGAGTACAATGATAACACTTCACACCGACATTTCAGTGCAGTTAAGGTTCTTTGATTAAAAATTCATAAACCTCTTACGACAACTCAAAGCGCAGTGTTTATAAAACTAGGTAATATAATTTATAAAAGTGAATAATAAGAATATTTTTCTCGTGTTTATTTAGCTTATTTTACGTCACGTAAACTTGAATGGCCATAATTAATCGTCTTAAGGTTATTCCTTTAAAAATATTTAAACAACTCTTAGAGAAACTGTAGTAATTAACGCTAAATTTGTAAAGAAAATGTTATAAAACAAGAAGTTCAAAACAATTAAGCGCTAATAGTAGACCAATAAATAATGTTCCTTGGAAAGCCATCAACATTGTGGAAAATCATTCCCCGCAAAATCTTTTGATAAAGAGGATCTTGGTCTCCTGAAGAAAGGATTAAAATTTGCACTACCTTTCTCTGACGGCATTTTAGAGGAATATTGAATGGTGAAAGTTCAATTTAATACCTATCAGACTTTTAAGGTTTGTCAGAAAAGCGTGTAGGAGACAAATATTTTCAAATATGATTAATAACGCGAAAAAATCAAAATCCACAAAGGAAAGGAAAATTACCAAGGGATTACGTGAAAAGGATTGCTTTTACTTAAAAACCGATACAGGTATAAGGTGGTTGTTTAAGATGACGATGATTATTGTGGAAGGGTGGATAATCTGATTCATACTGGCCCGTAGAAAACGCATAAGCAGCAACTTATCAGCTTTCAAAAAATAGCTAACAGCAAAGTTCGAAAGTTCACTCATTGCACAATCAGTTTTGTAGTACCTAATCACCCATTATTTTATGAAGGCTAGCGTGTACAGTAGGGTGGCCCATCTCTATAGGGGGTGAATTTTTTTTGCGTATTTTTTAAGTCTCACCCCACGAAAATATACTATTATACTAGGAATAATTTATGTCAAAGTTTCAGATAATTTGGTGAACGGTAACCCGTGCCGCATACAGGTAGAAATTTGTAGATAAGATTTTATTACGGTAACCCGTGCCGCATTCAGGTGGAAATTTGTAGATAAGATTTTATTACGGTAATACACTTAAATTTTACTTAAAATACAAATATCTACCTCTTTTCTCATAATGTTTTATTGGTGTAATTATTTCCTAGAAATTATTTGTTTTGGAAGTTTGGAAAGATAATGCACCTACGGTAGGTTTTTATGTCAGTTTGCAATTGTGTTTTACAGTGGTGACATTATAAGTTCTAGCATACGTTCCTTTTTGAAAAAACATTTAACGATGGCTGATGTTAGATCCTTACGAAAGGATACTTTCATTTACTTAGTTGGACACTATTCGTCACAAATCATTGACAATAAATTGCCGTCTAATAGACAAGTATTACAAGTGCTCTTTTATAACATTCGTGAAGTGAAGCTAAGTGTACATGAAAGTGCTAAATTAACAATAAAAGAGGGTGTCAGTTTTTTGGGATAAAGCTTGCATTCCGACACGTCAGGATTTTCATTGTGTTAAACAACTAGATAAACTTTATGCAGAGTGGAGGAACTTACAAAAATCGGCTAAAAGGGCCAGTGCGGGAGGTAAAGAAAAAATTTCGTTGAAAAATTGGACGATCTCTTTGACATTTCTCATGCAAATGCATTGGAGTTGATGAAAATAGATGAAGATAAGCAGTTTTTAATTAACCAAAGAAAAAAGGGACGTCCTGGATTTATGCATGGTATTGATTACCAACTTGCTTCTCAAGAAAAATCAGCTGAGGAGAAATTACAGAAATTATCCGAACGAATGCAACGAAGTCAACAAGAAAAGCTAGATTAGAGGAAACAGTCACCTGTCCATCATCAAGTAGTAATTCAGCCGACTCCAACGAAATTGAAGATGAAATAATCGAAGCCCAAGAAGAGTTGTTACAAGACCAGCCTGGCCCGTCACAGCCAAAAAAGAGGAGATTGTATGGAACATGTAACATCATCACACCAAAAATAGCCGCTGCATTTGATGCTTGCAAAATAAGCGACAGGTATGGAGTCCATATTTTGACGGCAGTAGCAGAAGCACTAATACATGACACCACATCTTTGTCCATCAGCAGAACCACACTTCAGCGCTCTAGACAACGCATCCGCGAAGAAAGAGCTGAAATATTAAAAACTGCCTTCGGTAATTCTGAATTGCCGGCCCCAGTCATCCATTGGGATGGAAAACTTTTACCTTCTCTCACTGGAATGGGAAATATCGATAGACTTGCTATCTTAGTTACTAGTGGAGATATTGAACAACTACTTGGAGTACCAGCTTTGCCCAATTCAACTGGAAGAGAACAGACTGAAGCAGTTTATGATGTGCTTTGTGAATGGAATTTGGACGAAAAGGTAATAGCTTTGTGTTGTGATACAACAGCATCAAATATGGGTTATATAAATGGGGCAGCCACACTATTGCAACAAAAATTAGAAAGAGATATTCTATATTTTCCTTGTAGACATCATATTTTTGAAGTGGTTTTGAGAAGTGTGTTTGACACAAAAATGCCTTCCTCATCTAGTCCAAATGTGCCACTATTTAAACGTTTTAGGGAATTTTGGCCTAAAATAGATCAAAATAAACTAAAAACTGGATTTCAGGTATCAAAAATTAAACACATTTTACAACCAGTTAAAACCGAAATTGTAAAGTTTCTAAATGCAGCTTTAACTTTGCAACAGCCTCGTGATGATTATAAAGAATTTTTAATGCTTTCTAAACTTTTTGTTGAAGAAGAGCCCACTCACACGACATTCTATCAACCAGGGGCATTTCATCATGCACGTTAGATGGCCAAAGCCATTTACTGTCTAAAAATATTTTTTTTCCAAGATCAGTTCCAACTAACTAAAAAAGAAAAAATAGGTATTGAAGATATATGTCTCTTTATTGTAAAGGTTTATGTAAAGGCCTGGTTTACAGCGTCATTTGCTAGTAAAGCACCGCTTCATGACTTAGACTTTTGTAAAGAACTCATTAATTATCAAAATATTGACAAAGAAATATCTCAAGCCGCAAGTAGGAAAATAGTGAACCATTTGTGGTACCTTAATTCAGTAAATGTTGGCTTATATTTCTTTGATGACGATATTTCAGTTACCACTAAAAGAGAAATGGTTAAAGCTTTGAATAGGAAAGCACCAAATCAAGAGGGTATTAAACGACTTATGATTAGTAACATTACTGACGTTGAAAACAAGGAAATTCAGGACTTCATATGCGAGAACACTAAACAGTTTTTTCAAAAATTAGGTTTGTCTATGGAATTTTTGGAAAATGATCCAACAACATGGAGGGAAAATGAAAGTTATACCCGATGTTTCAATATTGTAAACAAAATTAAAGTTGTAAATGATGCCGCTGAGAGAGGAATCAAACTTACTACTGACTAATGACATTTTAACAAAAAATGAAGACCAAAAACAGTTTTTACTCCAAGTTGTAAATGATTATAAATCACAGTTTCCAAATGTAAAAAAAGAAACCCTGTCGCATGCTTTGGCCTAGTGCAAAAAATATTGTTTTTATTACTATATGTCTTGTAGATTTAGGATAATATTTGGTACTATGTATGAAAAAAACGTTTCATAATAAAATACACAAAAATAAAACGAGAGTTTTATTTCAAAAACTTCTAGTCTAGTTTTCTTAGACTACGAATTTACAGTAGTATGACACATGTCATAGTCACAACAGATAATGTCTTTGATATTTGTATGACTTGATTAGTCATTCTAAAGATAAATGTTGCTGATTAAAAAAAAAAAAAACAATGCATCAACCAAAGAATGTAAATAATTCCATTTACTTTTATTATTGCATAATAATGCATTCTGCGGCACCCCTTGCCTTCAATTTGCCTCAATAATATTTTGAGGGGACTGTTTTTTCTTCAAATGGAACCATTTGCAGGGGTGAGAAATAAAAAATTTCGATTTCGAAAAAGATGGGCCACCCTATGTACAGGGTGGACCAAATTAGATGGGATTTGAGGTTTTCTAAAACTATGGCAGATAGACAAAAACCAATATAAGTGTTCTAAGCTCGATTTTCGAAACACAAACAATGGCGGAAACCGCGATCGTCTATCTTTTTCGACTACCGAGCTACAGAGCGTTTTTGGAAAATTGGCATTTTTGGATGACCTCTATATCCTAATTATCAAGCATCGAATCGAAAATAGAGTAACACATTCTTAAGGCACTTTTTTAAGTAGAATCCGTTTCTGATAAGAAGAAAATTATGCATGCCTCAGTTTTCGAGATATAGACATAACTTGGGTATTGTTTGTCATATTTATCATATACTGTTTGTTTAAATATTTATATGTGTATATTATATTAATTATAAACTGTACAGTTTCTTGGGAATAAAGTTATTACTATTATTATTATAACTGTAAATGATTTCATTATTCTATCACAACCAGATATGCTAAAAAAATAGGAAAATAAAACGCGAGTATAGCAGATTCGAAGAACCGCAGTACTCAGGCCTATCGGCTCAATGTACGTTCGAGACATTTAGGATCCCTTAGAAAAGGCCAGTGCTCTCCATGAAGGAGAGCAGCCCTTTCCGTGGTTTCTCCGGTTGTAGAAACTGCCTTCCGCAATACCTATACTTTGACACTCCTATTGGTGCACAATGGCATAGGGTATGAGTGATGGTTTCATCCTCCACTCCACACACATCCTACAAGTAGGATCATCTTTCAACTGCACTATATGCAGGTGCTTGTTCAGAGGACAGTGTCCTGTTATCAGGCCTACCATCCATCTCAATTGTTTTCTATCGAGCCCAATCAGTCACTTTACGGTAAGTCAGTCAAGGGCCCCTTTATATGGAGCCTCGACTGTCTCATACCGAGGGACTGTGCCGTAGCCCAGTCTTGCAGCTCTGACTGTATCAGACTTCTTGGCAGACTGAAGGAGTTTTTGCTCCTTCACCCACCAAACGGTCTGCTTCTTCATTGCCCTCGACGCCACTGGGTCCGAGCACCCATATAAGTGTTGCGTTCACACAGCTCAGTGAGAATGTTTCGCCAGTTCAGCATCATCTTAGAAGTCACCTTGTTTGATGCAAGAGTCCTCAAAGCTGCCCGACTGTCGCTACATATATAAATGTGCTTATTGACGAAACATCTTTTAAGGTTTTCGATTGCACACAGTAAAATGGCATATATCTCAACCTGAAATACACTAGGACACTTACCAAGTGGCGCGGACCCGATATACGTGCCCTTGGCTTGCATCCGTGTACACCAGCACCGGTTCCCTCCTAAGTCTTCGATCCGTCTGTGTACCATTCCAGACCTCCGGAAATCAAAAGATTCATTCTATCGCATGCCCAGTCGTCTCGACTAGGGAATACGACTGAATATGGAATAATGAACTTATAGACGCGGAGACACCGGTCGTCATCTGACTGAGCAACGACCTGGTCCCTCATAGGCACAGCTAAAGCCTTTGTGTGCTCCAGGCCTTGTCCCGTCGCACTCCACATTTCACCTTTAAACAGTCTATTTGCTGCTTTCCTAGCTTACAGTTCGCGCTTGAAGTAGTCTACTTCAAATGAAAGTAGTCGATGGTCGGCACTGACTCACCATCTGAAGCGTGTCACTTTGTATCGGTTAGGGCCTCAATGTGCCGATAGCTTTGCCGTAGATGTGTAGGTATGAGATTTCTGTCTAAGCAATTTTGACATTATTAAAATTTTCTTAGGTGGTTCTAAATATGGCATTTTGGAAGCCTTTTGAAACGGGAAACATTGAAATACCACATGAAAATATTGATGTTAGCCAATCACAGAGCACTAAGCCATGCCCCCCTACCTCAACGTGAAATTTAAACATAGCATTACAGGGATTCGAGTCTCTTGCGGTGACAAATTGCTGTTAAAAAGCCTCAGCTCCACAATAATGTCATAAATACAAAACGCCCTTATAACTCGGACACAACAGAAAAAAAAGCGCTTTCCTTCGTCCATCTACTCGTCTGTCTGTAAGCATATTGTTTTCAAATTCAGATATTAATGCAAATATCTTCAGGAAAATAATGATACATATAAAATAATATTTAAGTGTTGATGATGTGGAACTCTAATGAAAATTGATAAAGACACGTAACGACGTAACGGTGCTTACTATATTAGCTAAATCAGTCAGGTCATATATAACTTTAATATTTCAATTCCTTAATGTCCAATCGATCTAAAATTTTAGTTTATTGAATCACCTGCGGAGTTGTTCATCCAACTAACATCATTTATTATAAATAAATAATTTACATCATACCTATTAATTAATAAAGTAGAAAAAAATATTCAATTTATTCCAAAAATTAAAAAATTATTCTAAAAATTTTGGTCGACACCCATGACATAGCTGCAATTATCAACAATTAAGTTATCGGCCTTTTTTTATGATTTTCCAATTGACTATACCTTGTGTGCAGTGAAAGAAGTATTTAAGAATCAATATTCAGGGCTATTAGTGAATGAGAATTACAGTACTTTATTGTACACGATATTCGTAGGTTTTCTTCCTGGCCTTATTAAAATGTGCAGACTGTGAGGTGAACTTATCTAGAACACGCCACATAAAGCTGACCATGGAAAAAATAACCACCTCTCAAGTCCTTCAAAAACTGGCGCGGGGCTTTATTTATTATTATTGCAAAATATAGTTTTAATGGCAGCTGCAATCTTTTAAACTGGAAGGGAAAGTCGGAAAGAATCAAGGGAATTAGAAGTACAAACACTGTTGACCACAACTATTGAAAATAGTAATCTGTATTAAATTCTTATGCAACCTCTTTTATTTGTATCCTGGCTCCCTTGCACATTTTGGGAGGGTTTAAATTTCTTAGAAGTATTACAGATGCACCTATCATCGAGATAAAGGCCTGGAAGATTGAGGGTGGGCATTGTGCAGGAACCTTACCGGGTAGTGTAAGGTGTCCTCAACTTCTACTACAGAATCTATGGAATCGGACCTTATTTCCATTGTTTGTAGCCTTTTCAAAAGACGATTGGGAATTTCCGTGGCTTAATCGTTTTTGGATGTGAGTGTAGTTTCAGCTATAATGTAAATTTATGGACTAGTCTTCGATGCTATCAATTAAAAAGTGTATGTCATTCAGTAAAAGGCACAAACTGACGTTTTTTTTTTTAATTTGTCCCTCGTTCTATTCTATTTTGTCGTCTCATGAATTAAGCAGTAGTTCCAAAAAGATTCCTTGCTTTTAAATCACCCATCAAATGCATAACCATGTTTTTCTTGTCGTCCAGAACTGTTATTATGTACCACAGATAGAATCACTTCATGTAAGTATTAACCTCATTAACAGAGGTTACTTGGTATGACTGGCAACGTCTGTCTGAATTCTCCGCCACGCCTTACATTTACTCCTACCATCAACTTGTTTCGGATGTCTCGAAGTGTCCTATTCAGTGCCTAGATACTTTCTGGGTACATTCGTCCCACATAATTAATTTGCAATCCCGAAAAACTTGGGATATTGTACTTTGTTTTGAAATATTGCAAAGAGGAACATCCATGCAGTTGAGGTTAGGTAAGTAAACTTAAAAACTGAATGTCGTCTTGCCACTTTGTAAAAGCGTAGTTGCGCTTTCAGAAGAAGTGACGATAAGTGCAATGTTCATTCTCTCCCTTACTTTTGCAAGTTTTTATTGAGAATATCTTTTTGGTTGCTTACGGAACGTCCAAAAAAACACATTATCTCCTTCGGAGCCGATGATGGCAATTATTGCTTTGTACAGTCTTGTGATCATAATTAAGAAGCGATTAGTTATTCAAAAAAATATTTGACAGATCTGCAAGACTAAATGAAACCTGTTTTAAATAATCACGATTAAAACTTACTTCATTCGTCAGTAGTGGCTCTGGCAAGCCATGGCGCTCTTTTTTCAGTCCTTTTGACATCATCAGATAAACTGTCACTATATTTCTTCGGAAGAAACATAAATTTTGACAGCTGATCATGTTGATAAACCATCGGCTCTCAAAGCTGATAATTTATCAACATGGTAGCAAAGACTATCCTGAACTTATGAAGTGAATCAAAGATAGTAGATCATCTAAAGTGCAATTTCGATTCGTACTAAATTAAAAGAAAACGTTTAAATTAAAAAACCAGCTCAATTGGAGAGTGTGCATGTTGCCCTCACCTTATCAAGTTATGGCTTTTAAGTATTTTATACATTACATAAAAAATGTCTAAAATCTTGTAGAATTCAAAAGTTACGAAATATCTTGGGGTTTACGTGTAAAAGTCAAAGTTGACAATGTCCAACTTTTTCGGAACATTTTGTATGAAAAAAATGTAAAAAATTAAAATAAAACCGACGTTCCTGAACATTTTTTCAAAAAACTAACCGTTTTTAGTGAGCGGATTTTCCCATATATGCATATATATAGTTCAATAAGATCGTAAAAAGGTGAAATTTTTATCTCCTTTGATTGTGTTCATTGTTTCCAAATGTACCAGTCCCACAAACCTTGGATATTCCTTGCAAAAATTGTTTCAAATTCAATAAAACCTTCTTCGAACAACAGGAAGAGGCTGCAGTGGGAAACTCTTTGTTATGTTTCATTGTCAGATTATTCATAAACAGGTTCGAAACGGAGATTAAGGAAGATTTTAGTGTTCTCCTATATTAATTTTATTAAACCCAAACGACAACCATTTTTGAACACATTCTTAATATAAATATTTTTTTACAGAATTTGGCCTCCGTATTAGAGTTGCTAAAAACACTTTTTGGGAACTATCTTTATATAACACTCTAGCTTTTTTAGCAAGCACTATATGGTATATACCTACCTTCATTTAAACTTTTCAGTTTAAAACTGGCCTGAACTTTATTGATGTACTTTAAAAACACCCTGTATACACCTACATAATTTTATATACGTTAGTTCTTCCTCAGCTTCTTCTATTTGTAGCCACAATAAAGACTGATTATACATAAAGACAAGGTGACGCGACAGAAAAACGGGTCCCGTAGATTTATTTGATTTGCGATTTCCTGGGTTTATGACCAGCGTTAGCAACGGAGTAATCTCGTTGTTAATGTAATTGTGCGTTAATGGCTCAACCCCAAGTAGCAATTTAGAGGTCAAATCCATATTGCCCGGTATCTAACCAATTTGCCAACAGGGCGTGACTAAATCCACTATCTAATAACTAGTTAACGTGAATGGCGAACGAAATTATTCGCAAGACATTTGTACCGTTTTAAGAAGAATAATAGAAGTTCGTGTCGCTCCCGTTTAATTAATGAATAGTATTTCAAGATACGGACAACGATTCGCTAAATATTTATTAAATGTCCGTGCTTGTTGGTACTTTAAACATTTGTCTCAAACCTAATATAGAACAGCGAATAACAAGCCAGTGGAAAACATGGAGTCATTTGATTCGACGTCAGTTGAGTCGTTTTTTTATAATTTATTTAACGCAGACTTAGGCCAATGACCGCCGCCAGTAGACGAGCTACGCCTCAACCTGAAAATTTTGCCGAACCTCTTCTCGTAAGAAGAGTAGCTATTTTTTACTTGACTAACACCTAATAGACAAGGGACCGACTGTTTTCCATCCTCTCAGAGATTAACGCAATACTCACCTAAAACTGCATAGCTTCTGCCTATACACTGATATATAAGCCGCTAGAAGGTGGAGCGAATTCGTTGTACTTTCCTCAAGTCCAGCGATGGTTCCATTATAGTTTCATCAAGCTATGTGTAGTGTAAGACAAAAACAAATTTTATTACATCGAAAATTTAGCAAATGCGCCAGTGATAATATAAAACGATTTATAGGTAATAATAATATTTTTTTACTACTATAGGGTGTTATTGTTTATAATTTATTATTTGTGGCATATTCATGATTTCTTAGTTTGTTGGGTATTTTGCCACTGTAAAAATATTTAAAAATTTGATGAAATAAACCTCTGCGCCAAAAGGATCAGACAGAGGTTGGTTTTTATACTTCTATTACAAAATGTCTCACACCTAAAAATATATAAACTGAAACAAAATTGTTAAATGATAAATTGAAAAATTAAAACGAAGGCAGTTGACGTTTCGGAAAATAGTTCTTTTTCCGTTATCAAAACTTTTACTTTTGAGAATGTCAAACCAGACAGTTTGTTGTTTATGTATTTCCATAGTCACGTGAGACATTAAATTATATTTATTTTATTTTTACTTACTTCGTCTCTGAGGATTGGCAACCAGCTGGTACAGAAATCTACAGAATAATTAGAAACACATTTATCCTCATTTAATAAAATAATAGCGGATTCCTTAAGTTTTCTTTTAGTTGAGTTGCTTTCTTTTTCCAAAATTTTCGCGGAGTCCCATTGGATCCTATGATTGTTATCCCACGCATGTTCACAAATTTTTGATTTTTGAAATTCTCCCTTTCTAGCATAATCTCGGTGTTCACCAAGCCTTACGTTGAAAGGTCTACCCTACATAATGCTTACCGCACTCACATGGAACACTATAAATACAATCCTTGGAATTTTGAATAATATTCACCGGTTTAGTCTTTGATAAAACAGATCTTAATGTGGTTCCTGTTTGAAAAACTGTTCGTACAGAAAATCTATTTCCGATTTTTCTCAATTTATCCGATAAACCTTGTATGTATGGAATTACTGCTAAAGATCTAAGAGGATGACCACAACCACATGCACAACAGTGTTCTACGTACGTACAATACAGTTTTTAATTCGCGAAAGAATACACATTTAAACAAATTTAGAAATTTGTGTAGTGAAAAACAAACTATAGAACTACAAAATTTTCAAAATAACCCTTTAATTGACAAAACTGTCATTAATCTGTCAAATCGCGAACTCAATGTATCTGAAAAACTTGTATTAACTAAAGGTTTGAATTATGCAGTAACACCTAAAACTATTCCTAAATTTGATATCATAACTGCAATTGAACAAGCTGCACAGAAACTATCAATAGATGATGCCAACGAATACCGAATTCGTTCAAAAATTGAATTAGAAAGACAATATAAGACGAGGGTTAATGTAACATCAGATGAAAAACTTTCAATTACATCTTTAAGAAATGACGAAAGTATTAAAATTTTACCCGCTGATAAAGGCAATGTCCACTGTAATTTTAGATACAGTTGTGTATAATACAAAGATTATGAACTTAATTAATGATGGGAATTATTCTAAATTAAATAATGATCCAACAAAATCTTTAGAAAGCAAAATATATAGGACTCTATTTAAATACAAAAATGAATTTACTGATTTTGAGCGAAAGGTTCTAACTCCACATCATAGTAAACCTCCTCATTTTTATGGTTTACCAAAAATACATAAACCTCAAATTCCTCTTAGACCGATTGTGAGCTCAATTAATTCTCCATTTAGTAATCTCTCCAAATTTTTATTAAAAATCTTAAATCCTTTATCAGGTTCTTCTGAGTCTTATATTAAAAATAGCAAACATTTTTTGGAAAAACTATTTGAAAACAATTTTAATAAGAATCATCTAATGGTGAGTTTTGATGTAGTAAGCCTTTTTACAAATGTTCCGGTAGATAAAACATTAACAATAATTAAAAGTAAATTGCAACATGATGGAAATTTGGCAAATAGAACTAAATTAAGCATAGAAACTATAATGGAATTACTTACTCTTTGCATTAAAAAGACATACTTTCAATTAAACAATGACTTCTATCAACAAAACTTTGGTATGGCCATGGGTTCCTCTTTATCTCCAATTTTAAGCAATATTTTTATGGAAAATTTTGAAGAAAATAATATTAATAACTTAATTTATAAACCTATAGTGTGGTGGAGATATGTTGATGATATTTTTGCGTTATGGCCTCATAGCAAAGAACATTTGAATAATTTTTTAAATCAAATTAACGAAAAGGAACCTTCAATTAATTTTACAATAGAAGTAGAGAATAATAATGAATTACCTTTCTTAGATATTTTAATTAAAAAGTTAGATAATAAATATGAAACCAGTGTTTATCGAAAACAAACACACACAAACAGATATTTGAATTTCAATTCAAATCAACATATTAGCGTTAAGAGAGGTGTCGTAAAATGTTTGTATGATAGAGCTAAATTAATTTCTTCAAATGATGAAAGTTTAAGTAATGAGAAAAAATTTATTAAAACCGTTCTATTGAATAATCAATACCCCGAGGGTTTTGTTGATAGCCAGATGGCAAACATTGAAAGTAGAATAACCACTCAACATTTACAATCTGAATTTAGATCTTTAGCAGTAATTCCATACATACAAGGTTTATCGAATAAATTGAGAAAAATCGGAAATAGATTTTCTGTACGAACAGTTTTTCAAACAGGAACCACATTAAGATCTGTTTTATCAAAGACTAAACCGGTGAATATTATTCAAAATTCCAAGGATTGTATTTATAGTGTTCCATGTGAGTGCGGTAAGCATTATGTAGGTGAGTCATCTAGACCTTTCAACGTAAGGCTTGGTGAACACCGAGATTATGCTAGAAAGGGAGAATTTCAAAAATCAAAAATTTGTGAACATGCGTGGGATAACAATCATAGGATGCAATGGGACTCCGCGAAAATTTTGGAAAAAGAAAGCAACTCAACTAAAAGAAAACTTAAGGAATCCGCTATTATTTTATTAAATGAGGATAAATGTGTTTCTAATTATTCTGTAGATTTCTGTACCAGCTGGTTGCCAATCCTCAGAGACGAAGTAAGTAAAAATAAAATAAATATAATTTAATGTCTCACGTGACTATGGAAATACATAAACAACAAACTGTCTGGTTTGACATTCTCAAAAGTAAAAGTTTTGATAACGGAAAAAGAACTATTTTCCGAAACGTCAACTGCCTTCGTTTTAATTTTTCAATTTATCATTTAACAATTTTGTTTCAGTTTATATATTTTTAGGTGTGAGACATTTTGTAATAGAAGTATAAAAACCAACCTCTGTCTGATCCTTTTGGCGCAGAGGTTTATTTCATCAAATTTTTAAATATTTTTACAGTGGCAAAATACCCAACAAACTAAGAAAACTATAGGGTGTTGTTACTCGACGATGGTCCGTTCCATTACGGTTCTTTCATCAAGCTACGGCCAGTGCATAGTGATCGAAGCTCTTAAAAACTAGACAAAGTTCAAATTTCGTCGGAATTGCATTAAAATTGGCAGTTATATATTTTCAGAGCATGAACTACCTATTCTGTCAAAAGTTAAAACTCAAAATAACGAATCCAATATGGTTGTCATAATTGCAAAATTTTAACAAATTTACATAAAATTTCGTACTTGGAAATTTCAGGATTTTTTGGTAACAAGAATGTTAAAGCTTAAAAACCGCTGCTTCCACATCCAGATTTTCTATCCAAGTCTCTAACAAGGGAAAAAAATTGATGCTATATTTGAACTCCACTAAGTGGAAATAATTGTTTATGGAACTTTAATAATATATAATTTGAAATCCATAAAATGATATGCTGCAACGGTAGTGGGGGTGGATGAAGTAAAGTAAATAAAATTTTTGAGGCCTTTGGTACTTATACACACACTAACTCACAATTTTATTTTTTTCGCCCCCTTTAATAGTGGGGTGGGGGTGGTAATGAAGGTAGTTAATGCCAAAAAATTATTTGAGACCTCAGCTTCTCTTATATACACTAAATACCGATTTTATGGACTCTAACCTGCTTGATTTACCTATTTACTCCCATTTACCCCAATTTACCCCGAACCCTTCAGCGAAATATCATGAAAATATAATATAATTTGAGACCTCGTTAAAATACCTACGTGTACCAAATTTCAAGTCAATATCTTAAACGGTTCCAGAGTAATCGTGCCCACAAAAAAAGTTACAGACAGACAGACCGACAGGCAGAAGTTTTTTTTTGCTCAAATTTAAAATCACGACGTTTCATGACATTCTAAGCCTATTTAAACAATAAAAAATTTCAAAAACTTTTTGCGTTACTATCTTCCACTGGATGTGGAAGTAAAATTCAAAAGGTCGGACATATTTAAAAGCTGTAAAACGTGTGAGAAAGAACATTTTGAAAACATTTTTTTAACCTGCAACTTTACTATGCCTGAAATGCATATGACGCCATTGCAAGAGATCTATGGTCAAAATAGGCCCCTTACACACTATAATTTAATATCACAGACTGAATACAACTAAATAATTTTAGGAAACAACCGCAATCTGCACGAATTATATGTCCGAATCATTGTACTCGCAAAGATGTTAGATGACGTCACATCTAATAAGAGTGTGTTCTCAGACCCCCCCCCCCCCCTCCTCCCGTATATTAGTCGGTGATTTAAATATTTTCTAGTTAGAAATTAAATCAAACAGATTTGATAATTGCTAATGTTTAGTAATACTATATTAATATATATAAATTAATTTAAAATATATGGCACATGCATGCATTGTTCTTTCATAAATGTTTTCGTCAAACAGTAGGCCATTTCATACTTAGAACACATAACATATTACCTTGATTTTCTTACTATTTGATTTTTTAAACGAAGTTTCAGGTATTTTCTCACTTTATACTCAGTATAAATGGATTAGTTACTATGTGGCAAATGTATAAATCAGTGTAAAACCTCTTCAGATTGGATTTAGAAATTCCAAGGACGTACAGCAGTAAAATCTCCTGAATAAGAAAAGTACCCCAATAACTTGGCATAACAATGATTCTAATGTAGGCTAATGTAATTCCTGTGACAGAAATCGATCAGAGGAGACTTTCAGCCACTTATATAATACCCAAAATCGTCGGTTTTACACTCCAGTGTTAATAATATATCTACAGAATGGTTCTTTTGTCACAAATTTAAATAACTATATGTAAACCCTTCGAAAGTTTTGTAAAAATGAAAAAAACATAAACAATCACTTATTTTCATAAGCATTTCATTAGAATTTATTTTTTATTTCTAGATATTCGTTTCTGAGAAATGTCTCTTTGAAATTTTTAGTTTAGAAGGAACAATGATGCAAAGATACATAATTTCAGGCGCGCAGCGGGGGGGGGGCATGGGACCCCCCCAACCACCTTCCATGAACCAAAAAATAAAGAAGCATAATCACTATTAGTACAAATAGTCCCTTCAAATTAGGAAATATTTAAGAAAATTTTGCCACAGTTATGAGACCTGTAAAAAGTTAAGTATTTGGGTTGTCTAAACATGATTTTTACCCCCCGCAGTTCTAAAAACTACTCTGGTTTTTGAGAAATATATACATATATATGAATTTTAGCGTTTTTTCGTCTTTTTCTCTATATTGAGAAAAAACTATGCATTTTGGAGAAAAATATCAAGAGAGCAAAGTATAGTAGAGCATAAATTTCCTATAAATTTTGTCTCTACTTTTTTTTTCGAATTCCGCTTAGTTCTGCTAGAGGGTCCGAAAGAAATAAATATACGTATAGACTTTGCGCCTTTTTTTAGATTTTGAGCCAAAATTATGCATTTTTATGAAAAATTACATGAGATCAAAGTTGTAGAGCATAGAAAATTCACTATCTTTAGTTCTAGTTTTTTTTTTATAAAAATATACAGTGTGTTCCAGGATAGATGTAACAAGAGGTGTAATGGACCAAAAATTTTGGAATTTTGGAATGGTATTTGGGGATTGAGTCCTGCCTGTTGTAAAACTAAAGTATACCAAAAATGACTTGATTTGGTGTTCTACAGGGTGTTTTATAAGCAAAGTTGTAAAAATCACCACTAATAAAGTACCTTTATTTTTAAAAATATGAAAAAAGTTATTTAGAATTCAATTTTATACCTCTGTACCAAATTTCAGGAATATAAAATTATTTTTTTGAAACTTCCCATTTTTTGCGAATTAAGAGTTGAATTCATATTTAAAGTTGTGTAGGAGCAAATGTTAATCATCTACTGCTTTCCTCATAGCCTACTTTTAGCTTCTACATAACTTTAAATATTAATTCACAAAAAATAATTTCTATGTAGTTTTAATTGAATGGTTCAAAATAAAATACTAATTTATTGAAAAAAGGCCAAGGTTTGTAGATTTAGATTTTTTTAATGAAAAGTTCAAAATGCTATATATTTAGTTGTGCGCCCCCTCCTCAAGAATTTTCTAAATCCATGCCTACAATTACAAATTACTTTTTAAAAAAGGAATTAATTACAATTACAAATTACTTTTTTCAAAAAGGAATTAATTACAATTACAAAGTACGTCTTTAAAAAAGGAATTATATTCATTTAATACAATTACTTAAATACAATTACAATTACATGAAAAAAAAAAGGAATTGTAATTGCTAATTACTTTTTCAAAAGGAATTACCAAGCTCTGATTTGAAGGGACTAAAAGCAGTATCCAAATATCTCTTGAAATTAATATTTTGTAATTAATGCCAATATTATCTAGTAGAGGAACCTATACACATCCGTTTTCAACCATTTTCTGAAAAGTTTTCCTCAACCTCTGAGGAGGCCGGTTCTATTGCCCCCAGACGAATTTTCTGGCTGCGCCTCTGCATAATTTTGTTAAATATTCACCGCCACTTTCTGTTAAATGACTTAAATAGTATGCCTTATGCAACAAGTGTGTAAAGTGAGACTTTTTTACGAGTGAAAATTCGGCAATACCATGAGTGAAAAAAGGCATTTTATTCATGAATTACATTCAATATTCTTCCTACTACAGAAATGGTTACTAAAAATATATGCGTTGATTAAAAAACCACTGCCCAAGGAATCACTACTTCCATATCCAGATTTTACATCCAAGTCTCTCACAACGAAAAAAAAATTGTATGAGGTAATAAATTGTTTATGGAACTTTAATAATATAATATAATATTTGAAATCGCCTACCCGAAAAACCAATAAAACGATATGCCACATCGGTAGTGGGGGTGGTGAGTTGGTAGAGGAGTGGTAGTGAAGGTGGACGACGTAAAAAAAATTAGTTAAAGTTTTGTTTTGAAATTCAAGGGTCATAGGTTCGAGACTCAGACAGGTTGAGTGTATTTTTTTTTCTTTTTTAATTTTTTTTATACTAGCGAATGTTTCACCAACTAAGTCGGTATTACCAAATTTAAAATGACCCAAAATTAACATTATTTCCAAGAAAACTGAGAGTTCTCTACAGAATGTGCAACAATTATATAAATAGTTCAATAAACTGGCGAAGAGTAATGTTGACTCTATAGTGCACGTAAGGAATCGTACTAAAGTTATGAAACCTATTCCTCTCCCCCGTTTTAGAGGGTGCTGAATTCTAATAATAAGGTGAAAGAAGTTTTTTGTCATGCGCACCCCTGAACGGCCAAAAACCACCCCTTTTAGCTTATTTCTCATATGACAGCTTGGCATCGACCATATTTGCAGGGATTTTTGTTTTTTCATAGGGATATCACAGATGGTGAAAGGTGATATCAGGTAGTAGATCGCAACCGCCCTTTAGGGGTGGAATCTACCTTGTCAGGGTTTCTTGTTGTTTCTAGGAATCGAATGAGAATTTTAAAAATACTGGCTTATTTGAAATCAAATTCTTAACAAATATAGACCTGTCCGATATATATCGGTCAATCCGCCATCTTGGAAAAAAATAGAGAAAATCAAAAATGGACGAAAAAATCAAAATAGAATATTTTACTTCCACGTCCAGTGGAAGTATAGTAACGACAAAAAAATTTTTAAAAATTTTTATTGTCCAAATAGGCTTAAAACGTCGAGATTTTAAGTTTGAGCGAAAAAAAAAATTTCTGTCTGTCTGTCTGTCGGTATGTCTGTCGGTCTGTCTGTAACTTTTTTTTGTGCGCACGTTTACTCTGGAACCGTTTAAGATATTGACTTGAAATTTGGTACACATATGTACTTTAACGAGATCTAGAACTAGATTATATTTTCATCTTGTTCCGTCGAAGGGTTGGGGGGTAAATTGGGGTAAATTTGGGGTAAATGGGTAAACCAAGCAGGTAAGAGTCCATGAAATTGGTATTTAGTATATACAAGAGAAGCTAAGGTCTCAAAAAAATTTTTGGCATTAGCCACCATTACCACCCCCACCTCCTTATTAAAGGGGATGAAAAAAAATTGTGATTTAGTGTATGTACAGGAACCAGAAACCTCAAAATATTTTTTTACTTTATCCACCCCCCACTACCACCCCCCCAATCACCACCCCCTACCCACTACCGATGTGGGGTATCGTTTTATGGGTTTTTGGGGTAGAGGATTTCAAATATTATGTTATTAAAGTTCCATAAACAATTATTTTTACACACAAAGTTTTTTCGTTGTGAGTGACTTGGATAGAGAATCTGGATGTGGAAGTAGTGATTCCTTGGGCAGCGGTTTTTTCGATAGGGAATAATTTTAGCAAAGTTGGCAAAAATAAAACTCATCTATAGTCAAATATAATAGTAGTCTTTTATTTTCATGAGGATTAGTTCACTTGGGTCACATCTGACCCGGTCAAAATTGACCTGACCTGAAGCAAATAAAATAAAACAGTTTTTTTTGACTTTTGACAACTTAAAAAGTTAATTTAATATTCTTGGTTTGTAGGATTGTACGTAGCATTTCGTTCTTCGATATTTTTAGGTTAGAATTTCTACGAAAAAACTGCCAAAAACGTCGGTATTTCTACCCCACCACTTAACTAACCAAAAGTTCAGAAGTGAGTATCCTGTGCGGGATGGAGCAGCATCGGGAAAGGGGATCTGACCTGATTACTTCTGAATTTAGATCAGTCGTAAATAAAATATGTGACTAAACTCAGAAGTGACCTGATCCTCATGCAAATAAAAGACTACTATTGTACCAAACTCGGACGCTGTAAGTCAAATGGAACAGTCAAAGATGGCGGACGAAATAAAAATGTTTAATTCTTCGTCAAGTATCAAGGAGGCCTTGTTCGTCATTTTTAACCCCCGACCCAAAAAGAGAGGTGTTATAAGTTTGTCTGTCTGTCTGTCTGTCTGTCTGTCTGTCAGTGGCTTCATATCTCTTCAACGGGTGATCCGATTTTGATGCACTTTTTTTTATTTGAAAGGGTATTTTGTCGAGAAAGTTTCTGCCATATTAGATTTTGATGTTTGGTCACCATCTTGATTACAAGCTTTTATTTAACTTGCCTTGTTCCTGTGGGTCAAATCTTGCAACTGTATTTTAAAATAGTTATCCCCAACCGATTGAATTGAAATTTTGCATACACCTTTAGTTTGGATGACAATGCATGGTCAGCTAAGTGACGTCATTCCAAATCCAATATGGCGGACTCCCAAAAATGGCGGACCAGTTATTTCTTATGCACCCCCATGATATGAGTATCAAATGAAAGGGTTTGCTGAGAAGAATATGAAAATAAAATGACGTTACACTAAATTCAATATGGCGGACGCAACTGAATTTTAAAACAGTTATCCCCAACCGATTGAGCTGAAATTTTGCATACATGTTTAGTTTGGATGACAATGCATGGTTAGCTAAGTGACGTCATTCCAAATCCAATATGGCGGACCAATTATTTTTTATGCACCCCCATGATGTGGGTATCAAATGAAAGGGTTTGCTGAGAAGAATACGAAAATAAAATGACATCACACCAAATTCAATATGGCGGACGTCCCAGGATGGCGGAAATTTTTTTTTGTTTTAACACTATAATAATATAAGAAATGGTGAAGGATTCAGTTTAAACTATAAGTTTTATATCGGATAGGAACGACGCAATGAATATACACTTCTCCAAGAAATTAACGCACCACCAAAAAATAACCAAAAGTTTGAAGTTAGTTAATTGTTAACCCCCGACCCAAAAAGAGGAGTGTTATAAGTTTGACGCGTATGTTTGTATGTTTGTCTGTCTGTTTGTCTGTGGTTTCATATCTCTTCAACGGGTGATCCGATTTTGATGCACTTTTTTTATTTGAAAGAGTATTTTGTCGAGAAGGTTTTAGGCTATATTAGATTTCGATGTTTGGTCGCCATCTTGAATTCGCCATGTTGAACTTCACTAGAAATTGTCCGATTGAAGTAAAAATGAAAATGTGCAGACAATTATAGTAGGCGAATATGATTTCGGCCTCACTTTGATTCGGTCGTATGAAACTGGTACGATTAGATACATTGATTGGGAGTTTTTAAAAATGTTCAATGTTTTAACCCCCGACCCAAAAGTTTGACTCGTATGTTTGTATGTTTGTTTGTCTGCCTGCCTGTCTGTCTGTCTGTCTGTCTGTCTGTCTGTAGCTTTATCTCTCTTCTTTTGATGAAATTTTTATTACATTTGAATATAAGACATAAATATATTTATAATAGAACCGGTCTTGTAGACCGTATGCGACTAGTAGAATACAAAATTGGACCGCGTCGGCTTAAAGGCTAAAAAGTTCTGTGTGGGACTCGTGATATAATAATACGCTATGTTGTATGTATATGTTTAGTTTAAAAAGTATAAAATGAAATTCAATTAATTTCAACTTTGTGTGATTCTGAATACTGATCAAATATTCATATATATTATTATTACCATGCATATGCTTAATAAATTTCCTTTTCAATTTAAAAAAAATTATTTCGTCCGCCATCTTTGACCGTTCTCTTTAACTTACAGCATCCAGACTTGGTGCATTGTATTTGACCATAGATGAGTTTTATTTTTGCCAACTTTGATGAAATTACTTCTTCTTATCGAAAAGTTATTCAATTTTGATTTTTTCGGCCATTTTTGGTGTCTTCTATTTTTTTCCAAGAATGCGGATTGATCTATACATATCGGACATGTCTATATTTTTTAAGAATTTTATTTCAAATAAGCCAGTATTTTTAAAAGTCTCATTCGATAACTAGTACAAGATATATTAAGCAGATAAGTAGAAAATCCGTGAAAGCGCGTCGAAATGTGCATATAGCTTTTGAGGCACCAGGAATTTTTGGGCGCAAATATTTTTCTCATAATCATAAGAATCAACAAGCTAACAACGTACTCTTCGCCAATTTACTGAGCTTTTTATATATAATTGTTACACATTCTATATGATACTCTTCGCAGTTTTCTTGTAAATAATGTTAGTTTTTGGACATCCTAAATTTTGCGGTACCATCGTTGTTGTGAAAAAAATTACATGAAAAAAAAATATTCAACCTGTGTGGGATTCGAACACGGGACCTTTGGATTGCAGCAACAACAACACAACAAGCATTTATTAATATTCATATACAATAATGCGTCATTCCGGAGTCCGGCCCGGAGCCAACCAGACAACCACGGCGAACATCGCCGATGTGGGTGTGAGGTTGGGCGGGGAGGGGAGGGTCCGGTTTGGCGATGACAAAAATTAATTGTGAGTTAAAACTCCTGCCTAATGGGGAAGGGCTTAAATTTAACAGTATCGTGCAACGTAGTACACGAGGGTACTTAAAAATAATTAAAATTAAAACTGTAAAACTAATGATTTCGCGCACACGCGAACACTTAAAAATTTTGATTGCTGGCACGGGAAAACAAAACTCAACGAAAAAAACCCGTTTGAGACAATTCCACTATGGTGGTCTTTCTGACGCCAGGAAAGTGTCGTGGATAGTTAAAAGTGTGTAATGTTATGTGAAATTGTTGTTTGTTAAGAATTTATTGGTCGAGACTGAATTTAGAGACAAAAATGGGCAAGGAACAAAAAAGGTAAAATTTTTTAATTAAATAATTAATAACTTTTTTATTTACCAATCGATATTCTTCAAAAACAATAGCTGGCTAACACTAACTTACTTTCTAAATTTCAATACAATCGGACTTTTCTTTCTTAAGTTATCGTGCTTACAAGAAACGTGACGGACGGACGGACAGACGGACATTTTGAAGGTTGTTCAAAATTCGTTCACTAACACAATGATATGAAATTTTTTTCTCTACGAGCGATATTTACGATTTTAGAAATGTGCCGATCAAACACAATATACTCTTCGTTTTTGGGAAGAGTATAATAATCTAGTGGAATGTTGTCGTTGAAAGAAATTGAATTAAATCAATTTGACTGTACTAAAAGGCCTGTTAGAAGATTTAAAACATTCAGAATTTGGCCAGGGAGATGAAATAATATCAACAAATTTTATAGTATGTTTGCAAATATTTCAATTTTGTTCACGACAAACTTTATGATTTAATCGTCATGGTCTTTTAAGACCCTATAAAAAGTCTGTGTATGCAGAATATGATAATTTCGCTACTTTTTTCATCGTCATCAAATATTGAAGAGGGGATTATGTCAATCAGATTAAAAGCCAAGCAGAATATTAAATTACCTTAAATTAGAGAATTAAAAGCTTCAAGACGGGATGCGGTGAACCCAAGGGTTTTATCTTACCTCTCCCTTCGCTGTACGTACATACTTCGCTTTAACTTTAATACGCGTAAAGTTTTAAACAACATTTACACATTTAATGCTTTTACAATTACAAATTATTTTACGCGACCTCAATCTTAAAAAATTATCTACTAAGCTTAGAGGAGAATCGATAGAAGGTCAAAAAGGCTGGCTGGCTGGATTGGTTCTCGAGGGTCAAGTTTTGACGCAGAAGAAGTATCATTGTAGTGCGAAGGACTAGAGGGAGACACAAAAAGAGCTTGTGGTTCTAGGGCTCTCAACCACTAGTCTCACATGTCAGGGTAATTTTGTCTAGCTAGTGGATTGTCGTTAATATCTCTCTGTAAAGATGGAAACCAGGCGTATAGAAAATTTATACGGAAAACTGTTGCAAAATAATGAATTTTAAATTTTTATTGTCTACGAGTGACCCTTATTAAATATTATGCAGGTAATGCTCTTGGGCTGTGTAACATTAATTACTTTACTTAGAATAACGAAGTTTAATTTTAGATTCATGAAAATATTCTCTGAAAATTCTTATCAATATACACGGTGGTGGTTTAAAAATACATCGAGTTTTCAAGCGCTGACTCCTAGTACTAGAGTTAAATATTGTTACGTCTCTTAGTAAACGCCTTGTATCGTGGATCTGGAAATTATAACGCCAGGCTAACACCAAACACTAATTTATTTACTAATTACAACAAATAATTATTTACTTCTTGATCTGTTCTCACTAACTGAACTGAACTCCTTCGGAACTGTACTAATCTGCTAACTGAACTGTACTGTCTGACCATCTGAACTGTACTCAACTCGTGTGGCCACTCATTCTCATTTTATACTCTTGGGTAATTAGTTCTGCAACATTATACAACCCTCCAGAAGATGGCAGTAGTTTTCTAGATGCTGACACTGCACGCGCCATCTCTGGGACGATAGCCTAACTAACTAACTAGCTTAGTTTTCTGTTACGTATACATGGAACTTAGAAGCTCACATAGATGCCTCTGGGAGTGCAAACATGTAACAATATGTTTCAAATAAGTAAGGATTGCCTCTGAAGTAATTTCCTCAAACACCAAAACACTTGAACGCTACACTCGAGTAGTATAATCCGACGCGCGTTGGCATATCTGGAGATGATTAAAACTTCAGTTCCATCGTATGACGATAATTAAAACTTGACTTGTTGGTATAATCTGGAAAACACGTTTTCGAAAAAAATGTTTGATTTCAAGAGAGAAATAAAATGGCATCATTTATTCTTTATAAAACAGTCATTTGGTGCTCAAAAAAGAGGTTACCTGAAAAGTTTTCCGGGAGTTTTGAAAATTGACGATTTTATAGATTTCGATGTGCTCTTTCCGAATTTCTACTTTGCCACTTGGTATCTTTGCCGCTGCCGCCGCCACACTGTAAAAATGGCGCCTAAAAACCGTTTTTTGACAATATCTCCTTTCCGATTAATTTTACGACAAAAACAGTTATATAGTAAATTAAGCTATAGAAAATTTCCTATAATTTTTTTAATAACCTTTTTTTCTGTAAAATGAATAGTTTTAGCGTACGAACGCCACAAACCATTATACATCTATACCAACACGCGTTCTTCGTATATTAACCAAAAATATATAATAATAATAATAATAATTTTATTTCATCCAAATGATCATGTACATGATATAGGATATGTCAAGAAATTATCTGAAATATCAGATGTAATATAAAAATACAACAATATTAACAGTCACATACGAAACACAATAAGACAAATATAACTAGAACAAACAACATAAAATTACGATTTAAAGTATACAAAATAAAAATGCCAAATAGTGTATATAACAAAATAAACATTAAAATAAAATAAAATAATATATTATTGGTAATCAAGAGATGCAGATAAAAATTCCTTGGTGCTATAAAAACATCCATTAACCAACATGACTTTTATATATTTTTTAAACATATCTAAACTTGCAACATTTTTCAAATTAGTAGGCAATTTATTGTATAATTTGATGCAGTTATAATTTGCTGAATGTTTGTATGTTGTAGTATTATGACGAGGAATATTCAATAGCCCACCGTGCCTCGTGTTGTGTTCATGAAAACAGGAATTATTGGTGAATAGATGATACTGCCTTTTAACAAATGTTACGCATTTGTATATATATATTGAAGGGGCAGTGAGAATTTTATTATTTATAAAAACCTGCCTACAACTTTCAATGCTCCTCATTATAAAAAGTTAGCTTTAAAAGTTTCTTTTGGGTTACAAAAATTCTATTAAAATCTCTAGCACATCCCCAGTTTATTATATTGAGAGAAATATGTGAGTATGCCATGGCATAATATAATCTTAGAAGTCCTGAAACAGTTAGGATATCTTTCATTTGTAAGATCGCATAATACGGCTTGTTTAGTTTTTTACAAACACCGTCCACATGAGCGTCCCAGGTAAGTCTATTATCAATGCAAGTACCTAGGAACATTACTGAATCTGAAAATTCCATATCACCGGTCTGTATTTTGCTAGCAGGAATGCCTCTTCTTATAAAAAAATTTATACATTTGGTTTTGGTTTTATTCAAAACAAGTCTGTTCCTCTCGCACCATATGCTTAAATCACATATAGCACTTTGGATCAGATTTTCTAGCTCTTGTGGTGTTTCTGCTGATACAGTTATAGTTGTATCATCTGCGAACATTGTAACTAAGCCCCCAGGGATATGGATAGGAAGGTCGTTAATAAATAACAAAAACAGTAATGGGCCTAGTACAGATCCCTGTGGAACACCGAGTTTTACATCGTGCGCAGCTGACTTGGTACCATTATTGTTAATTACCATATTTCGCCCCTCAAGATACGATTGGATCCAACTAATTAAATTGCCTGGTAAGTTGTAACTACTGAGTTTCGTTATTAAAAAAATTTGGGCATACGGAATCAAATGCCTTAGACAGATCAAAAAGTAATGAGGCAACATATCTACCCTTATCAAGCTCTATGTAAACGAAATTCAGTAATTCACAAGTAGCTGACTCAACAGATCTGTTCTTTCTAAAACCATGCTGAAAGTTGGTCAATAATGAATTGTTCTCCAAATATATAGAGAGGCACTGACCGACAACTTTTTCAAACAGTTTTGATAGAGCATTAAGAATTGAAATTTGTCTATAGTTATCAACATTGTTTAAGTCACCCTTCTTATATACTGGTAGGACTAAGGCGGTTTTAAATACATCCGGAAAACATCCTTGGTGTAGTGATTGATTTAATAAGTACAGCAGAGGTTGCATAATTAAATCTAAAATATAAGAGATAGTGACCAATGATAGTTCATCAGTCCCTGATGATTTTTTATTTTTTATTTGAACTAGAGCATCAATAACATCGGTGATGGTACCTATATACAGGTTCGAGTTATTCTTGTTCAGCATCATTGTACAAGGTAGAGCCAAATTCTGTCCAAAGTGGTTAATAGCATTCTGCTCAGCTGCATTAGAGAAGTGGCTGGCCAAGAGATCGGCAACTTCTTTGGGGTTATCTATACAATCACCATTGTAATTAAGAACTATAGGTTTCATGTCACAATTTTTCCTTCCCAACTTAAAATTTATTATGTTCCAAATCTCCTTGGTCTTACTGGATGAGTTATTTATTTTTTTATTATAATAGTTTGACTTGGCTAGTTTAATATTAAGTTTATGTTCCTGTTTTTTAATTTTATATAAGTTAGTTATATCAGGAAGCCCTGTATTTGTCATGAGTCAGAATAGTCCTTTCAATTTCTCACCTTCTTTGACAATATCGTTTGTTACCCACTTATTGTAATTGGGCTGCCTTCTGTATATTTTTTTTAAAGGACAAGAAACATTAAAAGCCCAGCTTAAACAATCCACAAATGATTTGAAACCCATATTTATGTCAAAATCAAACAAATAGGTCCAATTTATGTTACTTAGTCTAGTTCGAAACTCATTTAAATTATTTGCAAAAAGTTGTCTAGCAAAAACAGGAACTTCATTCGTAGATGATTGCTTGGTGATTATAAAATTTAGCTTCAGGATATGCGCGAAATGGTCAGCTATGTTCGGATTTACTAAATTGCAATCATATACCGAATTATCTAGGTTGGTGACCATATAGTCTATACAAGAGGAACTAGTGTGGCCATTCTTATTCGTAAAAATTCTGGTACTGCCAGTAGAGCACATGTTTAACTCGAACGAATTAAATATGTCCATTAATAGCTTGATGTTCATACTATTAAGCTGGTTATAGTCAATATTAAAGTCTCCACAAAGGACAATGTATTTGGACCTACTTGAGGCGATGCTAAGAGCCTGGGACAAAGTGTAAGTAAATATATTAATATCACCATTGGGAGGACTATATAGAGTAATAATCGATATCCTAGAATTGCCCAGTTTATAACATATAACAGATAATTGTTTTATTGAATTAATTTCAGTGGCCACCATGGTAAAATGAACTGAAATAAGAGATCCCCCATGAATGTGATTACTTCTGGTATATGCAGAAATCAAGTTGTAGTCAGGAAAATGTAAACAATTTAAATTATTATTACAAATCCAATGTTTCGAGACACATAGAATATTAATCTTTTGTTGTTTTACAAACAACTCAACAGTATTAAAGTTATTTAAAAGTCCCTGGACATTAACATGACATACATTGAGCATATCATTTACAACTACATCACAGTCAAGAGATACATTTAAATAGTTTAACTTACATGCTACTTCAGTCTTATCATTTTCTAAGGAAACTTGTGAAGTGGGGTCACCAGGGCATAAAAAATTTGATTTATTTAGTTCAACACTTAGAGAAAAATTATTCACAGTTTCTGAATTGGAATCGTTGGGTTCGACAATTATAGACGAGTCATTTATTGAAACTAGGGGTTCACTCACATTGGATGTAGAAGTTTTTTCATACAGAGTACTGAGGTTTTTATCAGAAATATCCATAAATGTTAAAGTCTTGTTCAGGCATTTACTTTTTAACAACACACTTGTAACACTAGATGCCGCCACTTTATGATTAAAGTATTTATAATTTTTGTGCATTTATTAAATTTAGTCAAAAAATCATTAAGTTTTGTATTATATTTATAAATGTGCCTATTTTTTGAGAAACTATTGCCGACGTATGGAACAGATGTAAATAAAATATATTACTACGTGTTGAAAAACTGGCTTACTACTGATTGTAGAGTCATAAGGAAACTCGTCGCCATGGTGTCAAACCCGGCGATCACGAAAAACTGCTTCAGTACACCTACTTTTTGACGAGACAATGATCCCAACTGTGTCACAAGATAAATTCCTGGGCAACGATGCCAACAAGAACCGCCTCATTGGAATGTTGAACACAAAATTTGAAGCTGCGAACTTCATGTTCAAACAAGCCACGAAAGATGCCGATACTCTAATAATCAATACCGCAATCAGCGTTTCATCGACATTCGATTCCGTAACAGTTGTCGGCGAAGATGTGGATCTTCTTATTCTTTTGACGGCTCTATCTACGCGTTCAAACATATATATTCTCAAACCAGGAAAAGGAAAAATTTTGCAACAAATGAATTAAACAAAAAGTATCATGGATGAGTATCACCCGCAGATCATATATTATTCTTGCACGCCTTCAGTTGCTGTGATACAACATCAGCACTCTTTAATCAAGGAAAAATAAAATGTATTAATGTACTCCTAAAAAATACAAATTTAAATGAGGTTATCCAGGTATTCAAAAACCCAAATGCTGATCCAGATATCATTGCTAAAGCTGGAGAACGCTTCCTTGTTGCACTGTACGGTTACAGTGGTGTGAAAAGTTTGAAAAATATGAAAAGTATATCGTTAAACAACTATAGATATGCATGCTTCAAAAAATCAGCATATAAAAATAAATTTAATATTGCATCGCTACCACCAACAGAAGCAGCAGCACGACAACATTCGTTCCGAACCTATCACCAGGTTCAGCAGTGGTATGGGAATGAACAAAATGCAGACCAATGGGGATGGAGAAGAAACAATAATGGGATGAGTCCTGTCACCCCAGCTCCGGAAACCTTGTTAAAACTTATTTCTTGCAAATGCAAAAAGGGATGTGACAAAGCCCGTGGTTGCAGAAAGGCTGGATTAAAGTGCTCCGTTATATGCACGAATTGTAGTGATACCTGTTATAATTCGCACATTCCATCACAAGATAGCGATGAAGAAGAAGAAACGGAGACTGTTCTAGAGCAAACGTGTGATGAAATCGAGGACGAAGAGGATTGCAATGAAACTGATAATCCCATCGCGGATGATGTGGATGAAATTTCTATCTGTGACGTTTTGATCGGTACTGAAGACGATGAACTCGCAACACCTGGTCCATCAAGAACAACGAAGCGAAGGAGAAAGCGCTAAATTTTGGAATAGTCATTGCATGTGGATTAGGCCTACTGGGGATACCACGATAAAAAAACGCGCCACTTACTCTACCTCATGGTGGTGTGGAAATGAGTTTTTTGGACAAAACGCATGTTGGAGTAGATTTTGCGGCTCTCGTACGCTAAAACTATTCATTTTACAAGAAAAAGGTTATAAAAAAAAACTATGGGAAATTTTCTCTAGTTTAATTTATTATATAACTGTTTTTATCGTAAAATGAATCGGAAAGGAGATATTGTAAAAAAAGTTTTTAGGCGCCATTTTTCCAATATGGCGGCGGAAGCGGCAAAGATACGAGGTGGCAAAGTAGAAATTCGGAAAAAGCACATTGAAATCTATAAAATCACCAATTTTCAAAACTCCCGGAAAACTTTCCAGGTAAAACCACCAAATGACTGTACTATTATTCCGTGGCCATTTTAAGTTCGTTTTAAGGTCCTTTTCAAATGAAGACTATATTTCTTCTTACGACATTTTATTAGGCAGCCTTTGCCATATTTTTTTTTATCGAGCTTCCATTATTAAAACTTTGGCACCCTGTTTCTCGAAAACGAAGTAAGTTGACATACATCTAGATGAACTTTTTTTCATAAAATATGACAAGGTATCACCTCCTGAAATTAAATTATGTTACGCCCTGTATATTAACGAAAAACAGCATTTTTGAAAAAAAAAATAATTGCTGGACAACTACAATAACAAGATGGCGACATTTTGTTTAAAAAAATGTGAAACCGCACATTGATTCGGCAATAACTTCTTTATTTTATATGTTTGGGTGCAATTTATACGCTTAAATATCTCCGAAATTATTAATCCTACATAAATATAAAAAAAACAAATTCATTCTCGTTTTACAAGCTTTTTGATGTCCATAATTTTTTCGCTAAAACTAATAAATATTTAACTTTGCAAGGAAATAAAAATTTTACGATTTTTAATGAAACGCAATTTTTTTCTAAAGCAAGTGCTATAAACAGACGAAAAAATTTGTCATACTATATGTTAACGAAAAACAGTATATCAGAATATATTTTTTTAATTACTGACTGCTTACATTAACAAAATGTGAAGATGTACATTGTTTGTCAAAACTTCTTTGTTTTTTATGCCATAGAAATAGAAAACATCATTAGAAAGCTTAATTAATAGTCTTTTATTTTGATCGTTAGCATTTCTAACATAAGTTTTTGAGATATTTAACATTTAAACTAAATACTTTGTCTTACAGTCGTTCGGATGCCATCTTTATACTTCCAGATCTCCGAAACCATTAATTCTACAGAAATTAGAAAAATTCATCTTCATGTTGTTTCTAGCATGTTTTCGCTTAAGGTACTTGTATACTAAAACGAACTTTTACAGTTTTAAATGTAATTTGGTATACTAATAAATAAAGTGATTTTACACTTGAATTTTTAATAAAAATAAAATCGTCCGTTTAGTTTCGGAGTAATTGATTCGGAAAGTTTGACTTTTTTAGGCAAAGATGCCTTATTTGACGTAGTAGAGATCGGCTCAAGTTAATTTTCGCTCTTATTACCACAATTTTTGAGAAATATGCTTCAAAAACTAATATAACATTAAGTAGTTACTTATTAACACTCTGTTAAAACCCTGAAAAAATCGTCCGTCTAGTATAAAAGTTATTAGAACATTAATCAATTTTAAGACCAACATTTGTGTAAATGAAACAGCTGTTGAAATTGATTGGCAACGTTGTATATTAAGAAGATGGTGTGAATATTTAAATTTTTAAAAAGTATAAGATTAAAAATTACTATAAATGCTCTTTAGATTTGTTGCCTACAATTTTTTCTGAAAAATCGATGAATATCAAGATATTCGAGTAAATGGAGAAAATTTCACGTTTTCCTAGAAAATGCATGTAAATCTTAAAAAAACAATTTTGTCAGAAATCTTTGTTTTGAAGGGCCGAAATTAATAAAGTATCTAGGTAATACATGATATTAAGTGGACATCGTATATGAGATCGATTTTAATTAATTAACGATTAATTAAGCGAAATTTTACAGAAGAAAGAAAAGTACCAATTTCCGCCCCCTCTAATTCTCTAATTTTTGCCGAAATCCAAAAAATAAAAGAAAGAGTTTTAGCAAATTTAATTCTATTTAAATTGGCTAGAATAGTCTTTTGGCGTAGGAGTCAAGATTAAGAAGTTGACAACTTTTGAAGCACAAAATTTGCGTTTTTTTGCCCTACATCGTCGACATTTCAGTAAATATCTCCGTAACGAAGAGAAAAGTTAAAATTCTGATGGTAGCAAAGGATTCGCAGTGAACAATACTTGTTTGATCTAATTTTTTATTTCGAGCTAGCTCTTAACATTTCGGACATATCTGCAAAAAATAGTAAAAAACAGCTGGCATTTCGGAGACGAAAAAATTACAAAAACATGCGATCTTGACACGTTCATGTTTTTTGAAAAATACCAGCGGGACGGCCGTATGATGTCGCGACGTAAAGAGGAAGACTTCCAGTTAAACCTCATCGTGAATTGCATATCGAAGTTGGAAAATTCGGCTCGGTACGAGCGAAATATAGCCAGATTAATTGTAGCAGATTAGTATATGACAGTAATGACAATCGTATTTAATACAGTGTTGCCAAATCCTTTCACTCTATCTCTCTCGCGCTTTAATTTATTAAATCCACCGCTAGATTCGCTCTTATCAGTATACAAGTACCTTAATGTAATACTTTTCGAGTTATTTGACGAAAATTGTTTTGTTGAAATACTTCTATTTTTCAAGCTAAAATCCCAATTTTCAAGTCGTTACAACTTAAAGACTATCAATTTATATGAAAAGTTGCATAGAACCGTTTCGTCCCAAAATTTAATACTTTTTCAGTTCAAATGGTTTCTTTCAGGTACCGCCCCCTGAAAAGAGGTTGGTATCCACCCCTTATGAATTAGCAAACCCAGCATAATATAGAAACTTTTCTTTGATGCATTTACTATTAGTTACAAAAAATGAACGAAACCTAATTCAGATGACATTACTCCAAATTTTTCTGTATTCTTATTGGGATGCTCTGCCACATATATTTTCTTCTAAACAATATCTGAAATCTACAAAATAATACAATTAACCAGTATTTTACTGGAAAATAACCTCTACGCCTGTACAGAGAACTGTATCCATAGATACTTTCTGCTTACACAGAACTGTAAGCAGTAAGTATCTATGGATACTGAATATAACAAATATTATTATTATTATATATTCTTAAAGCTGTGCATTTAATATACACAGCCCACAAACATTATAATACGCTTTGAGAAAGGAAACAGATTCGTTTTCCGAAACGTCAGCAAAATAAGTCATTTTTATATTTTTGTTCTTATTCATTATTTGTCAAAAACCACCCTCTAACTGATCCTTTGACGTAAAGTCACAGGCGTAGAGGTTATTTTCCAGTAAAATACTGGTTAAATGTATTATTTTGTAGATTTCAGACATTGTTTAGAAGAAAATACATGTGGCACAGCATCCCAATAAGAATAGAGAAAAATTAAGAAAATGCCACAACCCAACGTTTAGAAAATATTTATTACTCCAAAGTTAAAACCTCTAGTTATAGTACGGAAGCCATCGACCAAAATTTCTCGTCATCGCGACTTGGACAAATCCATAAAAATTGTTTAATTTAAGGGAAAATAGGAAACTTTGTTATGTAAAGCAAAGCTCTGGCGCGTTACGGATGTGGTAGAAAAACATTTTCCGTCGGTAAAAAAAATCGCGTAATTCTTTTATAGCACCTCGTCCGTCTTCAATGAAATCCCATTCAAAATATAAAAACAAACACCAATCCATGAAAAACGGAAATTTTTAGCCTTGTAGAAACCTGAGGAATGTAGTATTAGTTGTTTAAAAAAATGGCTTGACCGAGTTACAGCGACATAGCTAAAACCTTGTTTAGATGGTTGACCAGGATCTATACATCTTAAAAAAGTCTAAACGGACATTTTTCGTGTTGCACGGTTGTACAAAATGAAATGGAGTAGTCTCTTGCTCTGCATGTTTCGGCCAACATGCTCTTTGCTTTCCGACCCTTTCTCCTGTAGTTTGGTACGTTTAGCTCTTCAATTTCCTCTCTCCTGCTGCTGCCTGTATATTTTTTCTCCCTATCTACCCTTCTGCGCGTGAGTGTGAGTATGTGTGTATATATGAGTCTATTCACGCACCCGAGTTACATTTGCAAGATTCCGACAAAATACAGAACATGAAAACCCGAAACACCCATATTGCGACTTTCTAACGCGACGGAAAATGGATTTTCTGGGAACAACAACGCAAAAAACGTACGTTCCAATTTTTTTTACGTATGTCTAAATTCTGCCAATGATTTAATCAGGGAAACAAACGGGTTGCGATACCTCACAGGAACCGCAAAAAATTACATTTTACAAATTCATTCACTCCCACAAGCAAGGTTCAACTCGTCCGTTTTCATTTTTTCATAATTTTTTTTGAGCAGAAATTCTCAAATTACACTGTCGCGATGACAAAATTTTCTACTTTCAAATTTATTGGGAAATTTTCCAATTTTCTCTTCTTTAGCCGCTCACACAAGGCGAAAAATGTCCGTTCAAATTTTTATAGAGTTCCAGACACCGTACTTCAACACAAAAACCAGGAAACGGACGTGTCGCGATAACAATTTGAGCCCATTTTTTTACATATTCATTATTGTTTTTCGATCGTCTAGCAACATTAAAGACTTCCGCCATAAAGGACTTTTTTCTTTATTTGAGTATAAACTGTCAGAAAAAGTTTGAAATTCTCATGTCGCGATGAGACTGAACATCCTGGTCGATGACTCCCGTACTATTACTATACTAATAAACTATTAGTTGAAAATAATTTATTTTCAAACTAGTTTTACTATTTAAAAAAACATAGGAGAGAAACTAAATACATTCAGCTATATACCTTAACTGCCTGTAAAAACGATAATTTATAAAGATTCGATATATCTTAAGGTATTTACAAAGTTTTTCAAAACTCAAAGTAAGTTTTCTTAATTTTTTTCTGCCGATCGATTCCACACGGGATTCTATTTTGCACGTTCTCCAACCCTTCTCGCCTGAGGCTTAGAATACAGAATCCAAGATAAAATGCTTATGCGTGTAGATGTTTATTAAGAAGATTGAAATAGTTTTATCTCAAATGGAAACGTATTACATTGCCGTATAAAAGTGTCACATTTTGGATTGGTTTTGTTTAAAGTATATCTTTAACCATTTTCCTAGCTCTTAGTGATTGTCTAAAGTTTATTATATTTTAGCATGCGACGTAGATTGTAAAGGTGGTTACTGTATCCGAAACGGCTGCGATTGTGGCATAAAAAAAATAAAAATTTATAACTCAAGTTATCAGCACATCAGAGATCAAATACAATTATCCTGGAGAAATACATTGTGACCCACTTAAAATGGGAGCACCTTATAACTTTTGTATTTTTTTTCTGATTTGAATAAAATTTTACTCAAGTATACAACAAATTAGGATCTACTTATGGTCACAAAAACATTCGCCTCCCACAAATGCAAAGCCACCTGCGGTATCAAAATAAGCGGAAAAAATCAATACTCATATTAGGCATTCTTTTATCGGAAAATTTTATTAATGGAAGTTGGGAATTGCCCAAAAATTTCATCAAAATAAAAAAGTTTAAAATTTTAAAAATGTTAAAAATAATTAAAAAAACTACAAATTACTTGACAACTACTATAGCCCAGACGACAGAGAACATTTTATAGTAAAACCCACAAAAATTTGCAAACTGAATATATTTTTTTAATGAGTTCGTGAAAGTGTATAGAATAATATCCTGATGAGTTTACATTTCTCTCGGATGCAGAACATAAAAAAAAATGAAAAAGAAATTTTTTTTATCAATTTTTTTCAAAATGTTGAAATTAAGTCAGGGTAGGAAAAAATAAAAAATACAGGTGAATAGACTACATGTTTCTGAACAAAAATATCTTAATAAAATTTATCGTTAAAGCCACGGTATTCCTGAAAAAAAATAGTTAAGTAACTTTGTCACTCTGCGCGGTCAGCGCACGGTTAAATGCATACTATGGAACCTCTAAAAATTCTTAGCTGTTCTATAGAGTAAAATAAAGCTTTTTTTCTCTTTCTGATTACATATTTTTAACATTTTTCTTAGTGAATAGGAGGATGAATAGTGAGTATGGAGGGAAAATATATAATTATGAACGCATACACAGACACCACACATAGTCGCTGAATCGCTCGCATGAATTTTTACGTGACTTTACTGTAATTATTGTATTTTTTATAGGTACACTTATCCACATTTCAGCTATATCCTTCCTTACACATTTGTCAATGTATTGGAAAAGTTCTAGAATTTATATTCAAAACAATCAAAGATATTTTCATATTTATAAGAACAAGATCGTGAAAATGGCAATTTCTTATCATGATCTGATTGATTATATTTTCGAAAAAATGCATACAAGTAAACAATTTTGTGTTTGAACATTCGAAAAGTATACATTTTTTCCGAAATAGTGATATTCTATTTTTTCGAATGGGTCAATTTCTCGGCAAATTACAGTCTCCAATATATATACAGGGTGTCCATTAAAGCATGGGCCATAGAGGAACAGTGACATTAAAATATTACGATTTAACCAAACTTACCTTAGTACAAAAGTTGATATTAACAGAGATACAGGGTGTTAAAGTCAATATTATATTTATAATTTTCCTACATAACTTTTGAAGTGAGGCGAGCGTAGAGGCGACTTCAATCTGAATATTAGTCGATATTCCGTTGAAGCAACGTCGAGCGCGGTTAGTACTTGGATGGGCTCCCATCTTGGGAAATACAGCGTTCTCGTCCCTCCTTCTAGAGGCTTGTATATCAGTGTATACTCGGAAGTTACGTAATTTCAGACGAGGATTACGTAGTGGATATACCATCCTTCGGAGGGGATGTAAAGCAGGCGGTCCCTTGTCTATTAAATGTTAGGCAAGTAAAAGATCCCTACTCTTCTTAAGGGAAGAGGTTCGGCAAAATTTCCAGGTTGTGGGTAGCTCGTCTCCTGGCGTCGGTGATAGGCCCTGGTAGCGGAAATAGGCAGACGTTAAACAGTTAAAAAAAAGAAAAAAAACTTTTGAAGTTTTTCAGATATTAGTACGAAAATTGGTGGATAGGAGTTTTTTGATATGAGAAATTCAAATCTTCTCCTATTTTTGGTGTAAATCCTAGACGGCGCCACATAAGCAATATTTAGGGTGTAAATGTACTCCTGACTTTTTCACCCGTAATGTTATAGCCTTTTTTATTAAAAAATCCTGAACCTACATATAATTGTCATTAGCCTTAGAAATTGACCGTTTTCGAGATAATTGCATTGTAACAGTCAGCCGCATAATTCATAAGAAATATTAATTTTAATCTAGGCACACGGTTAAATAATTAATAATGATAGTTAAAATGCAGTTATGTAGAAAAAGATAGGTTTTATTATTATTACAAATTAAGCAGTTAAGTAGACAAAAACGATATCAATGGAAATGTCAAATTAAAAAAGAAAATAATAATTAAAATAATTGCTGCAATTCATTTTTAAATTGTCTTCCATTTAACTCAATACATTTTCGGCATCTTTTAAGAAAATTTTGCCTAATACAAAAAAAGGACGGAAGTAAATCACGAACATGGTTTGCAACCCCACTATTTTCTGCCAGAGTTCTTGTCTTATGTTACTTGTTTGAGAGTATACAAGGCTTTTATAAAGCTTTCGATTTTAGGAAAAGTCCATTGCCGTTAGGTCTGGACTCCGTGGTGGCCATGGATGTTCACTTCCGCGTCCAATCCAACGCCTAGGAAATACATTATCTAAATGATTTCTTACAATCGGAGGATAGTAACCAGGTGCTCCGTCGAGCAAAAACCTCATATTTTCTCGGATATCTAAAGGCACTTCATTCAACATATTTTGTAAATCATTTTGAAGGAAGTTTAGATAGTTTTCTCCATTTACTAGCGGTGGAAGTTCAAAAGGACCCACAAGATAATCTCCAATTATTCCACACCAAATATTAATTTTAAATTCATATTGAAAATGTCTCACTCTTGCGGTCCTTGGATTCTCTTCAGCCCACAAATGACTGTTTCTTATGTTAAAGATTCCCCTTCGAGTAAACGTTGCCTCATCCATGAAAAGAACCTTATTTAAAAAAGTTGGATCTCTTGTTTGCTTTCTTAACATAAATTCGCAAAATTGTATGCGCTGAGGAAAACCACCAATAAGATGTAATACTGCTTCCTCTTGTTGCACACTACGAACTACAGGGCGTCCATGGGAACGTCTAGGACGACACGAACCCGTTTCTTTTAATCTTGCAAAAAGTCTTGAGAATAATTTTCGATCAGGTTGCCTTCGATTTGGATAAGTATTTGCATATTTTCTTGCTGCAGCACGTCCATTACAATTTTCTTGAGCATAAATTGCCACAATATCAATCATTTCGCTATTTGAAAAAAAAAGTATGTCTCGGCATTGGGCAAAAAATAAAAATTTTTTCGTAATAAATTACAACATAGCAACTGTCAGATTTAGCCGTATTTAACTGTCAAAAGTATTGTTGACATCGGCGCCTACTACGTTAATATTTCTTATAATGAATTATGCGGCTGACTGTTACAATGCGATTATCTCAAAAACGGTCAATTTCTAAGGCTAATGACAAGTATACTTTTTCTCCGTCAAAATGATGTAGGTTCAGGATTGTTTAATAAAGGGGTGAAAAAGTTAGGAGCACTTTTAGACCCTAAATATTGCTTATGTGGCGCCCTCTAGGATTTACACCAAAAATAGGAGAAGATTTGAATTTCTCATATTAAAAAACTCCTATCCACCAATTTTCGTACCGATATCTGAAAAACTATGTAGGAAAATTATAAATATAATATTGACTTTAACACCCTGTATCTCTCTTAATATCAACTTTTGGACTAAGGCAAGTTTGGTTAAATTTCAATATTTTAAAGTTAGGAATCCACTGTTCCTCTATGGCCCATTCTTTAATGGACACCCTGTATATTTATCAAAAAAATCATCAAGCAAGGAAATTAAAATGATTTGAGATGTACTTTTTTTTAATCCTTCGTTATTACAACTTAATAAACCATCATAATCGTGAAGTGTACATACTTTTTAACAGTTCTCAATGAAGAAAGAATTTTTTTGAAGTGCTTTTATTTTTTTCTATATTTTTTATTGCGACGATTGAGTTCGGGCGTGATAATATATATAAGTATATTTTTCCCATTCATCTTTTGCTTGTATTGTTTAAAACAAAAAAGCATCAGAAAGCTACAATTTCCACCTTTTAAATGAACCAACACTCATATAAATTGAACAAATTCTGATTTAGTAACATGAAATTCAGTGCGTTGGTGTCACATTCATGTGTATTCAAGCACGCGCACGCATGAATCTCACTCCGAGTTATAACGTTACAATTGACTATTTTTTCCGGGAAAACCGTGGCTTTAACGATAAATTTTGTTAAAACATTTTTTGTTCATAAATACGTGATCTATCCATCTGTATTTTTTATTTTTTTCTAGCTCGATTTAATTTCAAAATTTTGAAAAAATGGATGAAAAAATTTTTTTTTCACTTTTTTTATATTCTGCATCCGAGCGAAATGTAAACTGTTCAGGATATTATTCTATACACTTTCACGAACTTATTAAAAAACAAATTATTCAGTTTGCAAAATTTTGTGGGTAAATACTAAATACCTTCATCGACTGGGCTACTACCTGACAGCTTGGGTTTAATTTCAAACAAAATTGTCATAGCAGAATTTTTTAAACAAAGAAACCAATTAAAATGATATTTTCGGACATTATTTTAAACAAAATTTCAATATTTTTTTTAATTTTGATTAAATTTTGGACTTTAGGTTTTTGGACAATTCCGAAGAAGTTTGATTAATAACATTTTTCTATAAAAAAATGCCTAAAATTTTATTTTTTCCGCCTATTTTGATACCGCAGGTGGCTTTGCATTTGTACGAGGCAAATAGTTTTTTCGCCAAGTAGATCCTAATTTGAGTAAAATTTTATACAAATCGAAAAAAAATAAAAAAAAGTCATGAGAGTGCTCCCATTTTAAGTGGGTCACACTGGATATAACGTAGATAAAAAAATATACTAAAAAATGAATTTCCTTATGTTATAAATCTATGTGATAATAGCGTTAGTTCCCAAGTTTCTCTCAGATGTTCCAGTAAAAGAAATAGACATTATGGTCGGTTCTATAATGGACTTAAGAGTTATGCCATATCAAATCAATCAAGTAAAAAAAATCAACACTCAGATTTTAATTAATTTTGATACACATAGTAAACCCCTTCAAGGCATTGAAAATCCAGAATTTTAGTTTTTTTTGTGAAGCAATTTCTGATATTTAGGACTACAAAGAATAAAAAATTAACACAGTCACACAAAATATAAAAGTAGTTTCTTCTTCTGACTAGATCAACTTATCTTTATGTATTTTAACGCGCTGAATTTGAAACAATGTTTTTCATAAAGATTAAAGCCTAAGGAACAATTTAAGACATGTCCTAAAAAAAACTGGTTGTACTTTCAAAATGGCGTCCGTTTAAAGAAAAACTTGCAAATATTGTTTTTGTCATTTAACACAAAAACTAAAAATGATGGAGAAAAACTTTCTGCACAAAAAACAAAGTGCATAAAATTTTCTACAATTTTGTTCCTATACAATATTTGGATAGGAGTTACCATTTTCCAGATAAATGATTCAGCTCTTAAAATAAAATATAAAATTCAATATAAAACGTAAGTAACACTTCATTCGCTTTCAGATTCACCATCGCTGTTTCCCGATACATCGAATATTTCTTTCAAGTCTTCTTCCTCTATTGCTTCATTTATGATATCGTTATCATCCTCACACTCAAAGAAAATGATAGGTAAATTCAACCAAAAAGAGCATATGAAATCGCGCCTATCTAGTTTCATAGTTAAATCAATCAGAAAAGAATAGTTATACAACTTTATTTGTTTTCGTAAACAAATAGTAGTTTAATAACCATATCTTCTTGTAACAAATTAAATAGTACAATGACATTTTTTTATGTTCACTAACCATTTTCAATTTGGTCTACAATTAAATAGTACAACGACTTTGTTTTTTGTTCACCAACTAATTTTTAGGTTGATTTACACTTTATTGTATGATGAAGTTTTTTTTGGTTAGCCAAAATCTCAGTATTGAGACATCAGACCACCCAAACCAAAGATTAGAGATCGTTTATAAGATCCATCCAAATATATCGATGATCTCTGAGAGAATTTGAACATTGCAATCATGTTATTAATTTTCTATAAATTCATAAGAGTATAAGATAATGCATGATTGATTATTGTCAGTGATTTGTATGTGGCGTCATCTGGGAATAATTTCTGTAATAGACTACGTGGTAAGCAAGCAAATTTTATGGTAATTCTTTTAGAACTTCTAGAAGACGACAATAATATTGGTTTGTCTACCAAGTACAATAATACAGCGAACTAATACTGGGTTAGAATTACAATTCGATAATAGTTAAAAATAAAATATACTATTATCTAGTTTAATTTGACAGAATTCAACAAAATAATAGTCAGACGAACAAAATAATAGTCTTATTCATCTATTTTTTAAGTTAATGTTTGTTTTGTTGTACGACAACTTTTTACTAATTAAAATAACAATCACCTCTTGTTTAAAAATACCATCAATATAGTTTGGTTTAACAAAATTAACGATATTGTTAGTTAACCATTTTTTTTTTGTTGAATTTACCCATACTATTTCTTTGAGTGCACTTTCGACTATTATGATTTGATTTGGAATAATCTCCTGAAGAATTTCAGGAAGGATTGAGGCACTATTTTATCTGCTGAACACCAAGGAGGTTCTCCATTTTCTTGCCATCCATAATCATTCCAAGGCTTTGGAATATTGTGAATACCTTCATCGGATAATCGCCAAATACGCTTTTAGTAGACACTCCTTTTAATATGCTCGATAAAGCAAGCTCTTGATGGTGGAATCGAAGAAAAATCAACTTTAGTGTCAATTGATAAAAACAAATCTTTGTTGCCACCTTTCTGTCTAATGGCAATTAGTAAATTAATGAAGGCCCAGTAATGCCGAACATTTTTGAGGTCCATACTCTTCTGCTAATGCGGATTTGTTAATAAGCCTTCTTTTATTGCCAAATCCGGTATCAAAGAGTAATTTACATTTAATTTTATTGAAATGAGCCAGCAGAATCCAAAAGATGTCACTATTAACACTTTAAACCCTAATCTGTTCATGACCCATTGTTACCGTTTTCGAGATAAATATCTGCAAATTAATATTATTATCATTATTATTAATTTTTTTCAGTTTATTTTATTTTTTGTTATGTTAATAATATAAAATTATATTATACGCCTTACAATAATTGTCAAAGTCATTTCCTCTTAGTAATTTACCGATATATGAATTTCCATGTTTTCTTAATTTTGGACTCATTTATCTGGAAAATGGTAACTCCTCTCAAAATATTGTATAGGAACAAAATTGTAGAAAATTTTATGCACGTTGTTTTTTGTGAAAAAAGTTTTTGACCATCTTTTTTAGTTTTTGTGTTAAATGACAAAAACAACATTGTCAACAGTTTTTTTAACATATGGCCGCCATTTTGAAAGTACAGCCAGTTTTTTTTAGGACATATCTTAAAATGTTCCTTAGGCTTTAATTTTTATGAAAAACATTATCCACAAGGATCGGGGGGGAGGTGCACGTACAGCTAGGGAGGGTTCCCCGACTAATAAGGATTGTGCAGGGTTCTTAGGCGAATGCTCTAGTGATAATTGAAAAATTTTGTTTTCTATTTATAATAATGATAACTTTTTACAGTATGTAGGATATTATCGTAGTTTTTTCATCAAGCTACGTCCAGTGTATAGTGGGTTGTGCTTCCAAAAACTGGACTAAAAACAAACATCGTCGGAATTGCATTAAAATTTAGTTAGGTATTTTCGAAGTATGTAGATGATACTGAATCCGATCTTAAAAATAAAAAAATCAAAATGGATTCAAAATGGTTGCCACAATTGCAGATAGATTGCTTAAGAAACAAGATTACGGTGTCAAAATGGACCGTAAACCTAAAATTAGACAACCGACTCATAATTGTTGGGACATGTGACATGTGAGGCTGGGTTCGACATCTATTGTTAAAAAAATTTTATGACGGAAAAAAATACAAATTTTGTGAATGTATACTCAAATGCCAAAAAGAACACAAATAAAAAATCAATTAAAGTTGAATTCACATGCATCCGATATCCGATGATACGATGATCCGAAACTTTTTCTATTAGGGAAACAAAATTTGACGTCATTGGTAAACACGGGTTTATTTTTACTAAATTCCGGAAACGTAGCCAAGCCAACATAAAAACACAAACGTTTAACGAATGAAAATGAATGTTTGCCCTCGACTCCATCAGATGCCATATTGGATGTCACGTGGTTTGGATTGCCTAATTGGTGGAATTATTTGAAATTAATTTGGCGGGCTGTCACCTTCCGAAAGTTTTAACTTTTATTCACTGTCGGATATTTTGACGTTGAATATTTTTCTGATCTTAACCTCACTTTTATTGACAAATTATTCCTAGTCATCAAAATGTTTCAAAAAATGTGGCTGAAACGCGAATTTAATTATAATTATTGATTGATTAAAGAAAGAGAAAGACTGAGTGCGAGATATTTTCAAATATAGAAAATTACAAGTTGATTATCACAACCTTTTTCATGAAAAGAGCCATAATAACAAAAAATATTTTATTGTTAAACGGTTTATGTTTTAATCCATGTGATTCGACAAATTTTATTTATCCGATGGAAAACGTCCGATATCCGATTCGGATGTCGGATATCACGTACATATGAATGCTCCTTAACTCCAGAACAGCCCATTCTTGATATATCAACAAGAATGCAATTTCTTAGACCTTTTATACCAAGGAATATTTTACTTGTCGATGCTAATTTAAAAGGTCAAAAATAAAAAATTAGGGGAGAAAATGAGACCACCTACTAAAAAAAACCCTTAAAATGGAGAGGATGGCCACCCAAAGATGAACTGTACAACACTTTATTTCTGTCTAAAATTATAATCTGATATTTCAAGATGTTTAGAAGTAATCGCCAAAAAAAGGGACTTTCGTGAGCCCCATTTGGGGCTTGCAGTCTTGTCGAAAAGAGGGAGGGGCGAGGGGCGATTCCCCCTGAACCCGAGCTTGTTGGGGGGCGCGGATTTTTTTTTCGGATTTCTCCCCCCCGGCATATCAAAAAATTCTTTGATTCTTTTTTTTTATTTCTCCCCCCGCTCATCAATTTTCAAAAAAAAATTCCCCTCCATGCCCGTATTTTCTCTCCACGGCCCTGGGGGCTTACATTGCCCCTATTATGTGATGTCGGATTATGGCCTATATAATTGTCCACATTTTATTTTAAATAAAATATAAATATCCGATTTACCCTCTAGCCCCGTCAATGAACGTTCAATAAGGGGGTCTAGAGGGAAATGCCGAGATCACAATTTTTGACTTGGGGGCTGTGTTTGGACTATTTGTAATATGCTGTTTTACATATGTTCCAAATTGTAATAAAATATTTTAAGTCTGACAGAAGTTATCGTGTTTACAAGAAGCGGTATACACGCACACATAGATATACACGCACACACACACTTACAGACGCAAAGACATTTTTTATACGATATTTCAGTTCAGTCTGTTGTGAAACGATGTCTGTACAAGAAATTTTTTTCTACGATGATTATTAAAATTTATTTTCAATTTATAATAAATTTATAATAAAGTTAGAATACAGTCAAAAGATATACAGTTCATTACTGAACAATAGCAGATACGAAAAAAAATAATAGAAACATTATTGTAGTAATTCAGTCAGCTTTAATTTTGCATATAGCAACTTTTTGATTAGGGCTAACCGTTTTCGAGATATGAACGAAAAACCAAAAACCAGGACCTTCTTCGTATCCTTCTGCATCCCCCACCTCGTACGTTCGGGGACTTTTGGTATGTTTACCTCCTAAATAATCCAAACACAGCCCTCTAGTCAAAAATTGTGATCTCAGCATTTCCCTCTATAAACCATTCATTGACTGGACTACTCTGGATTTAACTCATTCAAAAAATTCGGTACGCACTAAATGGCTAAATATATATATTTAAGGTACAACTTTCTTTATTTAATGTTTTCATCAGTTATAATTTAGAGAAGATAATACAAAACTTTATTTATGTCATTTTTTAAATTGAAAATTTTTATAAAAAAACAACGACTGTCATAAACTTTTAAGGGACAGCAGTAGAAATCATCTCTTATTTACATTTCAAGAACAGTCAAAATTATACATTTTTTTTGTTGAGTATACGAATGTTTTTTTATGTATTTATTATGATCGAATTTTGGAAATAAATACTCTAAAAACATAATTACATTCTGAATTTATAAAAAAACTCATACTTTGATTTTGACCAATCCAAAAAACTACCCCGTTTTTTTTTATGTGATTTTTCCAGCCAACTCTGTCGTACGCAGAATTTTATTAGCATTTTCTTCTATTAGACCTGTTTTCAATGACTCAGTCTTTTTTTAACACCCAGATTAAGGGTTTAAGTTGTCAGTTGCCTTACAAATATACCTAATTGAAGTATATATATAAGAAGTATTGTGTGACATGAAAGGTGATAATCAGACGTGATATTAGATGGCAATCAATGTTATTATAATGGATTTTATTGAAAATTGTTGTATGGTGTAAATTAGTATGATTTTCATATACTGGATTCCATATAAAAGCAAACTATTCTAATTTTAAGCATACAAATGCAAAGAAAAAAGTGAAACAGGTTGGTAGCATTTTAAAAATATTTGGTAGTTTCTATAAGATGCCGTGATAATGGAAGAACTCTGATCAACAAATGTTAATTTGCAATCAAATATTACTCTTTGATCTTTTCTCAAAGACTATGTATCGAGTACATAAGTGTTAATTATTGGCAATTTTTTAATAACAGTAATAATTAAATATAGTTTTAGCTTTTATTTCGTCTTGTATTTGATAATAATTATTGCTTATACTACTACTTCTATAGTTACATTTTTGTATTTCTATTTACTTCTAGTATAATTTTAAGTTTTGACTTTTTGCTAGGTATTTTTTTTCATTTAAACTTCAATTAAAATTTTCTCCTGTAACTGGAAATAGTTAAATTAAAAAAGTGATATAAAAAGTTATTTTGAGTTCAGTTTGAAGAAAAATAACTAAGCATTATGTAACACTTGTTACTTGACATTTGCCATTGTTGAAAATTGCTCTGTAGATACAAAATACACACTACCACAATGAGACGAATGAGAAAGGCAAACAAGAACTGTAACGAGGCGTATTAAGAATAAATTTATGTAACCAACCCTAACCTCAATTCTAGAAAACTAGGAAAGGTCACTGCTAGATTTTTACTGACATGATTTCTGAATGCGCCAAAGCGTCCTGCAAATTATATAAGTGCATTAATTACCTAATATTTATTTTCTGATATTAAATTGACCATCCTGGTTACAAGTAAAGCAAAAAAATACAGTAGAACGGTAGGCAATAAAACTAGGTACATGTTAAAAATTACACTGCAAATCACTGGCCCTGCAACATTACGAAATATTATCGCACTGATATCAGTACACTTATTAATTCAGGCTTATTGATTTTAGGCGATTTGGACTCGTTTATTCATCGAAAATTAACCAAACCAAACACGAGGTAAACCTTCCTTAATATGAATAAAAATACGAGTATCGATTGCCAAAAGTAAGAAAACTAGGAGGACAAATATTGGATTTTAATAAAACTCAGGGGGATCTTTCATGTTATCCTGATGCTGTAAATACAGCGCCGTGATATTTTGACAGTTCTGTTTCCTAAATTTTCTTTTGCGGTTTATGCTGAAATCGCTTTTACATGCTAGGGCAGAAACTTGTGAGTGAGATGCTTTATATGACCCCTTTCATTCATTAGTAAATCGCGGTATTAAGTTAATTCCGGGACAAGGGAGCACTCGTTACTAGACCCGAAATCAGATAACTATTTAAAACACCCTTGCTATCTTTTGATGTGATAAACGGTATGATATATTTAAGCAATTGCATTATTAGGGCTGTCCTAATGCGAAAAAACTCGTATAGTTTTGTTCGCAAAACGGCAGAAACAGCGACGGTGTTACATAACATACAATATAAGATGTATTAAGATAAAAGACTCTCGCATCCCATCTGGAGCCTTTGATAATAGCACATCCGGGAGACTTACTGATTGTGGAAGTGCTGCACATATCCACCGGGTCCTGATACCCGGCGATGTAGACTCCTGACAGACATAGGTCAGAGCTGACTAGCATTTCCCCGCATTCACTTTTGGCTCACTCCCGATCATTACGCGGGGGTTCCTAGTGCGACCCCGTTACGCCGCTGACTGGCCGCCTCGAGGATGTTCTGGGCAACCGGCGCATGCTCCCCCTCACAATCATATGTTAAACAATTTCGTACAATTAGGCCTACTACTGGCCCGCGACAAAATTGTATAAACCATAACGGTGAAAAAATCATATGTGAAACAGAATCATATAAAAATAGAAAATCGCTAGCCTTCCTAAGAATTTCCTGCAGGAAGGATGTTTAATTAGGTTAATTATCGGATTAAATTGGGTATTTGTACCCTTACAAACCATCTCAATGAAGTTTATGTTAGTTTTAGGAATATATATGTACTTTTATAATAATTTTATCTGACTAATCATATGTTGGCGGGAGTACTCTTCAGACCGCTTCAAGGAGGCAGGATTCTCAGTATTTCTCTACCCTCATCCAACACCACCTTATTTTTTTTGTTTTTAAATTTAAACCTTCTTATAAACAAAGATATTGGCGAAACTTGCTGCAAACACTGTGACCCAAATTGGAGGTGCATGCACTACTATCTCGGTTACTATTAGAAACAGAGAAACTATTAAATGGGGACCTTTTTGTAGGATTCTATGACCGTTTCGATGGTCTTTTTAAATTTGTCCGTTTTCGAGATATTTTTAAATAACTGAAAAGGTGCATTTTAAGAAACTTCCCGTATTTGCTTAATTTGCAATATTTTAATATGTACATTGTTAGGACACTCTCATAATTTGCGTTCATTGACGGTACCAGAAAAGCTCTATCGTCATTTGTTTTCTAGTTAATGCCACTAACTTTAATTTTTCTTATAAGCGCCATATTGGATTTCTTGATAATTCAATAGTTAATTCCCTTTTCAACAATGTATCACAATGTCAGAAAGAAATTAGTTGCTAGTGTAAAATATGAAGAAATTCTCTCACGACGCACATCTGGTTGTGTTAGAGATAAAGAAAATGAATAAAATGAATTTATTTACTTGCCTTATAACTATTGAAAAACTAGTTCTAATGGCTATCTTAGAAACATAAACAGAGAAGTGTTTATAGTCATTAAACCATTGAAAAGTCGACAGTCTCGATAAAGAGTGAAAAATAGGTCAAAAATCGTCCATTTTCTCGCCCTCAAATTTTGTTTTAAACTAAGTGCTGAATTATGGCGGGTGAACACAGTACACTTGCGAATGAGCTAAACAAATTGAAAAAAGCCGAGTTAATCGATCTGATTACTTTATATAAATTACCTATAAATGTTATAACAAGTGTAATATTAGTGAGTTTTAAAACAAAATTGCAAATTGCAATGCAAAATGTGATAGAAACCGAGATTAATACGGACTCAGTCGAAGCAGATTTCTGCTGCAAACAAAAGTGTGTTCATTTGAAAGTTAATGCCGAAACCCTAGAGGTTAAAGTAAATGGTTTAAACAAACTTGTGACACATTTGGAAGGACGATTGGCGGATCAACAACATATTATAGCATTATTAAGAGAATGCAATTCTAATAGAGATCATTCTAAGGACGAAATCTCTAACACAAAAACTATGGCAAAACTTAGTAGTAATGGTAATAAAAAAAACGATAACGATATAAGTAATGAGAAGCAAAAAAGTTTAACTGACAACACATACCAGGGATCCTCATCAAGCCAAACACAAAACAAAAAAAAGGAACAAAAAACACAAGATAAAATAACAGCTGAGCAAGTAAGTACCGTGATTAAGTATGCACAAAAAAACACAACAAACAGCAATCGACCAATGACCTATAGAAACTTTACTAAAAAACCTATTATAGGAAAAAGTAATATAAATATTGTTAAAAGTATACCTAAGCAGGGCTATTTACATGTGTATCGCTTGCACCCTGAGACTTCAGCTGATATGCTTGTGACTTTTCTGAAGAAATCTGCTCCAAGTATTAAATTTGGATGCGAACAATTAGAGAAGAAAGATAATTCTACTTCATCTTTTAAAGTAGGCTTTCCATTAGTAGACTGTGCCAAAGTGTATGATCCAGATATATGACCTGAGGGCGCGGCCGTCAGAAGATTCACTTTTCGCTCATCCGGCGATCGAAATTTTCAACCAGCCGCCTCCGAGGACAACAAGAACCCATAGAAAATGTAAATAAAATGGGACTTTCATGGTCCGCATTTCATATAAACATTCAATCGCTCAGTAATAAACTTAACTTACTAGACTTATTTGTAAATGATTATGATCACAGACCTACTTTTTTGTGTTTTACGGAGCATTGGCTCTGTCAAGATAAATTAAATGCAGTTACAATTTGTGGTTATAAAAAAAATTAGTGCTTTTTGTCGACATGATAAAATTCATGGTGGTTCTGTAATTTTTGTTGATGAAAAATATGCAAAAATTAAGCCCTTTAAACTAGTTAGTAATCTATCTTCAGAAATGATACTAGAATGCTCCGCAATTAAATATAATAAATTTTGTCTAATAAATATATATAGGCCACCTTCCGGCGACTATGAAGAATTTATACTGTCATTAAGTCAAATTTTAACTATTGCAAGCACGAAGTGTGAGATTATAGCAGTTTGCGGAGATTTTAATATTGACCAAAATAGTAACAACCAAAATACAAAAATGTTACTTGACATTTTTTGTTCTTTTAATCTGACGTCTCTCATACATGAACCAACGAGAATATTTTCTACTTCACATAATACGACCTCCACTACAATAGACTATGTTGTAACTAACAAACCTGGTTTTATCAGTTGCACCAATTTCGATCCTGGTTTTTCGGATCACCATGGTCAGATGATAACATTTAAAGATAATATATTTTTGCAAGAATCGATTGAGAATAACGAAACTGGCTGTACTAGAAGAATCAATGACCAAACAATAGCAGAATTTAAATTTTTATTTAAAACTTTTGAATTTAACTTCATAAATATCAATATAGATGAGGATTTCAAACTGTTTTTTGAACACTTTCATTGATGTTTTCTGGCTTCTTTTCCTGAAATGGCTCATACAATGAAACCAAGAAACAAAAAAATTACCTTCTCTGAGAAACTTAAAAATGAGCGAAAAGAACTAGAAAAATTAAATTGGCTGAGAAAAAAAGTTAGCGATGAAAACCTCGATAACAAATATAGAACATTAAAATTACAAATAAATAGAGATATACAAACCGAAAAAAGAGAACATTATAGTAACATAATAAATACTTCAAAAAACAAAAATAAAACAGCGTGGAATATAATAAAAAATACTTGCGGTACAACCTCTGAGAGACAACCTATCCCGTGCATAGAACATAATAAAAAACTCTATATGAATAAATACGAGATCTCCAACATATTTGGAGAATATTTATCTACTGTAATAGATAAAAAACTCCTGAACTATTTTGGAAAAAATATTTCTGAAGAGTGAACCACACTGTGAACTATAATATATGTAACTCAATGTTTTTATCTCCAGTAACTGCGGCAGATGTCGAATTTGCAATAATGGGTCTCCCAAATAAAAAATTTACAGGTCCTGATATGATCCTTATTAACTTTATTAAAAAATGCTGTAAAGAATTATCTCAAATTCTGGCAGATCTAGACCTTCCTGCAAACATCTCACAAGGGCGTGTTTTTATGTACGCGGATAATACAACTATCGTAATATCAGACCCAAAACAAGAAAATGTTAATATTAAGGCTAATATTGTTCTTAAAGAATTTTTCCTTTGGTGTACAAAAACCGCTGCCCAAGGAATCACTACTTCCACATCCGGATTTTCTATCCAAGTCACACAACGAAAAAATTTTGTATCTGGAAATAATTGTTTATGGAACTTTAATAATATAATACCCCAAAAACCCATAAAACGATACCCCACATCGGTAGTAGGGTGGGGGTGGTGACAGGGGGTGGGAGTGGGGGCGGATAAAGTAAAAAAATATTTTGAGGTTTCTGGTTCTTGTACACACACTAAATCACATTTTTTTTCATCCCCTTTAATAATGGGGTGGGGGTGGTAATGGAGGTGGCTAATGCCAAAATTTTTTTTGAGACCTTAGCTTCTCTTGTCTATACTAAATATCAATTTTATGAACTCTTACCTGCTTGATTTACCTATTTACTCCAAATTTACCCCAATTTACCCCCAAACCCTTCGACGGAACAAGATGAAAATATAATCTAGTTCCAGATCTCGTGAAAGTACATATGTGTACCAAATTTCAAGTCAATATCTTAAACGGTTCCAGAGTAAACGTGCGCACAAAAAAAGTTACAGACCGACAGACAGACCGACAGACCGACAGACAGAAATTTTTTTTTCGCTCAAACTTGAAATCTCGACGTTTCATGACATTCTAAGCCTATTTGAACAATAAAAATTTTTAAAAATTTTTTTGTCGTTACTATACTTCCACTGGATGTGGAAGTAAAAATAAACTTATTATAAATCACAATAAAATAATATGCTTGCCGATTCACAATAAATATCGAGTACACCATAACTTAAAATTTAACTTCCATGGATGCGAATTGACCTAGTACTGCAGCTAAACTTCTAGGGATATTTATCGACAAACACTTTTCCTGGGACCTGCATACTGAAACGGTATGCAGCAAATTAAATAAAAGTTTTTTTCTATTGACTCAGTTAAAGAACTCAGTAGGCAAAACGGTTTTGTTAAATTTTTATTATGCATCTGTCTATTCGGCGATAGCTTACAACATAGTCTTGTGGGATCAGTCAAAAAATGTTGGTAGAGTTTTTGTTCTTCAAAAACGAATTCTACGACTGATATTTAATATACCCCAACAGTCGTCTTGTCGCGATTGTTTTAAAGCTAACAAAATGTTTACTATTATTTCAATATATCTCTGGAAACTGTTAACTTTCACATACACTAACAAAAATAAACTAATTACTAACAGTGATATTCACTCGTATAACACTCGAGGTAAAGATAACATTTCATCATTAAAACACGACCATGAATTCTATAAAAAATCACCTGTGTATGCAGGTTCTCGTTTTTTGAATACGCTGCCTGTAGACATTCGAAACAGTGTCTCTTTAATTATTTTCAAAACACGTTTAAAAAAACTTCTTCTTACAGAAACTATTTTAAAATAATGTTTTATAAATGGCTGATTTAGGGTTAAACAAGCCTCCCCTCCTACCCCCGTTTTTGGTGGTACGCCTGTGACTTTTTTGGTATATTCTATCTTATAGAAAATTTAATTCTACAACTTTTTTACATCTTGTGTTTTTTTCATTTCAGTGATCATTTTTAAATGAGGCAAAATATTAAAAACATTGTCGTGTTTCAAAGGGCAAAATGTTGAAAACTGGAGAAAAATAATGGATTTTTTTATTTTTTTTAACTTTATTTTTTTTTTTTTTACTTCTACTAGGTACATGCAGAACTGAAATTAAGAGATGACTGATAAAATAAGTGATTTTTCCAGAGTTTTTAACATTTCATCCTTTAAAACACATGACAATGTTTTTAGTATTCTAAGTTTCCCTTAGAAATGATCACTTAAACGAAAAAAACACAAGATGCAAAAAGGTTGTAGAATAAAATTTTCTACAAAATAGAATACCCCAAAAAAGTCATAGGCATACCACTAAAAAGGGAAGGGGGTAGGAGGGAAGGGTTATTAAACTATTGCTCTTTGACATATGTTACAGCGTACCAGTATTGAAAAAAATATCTCTAGCCATTTGTAAAATATTTAAAGAATATATTTTTTTATTTTCAACTTCATGGGGGTGCGATTTTGGATAAAGGTAAATTAGGTTCAATCAACTTCTTTTAAGACGCTGAGTCTGTGGTTAAGTGATTGACAACTTTTTTAAAAACACCCTGTATAGTACAGAATGGAAAAATTGTTATTTTCATGTATATAAGTAGAAAAAAAAATGTTTTTTTAATTAATATAATTTGAAAAATGTAGGAATATTATAAGAAAGTATTGTTAGAATAAATTATCGTTAAAAGAAGAACCAATTTATCATATATGTTTCTTATTTAAAAAATAATCATTATTAATAACTTGGCAGTATGCGGCGTTACCATGGACTATAGTTTATGTTTGGAAATGCGTGCCACACTAGACGAAACGGTCCTTTTTTATGGGGCATGTCGCTTGATAACATGGTTTTCATTGTTATATGACGTCTCACTTATATTTTTAGGGCGACACAGATCTTTAAAGTGAGCGAGCGTGGCATGATCAGAGGCAATTACGAGAAATGAATGGGTATTAGGTACCGCTAAATATCAGAAATCTGCTCAAACTAGTTTTCAATGGTAAAACTTAGAACTTGCTAGGACCATTCTTTACACCTCTGTGTAAAACTTAAAAATATATATAGGGAGGTCAAACTATTTATATTTTCATTTTCAAACATTGTCGACAAATAGAAATTTTTTTCTTAAAAATGCATTCTTGGTGTCTTATAGTACAGCAAACGAAGCTCAAAATGGCGGACAAATGAGAAAATTCTGGAGCATGTTTTTTTATGTAAAAACATGCTCTGATCACGAAAAAACTACTAACAAAATTCCAAACATGTCGCAACATGTTTATATATATATTTTTTTAGAAAAAAATGCAAATATATCATAAAATAAGCATTTTTTTGAAAAAATACAAAAATAAAAGGTGTTTAAAATCGCATTTTCCATATGACCATGGCATTAGATTTGCAATTTTCCCTTTAGTTTTCCAATTTAAAATTCCAATAAGTCTATAAACTATCTACGTTATTAGGATCACTTTTGTTTCTATAAACTGAAATCATTGATGCTATTGAAGAATAATTTTGCTTTGGCAGCTGAAAAAGAACAGTTTTTAGAAGAATATTAGACCGTGGGATAGTGACAGATTTTTTTAAACGTTTGGTTCCTGTCTGGCCTTTTGGGAGCCTTCCGTGCCTGATTTGTACTAACCATTTCCGTGTTTATCAAACGGTTATCCAGGGCCCCTCAGCGGAAAACAGAAAAGAAAATTTCATGAAAATGAGCAATTTCAAACGTTTTGTTCCTATCTGGCGTCAAGTTAGACTTACGTTTTAAAGAAAAACATCCGACGGAAGCTCATCGCCAGACAAATTCCGTGGGCCGGAAGGCCCGAAATTTCAATCCGAAGTTGTAAGAAAAAATGGTCAAAATCAAACGATTTGGTTCTTATCTGGGAATTGTATATATAGGTAAATAGATTATAATTATCGCGATATAACAAACGCCAGACAAATTCCGAGGGCCCAACAGTGAAAAAATTATTGTTCAAGTTGTCAACTATTCCGCGAAAATCAAACGATTTACATACGTCTGGCATTTGTTTTTTTTGTTAATATTAGGTAATAAGTAGTTTCAATCTAAGATTCCCAGACGAATTGGCTGGGTCCCCTGGATAGCCAGACAAAAAGAAAAGCGCGAAAAAAATGCCATTTTTCAAACGATTTATTCCTGTCTGGCATTTGGATTTTAAAAAGATATGTTAATAAATAAGCCATATTTCTAGTCCCAGATAAAAAGCTTGGGCCCAGACGTAGATATATTGGGCGAAAGTATCGAAAAATCAAAAAACAGTCGTGTAAAAATCGATGCTTTTTCAAACGATTTACACTCGTCTGGAATTTGTTTTTTTAAAAATATATGTTAATAAACAAACCACATTTCAAGTGCCAGACAAAAATCTGGAGCGCAGCTGTAGATATATCGCAAATTTTGAGTTGGCAACTTTTTAATCCTGGCTCCTACGCCTAGCTAATTTAAATAGAATAAAATTTGCTAAAACTTTCTTTTTAATTTTTTGAATTCCGACAAAAATGAAGGAATTAAGAGGGGGGCGGGATTTGGGAGATTTTTTTTCGGTAAAATTTCTCCATTTTGTCACCGTAATTAATCGGTAATTAATTGAAATCGATCTCATATATGATGTTCACTTAATATCATGTACTACTTTGACGTTCCGTTAATCTCGGTCCTTCGAAACAAAGGTTTCTGGGAAAAATTATTTTTTTTTAGATTTACATACATTATAGGAAAACGTGTAATTTCCTACATTTCCTCGAATATCTCAATAATTATTGTTTTTTCGAAAAATTTGTAGATAGGTTATGTAAAGAGAATTGATTGAGCTTTCCAACACTTTTTTATTTTTTCTCTAACATAAAGAGCAAAAGACCAAATATGCGGACGTCTCAAAGCCAACCGCCACCCAGTCTATTAACTAGGGTGAAGACATACCGCTCGGCAAAAGTACATCATCTGTGGGTCCCCACGCCAGACTAATTTCTCGATCTAACGTCACAGTGCTTTTCGTGAGGAGTAGCGAGGATTTCAACTTTAATTATTTATTGCAAAGTAAGTACTGCGATTTAAGAGCTGATATTCGATGTGGCGTGTTTTTATACATAAACACACACTTGAATGAAATATAAAACAGCCGCGAGTTAAAAATAACAAAAATGTTTTTCCTCGAAAATTAAAATTGATGAGCGGGGGGAAAAAATCTCAAAAAAAAAATTATAAACACAACTAAATAGAATATATATTCAAAAATATAAAATAAAATAATAAAAATTATGAAATTTTAAAATGAAAGTTGATTGTTTACGGAATCTTGGGGGGTAATTACCCCGTTACACCTCATAAATCCGCGCTTGCGGCATTTAAGTAGTGACGCGAAACAAATTTGTTTAAATGTGTATAATACTCTTTTACAATGACAAGCTAATGAAATGCCAGACGAGTGTGAATCGTTTGAAAATGCATCGATTTTTACACGACTGTTTTTTTTCTTTTTCGATACTTTCACTCAACATATCTACGGCTGGGACCAAGCTTTTTGTCTGGGACTTGAAATATGGTTTATTTATTACCATATCTTTTTAAAATCCAAATGCCAGACAGGAATAAATCGTTTGAAAAAATGGCTTTTTTCGTGCACTTCTTTTAAGATTTAAAATATGTTTGGCCCACGCTTTTGGTCTGGGAATTGAAATATGGTTTATTTATTACCATATCTTTTTAAAATCCAAATGCCAGACAGGAATAAATCGTTTGAAAAAATGGTTTTTTTTTCGTGCACTTCTTTTAAGATTTAAAATATGTTTGGCCCACGCTTTTTGTCTGGGACTTGAAATATGGTTTATTTATTACCATATCTTTTTAAAATCCAAATGCCAGACAGGAATAAATCGTTTGAAAAAATGGCTTTTTTTCGTGCACTTCTTTTAAGATTTAAAATATGTTTGGCCCACTAAAAATGTCTGTGAATGATACAATACATTTTCGTTTTGGTTAATTTTTACAGAAAAAATCATTTCACATGAGAACCAATCGTTTGATTTTCGCGGAATAGTTGACAACTTGAACAATAATTTTTTCACTGTTGGGCCCTCGGAATTTGTCTGGCGTTTGTTATATTGCGATAATTATAATCTATTTACCTATATATACAATTCCCAGATAAGAACCAAATCGTTTGATTTTGACCATTTTTTCTTACAACTTCGGATTAAAATTTCGGGCCTTCCGGCCCACGGAATTTGTCTGGCGATAAGCTTTCGTCGGATGTTTTTCTTTAAAACGTGAGTCTAACTTGACGCCAGATAGGAACAAAACGTTTGAAATTGCTCATTTTCATGAAATTTTCTTTTCTGTTTTCCGCTGAGGGGCCCTGGATAACCGTTTGATAAACACGAAAATGGTTAGTACAAATCAGGCACAAAAGGCTCCCAAAAGGCCAGATAGGAACCAAACGTTTAAAAAAATCTGTCACTATCCCACGGTCTATATGGACCGTAATGATTTTTCAAGCATATATCTGTCATTTTTAAGCGTAATTATTTTGTTTTTCTTATTTCTGCCTGTTTGCTCATTAATAGGGATTGCAATACCGGTTAACCGGTTAACCGGTTAACCGGTTAACCGGTTATTAGGGCAAAAAACACATGATGATAATTACCGGTTATTTTAATTTTTTACCGGTTATTTCGATAAATTCTGAACTTACGATATGTCATGTATTTAACGTTTCTATTTATGTTAGTGACTAGTATTCACTAAATATAGAGTGACTGTCCCAACACTAAGCACTTTTAACAACAAATAAATAATATTATAAAAAGTAAAATCCAAACACCAAGCTGTAAGAAATACAAGAGAGACATTGACAATATCTTGCGACAGGAAATTGAATATTTCACTGCCGCAAATATACGTGGAATACATTTAGAAGTATGCTATTACCCATCGACCCACCAATATCGGTTGAGGAAGGGCATCTTCAGCTAGTGGTATTCTATGCACAAATATCAGACGACTAACAGATATAGCTTTGAAAAATATTGTATTTTTAGATTAGGTATTCAGTAAATGCCCTATTTGGGTTTATGTTTATAATTTTTGTTATTTAAGTTGATATTTTTGTTATTTACAGAATAATTATTTATTTAAATTTATTTCATTTTTATTTTTTCCTTTTGATAAAAAAAACCTTTTGTTTGTTCATTATATTAAATATACGTATATAAAAATGTGTTTTGCTAATTTTAGATAATTTTGTACATGGAAAAAGACAATTGCCATTTTCGCCCCTTAATCATTAATTCTAAAAATTACCGGTAAATACCGGTTAACCGGTTATTTACATTTTTATTTACCGATTTACCGGTTATTAAAACTTCCGGTAAATTGCAATCCCTACTCATTAACTATTTGCCAATTTTTTTTAGGTTTACTTGAGGATGTTTCAATGACGTTGTCATAATATTCGTTTTTAATTTTATTGATGTCATTGGTATTTTTTGTAACCAAAACACATTTTTCAAGTTTTTACTTTTTTAAATTATTTCACTTGATTTTTTGTTCTTTTTGTTTACATGTTTTGTTACGTACTGCAGAGGATAGATACTATTAATCAACCAAATTAGTATTTCCATGAATTTATTGAAAACTACATTAGTATCTGTGCTTTTATGTATATATATGAGAAACTGACATTATTTAAGAACCAGTTTAAATCTTGTAAATTATTATATTATAAGAGCTTTTATACTTTTGCCGCGGTCCAACATACGGGATCTTTAGTCTTTATTTTTCCTTCAAGTAAAACTGTTTATTATGGGGTGTAACATTTAACAATTCATTGAAGTTCAACTTACAAGTAAACAAAGTAATACAAAAAGCCTACTTGAACTTAATACGTTTTTATTTCAATATGCGCAAAAATTTTTCTGAAGCATTGGTGCTATCACACTTAAACTATTGCAGTTTCATATACCCTGTTTGGATTTAGTGCAAAATTTATGTTGTAGACTTTTATATAGGCTTCGTAAATATGAGCAGAGAACATCTGCTAGAATAAAAATATTACGTTGGTTATATACAGTGTGTCCCAGGATAGATGTAACAAGAGGTGTAATGGACCAAAAATTTTGGAATTTTGGAATGGTATTTGGGGATTGAGTCCTGCTTGTTGTAAAACTAAAGTATACCAAAAATGACTTGATTTGGTGTTCTACAGGGTGTTTTATAAGCAAAGTTGTAAAAATCACCACCAATAGAAATTATTTTTTGTGAATTAATATTTAAAGTTATGTAGAAGCTAAAAGTAGGCTATGAGAAAAGCAGTGGATATACATTTATCATTTATTATTGACATATCTGGCAAACGTAGGCAATATTATCCTTAATTTCTGTTTCAAATTAACGAACCAAGCATAAAAAATTAAGTGAAAATGGTACTCACAGTGCGTGAAAAAATTTATATTGTGCAATGCTACGGAATTGGCGGTGAAAACTCGCTAAGAGAAGTGGTAAGCCAATTTAATTTGAAATTTCCAAACACTGCTTTGTCACGTACTCAGGCTATGAGAATAATTAAAAAGTTTCTGGCTACTGGTAGTGTGCTTAACATGAAAAGAAAAATAAAAGCATATGATAAAGACTATGTTGAGGCTATTATAGCTCATGCCTCTGTTATAGAAAATCCTAGGATGCCACTAAGAGAGAGATCAGCTCTTATTAATATTAGCAAGTCTGAACTCCAAAGAATTTACAAGGCAAAGAAAATTAGGGCATATAATGCAAATTATAAACATACGCTTGAAAAGGGAGATGACAGCCGTAGGTTGGATTTTTGTTTGACCATTGGAGAAAAAATCATGGAAGAAAGATTTTTTCATCATTTCATAATTTTCTCAGATGAATCCACATTCACAACCAATGGTGTTGTTTCATCTCAGAATTGTCGGTTTTGGGCTTCTGAAAATCCAAATTTTAGAATTCATTGTAGAAGACAATATTATAAAAAGTGAATGTGTGGTGTGCCGTTTCTTATCACGTTGGAGTTATTGGACCTTATTTCATTGAGGGAAGGTTAAACCAGCACACTTATTTAAATAAAATAAATAAATAATGACTTTGTTTACAGCTTCTTGAAATATTTTCTGAAGAACATTTAAATATTTTAAGAGATATGCCTTTAGTTCATTTTCAACATGATGGCTGCCTTGGCCACTCCACAGAAATGGTTAATCGGTAGTTGAATTTAAATTTTGGAGAAAATTGGATTGCCAGGAATGAACCGATCAAGTGGCCGGCGAGATCCCCAGACCTATCAATATTGGATTTCTTTTTATGAGGTAGCCTCAAGCAGTTGGTTTACGCTGAACCACTTCCTAACGATGTAGCAGTATTGAAGCCGAGAATTACAAATGCTGTAAACTCCATACCGTTAGATCATATTCGAAACAGTTTTAAGGACTTCAGGCGAAGGATCGAAATGTGTGTGGATGTGGGTGGTAGCTACGTCGAATAATAAAAAAATTGTAAACATTGTTTTGTATTGGTCAATAATTAATTTGTTTGTGAATCTGTTATGTTTTTGATATTTATTACTTGTTATTATTTTTAAACCTCATTAATCTTCTGTTAGTAATTGTTTCTTGTTTTACAACTAGTTCGATTAACATTATACCTTCTTACATGTCGAATATTCAATTTTTTTATTTACCAATAGCCTACTTTTTGAGATGATTAACATTTGCTCCTACACAACTCTTAATTCGCAAAAAATGGGAAGTTTCAAAAAAATCATTTTATATTCCTGAAATTTGGTATAGAGGTATAAAATTGCAATCTAAATAACTTTTCTTAGTGGATTTTTTTCATATTTTGAAAAATAAACGTACTTTATTAGTGGTGATTTTTACAACTTTGCTTATAAAACACCCTGTAGAACACAGAATCAAGTCATTTTTGGTATACTTTAGTTTTACAACAAGCAGGACTCAATCCCCAAATACCATTCCAAAATTTTTGGTCCCTTACACCTCTTGTTACATCTATCCTGGGACACACTGTGTAAGTAAGGACGAAGATACACTTTTTTTTATTCTTTGTTCATTCCATAAATCATTTTGGTGTGCCACCGTATATTAAAGAAAAATTTGTGACAAGACATTAACATAGAGTCGCATGAAATAATTACCATACCAAAATTAGAATATCCTTATTTAAAATATCATCTTATAATGCAATAAAAATTTATATTTTTTTACGTACTTCTCTAAAATCCTGTTATCCTCTGACATTATTTAAGGATAGGATTTTGCAGAGTGAGAGGGAAATATGCGTTTATTTTTAGTTTATTATAAATACTTAAAAAATCAAAAATGGTATAATCTTTAAAATGATTTCAGGTACTTCCTATTGCTCTAAGGAATACAACCATATACAGTTTTTATCATAAATTTTTATAATAAATCGAAAATAAATGCATATCTCTGTCTCACACTGCAAAATCGTATAATATAGAAATACTAGCTGACCCAGCAAACGTTGTTTTGCCATGTAAATTATAAATTTTTGTCCAAAAAATAAAAAGAAAATTTCTGGATAGGGCCACCCTCATCACCTAGGGGTATAAAAAATAGCCTACGACCTATTCTCAGACCTACCAAATATACACCAAAAATTTCATAAAAATCGGTCAAGCCGTTTCGGAGGAGTTCGATAACAAACACTATGACATGAGATTTTTATATATTAGAAGATAAAAGCAGTATGTGAGGATCAGTATTGATAACAGTCATATCAAGTATAGGGGAGAATTAATTATGGAGTGCCTTGCAAGACCAAATTTTTTCCCTTTTTTGTTTTTGCCTTCCTAATGTTTTCCTTTTTTGTGCCAGCAAAATTAGCTAGTAGATAATAATAATTAAGGAACCGAATACAGTTAAGTGTAAGGGCATTCCTTTGTGCGTCTAAAATTTGATCTGTATCTGGTCTGTATTTTTTCTTAATAAAGGCATTTATTATTATTATTCAACCGGGAGGGGACAGGCCAGACACTCCAATGTTCTTGAAATTTCACAAACTTTCATTTCTCACATTAGTGAATTTTAATTTAGTGTCTTTAGGAATAGAAATATGGTAGCCAGATATCAAATTAGCTGAGACTACGCAGAGTTACTTTTCAAATATTGACAGATTTAGTTATATTCTTCGGAATTGCCAATACCATAAAGAAATACTATTATTATCAATAGAATCCACTACTTCTCAAACAGAATGAGCTTTTATTTACTAAAATATATTCGTGTTTATATTTTTTATACATAAATTTGAAGCTTTTGCATTTCAACTTGATTTTATCCTTTAAATAAAATTAAGAGTGTCGCAAATTTCCCTTTGCTGATCATTTTCCAAAGGCTTTCTATCATCTCGTTATTGCTTCGCCAACTCCCAGCTGTTTGCGTAACTCATTATCGTTATTTATAAAATATAAAATGGATTTAACTGTCATTAAAATAAATAACGAATTAATGCCAGTTCTAATTTAATTATTTTATAGATAATTCGTCTCATAAAATTCAGAATCATTTCATCATCGTTTTAACTTAAATGTCTAAAAAATATTAACTGATAACACAGGACCACAAAATATTTTTGCGAGGTACGCCGGACCAGACCCAGTAGTTCACTCAAATTAGGAAAAAAAACGCCGTTTTAGGGAAAAATTTTGAACAGCAGTTTCTTTGCGTAGAAAGTAAGTATTCAACTTTTAGGACAATTTTTTGCTTAGACACAGAAAAGAAACATGTATATACGTCTTTTCGTTTTTTTTTTTTTTTTTCATTTGGACGTATATATCTTGAAAAATACGCGTTTTTAGGCCAATCGAATATAAGTAAACTTGTTCAGGAAGGTGGCTTTACCAATATTTGTTTTTTCGTGTTTTTTTTTATTTTAATTTTTTAGTTTAACTATGTCATTTTAACCTTAAGAATGCGTAGTTTTTGAGACATTTGCACTCAAAATAAAAAAAAACGAAAAAACATGTATATACATTTTTCAAGCCGCTTTTCCGAAAAAACCAATGTCCATTAATCCGAAAAATGTATAGAACCTTTTTTGTAAAAAATCGCATTCTGAACAAGTTTACCTTAAAAACGCGTACTTTTCGAGAGATATTAGTAAAAATGAAAAAAAAAAAAAACAAGAAAAAACGTGTATTCAGGGTGTCCGGAAACAAAGTAAAAAAGAATTAACTGCAGATTCCTCAGCCCAAATTAATTGGTTTCTTCATATAACATTTTTCAAAATAGCCCTTCGTTGTCAAGTTACAGTCCTCTAAAGCCGTTTTCATTTTTTTGCTAAAAAAATAAGATTCCAAAAAACAAAACATTTGGCATATCCATCACACTTATTGAAAGGTATCTTGTGAATTTTTTTCATCCCCTTGATTATAGCAGCCTACTAAAAGTTTAAAACATTATCGTTCAGTAATGATTGAAATGAACTCGGTTGCATGAACGTAAATTTTATTTTTTATCACGAAAACAGTTGGTAACATGGCATTTTTTAAAGAGAAGAAAAAGTTTTAAAATTGGGGAATCAAAAAATATTTTATTATGAAATGTAAAATGAATGGATTTTAAAAATATTTTTAAAAATATACAGGGTGGTCCGTAAATAATGGTCCATAGAGCAAAATAGATTTCTGACATTAAAATATTACGATTTAACTAAATTTGCCTTAGTACAAAAGTTGATATTAACAGAGATACAGTGTGTTAAAGTCAGTATTATATTTTTAATTTTCTCATATAACTTTTGAAATTTTTCAAGTACTGTTGTGAAAAATGGTGAATAGGGATTTTTTGAGATGAAAAAATCCAAATCTGCTCCCATTTTTTTGTGTAGATCCTAGAGAGCGCCACATAAGCTTTTTTAAGATGTAAATGTACTCTTAACTTTTTTACCCGTAACGTTATCCCTTTTAAACGTATCTCATTTTAGCGAAAAAAAGTATACTTGTCATTAGCCTTAGAAATTGACCGTTTTCGAGAAAATCGCATTTTAACATTCACTCTCATAAATCATTATAAGAAATATTAACGTAGTAGGTGCCGATGCCAACAATACTTTTGACATTTAAAAATTGTAATGTTGGCACTATTACGTAGAATTAAAGCAGAAATTATCAAGTGAATTAATTTTATTTGAAAAACAATGAAGAGAAAATTTAATTAAACAAAATTATGGTTTAAACAAGGGTTCAACGAATAAAACACAGAATGGGAAAGGAAACTCAATAAAAGATATTATTATTTCAGAGTAAATGTTCAAATGTCCACCGTTCTCCTCGATACACTTATCCATACGATTCATAAAAGATCGCCTCATATTAAATAGTACCATTGGATAAAAAAAGGCTGCTACTGCTGCATTGATTTCTTGCTAAAGTTGTGCGTGGGTATTTATAGGATTTTTTTAAACAAGATCTTTCATTGCGCCCCATATACCGAAATCCAATGGGTTAAAATCTATACTACGTGCTGGCCAAGGAAACGGACTACCAGCGCTCATGAAAAATGATGTTTAAATAAATTCGTACTTGATTGGAAAAATGTGGCGGAGCACCATCCTGCCTGAACAACATATTTTGTCTCAAATTCAGTGGTAGTGCATCCAACATATCAATAAAACTATCTTGTAAAAAATGTAAATAATTGTTACCATTTAAATTTCTTGGCAATTCATGTGGTCCTAGAAACGGTCCCCAATGATCCCCCACCAAACATTAATTTTGAACATGTTGAAAATGTCGTTCTCGCTTTATATGAGGATTTTCAACTTCCTAAAAATGGTCATTTCTTAAATTGAAGATACTTCGGCAGGTAAATGCAGCTTCATCCGTAAATAATATTCTGTTGACGAATGGGTGCTCAATATTTCGTCTGTTCCGAATATCACTTGCAAACTGATATCTTAGTGGAAGATCAGCAGGGAATAAATTTTGAACGGGCGTAGAACGGAATGGATGGAATTTTTCTGCATGCAATATTTTTAGGAAGTTTTACTGATTCCTATAGCTGCACATAATCGTCTTGTACTAACTTGTGGATCATCTGCAATGCGAATTAATATTTCTTCTTCTTGGTCAGGCGTAATAATTTTCGGTCGACCTAAATTATCACGTTTAGGACGAAATTAACCACTTTCGTATACATTTCTGAACAGATTTTGAAACAGTCTACGATCAGGTTGTAATCTGTTTGGAAATTTTCGCAAATACTCACATTGCCCAGCACGTCCATTGTAATTCAATTGACAATAAATATTAACCATATCTCTCATATCTGAGTTTGAATAATTATTATGTCTCGGCATGTTCTGATTTTCGTTAATTAACTGATATTAAGAAAAACAGATAAATAAAATGGCAAAAAATGAATGTCACGATAATTTTCAGTCAAGTCAAAAGTATTGTTGGCATCGGCGCCTACTACGTTAATATTTCTTATAATGATTTATGAGAGTGAATGTTAAAATACGATTTTGTCGAAAACGGTCAATTTTTAAGACTAATGACAAGCATACTTTTTTTCGCTAAAATGAGATAGGTTTAGGATTCTTAAAGGGATAACTTTACGAGTAAAAAAGTTAAAAGAGTACATTTACACCTTAAACAATGCTTATGTAGCGCCCTCTAGCATCTACACAAAAAATGGGAGTAGATTTGAATTTTTCATCTCAAAAACCCCATTCACCAATTTTCACAACAATACTTGAAAAACTTCAAAAGTTATATGAGAAAATTTAAAATATAATATTGACTTTAACACCCTGTATCTCTGTTAATATCAACTTTTGTACTAAGGTAAGTTTAGTTAAATCGTAATATTTTAATGTTAGAAACCCACTGTTGCTCTATGTATCATTACTTACCGACCACCCTGTATATAAAAAAATATATTAGGGGTTGCCCATTCCTTGGTGAAGCATTCAAGAGGATGAAAAAAATTCATAAGATGCCTTTCAATAAGTGTAGTAGATATGCCAAATATTTTGTTTTTTGGAATTTTATTTTTTGAGTAAAAAAATGAAAACTTTCAACGTGCCCCTTTAAAGGAGCTGTAACTTGACAACGAAGGAGTATTTTGAAAAATGTTATATGAAGAACCCCAATTAATTTGGGTTAAGGAATCTACAGTTAATTTTTCTCTACTTTGTTTTCGGACGCCCTGTATATATGTATATATATCTCAAAAAGCATGTCTTCTCTTTCTGCACATAAGCAAAAAATTGTTCTAAAAGTTGAATACTTACTTTCGATGTAAAGAAACTGCTGTCCAAAGTTTTTCTTCACTTTTAGGACTACAGTGTGGCACATTACACATACACACAACACATAACATACATACATACACACATACACATAACACTACAGTGTTTTTGGGGTCGCTGAAACCAAATCTGAAACTTATTTTGCTCCATTATGTCAGGATTATTTTTAAAGTAAGTGGAACCTTAACTCTGTAGATGAAAACCGCAGCCAGTTTAGAAATTAGATATTTTTGCACCGATTTCAAATTGATATTAGGTAATAAGGTATAGTTCCTTGCTATTTTCCACTAATGTATAGACAGATATACGTAAAACTGAGTTATTTCTTACTTTTTAAAGATATTTTTTGAAGATTTTTGAAGACGTTAGATTTAAAAAAAATATTCAACCTTTTTAATAGCTTCTTTTATTTATTTAACTTCTACATAGTGACGAAAACTGTTGTGAAATTCTCTTTATGTTGGGCACCATATGAATGTTACACGAAAATAATACTCTATTTATGAATTAATTGATGTCACCGGCGCCTCCGCCAAATCCTCGAATATATTCTCTTAAGAGTGTTCCGGAGTCGATAGCGTCATCATGTGAATCACCATCGTATAGAATTTCCTTCACGCCGCTAGATACGTTGTAGATATTTTATATGAAATCAGGGTTCCCATTAGGTTAGTTTACGACTTTGCTTTATCGTTTTTTTGTTTATTTAATTGCGCGTCGCCGAGAAGTCATAGGCGTGTTGTACCTTGTAAATAGGTATGTATTAATTGTTAAATAAATAAATCTTAAAGATACTACTCAGTTAAATAATTCATTATATTAACTTTGCGGGTTCTCTGTCGTCAATCTAAGACGATAACTCTCTCATATTAGTCAAAACATGTCAGCATTTTAGCGGCAGGGATACCCCAAAGCGAGTTAATTGAGCATGTACTTTTGAACTAAACAGTGTCTATAACTTTTAATTTATTTTATTAAAATTGCTGCCGTATTATTATTATGGGGAGTTTGTAACAAATCAGAAGTGAGGATAGTCTCATGTGCCTACCGACAGTAGTGACAGTTCTTCCAGTAGTGCTAATTCTAGCAGTGATAGTGACACTAAATCTAGCCAAAACAAACGATTAAAACGCCAAGTAAAAACTTCAAAGTGAAAATTAAGTAATAAGTGCAGAGTTTATCACTGTAAAATTGACAGTGTAGCTTCGATAAATCGATGCACGTTACTCAGTGGTTAAATAGTACAGGTGATTTATTCGATTGGGACGAAAGAGCACGTGTGTATTGTATGATTAATAAACTAAAAGGCAACGCGAAAACGTGGTATAATAATCAAGAATATTTAAATCTTATTTGAAAAGAGTGGAAGGATAAATTACTAGAAAGTTTCCTGGTAAGCAGTGTGTTTTCAGCAAATTAAAGGATCTAGTGAATATTGAGAGGAGAGCACCAAGTTTAATTGATTTCTTCTATCATAAGTTATCCCTTGGTCAGTACTGCAAACTACAGGACAGAGTGATTGTGGACGTAATCGCAAACACCATCAACACCTTTCTGAAGCCAGGTATTCGAGTTGCTAGTTGCGTAAGTACAAAGCAATTACTACAATTTTTAATTGCGAATAGTGAACAAGTTGCCAAAAATAATTATAAAGTAGACTCTACTCGTAGTTTCAAAAATAATCGACCAGTTGATCAAGATTCTAGACATAGGAAAAGACTAAAATGTTTTTTGTGCAGTCTTGAGGGACACAAAAAAATTAACTGTTTAAAGTATGTTTCGAGTATAAACTGCTCATTTTGCAAACGGAAAGGTCATCACGAAAATGAGTGCTGGAAAAGACAAAAATTCGGTGAAACCTCGAACCGCGAATTAAAACTAGTATCCAGTGGAAAACATGACACGAAAAATGACAAATTTTACAAAATCGCTAAGATAAACGGGGAAACTCTTTCAGCATACATTGATTTTGGTAGCAGCTGTAACACAATTAAATTAAGTGTCGTTCATAAACTAGGTCTAAAAATAGAACCGAATACCACGAATAGTGTAATCGTAGGTTATGGAGGGGCTACAGTAAATCCTTTAGGTCAAATAAACACAAAAACTGAGATAGATGAAATTACTGTGACAACAGAGCTCTTTGTTGTGCCGGATAATTTGCAAGCAACAGACTTATTGATAGGCCAACCGATTACGGAGTGCGAAGGTGTCTATGTTTATAAAACATCTGAACATTTAAAGTTGACAGAGCAAAACTTTATTTTACCATGGGACGCAGTAGAAGAAAATAATGTTGTCAAAATAAATACACAGAAGCCTACTGTTATTAAACCTGGAATAAATGTAATTGCTGTAACATCTGATGTAGATAATTGCGAGTTAAGCGTTTTCCACTCTCAACAAAACCGAATCGACACCACAATAATAATTTCTTCAAATAAAATACAATTCTGTTAAGGCACGGGTATGCTACGCATTTTACATCTTAGTTTACAAACATTAGAAGTCGATAAAAATACGTGCTTAGCTCGAGGCTTATGGAATAATAAAAATAATGAAAACGATAAACTAAATAAAAGTGTTCATCGACTTATTGAACAATTTCCACCAGAGTGTGTCGGTGAAAACATTTCTCTTTTAAGTAACATCGACATTGAAATGCATAATAATATTATTATTGAGCTTACATCAGCTGTTCTAGTTGTATATAAACCTTAACGCTTATCTCTATTTGAAAGAGAAAAAGTTGCCGAAATAATAAATGATTAATTAATGAAGGATATAGAACCGACTATTTCTCCATTTAGTAGTCCCATTCTTTTAATGAAAAAGAAAACAGGTGATTTTAGAATGGTAGTTAATTACCGAAAATATATCAAATAACTGAAAGATCGGTATCCCCTACCACTAATAGAAGATTTGCTCGACAGGCTTAAGCTTTTATACAACTCAAGAAAAATTTGGTATGTGCCCCAACACTAGCAATACTAAATCCTAAGACAGAAATTCAACTGCATATGGATGCTAGCAAATTAGGAAAAAGTGATATTTTAATGCAAAAACAGAAAGATGGCAATATTTGGAAGTCTGTCGCCTTATGAACCGCCAAACGTGCGACGCAGAAACCAGATACCATAGTTACGAGTTAGAAAGATTAGCCGAATACGAAGCGGCGAAACGTTTCGGAAATTTCCTTTATGGGAGACATTGCACCATCATAACTGATTGCAATGTCATGAGGTTAATATGGACAAAGAAAGACTTGTCACCGAGGATAAGACGGTGGTGGTTGGCAATGCAAGAATTTGATTTCACAGTGAAGCATCGACCGGGTACTCATATGTGCCACGTAGATAATCTAAGCAGAAATCCCGTTACAGCACTGATGATTAAAGAGGGAGACTGGGTCTGCGTAGTTCAAGCCCAAGATGAGATATACAGCTTATTAAGCAACACAGAGGCACTACAATGCTATAGTCTGCATGATAACAAAGTTTGCAAAGACGTCGATGGTAGGTACTCCTAAAATTTTAATTCCAAAAGAATTCAGGTGGAGAGTGGTAAAAATGTTTTACGATGATAATGAACATCCTGGTTGGCAACGAACCTTACAAGCAATCAAAAATACTTATTGGTTTAACAACATGAAATGCTTTGTAAAGAAATTCGTTAGTAATTGTATTGCGTGTATGGTGTCAAAAGGACACACTGGTAAAAGGGAAGGTAAGCTACATCCGATCGACAAAGTGGCAGAACCATTTCACACTTTGCACGTGGATCATGTAGGCCCATTTTGTAAAACTGAATCGGGAAATACACAAATTTTGGCAATAATAGATGGTTTTACTAAATTTGTTTGGGTGGACAGTACCCGATACTAAAAGCAAACACGCTTGCCAAAAGTTAGAACAAATAATTAAATTGGTGCATTCACCAAAAAGAGTTATTACAAATAGGGGCAAAGCATTTGATCGTCGTGAATTAAAACAATTTTGTGAAAAATATTCTATTAAACATGTGAAAAATGCTATTGCTTCACCACGCAGCAATGGACGAATAGAACGTACGAACAGAACAATATTAGAGTCGTTAAGAGCTAGTATTTAGGGAGAACATGATAAATGTGATAAAGAGATATGGAAAGTCTGACGAGGTATCAATTCGACAGTAAATGCGACTACAAACGTAGCTCCAAGCGAACTCCTGTATGGCTTTATACCAGAAATGGAGAATGAGCTGAGACTGAGAATTGGAAAAAGAATAAGCCTTAGCAAGCTCAGAACTGAAGCAAAAAGACGTTGCGAATTAGTAGCCAAAAGAATGAAAAAGGTCCTACGACAAGCACCGAACAAAGACCAAACAATATAAAGTAGGAGATGTAATATTAGTAGAACATAAATTATTGGTCACGGGTTTGACGAGTGGCAAGTTGGTACCAAAATATATCGGCCCCGTTCAGATAACAGCAGTATTGGGAAATGATCATTATAGAGTAGCATCATTTTCAAAACATAGAAGACGTTTTAAAGAAATAGTAGCGAGTGTCTGTTTGAGATTGTTTAAACCACAATCAGACTCTGTATAAAACGTCAAAAGGTAACATTTGGAAAAAAAAAAGAAAACAATTAATAATAGTGTAAGGAAAACTGTAATTGTAAGGATATTTTTGTGCGTATTCCTTATGTAAGTTAAAAGTGGATAGAGTGGTCCAGTGTACCAAGCCAAAATAGTCCAGTGAACTATTTCAAGGATGGTCCAGTGAACCACAGAACGGTCTAGTGTACCGAACGAAAATAGTCCAGTGAACTATGGCAAGGATGGTCCAGTGAACCACAGAACGGTCCAGTGTACCGAGCCAAAATAGTCCAGTGAACTATTGCAAGGATGGTCCAGTGAACCACAGAACGGTCTAGTGTACCGAACGAAAATAGTCCAGTGAACTATTGCAAGGATGGTCCAGTGAACCACAGAACGGTCCAGTGTACCGAGCCAAAATAGTCCAGTGAACTATTGCAAGGATGGTCCAGTGAACCACAGAATGGTCTAGTGTACCGAACGAAAATAGTCCAGTGAACTATTGCAAGGATGGTCCAGTGAACCACAGAACGGTCCAGTGTACCGAGCCAAAATAGTCCAGTGAACTATTGCAAGGATGGTCCAGTGAACCACAGAATGGTCTAGTGTACCGAACGAAAATAGTCCAGTGAACTATTGCAAGGATGGTCCAGTGAACCACAGAACGGTCCAGTGTACCGAGCCAAAATAGTCCAGTGAACTATTGCAAGGGTGGTCCAGTGAACCACAGAGCGGTCCAGTGTACCGAGCAAAAATAGCCCAGTGAACTATTGCAAGGGTGGTCTAGTGAATCACAAAAGCGGTCCAGTGTACCGAGCAGAAATAGTCCAGTGAACTATTGCAAGGGTGGTCCAGTGAATCACAAAGCAGTCCAGTGTACCGAGCAGAAAAAGTCCAGTGAACTATTGCAAGGGTGGTCCAGTGAACCACAGAGCGGTCCAGTGAACCACAGAGCGGTCCAGTGTACCGAGCAAAAATAGTCCAGTGAACTATGGCAAGGGTGGTCCAGTGAATCACAGAACGGTCCAGTGTACCGAGTAGAAATAGTCCAGTGAACTATTGCATGGGTGGTCCAGTGAACTATTGCATGGGTGGTCCAGTGAACCACAACTGCAGTGTACCGAGCAAAACTAGTCCAGTGAACTATTACAAGTCTGGTCGGGTAAACCACAGAGAAGTCCAGTGTACCAGAAAAAAAATTGCACAATGTTGGTCCAGTGAGCCACATACAGGGTCAGTAAGTAGTAGTAGCACTAAAATCGTAGTCCAGTGTACTACAGAAGACGCAGTCGCGAGGACGCTCCACGTCAGGATTGGCCGATTGTTAAATAAATAAATCTTAAAGATACTACTCAGTTAAATAACACACCACAGATAGTAGACACAAACACAAAATGATTCATTATATTAACTTTGCGGGTTCTCTGTCGTCAATCTAAGACGATAACTCTTTCATATTAGTCAAAACATGTCAGCATTTTAGCGGCAGGGATACCCCAAAGCGAGTTAGTTGAGCATGTACTTTTGAACTAAACAGTGTCTATAACTTTTAATATATTTTATTAAAATTGCTGCCGTATTATTATTATGGGGAGTTTATTATGAGTAAGTGAAATAAAACAATTAAATATTTAGTAAAATCAGTTCTTTATTGTTAGCATAAAATGGTTTTTATGCGAAGTTTACATAATATTTTTCTTTAAAAGTTGCGCTGTTCCTAGTGTTTAAGAGATAAATGAAGAATAAATAGAGAATAAAGTTATGTACTCATAATAATAAAATATATTGAGAAATAAATATAGATGTTCTATTAAAAAATATTTGATAAAGGAATTAGGTGTTTTCTTCACGAACCAGGTTTCTTATTTCCAAACCCTTTATGTGGCATGGATCTACCAACTCCGGTAGGAGGCATTTTTTAAAATATGTTAATCATTTCAGCAGCGTTCTATTCTTCCAAAAATTGTCATCTTTAGATATCTAGAAAAGGAAACATGTTAACAGGTTGTCCCAGATGTAGATGTTCAAATGAAATAATACTATGTAGTTTGATTCAAAATTTATTTCAATTTTTGTTTTTTTTTCTAAAAATTAATTAAAAAAATATATGAGTTGTTAGGATGTATTTTATTTAATGGGTGTACCTTTCCAATAAGAACATTTTCATGAACTCTGTTATCTTCTGTCAAATAAGAAACGATGGTTTTGTGAACACTTTTTGTTCAGAAAAAAATTTAGTTCATTTTTAATTAACCTTGGAAGAAAAAAAATGTACTGGAGAAAATTTTTCCCTAAATGGCAGTGTTATTTTCAAAAGTAAACTACAGAAGTACACAAGACAAGACATTTGAACGCCATGAAGTCTAATGTGATTAATATAATAATAACGATTGAGCGTTTCGACTAATTAAAAGAAATTCTATCCGGCGATGCCGGTTATATGCTGGAGCACTTGATAGAAATTTGGAACAATTGAAAAGTATTTTACTAATTTTGTTATTTCAGGCAAACCTGAACCCTTAATTAAATTTTATAAAATGTATTTTTTAACAAACACGACTTAATTATAAAAAAAATTGACAAAAAAATATCTGTTCTGAATAATTTTATGTTATACCGCATTTCTGATCAACTTTATGGAGTACATTTTTTTCTGCCAGGATCACTCAAAAATTAACCAAAATTTCTTTGTCAAAAAGTATTTATAAAATAATTTTTTTTTATTTGCCAGAACAGAGTTCATGAAAATGCTTTTATTGGAATGGTGTGCCCACTCAAAATCAAGTAATAATTAAAAAACAATCAAACAACTTATATATTTTTTATCATTATTTTTTAGTGGACGCACTAGGCGATTAATTATCTGCTAATTACCCCCCACTAAATACCCACCAAGCGCCCCCCCCCCTGACGTCACAAAAGGGCGTACTTGGGTGAACTTCTGAAAAATATGTTTCGAGAAAAATTTGGTGTACTTATATTATTCATGTCAGATTTATAAGGAGTGATCTTAAGAAACCTACGGAAATCCGTTTTCAACGGAATTTAGTGTTCCCAAAGGCAATTTGATGGAACTTTCGGCCATACGTCCGCCATTTTGTGATTTGGAATCTATCACACCAGATTTGAGATAAGTGACCTTAAAATTCTCTGCCAATCCATTTTCAAACAAATCTAGTGTTTTTAAAGGCATTTACATCAGGTTTTGGCAAAAAATCCGCAATCCTGAAAACGCCGTTTTCTAATTTGGGATTATTCATGTCAGATTTATAATGAGCGATCTTAAAAACCTCCGTAAATCCGTTTTCAACGGAATTCAGTGTTCCTAAAGGCAATTGATGGGAGTTTCGGCCATACATTCGCCATTTTGTGATTTGGAATCTATCACACCAGATTTGAGATAAGTGACCTTAAAATTCTCTGCCAATCCATTTTCAAACAAATCTAGTGTTTTTAAAGGCATTTACATCAGGTTTTGGCAAAAAATCCGCAATCCTGAAAACGCCGTTTTCTAATTTGGGATTATTCATGTCAGATTTATAATGAGCGATCTTAAAAACCTCCGTAAATCCGTTTTCAACGGAATTCAGTGTTCCTAAAGGCAATTGATGGGAGTTTCGGCCATACATTCGCCATTTTGTGATTTGGAATCTATCACACCAGATTTGAAATAAGTGGTCTTAAAAATACCCATTTTCAAACAAATAATGTGTTTTTAAAGGCATTTACATCAGGTTTTCGCAAAAAGTCCGCAATCTTGGATCCGCCATTTTGTAATTTCGGATTATTCATGTCATATTTATACTGAGTGATCTTAAAAACCTCCGTAAATCCATTTTCAACGGGATTCAGTGTTCCCAAAGGCAATTGATGGGTGTTTCGGCAATACGTTCGCTATCTTGGGTCCGCCATTTTGTGGTAATCTAGCACATCAGATTTGAGATAAGAATCCCTACCAATTCATTTTCAAACAAATCTAGTGTTTTTAAAGGCATTTACATCAGGTTTTGGCAAAAAGTCGACAATTTTGGATCCGCCATTTTGTAATTTGGGATTACTCATGTCAGATTTATAATGAGCAATCTTAAAAACCTTCGTAAATCCGTATTCAATGGCATTCAGTGTTTCTAAAGGCAAATGAAAATGATGGGAGTTTCGGCCATACGTCCGCCATCTTGGGTCCACCATTTTGTGATTTGGAATCTATCACACCAGATTTGATATAAGTGACCTTAAAAATCCCTGTCAATCCATTTCCAGAGAAATCTGATGGTTTTAAAGACATTTTCATCAGGTTTTGGCAAAAAGTCCGTAATATTGGATCCGCTATTTTGTGATTTCAAAGTTATTATACCAAAATTTTTATCATTAACTCCGGTTACCACTTTTGAGTAGTTTCAAATTGGATAGTTCATTTTGACGACTCTAAAATTGAACTTCTTGGTCATTTATCATCAATTTTTGGAGTTTTTGGCCTCCATATTGATGCCACCTTCTTGATTTTGCGCATACGGCTTTTTTTAGTTTTGAGTTCAAGCTCCAAATTGAGCCCTCATACGTATTTTTTCGTCGCTTCAAATTTTGACCGCAGCAGTGATCCGGTTGACGTGGAATGTTCCATATATAAAAATATTCAGGGTGATCACTATAGAAAATAAACGATGGAAATAATATTTGGACTGTAGTTGACACAATTACAGAGGATGAACGGTGTTAAATAGAGACAGGTTTTGCGTAAATACTTTTGCAGGGCCCCAGCTTTTAGATATATCATATATTACATAAAAAAATATCTAAGATTTGTTCTGTTTGATTTAATTCGGATCACGCTAAATCTGAAGAATAGTTAATTTCTTGTTTTTTACAAATTAAATATTAGATATAAGTGTATGAAAGTTACCTGGTAGATACCCAAAATAACATGTTTGTTTCAATGTAAATTTTGATTTGTAATATTAGTAGCCCGTTGATTTTTATCTCAAACGGTTCCAGAGTAAACGTGCGCACAAAAAAGTTAAGACAGACCGACAGACAGACAGAAATTTTTTTTTTCGCTCAAACTTAAAATCTCGACGTTTCGTGACATTCTAAGCCTATTTGAACAATAAAAATTTTTTAAAATTTTTTTGTCGTTTGTCCACTGGATGTGGAAGTAATTTAAATATTTCTCAATAATATGTCAAGAAAATCTGTAAATTAAAAATTATAAACTTTTTAATTAAAATCCTTAATTTGGGATTGGGCTAATCTTAATAGTATATGTAAGTGAGGAAAAAATACTTTATCAAAATATCCTGGGAATCTGATTATAATTTTAAAATTTCTCGCCTCTCACATTTGCTTTGCGTTTTTTCTATATTATTCATTTTACGACTTTTTCATCAAAATATATACTTACATATACATTTTTTATAAAACTTACCTAATCATAGCCAGTTTACGATTTTTTTCTTCTTGCTGATAATATCAAAACACGACGTATGAGTCTCTTTGAGCTCTTAACAAGTCGTCCCATTTGAAAAAACCAAAAAAATCTATATAATAATACACCACAGAAAATTAGAAATTAATATATTGTCTACACCTACGCACGTAAAATACTAATGTTTTTTATATCACAATTAGACATAAAATGCGTTATTTGTAAGGATTCGTCCAGCACGCCTATGGGTCGTAAATTATAAATACTTTACTTTTATGGCTATTTACAATCCTTTATACCTTCCGCGGGCCCAAGCATTCTCTTCGAGAGAGAACGATACCTGAAACGGATAATCTTGAGTGCAATTCAATAGCAAAATTTCTTGATATTTTAGAACGCAAATTTAAAATATACCGTTTATTTTATTTCTAACTCTGTAACAGGGATAATTCCTAAATAAATTTTACCATCTGTGAAAAGTTAAAATTTTCCAAAAAAAAAACAAAAATTAAGGAAATACAGGCATACATATTTTTTTTAAATTATTTTTTTTACTTTCCATAATTGTAACATCTCTTTAAAAAAATAGTAGTGAAAACCAAATTTTAAAATAACGATTCATATGACAGTAATTACGATTCGCAAATTTACCACACTCCGGAGCGCTCTTACACTAGATGTAGCCTTTGCCTGTGTCTGTGGTTTGAAGATATTGAGTTATTGAGGTTTTTTCGTAATTTGAGTGGACTATTATTTTCTTAAGAACATTTTTTGCCGTATGAGGCACCCGAAGCGAGATATTTCAAAGAGACTGTTTTTATGCGCCATTTTTTCAATATGGCTGCGCCCCTCCCTGCTCGAGCTGTCGGCAAATTTCCAAATCAGGGTCCTGCCTTAGTGTACGACGCATTGTTACGGAAACTTTTCATAACCCGAGTCATATCGAAATTTCGTGCCCAGCTCTTAGACTATAACGCTACCTTCCGAAATCTTGTTAAAATAAAAGCTTTTACGGATCTATTCTAACATATACATTCGATCTGGTTAACTGATGTCTTCAGAAACTGTACAAGTACGACGCTTTCTATGCTGGATGAGTTGCCCCAAATCCGCTATTCAAAGGCTCTTCAATTAGTTTTAAAACTGCCTCCTGCTGTGTTAATTTCTGGTCCCAATGATTCACAGAATAGGGGAACTATCTAGTTTGAATACTTTGTGGGGGAGGGTTTCGGGAGCTCGTCCATTAAATTTTAGATATTATTTGGTAGGCACATGTATTTATCTTGTTGGATATGAATACGGTTTAAAATCGGAGGCAGGTGACAAGTTTCCCATGTGTCGGAACTGTGTCAAGGTCACATTTAAAACATGTATATCTCTAATACAATGTACCCTAGTGAACAAAAAAGCGGTACACATTTGGGAAGAGGCAAGGAATAATTTAAGCCACGTAAATTCTGTAGTTCAGTCGATATGTTCTACCGGGCGATCACAAATGTAATAATAATAAAAATAGTAGTCTTTATTTTCCATATGAATGAATATACTCGATTATAAAATTATTTAATAAGTAGGTATTAATAGAATAATAGGCGAAGTTCAGCAATACAGGGTGGACCATGTTTGGATGACCTCTACATCTCAATTACCAAGTGTCGAATCGAAAATCGAGTAACAAATACAGGCACTTTTTTGAGTAGAATCCGTTGCTGATAAGAAGAAAATTATGCATGCCTCAGTTTTCGAGATATAGACATAACTTGCGTTTTTTTAAATGGAACACCCTGTAAATTATTTTATTATTTCATCACAAATTAAATTAGCTATCCAACGATATATCGTATGTCATATTTATCTCTAGAAAAAGTAGTTCATTTTCGAAAAACTTAATATATCTGTGAGGAGGCCATGGAAAACTATTATTAACGACACTTCTTATAAAATAATTTTGCCAAAAATAGGAAAGACTAAACTACAATAATTGTTCGAATTGTCTTCCATTGACATATATGCATATTTATCGCTTTTCTAATATTTCTTGAGAAGGCCATGATAAAAAAAAGAAAATCGAAATAATCGTAAATGTCAAAAACTAATTTGTGAGTTAATTGTGAGAGGGCATTGTTAAAAATGGTTCAATTTAGTAATGGTGAAAAATATGATATGACTAAGTGTTTTATAGAATGTGGAGAAGACTCAAATTTAGCTTCTGAGCTTTATTTTAATAGGTAACAGCCCCACAAAAAAAAAGTTCAAAGCAGCGAACCAGACCCATGTATCCCCATGATTTTCGGTCGCTGAATTCGAATCTGGTGTCAAAAAAAATCGTACACCCCCAAAATCATTAGCTAGAGCCAAAAAAACACTCCTGAAATGGGTTAAAAAGAGGATGAAGCTACGAGAATAGTTGTTACTTCTTTACCAATCGAATTATACAAATTAAGGTTAAACAGGAGCGTACAAACAGTGGATGTGAAACACACCCCCGGGGAGGGGCGAAAACTAGCCCCCATATTTAAAAAAATCGATCCAAAACAGCAATGACTGCTGAAAAAGCTCGGCATGTCTAAGTTTTGTTAAAGTGTTAAAAAACTACATCAAGTCTGACGTAATCTTCATAAACTGCCCCTATCGGGTTGAGAACAACCACCCTTAAGTTCAAAGGACACGAGAAAAACAAGAAAAAACGTAAAATCCAAGAGGATTTCAATTTTCATGGATACTATGATTGGCTGAAATTGCGTAGTACTCTAATAGAACCAGAAACTTACGTACCATCAACATCCTAGACTGTCAACCCTCAGAGGGTGTGAAAACTACCCCCTATGTATGATTTAACTATAAAAAGTTACAGTGACTTCTATAAAAATTCGAAACACCTGCGTTGTGTGGAAGAAGGAAGAAACTACACTATGTTCGACGATGTGCTTGAAAACCACCCCCACGGGGTTGCGAGATCTATATCTGTAGAATGCTGGAAAAACAGAGAGAAACTAACCGGATTTACATTTTTATGGATGCTATGATTGGCAAAAATCGTGTTGCACACTTGTTTGAAACTCATGTCCTATAAATGTTATTAAGTAACACCTCCAGAAAGGATGTAAACTACCGTAAATCAAGATGTAACGAAAAAGCTATACTGTTGCTTATTCGTTTCATTTCGTGGGGGTAGTTTTCAAGCACAGCGTCGAACATAGTCTAGTTTCTTCTCTCTTCCACACAACGCAAGTGTTTCGAATTTTTATAGAAGTCACTGTAACTTTTTATAGTCAAACCTTACTTAGGGGGTAGTTTTCACACCCTCTGAGGGTTGACACTGTAGCACATAGCATCCGTGAAAATAGAAATCCTGTTGCATTTTACGTTTTTTCTTGTTTTTCTCGTGTCCTTTAAACTTGGAGGTGGTTATTCTTAACTCTATAGGGGCAGTTTATGAAGATTACGCCGGACCTGATGCAGTTTCTTATCACTTTGACAAAACTTAGACATTTTGAGCTTTTTCAGCAGTCATTGCTGTTTTGGATCGATTTTTTTATATATGAGGGCTAGTTTTCGCCCCTCCCTGGGGGTGTGTTTCATATCTATTGTATGTACGCTGCTGTTTAACCTTAATTTGTATAATTCGATTAATTAAGATGTAATAACTATTCTCGTAGCTTAATATTCTTTTTACCCCATTTCAGGGTTGTTTTTTGACTCTAGCTAATGATTTTTTGACCCCGGATTCGGATTCAGCGACCGAAAATACATAAGAATAGATGGGTCTGGTTCGCTGCTTTGAACTTTTTTTTGTGGGGCTGTGTAAGTTATTTATATAATTAGAGAATATTATTTAGGTATTATGCAAATCACAACTTACACACTTTTTATTTATTATGAAAATACCTACTTTCTTATTTATATAGACAGCAAAACTATGCGAAAAGTGCCGCCGAGACAATATTCTTAGATATCCAAAAAAGAGACGGCCAGACATAAAAATATTCAAAAGGCTACAACAAAATTTTAAAGAGTTTGGATCATTTGTAAAACCTCAAATAAAAACATATAATAAAGCAGGTAGATGAACTGTAGAAAATATTGTTTTAGAAACTGTAAGAGAAAATCCTAATATATCGTCTCGCGAATAGCTGGTGGTGGAATAGCTATGCTAAACTCCGCCAGGACTTAAATATCAATAAAGGCGATTTATTATTATTATTATTATTATTAAATACAGGAAAATTTAGGAATCCCAAAAACAACTGCGTTGCGTTGCTTAAAAAAAATAAATTCAAACCCTACAAAATTAGGATTAGTCACCATCTATACCTAAACGACTTTCAAAGGCTTGTCGATTTTTGCCAGTGGTTTTTGCGTCAGTGCAATGAAGTGTCAGGATTTGAAGGAACAATAATATGGACAGATGAGGCCCATATAAGCAGTGCCGGAATTTTTTATCGGCGTAATAACCACCATTGAGCTCATGAAAATCCGCACGTAATCGCTACAGTTAATCGTCAAGGATGATTTGGATTTGGTGTATGGTCCTCATTTTTCACTGTAATTTGAATACCGAAACTATTAATATTCTACGCCAAGAAATAGAGCCCTTTGTAGACTATATGCCTATACGACAATTCCAACACGATGGCGCTCCAGGACATAGGTTAAATGAAACACGAAATTAATTAAATGGTCAATTTGGTGAGAATTGGATATATAGACACCATGACTCAGGACTAGTTTATCAATATCTAGTTAGCTAACAACAATTAATTTAGCTAACTAGACATTAATAAACAAAAAAGTAGTTTGGATATTGTTTGTTTTAACTTTTAGGAAATAATGGTCCTATTTTATGGCCAGCTACATCTCCCTGCCGACTTTTGGCTTTAAGGTTATTTAAAAAATATTACAATAACATAGAAGAATTGTAAAACGAAACATTAGCTGCGTTATTTTATATTATAAGAACTGTTATTGTTGTTAATAGTTTTCATGGACTCCCCACAAATATATTAAATTTTTCGAAAATTAACCACTTTCTCTAGAGATAAATATAACATATGATATATCATTGGATAGTTAATTTAAGTTGTGATCGAATAATGAACTAATTTACAGGGTGTTCCATTTAAAAAAAAACCCAAGTTATGTCTATATCTCGAAACTGAAGCATGCATAATTTTCTTCTTATCAGCAACGGATTCTACTCAAAAAAGTGGCTTAAGAATGTGTTACTCGATTTTCGACTCGTAGACACTTGGTTATTGAGATATAGAGGTCATCAAAAAATGCCAATTTTCCAAAAAACGCTCTGTAGCTAGGTAGTCGAAAAAGATATACGATCGCGGTTTGCGCAATTGTTTGTTTCTCGAAAATCGAGCTCAGGACACCTATATTGGTTTTTGTCTATCTGCCATAGTTTTAGAGAAAACCACAATTCCCATCTAATCTAATTTGTACATTCCCAAATGTTAACAATGCTAATAGAAATATAAGTACATTACTAAAATTAAGCTGCTCTTCCATTTAACTCGAGGAGTATCTCACTCCCGCACTCTTGATCTACCTTCCTAACTAAAAAATACGTTGGAAATATACGAAATGTTTCAGAAATACTAAGAAATCCTTATGAAAATTAGGAAATACCTAGACATATTTGGATATCTACAAAAATACTTTGTAAATACTGCAAGTTATGAATCGTTATGAAAATTAGGAAATACATATAAAAACTTGAAAATACAACAGAGCTACTTGGAAATATAACATACTTTGAAATACATTAAAATACAAAAAACGAAATTCATTTGGGCTAATAATAAACAAAATTTTAGACCAAAATTTCGTAACATAAATTAGATATACCAAAAATACCGGGGAAATACTAAATATCCTTAGATTACTTACTACGCACTACAATTTAATGAGAGTAAAGTGATAATTATACTTACGGCTATTACAAAAAAGACATTAAACTTCAAACTAAGGGGCTAATAGTATTCATATGTCGATTACAAATTAATATTTATTTTTCTTTGCAGTTTGAATTAATTCCTTTCAAGTTTTCAGACAAAGGGTCATATACTTTGCATATCTGATGCTTAAAAGAAAGTTTAAAGTGCACTGCTCGATGGACAAATGGGGCTAAAAGGCCTTAAACCTTAACGTACAATTGTGTACATCGACATGAAATTTTATTTTGTTATATACATATTCAGGAGATTTCTTTATTAAAATTTTATGATATAAACATGCTGAATTAAGTAATCTGCGATTCCCCATGTTCAACCAACAGGTACGTATCTTTTAATTTACGCGATATTTTCATCACTTTTATTTTTCAAGATGAATAGTGCCTCTTTCCGTACATTAGTTTGATAGAACTGTATCATTTTTGTGAAAGTTTATTTATATATTTTTCAAGTTCTTAGTATAGTCAACTACCTGTTTCAATATTTTCTTGATCTACATTTATTTGAACGTGAATATTAATAAGTTTTTTAATAATTTTTTAAGACCAAAAAGTAAAGCATTTAATTTGCTGATATTGATAATAAGACAGTAGTCGTCTGGTACATTTAAAAAATAAATAACACGTCATTAATGCGTAGACAGGCACTATCAACGTGAGAAATATTATATGAATAATAAAGCTGGGTATAGTTAGTGTATGCATGAATTTAGCAATGTTTTAAACATGAAATAAACTGACCGGTATATAGGGTAAAAAATAATGGACCCAAGATAGAACCTTGCGGTACACCTGATCCCAATTCAATGTCTTCTGAGAAGTTGTGTTCAATACGGATTTTCTGCTGCCTATTTTTTAAATAAATGAACTGCTTCCTATATGTAATAAAAGGGATACAAGTGTATCAAACGCCCAACTAAAATCTAGTAACATTAAAATGGATCAGATCCTCTCATTATGTCATCAACCACATGCAAAAGGGCCGTAATACAACTATATCCAGTTCTAAATCCCGATTGTGTTTTAGGTAGTTTTTCTTCTCCAATAAATTGATATTTCATAGTTATTTCGAGTATTTTAAATAATGTGTATAAAACACTGATAGCACGTAGGTCTTTAAAATCTTCAGGGTAATTTTTTTTCCGGTACTACAGTGAGCACTTTTTTAAGTGGAAGGAAAACATTTTCTTGTTAGCAATAATTGGTTATGTGTGTCAGATAAGGAATTTAAAGGGAACAGTGTAACTTAATCATTTTTAAATTTACCTTGCCATATTCAGCATTTGTATTTATTTCCATATATTTTTTTAATACTGTGGTTTATTGTTGTTTTTATTATGTCAGTTAACCACTGAAAAAAACAATATATTTCATTTTTTTTTAATATACAGGGTGGATACAGTGTATAATAGGCCATAGTTGAAAGGTAGATTCTTTGGACCAAAATATGAGGATATAACCAACCAATTGTTGCTATGGAAAAATAAAATGGTGATTTTTTTTTCTTTTTTTTGCAATATCTCAACTACCTCTTAACCGATCTTCTCCCAATTTATTAAGGAAACATTTTTTAAGCTAAGAAACAATAATTTATGTATTACGTCACGCTAGCCCGTGGAGGGCGCCTCATGAGCTATACCTGATGATGCATATTTTTTGCTCTTTTTTTTACGAAACTTTGTGGCACTTTTGACTAAAAAATCTCATGCAGGAGTCATTTCTACGTAAAAAAGGTACACTTGTTAGAACTTGATAATTCCAACCGTTTTCGAGAAAACTGCCGCAAAGATTTCAAGAATTCTTTGAAAATAAACTCAATTTGAAAAGGACAAACTGTATTTATTAAAACGTGTGCTTTGGTGACGTCTTAGTTCTGCCATTTGCGTACAATTTCATTAGTTTGATATTTTGACAGAATTCATGGATATTTTCTTATCAGATCATTTTATACATTTGGCCGGATAAGAAAAAATGATTTTAGTCACTGACGGACGAGTCTTATTAGCGTTGAGTGTAGGATAAGGGGCCATCCATAAATGACGTCACGCTCCAGGGGGGGAGGGGGTTCGTAATTACGTGACTAAGTGTGATAAGGGGGAGGGAGGGGGTCTGACTCGTGTGACGTAACGAATGGTGAACGAATCAAGAAAAGAAAAATTTTTTTTTTGATTTTTAGTATTATTGCGCCCAAGAGGCGCTAAAAAATTTTTTTTGGACTTCTACTAGCACCCCCCCCCCATGAGGCGAAAAATATCGTTAGTAATAAAAAACATAAGGGGGGGGGGGTCCCTATAAGCGTGACGTAATTTTTTTGGGGGGGTCTAACTCAGCGTGACAAAACGTGACAAGAGGGGGGAGGGGGTCTAAAATCTCAAAAATTGGCGTGACGTCATTTATGGATGGCCCCTAAGACGTTATTAATTTATGTATTTCTTTATTTGAAAAAACATCAGTTTTGAAGATAACTCGTAAAATAAGTTTTATTTTAACATATTTTCCAATCATTGATGATTATTGTATTTCTAATGGCTGAAAACCTACTATCTCATTTGTCCTGATGAAGACAATAAAGTTTGTCGAAACGCCAACTTGGACAATATAAGGTTTGTTTTTTAGTTATCCAAATAGGTGGACGAAGTATGTGTCAAAGCGATTAATTAATAAATAAATCCACATCTCATCCCGAGGGCCCAAATATCATTTTAATTCATTATAAATAATCATTTTCTATACCCGAGTAGCAATTATTTTTCAGTAAAAATGTTTTTTTTTACAAAAAAAAACAACAGTATAAAGAAAAATAATTAGTTCGACCAATCGTTTTTCAAATTAGTAATACGTGACAAAGTAAAGTTCATGACATCAGTTAGTTAAATACGGGGTTAAATACGTTATCATGGGGTAAAATTATATACACATTACTGGTTACGCAGCTAAGCATGTGATACGCACCTTTTCACGCATTTTTGACACCAGGCTTAACAAACTAATTGGAGGAGTAGATATCCCGTTTCCATAGGTATATCTTTTTCTCTTGAGAAGGGCACGATATATATAATTGTTATGAAAAATGTAATGTCTGTAATCAATTTTATTATTCAAAGATAAAAATCACTGTAGCATTATTTATAATTAATAATCAACCAACTCTGGCTGATTGGACTAGTTCTACAGTGCCACAAAAAAAAACAAGCTAAAAACGTACTCTTCGCCAATTTACCGAGATTTTTATATAATTGTTACACATTCTTTAGGATACTCTTCGCAGTTTTCTTGTAAATAATGTTAGTTTTTGGATATCCTAAATTTTGTGATACCAACTTTGTTGTGGAAAAAAATATATGAAAAAAAAAATGAAAAAAAAACATCCAACCTGTCTGGGATTTGAACACTCGATCTTTGGATTGCAAGGCAAAACTTTAGCCACTGGACCATCACACATTACTACAAAAATAGAATGTCTGTAATATATATCTTTCGAGAATCATATTTCAACGCATTAGATATATTGTTATAAAATATATATTAGTAAAATGTATAAACAAAAAAACATATATTATAGAGATAACATTTCGCAAGATTTCTATTTAAGTACAAGAGACAAAAATTAAGAAAATATTTTTTTTTAAATTAAATGATTAATAACTTTCTTATTTACTGATTGATTTTCTTCAAAAACAATGGTGTTCTTTCTCTAGCTAACACTAACTTAATTTCCAAGTTTCGATACAACCAGACTTTTCTTTCTTAAGTTATCGTGCTTACAAGAAACGTGATGGACGGACAGACGGACAGTCGGACATTTTGAAAGTTGTTCAGAATTCGTTCATTAACACAATGATATGAAATTGTTTTCTCTACGAGCGATATTTCCGGTCTTAGAAATGTTCCGATCAAATGCAATATGGGGAAGGGGTGGGAAGAGCTAGAAAAGTGATGGGAAGAGATGAGAAGAGGTTGGAAAGGGGTGGGAAGATGTAGGAAAGGGGTGGGACGAGGTGGGGAGGGGTTGGGAAGAGATGGGGAAGGGATGGAAAGAGGTGGGGGATGGGGTGGGAGGAGGTGGGGAAGGGGTGGTATGAGGTGGAAAAGGGGTGGGAAGGGATGGGAATGGGGTGGAACGAGGTGGGGATAGATGGGAACGGGGAGGGGAAGGGGTGGGAAGAGGTGGGAAGAAGTGGGAAGTAGAGTTAGAGGGAGAGGGAAGGGGTGGATGGCGGTGGCAAATGAAAGGGATTTGTCTGTCTGTTTGTCTGTAAAATAAGTAGACTAAAAAGTAAAAAATAAAATTATATAAAAAGAATATTTTTAAGAAAAAGCTTTTATTTGAAAAAACTACTAAAAAGTAAAAATAATTTTTTTTAAATTCATATACCTGGAAACCAAAAGCTTTGGGGGCGGTCAACTGAGCAAAATAACTATGCAATATGACCGCCTTCATAGCTTTTGGTTTCCAGGTGTATGCATTTAAAAAAATATATTTTTACTTTTTTAGAACAGTTTTTTCAAATAAAAGCTTTTTCTTAAAAATATTTTTTTTAATAATTTTATTTTGTGTGTGGGTACCTGTGTAATATATGAATATCACCAGATCCTCCGCAATTTCCTAGAAAACCGCGTATGCAAACATATTACACAGGCTCACACAAAAAAAGTGAAAGTGGTCTGTTTCTGGGACTCCATTGGGTAACCCCCATGTATTTTGACATGCTGAATACGAATTAAGTGTCCGTTTAGCTCCATTACCCACCAATTTTTAGTAAATCGCCAAAATAACCTAAATTGTGAGTTTTTTTAGGTTATTTTCGCGATTTACAAAAAAATGGTGGGTGATGAAGCTAAACGGACTTCTGACTCGTGTTCAGCACGTCGAAATACAATGCAGTTCCAGCATTGGATAGAAAATTTGGATGTGGAAGTAGTGATTCCTTGGGCAGCGGTTTTTATCATCTTTTACTGATGGTATCATACACATCATCAACTTTATCAGTTACTAAAAAAAAGACAAATGAATATCAATTGGCAATATCTTATTCAATCTAAAATTAAATGTGTTCAGAAGTTAATTTCCGAAAAAGAATTTTCGCCGTATCTCCAAAGGTAACTGGCATATTTTTGTAAATAATAACGAAGGGTTTGGACATTTTTTTTTAAATTAGCACACATAAAAAGGATATTCTTCCTCGCCACTAAAAAATTTTACATTCAAATAATAAGTGATTTTCGAAAAATGACCATATTGAGAACTGAGCAATACTCGCTTCGTTTTAGTACAGCGATCAAAAGCAAAGTAAAGCAAATCATATATATTAACATTCTGAAATACATATACGCCTCCCTGAAACCTGGCCCGGAACCTGCCAGACAACCACTGCGCATAGCACCGTGGTGAATGGCAGGTTCGGCTCCGCTTGGAGACAATAATAAAAAATGGCAGTTAAAATTTCTACCCACTTAGCGTGGATTTAAAATTAATAATGTGTTTAAAAATAATGCACCCACATGGGCCTAAAACTAATACATATAAAACTTAGAACTAGTTACTGGTTGTAGCACTGAATAAATTTTGGGAGCCGGCTCAGGTGAAAAGTTAAACGAAAAAAACCGTACGAGAACTGCCGACCTGGTGGTCTCCCTGACGCCAGGAAAATGTGCTGGAAAAAGGATAGGGTTAAAAATGTTTGAATTTTTTAAAGGTTTACCGGCCAAAATGGAATTTTTGATAACAAAAAGAACAAAAATACAACATAAAGAAAGATAACAGAAAGGATTGGAAAGATAAAGTTGGGGAAAGATCAGAAGTGGGGAAATGGTAGGTTGTGGTATAGGAAAGTACGGCTAGGAAGATAGGCAACGCTTGGTATGGTATGGGGTTATTGATCTGGAATGGGGCATTATCCATTCTGATTTGGGTTATGTGTTTTGTTACTGGTTAGCGGACTATCGCCCAGTCTGAAGGTGTAGAATTTTTGAAAGATTTCTTAGCGTTGTTGCAATATAAAAAGTATTTTGCTTTGTATATTTATTAGTAACTTACATGTGAAAAACATAGACAAGATAGCATTAACGATACAAAAGTTACAGTAACGATTCTTAATTAAAAGTCAGTAGCTTTCCGATTCATTTTCTTGGAAAGGGCAGGAGGCATATTTATAAAATAATACAATAAATCAATAACGAATCCAGAAATGGGTAGAGGACAGGGGCGTAGCAAAGGGGGGTTGTCAGACTTGGTAAAAGTTGGAAATTCGAGACAATGTTTATTGAAAAGTTTTTTTTTTAGATTTTCTCCCCCCGCTCGTTAACTTATGTTTCGGTAGAACTTGGCAAAAGTTGGAAATTTGTGAGGCAAGTTGGCAATTTAGAATTTCTCCCCCCAGCTCATAATTTTTTTTGGAGGAATTATTATTTAATTATTTATAGAGTTGGCTTCTTAAGTCTTTTGCCATTTGGCAAATTTGAAAAATATATGAATATCACCAGATCCTCCGCCCAAAAAAGTTGGCTCGCTACGCCCCTGGTCGAGGAAACTTTCCAAATTTAATAAGTCTGTAGCAGTGATGCAAATAATGTAATTGAACGCACTTATTTGGTATCAAAACGAAGCTTGCATCATCACGAATCAGATTTCACCATAAAATAGCCCATCAATATACCCAATGGAAAGTTAGAAGAAAACTTCCTGGAAACTTTCCGGCGGATGATGCAAGCTTCATTTTGATACCAAATAAGTGCATACAATTATATTATTTACAACACTTTTACAAACTTTTATCAAATTTGAAAAGTTTCCTCAACCCATCTCTGAACGAATCTCTAACAGACCACTTAAAATTTAATGTCCTAAGAATCTCTTTAAAAAATGAGTACATTTGTGTCATTAAGAACAATCTTCATAATCTTTTAAACTAAGTTATTAAAACTACAGTGAGTGGTTTATAATAAACACATATTGAATACATATTTTTTTCTATTTTTTTCGCTAACACTTTTTAACTTGTTACAAATTCAAAGGGAAAATGTTTTAAAACAAACACGTTTTAAAACAACGTTCGTATTTTGTAACAAGTTGCACTGTTCCCGTCCTGTGTCGGTAAACATCAAAGAAAATTGGTAATATGTTATACAACAATGTCAAGGGTGCTGCCACCCGTCATTTTCGTCGTCTGCATTCAGTCACTGTAATCTATTCAGTGCAATTAACTATGGAGTGGAGACAAGCTGGTGATGTGTTTAGACTTATTATAACCGGCACGGTAGCTCAATCGGTTAAGGCGTATTAAGTGGCGAATATGCTGATCGACTGCCTACCGCGCTCTGGGTTCGACCCCCAGCCCCGGTATTGACAACACCGGTGGGTGTGGATGTATGTCTGCGTTTTTCCAAATGTTTAACCCCCTTCCGCACAGCCTTGGCTATCTGTGGTGTGTTTATGTTTATGTTTATGTTTATCGAAATGTGCAAAGATCGTAAATTGTTGTGGGACCCGTCGGAAGAAGATTATAAAAATAGGAATAAAAAGCATGATATGTGGCGTAAGTTGGACTAGTGGCTAGTTTTTCTTTTACCGGAAAGTTGTGTCTCTTCTTTCAACGCGCCTACCAATGGAAGTAATCAGATACTCAAAATCCTGATTTGTCATACTAAGAAAGTTTTTGAAACTACCATCAGTTTTAAGTTCTCCAGCTAACAGATCTCGGTCGCCACGTTGAAGATCACTCAAGAGGTCGCTGCCGCTACACTTCTTCCTGGTCTGTAACGACAAATGAACCCAAAATCGTCTCTTTTTAGCCATTTTTTTATTGTTGGAACTAAACACCACACAAATTGCAGCTGCAATAAGACCAGCCTCGCTTGGAAACGCCATGACGACTAAATGTTTTCAAATATAGTTTGGTACTCCTTTTAGAGCGTTTTGAAACCAAATGTTATTAAACATGTTTTGAAACCCTGGAGTTTCAAAACAATCGTTTTATAAACATGTTGCATAGTGAAAACGCAGCTTAATGATATGGTGGAGCGAGATATGAACATAAATATATTCTTTTAAATGCTAAATATAGGTACGGTACATATGTTTTTGTACAGAAATATATCCCACAAATCGTAATTGATTTAAGCTGTGGGCGTAAAAGAACAAGTAATAATGTTCAAACCTAATTTTTAAAATGGATTTACCCTCGAAATTATCATCCATATTTGAGAGCGACTATCAATCATTCTATTGATACAAGAATATACCTATCCATCGAACTGATTTTGTTTCCCGCAATAATTGATGAATTACCTTTATAATCTGCTGTATTTACGAGAGATCCATCCGACAACTGGGCTGGATTCGATATTGTATTATTTAATGTTCAACAGAGTTATTGTATTATTTTTAATACACTGCTAGTTCATTGAAGTAGAATACGTGAAAAATGCTTTTTTTTTTAACTAAATAGGCATGAAAAATTCGTACGTCATTTTTTGTCTCGTTTTTTGTTTATTACGAATGTGTTGACTTTCTTTTGAACTCATTTTTCCTCCACAGAATGATAATTATTATACCTTTCTGGTTTAATTAAATAGGTATTGTTATTACCCCAGAGAAATAGGAACAAATTTTAACGTTTGACGGAAAAAACTGATACAGTTTTGAAATCTGGCAAAGATATTTATCAAGGCCTACTACTGAACATAATAAAAGTCACCAACTCTATCTCTTGCGCTCGAGCCGCCGCACAGTGGGGCAGGAATTCAAAAACGTGCCAATTAATCGTAAAATTAAACGAGCCTAATGACTATAATATGTTGTTGACATATGGAAAGAGAACATATCAGTGCATTATTTACGCCACTATCTAACTTTATTCAAGGTCATCTCGCATACTACTATCTCCATGAAACTGGTGTTCTAAGTAGTATTTGTGTATGCTTGCTGCGCTAAATTTGACAGAACTTTTAAGTGGAAAAACTCATTTATATCTGTAGCTTTTGACTTAATTAAGTACGGATCCAATACAGTCAGGTGTCAGGTATGTACTCAATATATTACGTTATTTTACTATAATTGTTTAAGTTATATAGTAATCATGGCTTCAAAAATAAGCCTATGCAAATATATCAATAAACTACAATATATTTTTTAAATATAGGAAAAGTTTACTTTCTTCACACATCCACATCGTGAATTTGATATATTATTGTAGATGAACTATTCTAGTTTAAAAAAACCGCTGCCCAAGGAATCACTACTTCCACATCCAGATTCTCTATCCAAGTCACTCACAACGAAAAAACTTTGTATGTTAAAATAATTGTTTATGGATCTTTAATAATATAATATTTGAAATCTTCTACCCCAAAAACCCATAAAACGATACCCCACATCGGTAGTGAGGTGGGGGTGGTGATAGGGGGGTGGTAGTGGGGGGGTGGATGAAGTAAAAAAAATATTTTGAGGTTTCTGGTTCCTGTACATACACTAAATCACAATTTTTTTTTCATCCCCTTTAATAAGGAGGTGGGGGTGGTAATGGGGGTGGCTAATGCCAAAAATTTTTTTGAGACCTTAGCTTCTCTTATATATACTAAATACCAATTTCATGGACTCTTACCTGCTTGATTTACCCATTTACCCCAAATTTACCCCAATTTACCCCCCAACCCTTCGATGGAACAAGATGAAAATATAATCTAGTTCTAGATCTCGTTAAAGTACATATGTGTACCAAATTTCAAGTCAATATCTTAAACGGTTCCAGAGAAAACGTGCGCACAAAAAAAGTTACAGACAGACAGACCGACAGACAGACCGACAGACAGACAGACAGACCGACAAACAGACAGAAATTTTGTTTTCGCTCAAACTTAAAATCTCGACGTTTCATGACATTTTAAGCCTATTTGGACAATAAAAATTTTTAAAAATTTTTTTGTCGTTACTATACTTCCACTGGACGTGGAAGTAATTAAAGTTAAACTGGTACTCATGTGTACTCCTTAAAATTTAAATTGAATTTCTGAAAATGTATTTCATGAGCATTTTTGAAACGTGTATAGTATAGTCGAATTGATTTAATTCAATTTCTTTCAGCGTCAACATTTTACTAGAAATTTTTCGTTGATTTTTATGCATTATGATCTCCTGATTACTAGAAAAATATTTGTGCCCAAAATTCCTAATGAGTCAAAAGTTATATGCATTTTTTGACCCACTTTCGCGGATTTTCTACTTATCTGCTTAATATATCTTGTACTAGTAATCGAATGCGAATTTTAAAAATACTGACATTTGAAATAAAATTCTTAAAAATTATAGCCTATCCAATATGTACAGGTCAATCCGCCATCTTGGAAAAAATATAAAACACCAAAAATGTCAGAAAAAATCAAAATTGAATCTTTTTTCGATAGAAGGAGTAATTTCACCAAAGTTGGCAAAAATAAAACTCATCTATGGTCAAATATAATGCACCAAACCAGGACGCTCCAAGTTAAATAGAACGTTCAAAGATGGCAGACGAAATATATTTTTTTTAATTCTTCGTCAAGTACCAAGGAGGCTTTGTGCATAACTTTTTTGTCGATTGTAAGTTCTTTTAGGTACTTTGAGGAGATAAAGTTCATTTTTTTTGTAATTTTCCATAAAAGTGAATTTTCTACAATTTTTAAAAATGCATTTTCTTTGACCTTAATTTGTTTCATATATTATTATTACAATGCGTATGCTTAATAAATTTCGTTATCAAATTAATGGAGTTTCATTTTGTATTAAATTTTTGAAGTTATACGAGACTTTCTATGGTATATTTCATTTTGTTTCGATGAAAATTGGGTAAAAAAAAATGAGAGTCAGGGAAAATGCATTTTTGAAAATTTTAAAAAAAGCATTTTTTTGAACATAAAAAAAATTGAACTTTCTCCCCTTTATGTACCTAAAAGAACCTACAATACAAAAAAATAAAAAATAGCACACAACACCTCCCTGATACTTGACAAGGAATTAAATAATTTTATTTCGTCCGCCATCTCTGACCGTTCTCTTTGACTTACAGCGTTCGGGTTAATGCATTACATTTGACCATATTTTTATTTTTGCCAATTTTGGTGAAATTTCTTCTTTTTATCGAAAAGATATTCTATTTTGATTTTTATCGGCCATTTTTTGTATCTTTTATTTTTCCAAGATGGCAAATTGATCTGTACATGTCGAATAGGTCCATATTTTTACATTTCAGCATCAGATTTAAAATTTACACCCCCAAAAACCAGTATAAATGATTTTTTTGTGATTGTTGCGGAAATTAGAATTATTGCCACATTTTCGAATTCATGCCCCACACTGCCCTCCTAACTTAGAGAGCAGTATCTCCACCTTTACTAGTTTTGAGATAACATCTTTTTTAGTTTATTTAGCTGGGCCACCACAAAAAACTTAATGAAAACCTTTGAAATTTGTTCTAAGTATTTCAATATAATTGTTTTAAATTTGTATCACAATAACAATGTCAATATTTAGAAATGTAAGTAAAAATTGGCGGTTACTGCTTTTTAGTCTAATGTATTATTTAGATTAAAGAAGAACATGCAACTATGACTTGCAGTATGTGCATATATTAGGATTTACTGCTTTTTAGTGCAGACTAGAAAAGCTTAATTTGGAGATGCCGCAATACTTTATAAAAAATGTTCGTAAAAATGATGGCAAAATAAAACGGAATATTACTAAAAAAACCGCTGCCGAAGGAATCACTACTTCCACATCCAGATTCTCTATCCAGGTCACTCACAACGAAAAAACTTTGTATGTGAAAATAATTGTTTATAGAACTTTAATAATATAATATTTGAAATCCTCTACCCCAAAAACCCATAAAACGATACCCCACATCGGTAGTGGGGTGGGGGTAGTTATAGGGGGGGGTGGTAGTGGGGGGTGGATGAATTAAAAAAATATTTTGATGTTTCTGGTTCCTGTATATACACTAAATCACAATTTTTTTTCATCCCCTTTAATAAGGAGGTGGGGGTGGTAATGGGGGTGGCTAATGCCAAAAATTTTTTTGAGACCTTAGCTTCTCTTGTATATACTAAATACCAATTTCATGGGCTCTTACCTGCTTGATTTACCCATTTACCCCAAATTTACCCCAATTTACCCCCCAACCCTTCGATGGAACAAGATGAAAATATAATCTAGTTCTAGATCTCGTTAAAGTACATATGTGTACCAAATTTCAAGTCAATATCTTAAACGGTTCCAGAGTAAACGTGCGCACAAAAAAAGTTACAGACAGACAGACCGACAGACAGACAGAAAAATTTTTTTCGCTCAAACTTAAAATCTCGACGTTTCATGACATTTTAAGCCTATTTGGACAATAAAAATTTTTTAAAATTTTTTGTCGTTACTATACTTCCACTGGACGTGGAAGTAAAATGACATTTCTTGGAACGTAACTTAAAATTAGTACAAACAGTACTTCCTATTACAATTTTGATTACCTAATTATTGTATTCAAATCTAAGGACAACTGCATCGTTATTCACTGGAATCTTCTTTTTTCTTTCCGGATACACATTCATGCCACAGGCAAGGAAAAGGTTTAGTTAGTGGGGTCAAAATAAAATGTGAATGGAATTCTCTAGCTACAGCAATTTTATTGTTTTAATTTGTTGTAGGTATAATAACAAGTGTTCTGAGCAATTTTTTCCAAAATCCGTCCATTGCTTCTTGTAGAATTTTAACAATTTATTTTTCAACACAGAAATTTTCCGCTATTTTCCCTATTATCTCAGGTCATAGTAATCCTATCGCAAAAATAAAAAGACCAAACTGTTCGCTATAAAATTATGAATAAGACTAGGCATATGAAGAAACTTCTTGATAATTTGTAAATTTGTAAAAAAATAAAAACCACCAAAAATTGCCTTTTTTTAACAGTTTAAGAAATATGATGTAATAATCCATCAATTTTAACGAAAGGTGGAATCATGCCCTTTATTGAACTAAACCTCCGTGCCAAATTTTAGCGCAAAAATATTTATTCAAACGGTTAAAAATAAACAATAATTTCCATCGCATTTTGTTTAAGTGCATCGACTCGTAGTAGGACAATTTTTCTTTTAAAGTATAGGTTTTTACATGTACTTTACGGTGATGTTTAGAAAGAAAATTTTTTTTTAATTTCAATCAATTTTTTGGAATTTAATTGTAATTATGGATATTGCACGTATAAACAATTTCAAATAACTACGTGATTTTTTTGTGAAACCAAAAACGATAAGCGAATTATGAAAGTATATGAAATAACCAACGTTTGAAAAAAGAATAATGTTCTACTTGCATTTGAATCCGTGATACGTTAGTTTTTGCGTTTCAGTCGATTATAAGTAAACATATTGATATTTTTTCTCGAAATTTGCGCATATTGTTCCAAAATGATTATATTTCTCTCTCTACTAGTTGAAAATTATCCACAACTAAAATTTTTTAAATTACATCGCATAAAGCACCATTGCGAACGCACGTTCGAAAAAAAAATTATCTCCCCACTCCCTGAATATTGTAACTAGGCAACTAACTTAATTAATGGTATACATCACTCCATTTTCATCATTTCTAGTTTGTTTTTAACATTTTTAGTCTATTTTCGTATATTCTGATTCTTTTATTTAACAAAATGTAGTTTGTTAAGTTTTTATTCATCAAAAATTCAACAATCTTTATTTTTTTATAATGTTTTCGGCTCTTGTCATATCTGATTTTCTATTTCTTTTTTAAATGTTTGTGTTTTGTGTTCATTTTCAATTTTTAATGTATTGTAACGTAAAAAAAATTGTTTGGCCGTTATTTAATTAAAATGCATTAAAAATTTTAATCTAGGTAGATTGTTTCTATGTTTAATAAAATAATTCAGTGGCGCAGCCAGAAAATTCATCTGGGGGGGGCCAATAGAACCGGCCTCCCCAGAGGTTGAGAAAAACTTTTCGCTGTTTTATGGAAAATCTTCCCACAGTATGAGACCTGTAAGAAGTTAAGTATTTGGGTTGTCTAATCATGATTTTCACCCCCCGCATTTCTAAAAAAGGGTGGTTTTTGAGAAATATATACATATATATGAATTTTAGCGTTTTTTCGTCCTCTTCTGAGGAAAAACCATGCATTTTGGTGAAAAATATCTAGAGAGCAAAGTTGTAGAGCATAAAATTTCCTATAAACGTTGTCTCTACCATTTTTTTTTTTCGAATTCCGCTTAGTTTCGCTGCTAGAGGGCACGAAAAAATATACATATGGACTTTTGCGCCTTTTTTTAGATTTTGAGCCAAAATTATGCATTTTTATGAAAAATTACGTGAGATCAAAGTTGTAGAACATAAAATATATATATTTTTATGGAAAAAAAAACTAGAAAACACCATGTAATTTTGTAAATTATAATTAATTAAAGTAAATAATTTGTAATTTTTCATAAAAATGCATAATTTTGGTTCAAAATATAAAAAAAGGCGCAAAAGTCTATATGTATATTTATTTCTTTCGCGCCCTCTAGCGGCGAAACTAAGCGGAATTCGAAAAAAAATGTAGAGACAAAATTTATAGGAAATTTTATGCACTACTACCTTGCTCTCTTGATACTTTTCACCAAAATGCATAGGTTTTCCTCAATATAGAGAAAAAGACGAAAAAACGCTAAAATTGATATATATGTATATATTTCTCAAAAACCACCCTTTTCTTCTAGAACTGCGGAGGGTGAAAATCTTGTTTAGACAACCCAAATACTTCACTTTTTATAGGCCTCATAATTGTGGGAAAATTTTCTTAAATATTTCCTAATTTGAAGGGACTATTTGTACTAATAGTGATTATGCTTCTTTATTTTTTGGTTCATGGAAGACGGCTTGGGGGGGGGGCGGGCCCGATGCCCCCCCCCCCTGGCTGCGCGCCTGAAATAATTCAAGACAATATTGATTATTTGTGATGTGTTATCTGAAGTACGAAATAGTTTTTGTAATTGAGCAACTTTTGCTTCGTTGCTTCAGAGTAATATGAAGAAATGTTGTTTTCGCTAGTGTGATTGAAATGTTGTGGATTTCTAAGTGTAGTCCCGCGTGACTCGTAGACCCCTAGAGGAGCTTTTCTGAAGAATCTTTTGCCACTTTCAGATTTTTCGCTGATAAATACGTACTACTGCTTCTCGTTGCTCAAACAGAAGTGACGTTCTCCTTGTGTTCTCTGGTCAATAGTACGAAGCATTAGCTGGTTTAAATTATTCTTTTTACATATTTATAAAGTACCTAGCTTAGTATACTTCTGAAATATCCATGCTTACAAAAATATGTGCAAGTTTTTTACGATCGACAAGCTACAAAGGCAAGGATATTTGCTGCTGACATAAGTTGTATCGTAGCACTGTATGTTTCAGATCCAATGAAAAACACATGTTTGTACGTTCTGCGTTTTGAATGTTTTAAAAAATGCACTTCAAAAACATCAAGCAAATTATCTGTTTTCCCACCAACCGAAGAAACTGCAAATGATCATTCATTGATGGTGTATTTTCAAATACATAAATGGTTAGGATTTTCAGATAAAAATCCTGAAGAGTATGGTTGGAAAGATACCATAAATGGATTAATGCCACTGACAACAACAAAAAATCCTTTGCTAGAATAATTCATTGAAGACTATTTGCTGTAGGTGTAGATCGGGTTGTAAAACAAAACTTTGTTCATGTAAAAGGATAGGGATTAAATGCACAAATTTGTGTCATTTTTGTAATGCATTAAATTGCAACAACTGTTCTGAAATAACATTGAAACAAACTGAGGACGAACTTGACGACAATGAAGACAATGTTCTATCGATTTCTGAAAAGGAAACAGATGAAGCAGACTTCAAAAATTCATTTGTTACAGCGGAAGACATTGACAACAACGAAGTAAGCAATGTTTCGGAAAATGAGGATGATTTTCAAATTGACAGTGGAGAAAGCTCCGTCAATGAAGATGAATCAGATGATTCAGATTTTGTTTGTAAAAAAAGGAAACTACAATAATATTTTGGTGTATAATTAAAGAATATTTCTATTCTTCTTCTGTACCACTGCATTACATCTCTATCTAACGTTCCCTTACATATGAAATAAATGGTACGGCCAGGCCGAACTTACTTTCTCGACTGACTTACAAAGTATTTGTTTATCAGTAAATAACCTTTGTCTAGTCCCACAAAATAAATATTTTGAAACTAAAATTTCCAATGCATTTTAATTAAATAACGGCTAAACAAAGTATTTTACGTTATAATATATTAAAAATTGAAAATGAACATAAAACACAAACATTTTAAAAAGAAACAGAAAATCAGATATAACAAAAGCCGAAACCATTATAAATAAAGATTGTTAAATTTTTGATGAATAAAAACTATATTTTGTTAAATAAAAGAATCAGAATATACGAAAATAGACTAAACGTGTTAAAAAAACTCGATATGATGAAAATGGAGTGATGTATACCAATAATTAAGTTAGTTGCCTAGTTACAATATTCAGGGAGTGGGGAGATATTTTTTTTTCGAACGTGCCTTATGTCCTCAATGGTGCTTTATGCGATGTAATTTAAAAGATTTTAGTTGTGGATAATTTTCAACTAGCAGAGAAAGAAATATAATCATTTTGGAACAATATGCGCAAATTTCGAGAAAAAATATCAATATGTTTACTTATAATCGACTGAAACGCAAAAACTAACGTATCACGGATTCAAATGCAACTAGAACATCATTCTTTTCTTAAACGTTGGTTATTTCATATACTTTCATAATTCGCTTATCGTTTTTGGTTTCACAAAAAAATCACGTAGTTATTTGAAATTGTTTATACGTGCAATATCCATAATTACAATTAAATTCCAAAAAATTGATTGAAATTAAAAAAAAAAATTTCTTTCTAAACATCACCGTAAAGTACATGTAAAAACCTATACTTTAAAAGAAAAATTGTCCTACTACGACTCGATGCACTTAAACAAAATGGGATTCAAATTTCGAAATTATTGTTTATTTTTAGCCGTTTGAATAAATATTTTGCGCTAAAATTTGGCACGGAGGTTTAGTTCAATAAAGGGCATGGTTCCACCAACTTTCGTTAAAATTGATAGATTATTACATCATATTTCTTAAACTGTTAAAAAAAGACAATTTTTGGTGGTTTTATTTTTTTACAAATTTACAAATTATCAAGAAGTTTCTTCATATGCCTAGTCTTATTCATAATTTTATAGCGAACAGTTTGGTGTTTTTATTTTTGCGATCGGATTACTATGACCTGAGATAATAGGGAAAATAGCGGAAAATTTCTATGTTGAAAAATAAATTGTTAAAATCTACAAGAAGCAGTGGATGGATTTTGGAAAAAATTGCTCAGAGCACTTGTTATTATGCCTACAACAAATTAAAACAATAAAATTGCTGTAGCTAGAGAATTCCTTATTAACCCATTTCGATCCTTAATTTGACTTCACTAAGTAGGTTGTTTTTTACCTACCGGTACAAAACTCTCGTTGAACCCCGAGGAGTTCTTCGAGGCGTTTCTCGGGAAATTAAATTTGAAATTTTTATCGTCTTGCCATTGGAAAGATTGTCTGAAGGTGTCAAAACATGTTTTTACATGTTTTCAGAATCCCAAAAAAAAATTTTTCAGAAAAATTGGCTGAAATTTTCAGTCGTGGCGGCAAAAATCATTTCCCGGAAAATCAGCTTAAGTTTTTAGTTTTTCTCTAAATTGTTAGTTATTCAAATATTCAAGATCAAGACTTTGGTAGCCCAATAGATACCGTGTGTGTAGCGAACGCTAGGCATCGGGAGTAAAATTACAACATCGCGCGTGCCAGCTGGCTAAAATGAAATCACAGGCTGGAATGCTCTGCTCGACGGACTATGTTGTCATATCTACCGCGCTACGTGGATGTGCATGCCTAATGGGAAATTACACGCACGGTATAAATACAACGTTACTGACTTTTATTTGCAAATTTAAGTTACCTATTATTGGTACCTAATCGGTATTATAGATGCAGTTTAAGGAAAAACAGAATAAAATGACAACTCGTAATTGGTTAACGTGTCAACCTTAGTATTATCTCCGATATAATTACAGAGAAATTTAAAAAAATTAAAGAGCTACAAGTTCTTAAACTAAACATAAATTTTTACTTGTCTAAACATGAACAACTTATATGTGCAACTAATGTCATTTTACCGACGTCAACACTTTTGAACATGGGCATTTTAAGTAAAATACCAACTGTTACTAGCCTTAAGTGCAGCATCTCCAATAAAAATTGGAGTTACTGCATTTTAGTTGAGTACAGGGCTCGTACTGCATTTTAGTTTGGTGTATGGTTTAAAAAGTGGAGATACTGCAAACTCTATAGCTCATTTGTTTTAAAGCTATGGTCAATACTGCTTTCTAACGTAGTCAAAGGGGTGTAAAAATGCCCGAAAAATATTAGAAACGCATCAACTCCAAATTGACAAAATCTGGAGTTACTGCTTTTTAGGTTAGGACGGCAGCACTGTGCGCCGTCTTGAAAAACTGGTGCTCCGACTAATAACCGATTCCGACTCCGACTATCTTTGCTTATATCTCGCTGACCATAGACGGTATCGAAATAATGCTTCATAAAAAAAATAAGGCTTATAAAATTTTTTTGCTTTTTTTGCTATACTTCCACTGGATGTGGAAATAATTTTGAATTACTTTCAAAATGTTCCTAGTATGTTCGTCTGTCTGCCTGTCTCTCCGTCCGTTACATTTCTTGTAAGCACAATAATCTAAGAGAGAAAAGTGTGATTTGATTGAAATTTGGACAATAAGTGTGTTAGCTAGAAAGAGTACTCCAATGATTTTGAAAAATATCTATCTGTAAATATAAACGTTATCAGACACTTAAAGAAAGTACGCGTGAAAAGTGTCGTAATCTTTGATAAGATTGTAGGAATTGGGAGTTAGCAAATTGGCAGCGCAGACTTTCGAGGGTAGCAAAATTCGGTTCACTAATGGCGCTGTCTATTCTTCAATCTCCTGATCAACATCCAGTGAGTTGCTCCAAAACCAAGTATCACAATCTGCCCTAGTTCGAGCTCTGTAACTATGCGCAATAATCAGATCGTTGTATCGTGTCCGTTAATTCAACGAGAACTCGGTATCTTTTTTTTTTCTTTTTTAATGCCTTTATTTATATTAACGTCCTGGCGAAGTTTAGCTAATGCTACTCTACCACTTAACTAGGACGGCGAGATGAGATACGGTCACCAGTCCAAGTGATGGACTCGGCCCAGCGTGCTTAACTTCGCCGATCGAGGTCCACTCACTGAAACCGGTACCGTACCTCACCTCACATATCTATTCGAAAACTTTCAAAACAGTTCTCGAATACATCTTTATCTTGGCATTAGAAAATTGCGATCCGGCGCTCTTCGAATTTGGCGCCCCAAGCAGCTGCCTGGATTGCCTCCTCCTACAACCGGACCTGAGAAAATACCACCACCACTCAGAAAATTTAAAAATCCTATCTTAGCTATCATGCGACCTTTCGTCCTCTCTCTTTCCACGTTGAACATTACCTAAGAAGGAAATGATTCAAAGTTATAACACTCCTTTACTGATTTGTTTTGTATGATTGTTGTGTACTGAAAGCTGTTAAAATAAAATGACTAACGTTATATCTGTTAAAATAAAAACAATGTTCTGTTAAGTATTTAGATATTTCCTATGGTATTTTTGCAATCATAATATTAAAATGTTTGTTAAATTTAATTTATTGCTGAATCATACAAATTTCCGGAAAATGTATTAAACATGCGGGGTATATTTATGTACAAATTATGTGAAGTATACAATGTGTCCCACTTCTCCTGAAACCCCCTCATATCCTGCTCATTTGATATCCGGATATTTTGAAATTACCTATAAAGTGAGTCTTTAGACGTAACCACATTTAATTTTGGTTAGAGGCGTCCGATTCTAGGATGGCAAAAGGGGGCGATTTTCAAAAAAAAAAAAAAAAGGTATTAGCGATTCTTCTCGAAAAAAAACTAGTAAGGATTTGCTTAACCCTTTTGTACAAGATTACATCGTAGTTGGTTCAAAGGTATTTGAGATATGGGTCGTCAAAACTACATTTTTTTCAACTAAAAATAATTACTTCCACATCCAGAGGAAGTATAGTAACGACAAAAAAATTTTAAAAAATTTTTATTGTTCAAATAGGCTTAGAATGTCATGAAACGTCGAGATTTCAAGTTTGAGCGAAAAAAAATTTCTGTCTGTCTGTCGGTCTGTAACTTTTTTGTGCGCACGTTTACTCTGGAACCGTTTGAGATATTAACTTGAAATTTGGTACACATATGTACTTTAACGAGATCTAGAACTAGATTATATTTTCATCTTGTTCCGCCGAAGGGTTGGGGGGTAAATTAAGGTAAATTTGGAGTAAATAGGTAAATCAAGCAGGTATGAGTTCATAAAATCGATATTTAGTATAGACAAGAGAAGCTAAGGTCTCAAAAAAAAAATTTGGCATTAGCCACCCTCATTACCACCCCCATTACCACCCCCACCCCTTTATTAAAGGGGATGAAAAAAAATGTGATTTAGTGTGTGTGTACAAGAACCAGAAACCTCAAAATATTTTTTTACTTTATGTATGTATTTTTCATTTGTTGTTCAGAATGTGTTGTACTCGGTATTGTACTAATTTGAATTGATTTTACAGCAAAATAATTATTTATTTAATAAGGCAAAAATTCTAATTCGTACATACCTATCATTTTTCTAACAAATAAATAATCTTCAATAAAGACCTAAGTAAGCCATGAAAACAAAAGGCAACTGTCAATTTACTATTGAACGTAAATAAGTTAATCAGTTAAAAATTCATGTGAATGCTGGTTTAATGTTAGATAATAAGTGAAGTTTAAATTATTGTGTAATAAATATGGTTCGGCGTCTAACATGCGAGAAAAATAGTACAGTACCTAGAGGTAAAAAATATGCAAAACTTCGGAATAATGTCATATTGAACGGATTTCGTTCATTTTTGGCAGTATAATAATAAATGCTTCACAGAATAGTTTCTATATTGTGCGGGGGCTTGCTAATTTATAGGGGGTGGATGCCACCCCCTCCCAGGGGGTGGCACTTAAAAAATAAATATATTTATTGGAGCTGAATTAGAATCAAATTTTAAGAAGAAAAGGTTCTATGCAATTTTTCACATAAATTGATAGTTTTTAAGTTATAACGACTTCAAAATTGCGATTTTAGCTTTAAAAAAAGGTATTTCCAAACGGCTTTCCTCAAGTATCTCGAAAAGTACTACTTTATCGAAAAAATGTTACAGACCAATTAGAGACAGTAAAAACTGGAAATTAATTTTATTTTTTGTTTATTGATGTAGGATTAATAATTTCTGAGATATTTAAGTTTACATTTGGCATCCAAGTGTTCATAAGATAATTATTTAGAGTGAGAGTTAAATATCTCAGAAACTGTGACTCCTACGTCAAGGATGCTAATAGGTAGAATAATAGGTTATTAATTAAGCTTCCAACTGTTTTTTTATTTGTTTCTGTAGTATAAAAAACAAAGAAGTAATGACCGAAGTAATGTGAGTCTACGCATTTTTTTAATAACAACGTCGCCATTTTGTTACTGTAATTAGCCAGTAATTAAAAAAAAGGAATTTCAAACACTGTTGCTCATTAATATATAGCATGACGTAGATGCTCAAATTTTTTGGTTTGTATGTAGCACTTGCTTTAGAAAAATATAGGTATTTTCGATAAAACGTAATTTTTCTTTTCTTTTCCAAATATCTCAATGAATATTAGTTTTATTGAAAAATGGGTAGAGAACAAAAATAAAGCTCAGAAACCGATAATGAATTTCGCTTGTTTATTTATGTATATAGATTTAATAGTTTCGGAGATATGAAAGTTTACAAATGGCGTCCGAACTTTTATAAGACGAAAAGTGCAGTTTAAATGTTAAATATCTCAGAAATTGTGACACCTACGTCATGCATGCTAAGAAATGAAATTAAAGACAATTAATTGCGCTTTCAAATTATTTTTTACTCGTTCCTGTAGCATAAGAAATAAAGAAGTTATGACGGAAAAATATGCGTATTTATATTTTTTTATATAAAAAGGTCGCCATTTTGTTACTCTAATTAGCCAGTAATTTAAAAAAAATATCTCAAATACAGTTTTTCGTTAAGATGTAGGCATTACCTAGATGCTCAATTTTTTTTACTCATTTAAAGCACTTGCTTTAGAAAAAAAAGCATTTTAAACTCTCGAAACTCTTGGATACCAAATATAAACTTAAATACTCCGAAATTATTAATCCTACATCAACAAACAAAAAATATAATTAATTCCCAGTTTGTACTTTCTGTAATTGGTCTGTAACATTTTTTCGATAAAGTAATACTTTTCAAGATACTTGACGAAAGCCGTTTGGAACTACCTTTTTTTAAGCTAAAATCGCAATTTTTGAAGACGTTATAACTTAAAAACTATCAATTTATGTAAAAAAAACCGCTGCCCAAGGAATCACTACTTCCACATCCAAAAATTCCTGGTGCGTCAAAAGTTATATGCACTTTTTGACGCGTTTTCACGGATTTTCTACTTATCTGCTTAATATACTTATAGAGCGGGAGCTAGGTGGCTTTTTCGGCACATCATCGTTTTATGAATTTTGAGACATTTTTATGGTTTAATGGATGATAACGATTCATAAAATCGACTTCTGGCGGGGCACCTCCTGTCAGATGCGTCACGAACACTGTCTAAAAATCAGTGAAATTATGTCATCGTTACAAGGCTCATTTTTTTTCGTGTGTATACATTTTTTGTTTAGAATTAATAAAATAAGATTGCCAGAAAGTGTGGGCCGTCATGACGCGCAGCCAGAAAGGTAATAATGATACAATATATCTGAGGCACGGTAGGAAGTCAAGTTAGCCGAAAGTGTTAAATTCTTGTATACCTATTTAAGAGTCTATGGTACTTTTGTTGACACTAAGAACTTTCTGGGAAGACTGTTCTATTGTTGAAGGAGCTTATATTTACGTTTTAAAAAGGAGCCAGAGCTTGTAACAATGAGTTTAGAGTTCTGAGATGAAATATGCAAAAAAAATCCAATTTTCTTCAGAAATCCTAAACATTTTCTTTCTGGCTAGCCTTATTGACGGGAGTTTCTTTCTGGGAATTTTTTTCTGCGTCCAAAACATTTAAATAAACTATGCTCAGCCTAAATCCCAGGGACCGGGCAACCTCAGAGGGCCCGGCGCTCCGGGTATATTACGTTATATAGGCTAGGCATTCAGTTGTGCACATTTGGCAATTCTCAAAAAAACAAAATTATATAAATATTTCAATTTTAATGAATTTTAATTTCTCTCCCCCGCTCATCAATTATTAAGCGCGGGGGGCAGTTGGCTTCAGAGGGGCCGGCCAGAGATTTTGACAAATTTTTTTTTCAAATGTCTTCCCCCGATCATCAATTACTTAGCGCGGGGGCCCGTTGGCTTTCGAGGGGCCTATAGCGGGGGCCCGCCAAAGATTTTGAAAAACATTTTTTTTCAAATTTCTCCCCACCGCTTATCAATTATTTAGCTTGGGGCCCGTTTGATTCCGAGGGGACCGTCAGAGATTTTGGTACCGAGGTCCATGATTTGATGTGCGGAGTCTGGGAGGGGCCGTCAATAATAAGCAGCCCCGCGTGTGGCCCGGTAAAGCTGTCTGGCCCCGCACGTCGGTAAACCTTTAAAGATATATTCTGTGAAATAACTTACAGTACAATATTTCCGTAAAAAATTACGAATAAATGCTTATTTAAATAATTTAAATTTTTATTATAAAGTTGTTTATTACTAAAATTACAGAAGAAAATGGCTTACCTGCCTTATGGACTGTGTTACTTCATATATGCTGGTCACCCGAATTGAAATGTTAATTAGCCTTTCTTGAATTGAAACAAATGTTTATATACACACACTTACACATATTTAAGAGTTGGGTAGTCTCAATAACAATTCACTATTTCCCGAAAAGCTTTAAAACTTTTCTGGCCGAATTAGGAGTCATTAACAAAAACATACGCACGACACAACCGACGCTCATAAAAAGAACGTTAAAAAGGTAACGACAACTTTGATACAATAATACAATTTTTTGCATGGCCTACTGGCTACTGAATGCTGAAATTTGTGGTGTTTACATTATCTTTTTATCGAAATTACGTAGGTACCCACCACGGTCATTAAACTGACCGTGGGTACCGACAGTTCTTCACATGTTCAATAGCAAAATAACTACTGTTAGCGCTACTGCATTTCACCTACCGAATGCGAGTGAATAATTAGAACTATTTTGATGTTAGGTTAAGCAATACTTACTTTTCACAACAAACTAGGTAAAATATTTTTTCACTTTTTGTCAGTAATGAAAAACACATAAAAGACGCTCGGATAAGTTTTAGTAAATTTTAACAAAGAATATTGAAAAGGTAAGTAGATATATTATTTGGGTATTTTGTAATTTGCAAAGTATGATTGTGATGAAAGTTTTTCCAGAATCTGGTTTCATATTACTAAACATTAAAGCTAAACAAAAATAATGACCAGAAGAGATTAGATACCTATGATAACTCTGATGTTCTATTTTATTATTTATCCAGTTCTAGATTTCGGATCATATACTTACCCTTGTGGGCCTTGTGGCAACTCTGCTGAAGTTCATAATGTGAAATAATGGCAATATTTTAAAATGCTAAATTATTCACATTTAAAAAATGTGGTACAGCATTTTTGACCAACTTCAATATGGAGATTCTCAGTACGGTTGTATGTGTGCCCATATGTCCACATCACTATTTTTTAAAGAAAACAATGGCTATGCAAAAAAAAAACGATTTTGATGTAACTTTCACTTAACGAAGCTTGATGTTCAGGAGAAGGTTCTAGTCATAACAGTCTCAGAGAGTTCTCACCTTGATTGTCATTATCCAATTGTTTCACGAAGTGCCAATATAACCACCTAACAGGTTTACTATTTCTTGTGTGATGTCTTTGCCAAACTTCTGTATCAATTTCTTGCAGTTCAAAAACCGCTGCCCAAGAAATCACTACTTCCACATCCGGATTTTCTATCCAAATCTCTCACAACGAAAAAATTTTGTATGTGGAAATAATTGCTTATGGAACTTTAATAACATAATATTTGAAATCGTCTACCCCAAAAACCCATAAAACGATATCCCACATCGGTACTGGGGTGGGGGGTGATGATGTAAAAAAATATTTTGAGGTTTTTGGTTCTTGTAAATACACTAAATCACATTTTTTTCAAGTCAATATCTTAAACGGTTCCAGAGTAATCGTGCGTACAAAAAAAGTTACAGACAGACCGACAGACAGAAATTTTTTTCGCTCAAACTTAAAATCTCGACGTTTCATGACATTCTAAGCCTATTTGAACAACAATAATTTTCAAATTTTTTTTTTTTCGTTACTACCACTGGATGTGGAAGTAAAAGTAACAATTCCAATTCACATTCATCAAAATATTTGAGTCATTCAATTAGCTTCATTGAATCCAGTCTTCCATTTGTAGCTTCCTTAGCTATACAGGGTGTCCCAGAATTGAGTTCCGGGATGGGAACCTGTGATTCCTGAGTTCATATTGGGCCCATATAACCTAACTTACCTTAGTCCAAAAATGCATCCTTGAGGAAGTACATCATCTTAAAGTGAGACAGAAAAAAAATTTTTTTCCAATAACTTCCATTATATAGAACGTAACATTTTAAAATTTTGATCTGTATCTCGATAAGTACTCTATGTAAACTTGATAACAACCAAATATCTTTTGTTTCTCATTTTTTTTTTCATAATAATTAATACCTGACTGGCTGTAATTTTTTAATCATCCTGTAAAATTACGGAATACTTGAACATTTTTACATAGCATTGAAAGGGCTGTAAAAAAGGTACTCTTAAAAATTTTTGTAATATTAATCAAAATACAAGAAATTATCGTTTTTTCTTCTATTTGTATGTATTTACAGTTCTAGAACAAAATTTTGTAATAGCAAAAAAGTACAGTTTATTTTAGAAACTACATTCATAACAAATGCTCCACATGACGTCCACCTATTTCAGTACACAAATCAATATTTTTAAAATTTTTTGTAATATCAACCAAAAATCAAGAATTATCATTTTTTCTCTGTAGGTCATAAGTGCTCATGAAACAAAACCTTCGTTCTCATGACAAAACTTAATTAATTAGTAACTTCAAAAAATAGCAAGTATAAGATTAATTTCGGTAATGTATCAGCAACGAGTTGGGTTGTAATTTTGTGTTAGAAGGTTAGCGGCAATGCATCAGGGTTTTCAAAAAGTATTATTTCGAGAATTATAAATAAACAACAACTGTACTTATTAGAACCAGATTTTCCACCTTGATTGGAGTTTGATAGGTATAGTTAACCATCAATTCATAGGTACAGTTAAATTACCAAACCGTCTAAATGGACAAGAGTAGTTACACTTTTTGATCTGATCGATTATGTACCTTTGGAAATACGATGCAATTTATGATTCATGCATGACGGTTGTCCTGCTCATTTTAACATTATTGTGCGACAGTTTGTTGACAGAGTTTATGGAAACCATTGGATTGGCAGAGACGGGCCCACTGCGTGGTCAGCCAAATCGCCAGATTTGAACCCTTGCGATTTTTGTATTTAAAAACCACTGTATACCCTGTTCCAACTGACACTAGGGAGCAACTTTGGCAACGTGTACAGAACGTGTGCGATGAATTTAGAGGAATTTTGCATATTTTCCAACGAATTCGCTCGTCATTGACGAAGAGAATTGATCTGTGTACTTACTGAAACAGATGCACGTCATGTGGAGCGTTTTTTATGAATGTATTTTTTTTACGTAAACTGTACTTTTCTGTTATTACAAAAATTTCTGTTATTATAAAAATTCTGTTGTTACATTTATTCTAGAATTGTAAATAAATGTTAAATACAAATAGAGAAAAAAATGATAATTTCTTGTGTTTTGATTGATATTACAAAAATTTTTAATAGTACCTTTTTTTGCAGCCCTTTCAATGCTGTGTAGAAATGTTCAAGTATTCCGTAATTTTACAGGGTGATTAAAAAATTACAGCCAGTCAACTAATAACTATTATGAAAAAAAATTGAGAAACAAAAGATATTTGGTTGTTATCAAGTTTACATAGAGTACTTATAGAGATACAGCTCACATCAAAATTTGAAAATGTATCTTCCATATAACGGAAGTTATTGGAAAAAATGTTTTTTTTTGTCTCACTTTAAGAGGATGTACTTCCTCAGGGATATGTTTTTGGACTAAGGTGAGTTGAGTTATATGGGCCCAATATGAACTCAGGAATCACAGGTTCCCGGGAACTCAATTCTGGAACACCCTGTATATTTAAACTAAACAAAGTGCTATCTATACCGGGTGTTCCTTAATGACGTGCTAGTATTTCAGGGTTAGATTCCTTACGTCATTTTGTGAAGAAAAGTTCATATGAACATATGTCCGCAAGGGCTTAAATTTTTTGCTAGAGGGTGTTGATTTTTTTTTTAAATCATTTTTTAATATCTCAGAAAGTACTTTAGATATTATTTTCTATTTTGATATGTGTTAATAGGATATAAAGCCACATATGTTAGTTGAGGATGTAGGGTAACATTCTGAAGGTACCACTGACAGAAGTTCACACGCTGTGGAAAATTCTTGGGAAGTGTAATGCCTGGTACTCTTAGAATATGGTACGGATACAACAAAAAATCCACCAAAATTCGCCAAACAATTTGATGACAAATCTTCAGAGCTCTGCCAATCTTCCTCATACTCATGTCAGAATGTTCGTCGATTTCCTGCAGCACCGCTTCTTCAATTTCGGGTGTTCTGGCAGTTTGAGGTCTACATTCCCAAGTACCTTTTTGGAAACTGCCAGTTTCACAAAGATGAATAGTCGAAATGAATCGGCTATTTGGCAAGGCACGATTAGGATATCTTTCCTAATACATACTTCTGGCTTTTGTTTCATTATTATCTGCGAGACCATTTTCAATATTTTTTTTTCTTTTATGACGCCCCTTATATTTGTTCTACTTGATAAAAAAATAATTTCTACCAAATTTGAAATTTTTTGGAGCACGGGATCATGTGGCACATTACAGTTAAAATTTTTAATTTTTTTATAACTACCGTAAAGTTATATCCTTCTTATTTAAACAATTGAACAAGGTATATAGGGCGAGTGGAGCTTAGAACATATGAGTTCTGAGCTCCACCAACCCTGAAATAATAGGAGCAATAGATATTGTAGTGGGGAGATATGTAGGAGGTCCTCATCACCTGATATATGCTCAGTTCTTTAGTTTCTTGCGCCCGTGGAAAGTAAACAAGTTCTTACTAGTATATAAAACGAATTCATTGTGTTAAGATGTGAAATAAAGTAAAAGTAATAAATAAAACTCTACAAATAAAATGGCAACAAGACAAAAAGAGAAGCTGTATCTTCTTCAACATGACGAAAGTCAAATTATTGGAGCCAAATTACCATCAAATGGACAAGTTCTGAGAGTTTTATTTTATAACCTCCGCAAAGTCAAATTAAATTTACGGTCTAGTGCACATTTGGCGGTGAAAGAAGTAGAAGTATTATGGGAAAAGGCAAGAATCCCAACGAGAAAGTTTCAGCGTAGCATTGAGAAATTGGAATTGTTATATCAAGATTGGAAAAAACTGCAAAAAACTTGTAAACATCGAAATCAACTACAGGAAAAGAAGGAGCAAGATTTTCTTAATAAAGTGGATGACTTATTCGATTCCGCTCATGCCAATGCATTGGAGATGATTAGCATTGAAGACGACAAACTTTTCCTTTTAAACCAAAGAAAAAAGGCCGACCTGGATCAATGATCGGCAGAGATCGTGTTTTATTACTAAAGGAACAAAGAAAAGAATCTCGAAAGAAGCAAGAGGAATTAAAGCAGTCTAGCCATCAAGTATTACAAGGTATATTTTAAATTAAACTGTAAACATCATCTCATGATTTTTAATTTTAGAAAGTGAAGTGGTTGAATTGGAATTTTCAACAGATGATGAACAAGTACAGGAATTGGAAACAAATATTGATACAGATTTTTTTTTTGAGTCCACCCTTAAGTAAACCTGGGCCTAGCACACAAGTCAATCCAAGAAAGGGAGGTAGTCACACCAAAACTGGTTGTTACGTTAGACAAATGCAAAGTGAGTGACCGCGATGCAGTTAAACTTATAGCAGCAACTGCAGAAGCGCTTCAGCATGACTTGGACAGTTTAATTATAAACAGAACGTCAATTCAGAGGTGTCGTGAACGAATGCGAGTAGAACGTGTTGAGAAGCTCCGTTCTGAATTTAATATATCTGATTTTCAAGCCCTAACTGTCCATTGGGACGGTAAACTGTTGCCCGCACTAACAGGCAATGAGCAAGTAGACAGGCTGCCAGTTTTAGTGACAGGAAGAGGAAAAGAGCAACTACTCGGAATTCCTGCTGTTTCTTCCAGCACTGGCAAAAACCAAGCTTCTGCAGTGCATCAGTTACTGGAAGAGTGGAAACTGACAGCTGTGATACCACCGCCTCCAACATGGGTCGTTTAAAAGACGCCTCTGTTATGTTGGAACAGAAACTTGGAAAGGACATTCTCTATTTACCCTGCAGGCATCATATTTAAGAAGTTGTTCTGAGAGCTGTATTTGAAGAAAAAAATTTCTAAATCTTCGGGACCAAATATTTCATCTTTCAAAAAATTTCAGCAAGCATGGCCTAATATAAATAAGACCAATTTTAAACCTGGAGTTGAGGACAAAGCTGTAAGAAAAGCACTAAAGGATACGACGTCAACACTTACTTTTGCACAAAAGAGTTTGAAGCAAGACCAGCAACCTAGGGAAGATTACAGAGAACTGCTGGAGCTACTAGTTTGCTTTTTTGGAACCCCTCCTTGAGGAATATTTTTTAGAGTTTCAGGTGCTTTCCACCATGCTAGGTGGATGGCAAAGGCAATATATTGTACAAAATGTTTCTGTTTCGCGAGGAGTTCGATTTGGGAGCGGAAAAAGGTGAAATTCGAGACATTTGTATTTTTTTAGCTCATTTATATGTTCGAGCCTTCGAGCCTGGACTTTCGCCCCTAATGCTGCAGAGGCACCTTGTCAAGATTTAAAATTTATTCAAGATCTTCATGCCTATGCCAAAATTGAAGAAGATATAGAAGAATTTTTTATGCTTGGTTCGTTAATTTGAAACAGAAATTAAGGATAATATTGACTACATTTGACAGATATGTCAATAATAAATGATAAATGTGTATCCACTGCTTTTCTCATAGCCTACTTTTAGCTTCTACATAACTTTAAATATTAATTCACAAAAAATAATTTCTATGCAGTTTTAATTGAATGGTTCAAAATAAAATACTAATTTATTGAAAAAATGGGAAGTTTCAAAAAAATAATTTTATATTCCTGAAATTTGGTATAGAGGTATAAAACTGCATTCTAAATAACTTTTTTTAGTGGAATTTTTTCATATTTTGAAAAATAAAGGTACTTCATTAGTGGTGATTTTTACAACTTTGCTTATAAACACCCTGTAGAACACCAAATCAAGTCATTTTTGGTATACTTTAGTTTTACAACAAGCAGGACTCAATCCCCAAATACCATTCCAAAATTCCAAAATTTTTGATCCATTACACCTCTTGTTACATCTATCCTGGGACACACTGTATATAAAGGCCACCCTAGAGACCATATATAAACGTAATGCATTGTCGCCATTTCCACATACGTATAATTCATCATATTTACTGAGATATTGGAATAAAAACAGCGAAAATATAAAATAAATTCAATGAAACACTAAAAATCGAATAAATAATACAATGAGATGGTTTTGAAAACCAACAACTTACTTTATGTCAACAAATAGTTTTGAAAATTATGTTTGTATAAACATCATTTATTCCAGGATAACTAGATTTATGTGTTCAAAAGCAATTTGAATTTAATTGTTTTAATCAAGAACTGTGTATCTGACGAGAAAAAGGCAAGAGACCATTTTCATGTAGAATTGACTACGCAAATCAGAAAATATCCACATGGAAAAATGTTAGTGGCATACCACTTTTTTGGAAAAAAATAGAGAACAATGAGGACATGTTTACATCAGGGACGCTACTGATGGAGCGATAAAATAACTTCTAATTAAAATATGTGGTTTTTTATCCTATTAACACATACCAAAATTGAAAATAATATCTAAAGTACTTTCTGAGATATTAAGAAATAACGATTTAAAAAAAAAATTCAACATCCTGTAGCAAAAAATTTAAACTGTTGTGGGCATGAACTTTTCTTCATAAAATGACCTAAGGAATCATACCCTAAAATATTAGCACGTTATTAAGGAACATACTCTGTATATGCCTAGAGTCATATTGGGTGAGCCCTCCTGACACCACACTGTCCCTACAAAATCACCACTGGTATATACAGACTTAAGTTAACGTTAATTCAATATTACTTTACCAGAAATAATGATTAATTGTTTAGATATGTTAATTCGGATTCTACTCACAGAGGTTTCTTTTTAATATACCATCAGAATTATTATCACTTAAATACTAAATTCTGAAGTTGTTTGAGCGAATGGAAAAGAGGTTTGTGGAGGAGATTAGGGTGGAGTGAAAAAAAAAATTATTTTCAAAAAGCTTGGGTGTGTAAGAGTTGCTACTTTTTAAAATTTTATTTATTTTTTAAGCTGCCGCAATGGTCATCATTTTTTAAATTTTCATGAATTATGCCATTTTTGAACATTTTGAAAAACTGGTGGTTTTCTCAAATTTAATTATACTTCGAATTTATTGATGCCCTCGGAGCAGGTTGCTTTCTAAAACAAAGCCCAGAGGCGTTACATTAAAGGGTTTTTTTTTTTCCTTATGGCCTGCGGTGCCGAAGCCCCGCTGTACTGAAGCTTGAGCTTATTGTACCCCATAGTCTCGTTATCCCATTAATCCCGTTCCTCTCCAAAAGGAGAGTATATGGTCAATGGGAGCTCTGGCTATTTCTTCCGGGGTCATGGTTAGTCCCCCGAAGTATGAAAACCTCCCAGCCACCAAGACTGGGCATTCACATAGTATGTGGTGAGGAGTTTCTTAATTCTCACCACACATCCTGCATTCTGGATTATCCTTCACACCTATGTTGGTTAGGTATCTGTTCAGTGTGCAGTGTCCTGTTAGAATTCCCAGTGCACATCTCAGCTGTTTTCTGCTCAGCTTTAGCAATTCGTTAGTCTTTGTCTTGGATGGCCTGCCGGTGATGAACATACGTGACTGTCTCATCCCCGGCGTGCCGGTCCAATACAAGATATGTTTCTGATTCAATAGTTCCTTTACCATTCTTCTTGCGGTATTGTATGATATCCCCCAGGATGGCTCCGGTCACATCAAGGCTGTTTTTGCACCTTCTTTGGCCAGCTTATCTGCTTTTTCGTTGCCTTCATTGCCCTGGTGTCCTCGCGTCCACTCCAGTTGTATACTGTTGTGTTCCACCAGTTTCGCCAGGGGTTCAAGGCAGTCTTTTACCGTTTTGGAACGTATCTCTACTGCATTCAGAGCTTTGATAGCTGCTTGACTGTCAGTGATGATGCGGATTCTTTTGTCAGTATATGACCTCCGGATCATTTCTTGTGCACAGATTTCTATGGCTGTGACTTCTGCTTGGAACACCGTTGCGGTACTGCCCAGGTTCAGACTGATGTCTGTCCCTGGTTGGTCCCCCGTAACACCAGCTCCAATACTTCTTGACGTTTTCGATCCGTCAGTATACCATATTAGACTGGCGGTACATGACCAGTCAGGTGCAACGTTTTTAAAATCTATGCCAATCATATATATGAATGAAATTACCATGAATATGCCAGAAACGCAAATTTTAGGCAGTCGTCACGTGCAGAAGGGTGTGCAAATCGATTTTTTTTGTTTTTTTTGTTTTTTTTGTTTTTTTTTGTTTTTTTTTTTTTGTTTTTTTTTTATTTTAAAATGGATGTCAATAGTGTCAAACGAAAAACCTTGAAAAAAAATCCAAAATCAAAATCATCCAAAATCAAGAACACCGAAAAATTTTACTATTTAATGTGCGCATTAACAGTTGTTTTGCGCGCGGAAACTGCATGCCAATAAATTTTCGCTGGATTCTTTTTACGGCTTATCGTTTGGCACTATTGGTATCCATTTTAAAATTAAAAAAAAAAACAAAAAAAAAATCGATTTGCACACCCTTCTGCACGCGACGACTGCCTAAAATTTGCGTTTCTGGCATATTCATGGTAATTTCATTTTTATATATGATTGGCATACATTTTAAAAACGTTGCACCTGACTGGTCATGTACCGCCAGTCTATATGGTATCATTTGGATGTCTTCGCAGTTGCCTTGTTCCTTCCTCTTCCCGATCGGGTATGTATGCCCTGAAGGTCTTTGTGAAGTTGTGGCTTGTGCTGATCCTATCTGACTGCATATCTAGTAGTCGATTTTTTCTTATTTGTTGGAATATTTCGGTGCGGTATCCTATTCTTGGAATGGTCCCATGTCCGTTTATTTTCAGCCTGTACGCCGCCAACAGTGCCTCACTCTCCACCACTAATTGTAGTGGGGGCAGTCAAAGTAGCACTTCCATGGCTGCGGTAGGCGTTGTTGACATTGCTCCCGTTATGCCTAGACATGCCAGTCTTTGTACTTTCCGTAGTTTTCTCATTGCCTCCCCTTTTCCGGCTTTATGCCACCAGATCAGGAAGGCATAGATTACATTAAAGGGTTAAAATGCTAAAAATTTGAATATTTGGTAGCCTTGCGGCAACTCACAGATTTTTAATACAAAACTTTTAAAGATTGACAAAAGTATTTGAATAGCTTTTTATAACCAAGCTAAATTTTTACACAAAAAAATAAAAAGATATGAAGATTATTTACAAGCGGGTTTTTCCAAAACTTTAATGTCTTTGCGGCACCTCAAAATAACATTAGATTTTAATATTCTATCCTGGTATTGCTTATCTGGTGTAGCAACTTTTGCAACCCCGAGCATTTCTGATTTCCAAAAAAAAGTGAAAAGTGAAAAAGTGACTTTTCACTCCATCCATGCTTAACAGGCAACCTCAACAGATGGTGTTAGATGTGCTTTACACCAATGGGAGGACAACTAGAATAATGCAAAATATCTTCCAAAATATTGCGAATAAGAAGTAGAAGTCAGTTCGTTCAATAATAAGATATCTATCTAAAGTACAAAATCTGGAATGCACAGGGAGCAAACGTACCAACGAAAATATAAAATCGTTGTATGAATTGCTGCATACTGTCTTGAGGGTAGGAACATCTGGTATGACACTGATGATGATGTTGTTTCCAAAAGCATTTAAGTACGTGAACATTACACTCAAACAATAAACTCGACGCGTGTTTCGTCAATCATATTGTCATCATCTGAAGATGACGAAAACGGTTTTAATCATCTCCAAAAGATGCTAATGACATGGCCATCATCTTGCTGTATACTAATTTAACTGTGTACTGTCATATGTGGCAAAAGTGTAACGGTTCATTTTTAACCTTTGGAAATTACTAAATTAATTGCATTTTGTATATTTGTATTTTGTATATTATTCAGGCCGGCCATGTATTTTAGAACTTTGGAGAATAACTTTTAACCTTGCATATCTCGAGCCATAGCACATTAAGACGATGGTTACAGGTTGTCCTGCGAGTTCTCAACCAGTACAGACATTAATACTTGCTGTGTTGAATTTACTAAATTGTAGTCTAAATTTGACTCCCTGATTTCGCAATCCCAATAACTATCTATTAAATTTGCATTCTGTAGTTATAACAAGTGAGTGCATCTTATTTCCTGCTTAATTACTGTAAGTAATGAACATTTGATTGATTTGGCCCAAATATAAATGGCTGCACGTGGAGGTCACATGCTCCTGATTCCTCCAAGTATGCCATAGTTGTCTACTGCGTCCCTATTACGTACATTTTATGTGAGTGCGTGTTCTTGTTAATGGATCAACTTTCGTTTTGATTATTATTGATCAAATTTAACCTCCTGCCTGACTTTCGTACCTCATGGTAGTAAGATTTAACTATTTAACTTTTCTTTTCAAGTCTCTTTTTTCTCTCCTTTTTATTACACTGTCATATAGGTTCTTTTTTAATTTAATTAAAAAAAATTTTTTTTTTCACGCATATTTACACCATTTAAGTCGTGTAGATGCAAACTCCGCCAAGTGCAAAAATTGGCAAAATCGAGATAACCTGCGCATTCAATAAAGAAATCGGTCTTTTATAATCTGCCAACATATTTACATCATTTTTTGTATTCTCTTTACTTAATTTGATATATTACGTTTTTACGTTTATAATCATTCACTTTGTTTTTATTTATTTTCATACTGTCTCTCTATGCTAGACTTCGCCCAGTCGAAATTATTTGTATTGTAATATTTATAATACTCAATAAAGGCAAATTATTATTATTATTATTAAAGATTTCGTTTGCGAGTGCTTCTTACTCTTTTGCTAAAGATTCTTTTATGTGTTAACACAGTATGACATGTACCGTGTTGATATGGAAAAAAGCACATCATTTTTGTGAATTTGAGTTAAGTATGCTGATATGCATTTAATATGAGTTCATCTGTATTACATTTTTGCTTATTCGTGGAAGTAGCAAGTAAAGAATCCCATATCCTGCAGAATGAGTATCTGTAGATTCTAGACTAGCACAGCATATAGCAGAAGACACACTAAAGTAATAAGCAACAAGCAATATACGATAAGCGATATATGTTGCTAGTTAAAATAACATAGTGCTTAATGTTCAAGCGGAAACGATGACGATTTCTTTCTAAGAAATATCTCATGGCAATAGGCGATTTGAATAGCGAGAACACACTTGTCATATTGCTAGAGATAGTGTTGTTGATATATATGTCAATTAAGACATTGAGACAAAATTAAAGAAAAACAGAATATTAAATTATATTATATTGTCATTTTTCAAATGAATGGAGAAACAACTAAAACAGAAAAGTTCTTTTGATTTATTCTATAGAAACTTTAGAAATTTTTTCGACTCTACATTCATTTCTCCAGCAACCACATTTACTGAAGATTGTCTCAATTTAGATTGCAAATAGATGTGGGCTAAATGTCACTATGCTATAAATGTACTTCAATCCATCCTGTAGGAAGGATCAAACTGTTCAAAGCATTTATCACCTGTCGTTCAACGTTCAATAATCGTCAACAAAAGGGTTAATGTACTTCGCCCAGTCTTTCTCTGCCAAAAGGACCCCGCAGAATCCTTATGAGAAATGGCTTTCGGTCAAATTCTTTAAAACTCTGGATTCTAGTAGTCCTTGATGAGTAGATTAACAGTCTCCATGGGTACTAAGTCCTAAAAACTCATGGTTTTGAGATATAATAGCCCTCTGAAGTTGGAGTTTACGTGCATTCCTCAACAGTTAAATCCTTATGGGAAATGACTTTCAGTCAAACTCTTTGAAACTCTGGATTCTGGTAGTTCTTGATGTGTAGAATGAAGGTTCTCAAGGGCACTAGGTCCTAAAAATTCATGGTTTTGATATATAGCCTTCTGAAGTTGGATTTCACGTGCATTTCGCAACATAGTTAAATCCTTATGGGATTTTTTAGGACTTAGTGCCCTTGAGAACTTGTATTCTACACATCAAGAACTACCAGAATCCAGAATTTCAAATAGTTTGACCGAAAGCCATTTCCCATAAGGTTTTAACTGTTGCGGAATGCATGTAAAGTCCAACTTCAGAGGGCTATATCTCAGAACCATGAGTTTTTAGGACTTAGTGGCCATAGAGACTTTTGATCTACTCATCAAGGACTACCAGAATCCAGAGTTTCAAGGAATTTGACCGAAAGCCATTTCCCATAAAGATTCTGCGGGGTCCTTTATGTACAATTCTGTTATTTATGATGAAGCCTATAATTAGCATTACCCAACAGCTTACATAAAATAATATTGGGAATGCTATGTAATGTTGGGACAATTTGATTTTATTGTTAGTCATTTTATGTTGCTAAAACGAAATACAACAAAAACAAATTTAGTTTTGTAACGTCTGACAATAACACATCGTTACATAACACAAAGTTGACACCGGACTGTAGATCAGACAGCGAGGAGTGAAATATAACTATGTACATACCACCACACTCGATGATGGATTTGACAGTAACCAAGAATATGCGGACATGTACAGAATACATATTGGAGTCGTTTTTGAAACAACCTGTATTTTGCACGTGAAAAGACCATCATTTTTTTTTTGTTCCTTCGTCTATGTAGACGGTAATATGCAATCAGCACATTGTTCACAGCTGACATTTAACACTCTAAAATTAATTGTTTTGATGTGAATACATGAGAGACACGATATATTCTTTGTTGCTTGTAGCCAGTTACCCTTTGCTTGTTGCCTATTGTTTCGGTGTGTCTTCTGCTTAAATAAAATTAAGTAAAAGAGATTCTTGAAATGTTTTCTTAACATCTCCCATGTCACCAAAACAACTCCAAAATTATATGTTAAATCAAGAGAGTGGCCCTACGGCTTGTTGTGAGCTATCCAGAGTTTCATGTAACACCTTAACAAGATCAAATGAAATGAACTCTGTTCCGGAATGAAATGAAACCATTGATCTTCAAGTACAGGCGCCACCTGGATATGGTGCCCAAAAATGTAAAGTGATGGCGAGAAACATGTAAAGCTAATTGTAGATGGTGCAAATACTGGTGGAGGTCAAGAAACACAAACTACCATATCCCTGCCATTGTGACAAATCTATACCCTTGGTAATTAAAGAACATTTTAAGACTATAAATGATTAATAATGAAATTTTATTTTATAACAAATTATTTGACAATTTAAACATGACGTTACCACATATATCATCTATATAAACACTAATTAATGTTATACGACCGTACATATATATTCTTTAGCATATATAATTGAGATATAAAATAATTTACATAATTACGCAAAAGGAAAAAGAACAGCATTCAAATCGCTTATAAATCGTTTGAGGTGGCACTAGATGCAGGTCTTCTTCTTCCTCGTCATCCCCCGATATGCTCATTTCTTCTATACTGAACGTATCAGTCAGTTCATGATGAACTCTGGATTCTTTTCTGGAAAGAGGGAAGAAATTGACAATGTCTTCTTCACTGAAAAAATTATGTTTTTATTAACAGATGAGAAAATATATAATTTGCATTTTAGTAAGCAGACAAAGATTAACTGAAGAAATATCAAGAATTTGGATCACAAGCAGTAGCAGTTGTTACCAGTGAAACTGAACACACTACAAATTATAGACCTAAAGCATTATTACCGGCATTGCCTTAAACAGTAGAAAAAATTGCTACAAGGATTGCCATGTTTTGAGTATAATAGATGTTCAACATTTCCGTTTGGTTTCAGAAAGGGTAACAGTATGTCAGATGCTATTCTTCTACTAATCAATTATTGTTTTGAAATGAAATCATCGACATTTAGTAATGTTTTTAGACCTAAATAGGGCATTTATTGATTGTGTACCTGGGCCAATCTTATTACAGAAACTAACTTTTTATGGTTTTTATGGAGTAGCTCTTTAATTAATATTGTCCTATCTATATGGAAAGCATCAAAAATCAAATAAGTAATTTATTACCAACAAAGCATGGTATTCCCCAGGGCAGTGTATTAGGCCCATTAATATTTTTAATATGTATTAATGATTTACCATCAAGAAAGAAACAAATATAAAAAAATCATTTTACTGGTTTAATGCAAATACGTTGTGCATGAATAAATACAAAACAAATTATCCAGTAAACTAGTTGCTTCCTAAACTAAATTTTTTGATTTAACTCTAGACAATCGATTAACATGGCATTCACATATTGATAAACTGTTAACCAAATTGTCTTAAAAAATACATATCAAGACAAATTAAAATCAAATCATAGCTTAATGGCATAAGGTCTAATCAGCTGAGGTACCTCTAATCATGTCCAACAAGTTTTTACTGTCCAAAAGAGGGAAATCAGAACCTTAGCAGGAATAAGTCAGTTAGGCAGTTGTTGTAAACCATGGTTTATAGAATATAATGACTCTGCCATCATGTATAAAATAAATAAAATAATAATTCATCTATTTTTGTATGTTGTGTTGAGTATTGCAAATTTTGTTTGGAGCTTAGTGGGACGTGTTTGGATTGGTTCTATTTTTGTTTTTTGGTATAACTGAATACTTGATATATTGTGAAGATTGTTACGTAATTTGGTAATACTTCGAAGGGCTGTTCTTTCTCCAATCTCTAAATTCTTCTTAGTTTGTGGACCGCTGTTGAGGTAGAGTATATGTCCATATTCCAATATGGGTCTGCAGATGCTTTTATAAATTTTTGCTGCTGTTAATGTGGATATTTCGTAGATCAAAGCTCCAAAGTGTTTAGCTCTTGTATTTATCCGTTTCTTCATCAGGGTGGTGTGCTGGTTGAGAATCAGTCTACGGTTGATCTGGATTCCAAGGTATTTGGCTGAATTTTTGGGTCTTACTGTTTTGTTACCAATAGTTACCTACTCTGGGGAACCTTAGATTGTTATTATGATTGAAGAGTACCAGTTGGGATTTCAGAGGGATTAGTTTGAGTCTCCATAGGTTGAACCAGTTTTCTGTGGTTATTGACAAATGTTGTAGTTGTTGGTTTGTACCGCGAAGGTTTGAGTTGTGTGATATTAATGCAATATTGTCAGCGAATCGTAGTATGAAGGTTCCCCTGTTAAAATATCTTGGGTCCAGATGTCATAGCAATAAATATATAGAATAGGTCATCATATATAATTTAACTATAGTCTAATATACATATTAAGGGAACATCTTGATGAATACTCCATAATACATCATTTCCACACCGCACTAGAAATGATATACAGATACGACAACGGTTAAGAAACAATTCTGGTATTACATTATTTAACTATCGTCCAATATCACTAATAGATGCACCATTGAGATTATTTAAGGAAAAACTGAAAATCCATCTTGTAGCCAAGGCTTATTATAGCACCACTGAGTTTAAATATTTTTAAGGATACACACAACACTTACTTCTTGGCTTAGTTAAATATTTGAATATTTTTTTTATGGTCTTATTTATATTAACGTCCTGGGGAGTTCACCACTGAACCAGGACATGCATACATAAACAATAACACAACATCCATTCCCTGCGACATTGTCATCTGCCGCAGCTGAGACTCGAACTTAGGAGATGAGAGCGACTAGCCGTGTGGTCTCTCATACAACCTCGGTCTAACCCACTACTACCGTCTTGGCAACACTAAACATCTATACCATAGCCAGAATTCAAACTCGGAACTCCTTGGTTGCAAGCCCAACACCGTAAGCATTGCTCCACCAAGTCGGTTTTATGTATTTGTATCTTGTGGTTGTTATATTCATTTATATGTAAGACTGTATATTTTACAAATTGTTTTTGTTATATTTTTTCAAAAGTTTGACATGTCAAAGCACCACAGTGCACTTTATGACCAATAAAATTTATATCTATCCATCTATCTATAACATGACAATCAGTACCATAATGTTATTTCGCCTCGTTTTTGCTCTGCATTTTCAAGCATTTGCCAATATTAATTTCTAGAAGTAAGTTTTTTCAAACAGAGTAGCTTACGAGGCATAACAAAGTACATACAGAAGAAGAATCGTAAACAGACAGAGGATAGCCAGTTCCCTATGCTGCAACGTTCGCCATTTGCCAGCAAAGCTGTGACGTCGAGACCTAAATCTTTATGTTTCTGACGGGATTTTCTCTCTGTGTTTAGTGGTGTGATTATTGAGTTTTGTCTACTTATTTACTAGTTTTTCTTTGTAAATCTCATATGTACATCTTCATGTGTTTCATACGTTTCTTTGAGTTATAAAAACATTCTTGATTAATAAAATTGTGCGCAGAAACAGGGACTTGCACTATTTTGGACCTTTATAGGATTTAAAAGACAATTATTATTATTAGTGTTCTATGGTGATTTTGTATATATTATAGAAGCTAAAAGAAACTTAATAATTCATGTATTAGATTTACATATTGTTATTATTCAGATAGAAGTGAAGAAAAATGCTGGGAAAAATTTCCCACATTTTTCCAAAACCAAAAGATCTGGTGAATGGATAAACAGATACAAAAGGCAGGATAATTTTAACCCAGATACAAGAAGGATTTATTCGGTTCATTTTATGGAGACCGACAATATGAACGAGACTTGCAAAATTAATTACTAGGTAAAAATACGTTTTTTTTTATTATATGTGTACCTACTTTTCCGAGATATTTTGTTATACTGGGTGTTAATTTTTATAATACATATTTTTCATAATTTGAAATATTTTGTTTATATCATTTTTATCAGATTTTTCTGCGAATTGAATCAGAATCCACTGTAGATAAGATAATTTTTTATCAAATTGTTTTGTGAATCAAGGATCAATATCCACCGTAGAGAAAAACAAAAATGTATGTTTCCTTGAACCAGGATTTCATTTCCATGACTTACTTTTAATAAATTTGAAATAATTTTGTCAATTTTTGTCAGAATCTTCCACACTGTAATTCGCATGAATTTCAGAAATTTAAAAGCAAATCAGGTTAAGGCAATGAAGAGGAAAAATACAGATTCTAATCCAAGCAGAAAAAAAATTCGAAAATTAAGTAAAATAACCAACTGAATAATCAACAATATATTATAATTTGACATTGAGTGGAAAAGGAAAAAATTTCTACATTCTTGAAACTTTCCACACACGTTTAGTTAATGATATTTATATACAAATACTGAAAATGTTGTATGCCTCAATTATTTCAATAAATTGTGCGTGTGCGTTAATATTATTAAAAGAATGTGCCCCACATGATGCATTTTAAACAGCAGCACGCTAGAATAGGGCGCGCGGCTACGTCATAGTAATGGCGGCACTGCACCGACACATTTGCTTGATCTGGCTATCCTTGGCGTTTCTTGCATACGGAATATATCCATAAAACTAAAAAACTGGCTTGTATTGAACAGGAGGTATTACAAAAAGGCAGTTCTTGATAGCCCTTAATTAATGGGCCTATGAGATACTGAAATGTTTAAATTTTTAAGTTGCAAATTGGAAAATTAACAATAACAATGGCAAAATTTCCCATGATAAAATGAAACTATTTACCTATCATCAGTTTCCCACTGAACAAGTGGCTGATGGTCTTTGGCACCCGGAATTGGAAGTCTCTGTATGGGAATGAGTCCAGGAGTTGAACTATATTCTTGATGTAGCCTTCTTGCATGCTCTATCCTGGCTTCAAGTTTTCTTTGTAGCTGACGAGATGTGGAAAGTGACGTTGGTCTCGGTATGGATCTACTGCTGCCTGCACTTGAAGAATCGCTACCCTAAATTTATAAAATAACTTATAATTTACAATAATTAAAATCAAATATATTATGTAACAGAAGCAATAAGGAAAAAAAGGAATTGTAAAAAAATATATCAAAGTTAATATGTATCGCATTTTGAAAGGTATTAAAAAATTAATTTCTTATTACCCATTTCAGTTACTGACAGGGGGGATTATCAATGTGGGTTCAGGCCGAATACAAGATATTCGTATCCTAGGAATATTCGACAAATATATAAGGTTGATAAAGATGACATTAGACGGATCAAAGGCAGCTGTTAGAGTAGACAGAGAATTATCATCAACTTTCGACATTAATCTAGGAGTAAGACAAGGCAATGCACTCTCAAGCATGCTCCTCAACTTGGTACTTGAAGCTGTAATGAAAAACACCAATTACAGAGGTCATATTGGAATCAAAATCATCTCAAATATGATTATCAGCAGAAATGAAACCGAGTTAGAGGAAATGATTACTCAAATTGGATCACAAAGGAGAGGTCTTATAATTAATGAAAATAAAAAAAAATACATGGAAGTGAAAAGAACGCCAACCAACAATAACAACAACATCCAAATCGAAAACTATAACCTTGAACGCGTGGAAACCTTTACATACTTAGGAGCGGAAGTTAACCAAACCAATTCCATAAGTAGTAAAATCAATGTACAGTCAGTGGAAATCGATATTACTACGCCCACAAAAAATTAATGACAAGTAAACTATTAGATAAAAATACGAAAACAAAAATATACAAAACCTTAATTAGAACTGTAGTAACATATGGATGTGAGACCTGGTTCATGATAAAAGGAGACGAGGAAATACTCTGAATATTCGAAAGAAAGATCCTGTGAAAGATACATGGACCAGTCTAGAACGCTGATGAAACATGGAGCATCCGCATGAATGCTGAATTGAATCAGATCAATAAAGGAAGTGACATTATTAAATATATAAAAATAGGGGCATAGCGAAGAGGGCAAAAGTTGGAAATTTGAGATGTAAATTGGCAATTTTTACCCCCCCCCCCCTCGCTCATCAATTTTTTTGGAGGAATTATTATTTAATTATTTACAGAAAAGTCTTATGAAGTTGGCAAATTTGAAAAATAACCCGCCAAAAAAGTTGGCTCGCTACGCCCCTGTATAAAAAGTCAAAGACTAACATGGCTGGGACATGTCAACAGAATGGAAGACTCGAGAGTAACTAAGAAAATATATGAGTGGAAACCTGCTGGAAGACGAAGAAGAGAAAGACCTGATGAGATGGATAGATGATGTAGAAGATGACCTGAGAGCTATGAATATTAGAAACTGGAGAAGAAAAACTCAAGAGAGAACAGAATGGAAGAAAATACCCAGACAGGCAAAGACCCACCCTAGGTTATGATACCAAAATAAGAAGAAGTTACCGACAGGACTTGAGCAACGTATTTTGTGCTAATGAAAAAGTAGCTAATAAGCTTTTATCACACCACACATATTTAAAAAACATTAGCAACATTTAACTCTCAATAGTTATTTGTATATTAAGAGCAAAAAGTACTCTATTGGTTCTTGAGCATGAATATTGCTATCAGATGTCAGCCGAAATCAGCAAAAATGCCTTATTCTAGGAAAGAGCCTTTTTCCTAGTCTATTTCTACACAAAATATACACATTATTTGTTTCTATGACTGCAACAAAATTTGCAAATAGACAATGCTTTTTCTTATTTTATTGTTAAACCTCTAGCAACTAGTTCTTGAAGGTAGCGATGACACGTTGTTTCTAAGGAGAATTTGTTTGGGCCGAGTGGAAAATATTTATATTCCACATTTGTGGATAAAGATTCAAGTCCCTCGCTTAGCTGCAAATTTCAACTTTCGATTCTTAGATAACAGATGAAAAAGTCAGAAAAAAAATTGAAACTGTGGTTAATTAACTTTTTTAAATTACAATTTAATTACAGCATGAACAATCATGGTATAAAAATAAATCGTATATTTTCGAATAAAGATGACATAAAAGTCTCCATATCTAGTTACTCCCATAATATTCCTAACCCAATTTAATGGACTAATCCGTTGAAAGTCAATACCAGAATGACATTTCATATTTAACAAAAGATTATAAATATCAAGCATTAATAAATGTCAAATTCATTCAAGCAGTCTTTGATACTGACCTACATTTGCATAGGTTAAATGCATTTTATTCTTATTTTTATGTTTGTAACAATAGTCTGAATTGTGGAAACGAAAAATATTGGGCTAAAAAAATACCTATCACTTATTAGGATTCCTGTGTAGAGGCACTGAGCGAATATTGTTTAGCAGCTCCTCGCTGCAGAGAATCGTAACACTATTGGTGGGAGCCAGCTGTTAATCTGTCCAATTTTAATAATAAATATAACCTAACAATTATTTTAATAAAATTTTGACAGTAAAATATGTGCTAGTTGAACAATCAGCACAAGTCTTTGACAGCCGACTCCCACTAGAACTTGGCACTAGTTGCAGATTCGCTCAGTGCCTATACAGAGTGCAGTGGATTGTGGGCTACCTCTGCTATTAATAAATTTAGATATAAAATTATCGTCAATTTTCTCTAAAATGTATGAAAAATCATACTATAACCGCCATAATAATTTTTTTAATAAAGAAACAATATTAATGAACGACCAGTTTGGTTCTCGAAGTGTGCTAGTATCTAAAACAAATATACAGTGTCTTTGATGTATCAATATTGTTCTCATAATGGTCTAAACCTTAATCTTCACCAAACTAATGTATTTACATTTTCCACTAAGCCTCTCGATTTTGGTACCATCTTTTAAGTTAATTTTGAATTTTTTATTTATTTATTTATTTAATGTCGGCCCATTTCTGCTACCAAGGCCTATTACCAACACCTATGCAATCCTCGCCTTAAATTGCATAACTTCTGCATATACCTATGCTGATATACAAGCCGCTAGAAGGTGGGACGAGATTGTTTTGTTTCCTCGAATAGACACTCATCTAAGTACTAACCATGATAAACGTTGCTTAACTCTATACACGCACCTTTTTTTAATTACATTATAATTTGCTGGTGGAACTGTTTAAGAATAGGAAAAGTTCTTAGGATGCAGAAAAAATAATTTGTACTATCACATTCAAATCTCCACGTTCTGGTGAAAATTTATTTGAAGACCTCGATATATTAAACATGTCATCATTAGAAGAGTAGGCTTAGAAGGGTATTTTTAACCTTGTGGTTTCACAACATAGGTTAACTTCAGTAGCCAAAGGACCTAATATTATACCTATTAAATTATTCAATTCAACTTCCCATGGAGGTAATGTTAAATCTTTTAGGTAAAAACTACGTTCAATTCTAATTGAAAAAAGTTTTTATTCTATTAATAAGTACACGATCTCTCATTTTTAAACTTTCATTTCCCTTATACCATTTCCCAAAATACCTGCGTTCCTCTTTAGGTGCTGATTCTACATGCAAAAATAGTAAGAAAACTTCCTATAAACATATGTCCGCAAATACTTACAATTGCATCTAGAATGCACTCTTGTGGCGAGAATTGGACCGCGTACAATCGTGTGACTGGTATAGCTTGTTGACTGACCATACCGTAGCAGATAATCATGTCGAGATACTTCTGCATGTACCCTGGCATTTTAGTAAATATATGACACAAGCCTACTTTGACAAATCGTAACATTACAAATCGAATCATCATTTCGTTTAAACTGCTTTTCCTCGAAAATGGTTTATCGTAATGCTAACTGTCAAAAGAGCTTCTTTTATGTAATAAAAGCCGGGGAATTATACTCATGTCCTAAGGTGCTAAAAATGTTAATTAGAAAAAGAAAATATAGAAACAAAGGCTACCTATTCCTTGCTTCTCCACCTATGGATAAAATAAATTTTGGTTAGAACTATATAAAAAAAAGCCTTAATAATACAAAACCGTGAACCAAGTGTCGTAAAGTAGTACCAAAGTATATCCGAGGTAATTAGTAGAAATTTATATCTAATTGCCATCCTCAGAGGGCTGTCACTCCCTTAGGAAGGACACATATTTACAGGAAGTTTTCTTACTATTTTTGCATTTAGAATCAGCACTTAAAAGGGAATGCAGATATTTTGGGCACTCTGTATACAGTTTTTTTTTCTTATTTTATTATTGATACTAGTAGGTACTTAATTAATAAGGTTATAATCAACAGTTTTTACAGTCTGTAGAAAAAATATTTGTATTATTACTATTACAAACAATATCAAATAATCACAAGCGTGTCTTGTAATTGCTTGATATATTACAGAGCGTAGACACTACCAAAGCAGCAGTACACTTATTAGGTATTAGGGTGCCCCTTATCATTATATAACCAAAATTTTTTTCTCAGATTTTGGGGAGTGCCGGGCATAATTTTATTCCAATGGATCTAAAAATAAGTCTTACCAAATTTTAGCTCGATCGAACACTGTTAACCCGTCGCGCTTGGCGTCTAACGTAATAAGAATCTATGCGCAAGTGTATTCGTAATGCTTACCAAATTTTAGCTCGATCGAACACTGTTAACCCGTCGCGCTTGGCGTCTAACGTAATGAGAATCTATGCGCAAGTGTATTCGTAATGCTTTTCTATCGCAGAATCCACAGAACCTTCTAATTAGCTATGATTTTGTAGTATATCGAAGGAATAAAAGAGGCATACAAAATTGTCAATGATACCCGACAAATGACCCGGGTAGCTAGGAGTGACTGGAGAAAACGATTACAGAATTTTCTTAGTTGAAATTAAACAAGAAATTAATAAATGGCATCGATTATTATGTATGCATTCATGTGACTACGTATTTCTTTCGTATAATTATTCCCACTTATATTCAGTAAAATAGACAAATAATAATCACTGTGAAAAATAATTTAAAGAAATATTTGCCCCACTTACCCTCAATGCGCATTTTGGGATTTAATAGAAAAGGTACAAGAATTTAGTTTTGACACCACTGCTTCAAATACCTACGGGTAGAATTAAAGGCGCTTGTGCGCTGTTAGAACAAAAACTTGAAAGAAGTATATTATTTTTTGATTGCCTTCACCTACCATGTTTTCGAAATTATTTTGGCAACAGTTTTTGAAAAAAGCAAATTTACTATTTCAGGACCAGATATTCCATTATTTAAAGATTTAAAAATTATTGGTCTAGAATCAACGTTCAAAATTCCGTTCCAGCTGTGGTAAACCTTGAAATTAAAAAATTGTTAGCGATCATACTGAAACTATTCTAGAAAGTATAAATGATGCGATTTCTAAAAAGTTTCCTCGAGAAGACTATCTGAATCTCGTATTAATATTCCTAGGAGGCTAGAGGAAAATTCAGAAAGCCGGGTGCTTATCATATGGACAGATGGATGGCAAAAGCCATATATTTCTTAAAAATCATTTTATTTCGAACAGAATTCGATTTAACAAAAGGCGAGGAAAAATCACTTTGCCAAACAACATGCTTCATTGTAAGTGCTACGTAAAATACTGGATTTATGCGTCAGAAGCAATATCTGCTTCACTAATGGATATCATATTCTTGCGAGAATTAGATCAGTATAAAGAAATTGATAAAAATATCGCCGAAGTAGCTATTGGGAAATTTGTGGACCATTTGTATTATCTGACTGATGAATGTGTCGCTTGATGACTCGATTACAGAAAATACAAAATTAAAGATGGCACAAAAAATTTTAGAAGAAGCAGTAAATGTAGAATATGAAAATGAAATTGAAGATTAATCAGAAGATACCTAATCTTAAGAAATTGCCAAAGAGGAAACAAAACATTTTCGAATTCTTAAAACTCTCTGATTATGAAATTTTAATAAAATTACTTAGTAATAAGTCAATAAATTTATTTCACCGATTTAAAATAGACAATTTTTACATTTGCATCCATCCGAATGGAAAAATTCTAATGAGTATAAACAAGGACAGCTAGCCATTGGAGAATTAAAATTAGTAAATGACTCGGTCGAACGGGGAATAAAATTAATTCAAGATTTTAACGAAAAAGTTACAAAATCCCAGGATAAAAAACAATTTTTATTGCAGGCATTTTTTCATTGATATTTCCAAACTTTCTACAAGATTCGTTTTCTTAATGTATTTGTCCCTTTGGTTTTCTTTTTGGACTGTCCAAGATTACCGCCGTAAATATCCTCAGAAAACCAAAAAAGTATTGCAGAAAATTTTCGAAATGTAGAACTTTAGATTATGGACTAGTTTTAAAACTTTGTATTCTCGAATCAAACAATAAATAAATTAATAACCTAACATGTATATATTATTTCCAAAAAGTAAACCATTTTAAAAGACGATGTAGGGCTAAAAATAAAATAAAATCGATAAAAAATTAATTTTTGATTTTTGAAAATTTTAGGCCACGAGCGCGACGACGTGTTACTTATATTCCATTAAGCTAAAAATTGGTGGGGATTTTTTTTAAACATAATGGAACAAAATAGACATTAAAAATCGCAGTTAATGATAATTTGATAATATTAATTTAAGATTTATGTATTACCTCCTCGCTCCTAAAATATATAACCTTTTACCCTGTCATATAAAAATTTTAAATATTTACTTTTAAATTTCGTAAATTAGTTTTTGGCGCATATAGTGGAGTCAAATTAGGATTTTAATGTGAATTGTCTGGTCAGGGCAGTTTTTCTGTTTTAACATATTCACAGCTGTTTTGCAGTTTCTGCGAGGTCGGCGTATTGTTTATTTAAACAATTTAATTTTTTCCATCGGTTTTCTTTGAATATCTTGAAATCTATAAGTCCTATGGAAAACAATAAAAAGAAGGAAAATGTTCGTTATGAGCTGTACAATAAAAATACATAAACTATTGTTATTATTAATTAAGGAAAATTGAACATTGCTAAATTATGTGTTTTTAACAAATCACTATTTTTTCAAAAATAATGGATAATATTCAATGAAATTTTTGAAAAATATAACTCTTATAAAGTACAATCACCACTTAAAATTTCAAATCAAATATACAATTGTTGCTAAAACTTTGCACCCTTGTGAAATCCTGCCATCAAGACTAAGAAATGTGTACGATGGCTCAAATTGTAGCATTCCATAAGTACTTTGAGATCACGGAAAAAAACATTTTTTTTTTTTTAATTTAAACCCGTTTTATTGCAGTTGTTTATAGTTATAGAAAAATTCAAGTAACTCTCTGTTTTTTTTTATGAAATCAAAAACGATAAACGAGTAATTAAGGTAGATTAAAAAAGCCAACTTTTGAAAAAAAATAAATAAATAAATAATGCTCTACTTGCATTTGGGGCTGAGATACGTTAGTTTTTACGTTTCGGTCACTTATAAATAAATAAATCGATATTTCTTCTTAAAATTTGGAATGGTTATTCTCCAATGCTTATGATTTTGTTTCTGCTATTTAAAGATAATCCAAATCTACAATTGTTAAAACAACATCGAATAAAGCGGCTTTGAAAACATAATGCACATTTTCAACTTTTTAATAACCTTTTCAATTTTTGTCATCAAAATAGTAAACCAACCTAACTTGAACAACTACCCTTTATATTCATGTATACAGCTTTGTAAAACTTTTAATACTACTGATACAATAAAGAAATATATTTTGGGAGCAGGATTTGAACCCAAGACATCCGCATCCTGAATAAAAAGTGCTAGTCGTCTTACCCACTGAGCTATCTAGCGACTAAGTCCGGTTTGTAAAAACATAATATAACATTTAAACCTATTTGGTGATTTTCATATCTCCAACAAAATTACTAAAGACCCCACTTTCAGACCTCTATACAGTATCTTTTAACAATTGTAGCTTTGGATTATTTTCAAGTAGCAGAAACAAAATAATAGACATTGGAAAATTACAAGTCCAAATTTCAATAAGAAATATCAATTTGTTTATTTGTAAATGACTTAAACGTAAAAACTAACGTATCTCAGCTTCAAATGCATAGAGCCTTAAATATTTTTATAAAGTTGGCTTTTTCAATTTACTTTCATTACTTACTTACTGTTTTTGATTTCATAAAAAAACCAGGAGTTATTTGAATTTGTTTATAACTACAATTTTGAAAATTATAAACAACTGAAATAAAAAGGGTTTAAATTTTGAAAGAAAAAATTATGTCTTCGTGATCTTAAAGTACTTATGAGAAGCTACAATTTGAGCTATCATATACATTTCTTGGTTTTGATGGCAGGATTTCACAAGGGTGAAAAGTTGTACGGGTACAAAAATATAAACAAATAACCATTTAATATAAATAATGCGATTAACATTTTTTTTTTTTTCAAATAGCCTATAGCAGCGGATTTTGGTCAAATTTTCATAATATTTAAAGTAATATTTTTGCTGCTGTTTAGTTGTTTACTATCTTAAGAACTCGGTATGTGCGTGTATGTGTGTAACACAATAAACGATATAAGCATTAGCGAGGTAAGTATAGAATAAGTTTTAATTTTTTTTTAATTTATTTATTTTAAAAAATATTTGTTACCTAAGAGGAAAAAAAAAAGAAAAGTAATATTCTATAGCAACATAGGATCTGAGGAGTTGGTGTGTTATTTTATTGATTTTATTTTCCTATATACATACTAATAATGCAGGCAAATCCAGTTTTGAGTATGAACTATCTGGGGACAGCTATTTCTTTATCGAAATGGATAGCTTTATTCATGTAGAATGAGGATATAAAAGTCTCGAAAAATCCCAATGTGAGCTAAAGCCACCATATAGGAAAAATGGCCGCCAGAACCGTTTCTTTTAGAAGGACATATCTCAGTAACCATTGCTCCGATTTTAGATTTCTTTTTTTTGTTCTCTTCCTGTTTTTAAGTACAATCGAAAGTGTTATTACATCTTTGGGCATAAAATAGAAGATAACTGAAGAAAATAAGACTTGAGTTCTTGGAAATATACAAGGTGTCCAGTTAGTGCTTCCTCGGAAGATTGTGCAAAAACGGGTAACTTTATAAAAAAAAATTTTTAACAAAACTTTCAATATTTCATCTCTACTACAACGTAAAATTATTTTCAATTATACAAGGTGTCACAAAAAGGAGTTACACAAGAATGTATTATTTTTTTAATAGAATACCCTCTAATTTTTGGCGCAAGTTAAGCCTCTAAGGGTCCTGAATTACAACCTAAAATTTTTTGCCAATCGGATGCAGCGTTGCCAAGTTATAATTTTTTTCCTGTTTTTTTGGCAAATTACAAACATTTTTTTGACTAACATATCTCCGCGATTTATTAATTGTTTTTTCTAAAAATGTAGGGTGTTATTCTATAATGGTGCATATTTATGAAAAACATTTTTGAAATAAATTATTATTATACCGGGTGTCCAAAATATTTGTTTACATTTCTTGTTATTTAATTATTATTTTTCTCAAATTTTTTAAATGGAATGCCTATATTTTTTTACATGGATGAATAAAGCATAAAATTCCCCACATTCTAATATTATACACTTAATTTTTAGAGATATGATTATTTCAAATAAGCTTTGCGTAAATTGATGTGCTTTTTATTTTAGCATTAAAGTCTAGTATGGCTTTGGTGTTTTGTTTTGTGTTTGTTTTTCACTCTATGACATTTCTCTAATGTGTTTAAGATTATCGTGATTAAGTTGAATTAATATTGTCAATATTTAAAAATACGAATTATAATTATTGCCAATAAGATTTAATATCTATGGTAAATGTTATGTTATTGGTGAATGTGATGGAAATTGTTTATTGGCATCAAGAATGTATGGTCAAAAATATCCCTATAGAAGATGTCCTGATGTGAGGTCTCTAGAAAATTTGAAAGAACGTTTTGAACGTACTGGAAATTTTGCATATGAAAAGAAGGCGAGACGACGAAATGTATTGTAATGAAGAAAATGAGCTGGCTATAACTTTAGCGGTAATCGAAAATCCTATGACAAGTGTTCGGGAGTTAAGTAGGGATTTAGAGGTCAGTGAATCTAGTGTTTCCCTATGTCTTCGTAAAAATATATCGAGCTCAGCTGCATCAAGAGCTTTGGGATGTGGATTTAAATCGTAGATTAAATTTTTGCCAGTGGGCTCAAAACCAAATTTGAGAAAATGAAGAATTTTTCAAATTTGTATTGTTCACGGATGAATCAACGTTTCATCGCACGGATTTGTGAATAGGCACAATTTCCATTATTATGCCAGAGAAAACCCTCATATTGCATAGAAAAATCAGAACCGGAGTTTAAATGTAAGGGGATGAATTGTACATGATTATGTTATTCATCCTCGCTTTTTTGAGAGAAATGTGAATGGAGCAGTCTTTTAGATTTTACGCAAAATACGTTTCCACAAATAATCGAGCATATTCCTGATTACATTACAAATAATATGTGATTACGACTTGAAGGTGCACCACCACATTTTAGTAGAAATGTTCGTCAGGCCATTAGTAATCAGTTTCCTGAAAGGTGGACAGGAAGAGAAGGTCCAATATTTTAATAAACTGTTAAATAATATCTAATTTATTATTTTATTAAATTATGTTAGGTCTCATTACATGGCCGCCTAAGTCACCCGACCTGACTTCAGTGGGTTTTTTCTTTGTGATTCATGAAGTCAGACGTTTATAAAGTAGAACCAACGACTCGAGAAGATATGATGGAGAGGATTCGTCGGTGTTTCAATCGTATCAATGTTGATATGTTACACTGTGTAAGGCGCTCATTTATCAAGAGACCTCAGTGTTAGCTGAATCAGAATGGTGGACATTTTGAGCAGTTGTTAGGTTAGTTTCAATATCGTGAAAAAAAAATTATTGCTCAAGAACCGTTCATAAAAGAAAGTGTACGATATCAAAATGTGAGAAATTGTAAGCGTTACTTACCCATTTAAAAAAATTATAGGCATTCCATTTACAAAAAAAAATGAAAAAAATGTAAAACAAAATATAGATTTTAATGCTAAAATAAAGAGCACCTTAATTTACGCAAAAATTATTTGATATAATCATATCTCAAAAAACGTTTGAAATAGAAATAAAATGATATTAAAATGTGAGGAATTGTATGTTTTATTCATTCATGTAAAAAAAGTATACCTAGGCATTCCATTTAAAAAAAATGAGAAAAATAATAACTAAATATCAAGAAATGTACGCAAATATTTTGAACACCCGATATACTAAAGATTTATTTCAAAAATGTTTTTCAGTAAATACCTACATCATTATCAAACAACATCCCACATTTTTAGAAATAACGATTAATAAATCGCGGAGATATGCCAGTCAAAAATGTTTGTAAACTACCCAAAAAAACAGAAAAAAATAACTGCAAAATATTTTAGGGTGTAATACAGGGCCCTTGGAGGCTTAACTGGCGTTAAGGAAATACAGGCTGTTCTATTTAAAAAAATTATACTTTCTTGTGTGACTCGTTTTTGTGACACCTTGTATAATTGAAAATAATTTTAAGTTGTAGTAGAGACGAAACATTGAAAGTTTTGTTAAGAAAGTTTTTTTATAAAGTTAGCCGTTTTGCACAATCTTCCGAGAGAACACTGACTGGACACCTTATACCTTAATGTACATTATTAAAAATGATTACAATTTTATATATAAATAACTATTACTCCGTTAATATTTGAGTTAGTAACATCGGCCCAAAAACAAATGAAAGCTAATTGTGTGCTCTAGAACTTTTATTAAAATTATTTTTTCAAAAATTGACTAGAAATTTCAGTACAAACGTCTCGAGTTTACAAAAGTTTAAATTTCTGTAATATTTAAATTATTTTTTAATTTCCTAAGTTTATCGTTTAATTTATCGTAAAATATGTAATTATACTTTCTGTAAAATGTGAAGTGAGGAATGGAATAAAAAAAAGAAATCTAAAATCGGAGCAACGGTTACTAAGATATACGATTTTAAAGAAAATGTCTCTGGCGGTCATTTTTTCTAAATGGCTGCTTTAGCTCACGTCGGGATTTTTTGCGACTTTATGTACTTATCCTACATTAATAGAGCTATCCATTGCGATAAACAAATAACTGTCCCCAAATAGTTCATGCCAAACCCATTTTACACTGAGATTTGCCTGGTCTATAATAGTGTTTTATTAAGAAAACTAATAATTTTTGTGGTCAACTAAAATGTGATATATTTCGTGAATGACCTTTTAAATTTCTTTTTAGTGTTCATTTCTTTGATTTCATTTGGCAATGAATTTCATTGACTATTACCCATTATTTTTGAAAAAACTGATTTGTTTCGAAACGCATAATTTTGCAATATTCAATTTTTTTTTAAATAATAACAATTGGAATGAATTATAGTTTATGTACTTTTATTGTAGAGTTCATAACGAACATTTTTTTTCTTTTTGTTGTTTTCCTTAGGACTTATAGATTTCGAGATATTCAAAGAAAACCGATGGAAAACACGGTCTGAAAAATTAAATTGTTTAAATAACCAATACCAGACAGTCCTAATTTGACTCCACTAATAGAAATGATTAATCATTTAGGTGCTAAACATAAATATTTAATTTATACTTTGTAGTTCTCTTTTCTAATAAACTGAATAAATAAAATAAAAATAGTAAATACAAGCCGCCTCGAAGGCTGCGAAAGAATAAGCATATTTCTAAGAAATGTTAAAGAATGACCAACAAATGAACTACATGTAAATGAAAAGTGATTTAAAAAAAAAATGTAATACATATGTTAGAGGCATCAAGTACTAGGTTAACATTCTTACGTACTGTTGGCTTAAAAGTTGGATCCCCATTGTGATCTCCACTGTCAATGCCACTATCTTCCATTACAATTATTTAAACAATCCTTTAAAGTTTACTAAATAACTTAAATACGTTTTTATCACATCTTTTCTTCTAAGAAATATGTCATTAAATTTTATTAATTTTCCTTTTACAGGACATCAGGTTTAAACAATGTATTAATTGAATAGTTAATTTTTATTTATTTATTTATAACTTTTACTGTTGTGTTACATCTCTTCTTACACTAATTTATGCAAATAAGCCACAATATGTTGCACTGACTGAACAGTGAACATCCCTCTGTGCAGATATGAATGATGTTGCTACAAAAATCAATAAACTGGTTTTGACATAGGCTATATCACAGGGCTATATGCAAGGTTCTGTGCTGGGCTGATTTAATCCAACCAGGCACAGACAATACTTTTATTATCAGTAATGATAAACATTATATTGACTACATTTAAATATTTCATAAGCATAAAATAAAATGTCTTCACAAAACCTCACTTAACAATTCATATGTTGCTAGGATACCGAGAATAAATAACTTTTATGTTAGACATTTGTCAACTTAATCAAATTGAAATTTTGGCATTTGAGTATATCTATTTATATTTTATATTTTTTTAAATTAGTTTTTAATCTCAAAATGCCTCCAGCCACATTAGCAGCGCGGCTGCAATCGACCACAAAACTTGGTGGTGGGGTAAATATAACAAAATAATAAATAATAATTATTGATTCATAGGTGTTTAACAATGCCGTAACATTTTTTTAAAGAAAGAGATGCAGATTTATATTGAACATAAAAAATTACATGAATACTTTGTCTTTTTTTCACAAAAAGGAATTATAAGGTACATATTTACATCTACAATTAGTTCAATTAATTTGCTTCTCTTATGTGGAGTCAGTGGAATCAAATATACTCCTATGAGACATTTTTTATGTAGTTAAGTTTTTTTTAAAAAAGCTCTTTATTCAAATAATGTGTCATTTATTATAATATAGAAAAACATACATTCATATTTTTACAAGACATTTATAATATCACAAATTATCACCTATCATGTTCTAAAGTAAAAATTAAAATAAAATAGAAACATTGTTTGAACAATTAGTCCCTAATCAGCACCAATGTGCTGGTCTTTGTATTACAACTTGACCTAATATATATATGTTTGTATTTAGACAAAAACCATGCGACAAATTTGATATTGGGTGTTGTTGGCCTTTTAGAGTTATATTGGGTATTAAATATATTTTTTTTTTAATTCTTTTTTGAAGGTAACAATATTGTGGCTTTCCGTTATTGTTTCAGGCAGGGTATTATATGTTTTCTTACAGTTCTTACAGTATAGGATTATTTAAACCTTTATTATAGTCCCAGAGCTGCCAGACCTACGTCATTTTAGCAAAGCTAATATTTTGACAACAAATAGTGTAATATCTAGTTAAAAACGTATGCGTATTTGCTAGTTTGAAAGTGGGGCCCTTTTGCAGAAAACAAGTACAAAAGGTACATACAAATTTTACTCAGTACGTTAAAGTATGATTGCTGGATTATTTTCCATGTGACACACTAACGACGTGGTGTAAGCGTCAACCTCCGAATCTTAAGGTCCGAGGTTCGATCCTGAGCGTTCACAGCTTTTTTTTTTCAACAAATATTAACTTAAGGTGGCGATTACCAAGAAAGAGACAACCGATAGGGAAATATTTGTTATTTTTGGCCATAACTTTTTCTTAGTACGTATATTGAAAAAAAAAAACTGAGACTGCTCAGGGATCGAACCTCGGACCTCAAGATTCAATTCAATTCAATTCAAAACAAATTTATTAGCAGTTTTTGTTTACAAAGATGCGCCTCAGCCAAGGTCCAATGTAGAGTCGACCACACCACCACGGCGCGTAACGTCGTGGTAGATGAGTGGTCGGGTGAAGAGGGCTCGGCTTTGGCTATAACGATGATTGACATGGGTTGGTTAGGCCTCCTGTTTAACGGTGAAAACTTACGCCTAACAATTTGAGTAACATAACTAAAGATAGTTTAAAAACACTTACAGCTACTTAAAACTAGATTTAAAAACTTGTGTTAAGGGCGCGCGCACAACACACGTGCACTTGTTTTTTATGCAGTTTTGGTTGGTGACACAGGGAAAAACTCAATGAAAAAACCCATTCGAACAAGTCACAGTCTTCATCCGGTGGTCTGCCCGCCTCCGGAAAGGTAGGGTGAAGGGGAGAGTGTGATTTTAAAAGTTGGGATTTGCTGGAGGTTATTGGTCTAAAGGGGATTTGGAAAGACAAAAAGGGACAAAAAGAACAAAATTTAACAAAACAACAAAAATGGATAAAGGGAATAGAGAGGGGTTTGAGGTAAAAGGTGGTGAAATTGGAGTAAAGGGTGGTGAAAGGGAAATTGTGGTATAGGAAAGGTTTGGCTAGGGAAGTTGCCGAAAGATAGGCAACGCCTGGTATGGTAATGTGTGTTTTAGATCGAAAAGTATGGCATTATGCTGTCTGATTCGTGTGATGTCTCGGGTTAGCGGACTGTCGCCCAATTTGAATTGATAGAATTTTTGGGAGGTTTCCCGGACGAAGTCCGCTAGTGGGGTTATGTCGTGACAACGTGCATAGAGGACCTCAAGATTCGAAGGTTGACGCTTACACCATGTAGTCAGCGTGTCACTTGTAAAATAATCCAGCTATCATACTTTAATGTACTGAGTATTGTATGTACCTTTTGTACCTGTTTTCTGCAAAAGGGCCCTGCTTTCAAACTAGCAAATAAGCATACATTCTTAACTAGATATTACACTTGTTGTCAAAATATTAGCTTTGATAAAATGACGTAGGTCTGGCGGCTCTGGGATCTCACTCTATTAGTTCTTACGTTTTCCAGGAAATTTTACTTTTACTTTGATTTCCAGTATTAAGAGCGTGAACTTGGTTTACGAAATTGATTTCAATATTTCATTTTAACGTGTTATTAATTACCCTGTACAGATATTTACTTTGCAATTTTCAGTATATCTGGTCTCTTACGAGACCCGTAGAGAATGCTTGAAGTCTAATTCAGTTGGACATATATAATGTATATTAGATACAAATTTTTATGACTTTATTTTGTAGCATTTGAACCTTATTAAACAATGTTACACCACAGGTACCCCAAAGTGGTATCAAATACATAAAAATCGATAGAAAATAGGTATTGTACACCTGATGAGTGATTCAGGTACTCCCTGCATCTATATAGTGCCCTGACCATTGGCACAATTTTTTTTCTATATGTTCAATATGATAACTCCAGCTTAATCGGTCATCTATAACTAACCCCCGATATTTTGCACTATGTACTCTTTCCACCACCTCACCACCGACCTCGATGTGTAGATCTATGCAATTCATATTTTTTTTGTGTAAAAGCCATGTATGTTGTTTTTTTTTTTTTGTATTAATTTGCAGTTTATTTTTCATCAGCCATGAATGATACAGTTTAAGGTCATTATTAACTGCTGCTTGTACGTTTAGTAGATCTTTACCCTGAACCCTGATATATTAAAACTGTGTCGCTTGCAAACGTGAAATATCTGCCTGCAAGCCCTGCGACTTGCAGGCTTCTTACTGTAGGGAGTAAAGTAAGGGCCCCAGGACAGATCCCACAATTTGTATTTTCGATGCTACTTCGAGCACCATGTACATAGGTAAATGTGCTTGGCCTAACAGGTATGTTTCTAATAGTTTTAGGGCATTCCCCCTAATTCCCATTCTCTCCAGTTTGTTTAAAAGGATCGTGTGATCCACCACATCAAATGACACGTAAATTTATCAGAACTGCTACAACATAATTTTTTTCATCGAGTGTGGAGGAGACGTAGTTGGCAAAGTCCATTGTACCACTTAATGTACTACTCTGGTCTTGAAAACCATATTGGTAATCGTCATATTGCACATATTTCCGTATAAAGTTAACCATACGTTTTTTAATCAATAGCATATTTTTGACAGTGTTGATATGACCAATATCAGTCGATAGTTATCAATTTTATTTGTTGCTCCTGACTTATGCAGAGGAATTACCTTGCTGATTTTGAGGATATCCTTCAGAGAAGGTTTTATTTATTAAATTAACTAGAATTGGTATTAAACATTTTTAGTGTTAGAATATTTTTGGTGTTTATATTATCTTGGCCAGCTGCAGATTGCTTGATTAGCTCATTTATTATTTCCAAGACCTCATGGGCATTTGTGTTACTTAGGTACATTGAATTGTTGACCGTTATTTCCTGAAAATCAGCTGGGTTCTGTCCTTGCATGTTAGCCATATTATCAACAATGGATTTTCTTATATTGACAAAGTAGTTATTTAGAAGTTCTACTATTTCTTTCTTGTTATTAATTAACTGTCCCTGGTGCTCAATAGATCCTATGTCTCTATCTTTGTCAGATTTGCCTTTTACTAAGTTATTTATAAACCAGTTTTTTAGGATTAGTACCAGCTTGCTTCAATTTTTCTGCAAAAAATTCCTGTTTTAGTTGTTTACGTTTTTCATCCACAATATTTTTTTGATTTGAGAATTGCCTAGCTAATTCTAGATTAAAAGGACTTTTTTTCATTTTACCATACAATTTGTCACGTTTTTTCATAAGATCCAAAAATTCATAATTTATCCAGTTGTTATTTTCCCGATATTTTAAAGAATAGCTATGAGTAGCTTCATTTTTACTAGTTTAAATGATATCAAATCCTCAAATGACTTTATATCTTGACTATCTACTTGACATTGAAATTTAACGTTTAAACAATCCTTGGTTTAGTATAGAGTCAGTATATCTAGTTTTTTTATTCAATTTGGGTTTTTTATTTGTCACTAAATCTATTGTCATAATTTTATGGTCAGAAATATTGATGTCACTAAATTTAATGTCGCATTCAGTTTTTTTGTTAGAGAGTACGTGATCTATAATCGATAGAGTCCGCCGTTACACAAGTTGCATTTTGTTCATCAATTTTATTACATATTTTAAATCCATTCAGCGTTATCATGTTTCTGTAAGCATTGACCTCCGGGAGGTTTCTTTTTAATAGATTTACATTTAAATCTCCAATGTGGATTGTCTTAGCTTTAGCTTCACCTAAAATTACATCTAGTTCCATCAAGAACTCCTTACTGGCATATGACGGTGGTCTATATACACCACATGTCCTAAGATTTTCTTCCTTGAGGTCAATGCTTACCAGGTTATACTTTTTATCATCCCCTTAGAGTTCATTTACATTGTATCTCAAATTATCTTTTATATGGATGGATGTTCCACCCCCTCTTGAATCCCTGCAGGAGTGTATTCCCTTGTACCCATTTATGACAAAATGATTGGTTTCATTTTTATAGTACCATGTCTCCGTTAACACTAGAATATCAGTTTATTTGTTTCACATAACAGCATATCTCACCGTGTTTATTACGTGCACTTTGGGCATTCATGTACATAATACTCAGTTTCCCTGGCTTGTCACGCTGGTCTGTAAGTTTTTTAGATTGTTCTCTTCCTTTATCTTTTGCACTTTACTGTCGTCACTTTTTTCTACGGAATATATCTCCTTCCGAAAACCACACGTACTTGTAATTGTTTTCCTTTTTGTATTTTCTTGTCAACATGAACAAGTTACACAATTAATTCAGAGAAAATGAATTGTTAAAAATATTTTGCTCATTATCAATATCAAAAGGTACTCAAAAACCAAAAAGTTAGATATCCTCAACAAAATAGATTGGAGTAAAAATTCATTTTCCAGCGAGAATTAATAAAAACTTCTCTTGGAAATACCAATCAAGGCTATCAGCCCCTTTTTTAAATTTTATTGTAGTAATGAAATGTAACTAAATTCATATTTTTTTTTTTAAAGAAACGGCCACCTAAAACAAATGAGATTGATGCTGAACTTGAAGAATGGAAAAGGTCGAAACAACTCATAAAGCCCAAAGATCAACTGGAATTAACTGATGCTGTAAGTCTTATTCAGTTGTGTGTTTGGAGAACAAAGAAATTGAGTGCTTTAACCCAAATGTTATGACACGAAAATGTTTCTGAAGAGGTTTAAAAATAATTCAGTATGTTGGTGCTAATAGGTGCAGTTCGAAATGTTCATTATGTTCTTTTATTGGATTTTTAAGAAAAAAATTTCATTTTAACTTTGATATACAAATTGATCATAATTGAAGTAGGATTCAGAGAGAGGTAATTTGCCTATCGTCAATAACTTTAGAAAATCTCCAGTGGGCAATGGTAGGAGATTATCCCTTAAAATATTCCTGCATACCCCACGCAACAAGATCATGTGTAATGCATATACACTGCATATCCATTCTGTGGATGATGGATTACGTACATCTAAAATACATAAAATGGATATGAAATTAACATTCCTTTCATATACATTTGTCATCGACTTTCAAATCCATTTTATATCCGTTAAGTATATATAAACATATGCAATGTACGTTCAATGGATGTGACACATACATCATATACATAATCGTATATTTTATGGTTATATACATTACATATCCTGAATATCTAAAGCCCTTATCAGACTATGCCACTCCATCGCCGCGACAAAATTGTTGCGATTATATCGCTAATATATCCCGCATTACTATAACACCTTGGTATTCAGTCACTGCAATTCTTAGTTATTAACTGTCATTACCAACATTAATACTTAAAGTTACTGCAATACAAATTTTTATATTTATTTCGTTGCCGCAACTGAGTCGAGGCAACTAAATTGCATAGTCTGATAAGGGCCTAATGGATATGAAATTTACATATAATTTTGTAGCCTAATCCAACGAAAGCAAATACATAAATATAGATTCTATTTTAATCTCATTGTTGTCTAAGCTAAATTTGGTACTACAACAAGAGAAACGATAATTGCTTGCAACTACCGATTTCTAACTGTGGGCTACCGCCAGTACCATCAGAGCAGGTCACAAGAAAAATTCTGCCAGATGATGTCGGGGTGAAAAATTTATATTGTAGACTGCTGATGGGCATGGATACTCATAGACCAGTAGTAAGACAAAGTCAGCGACTTATACGCAAATCCATCTATCAACATTTATTACAAACTTAAAAAGGGCGACACAGCGTAATGCCATAAACTCGTAGCACATAACGTAACATATAAGTGGTCTACGAATGATCAATATGCATATTAAATAAACATATTATCTAAATGTCCAATTTTGTTGAAAATAACTTCCATAATGTATTCTGAAATAGTCTAATAAAAATATTTCCTGCATTAAAAATAGTCTCAGGCACTTTTTGTCAAATCTTATCAAAATGAACTCAAGCCCTTTCTAGGCAACACATTTTCATGCGACATTTTCGATAGTTTTTAATGCACTTAATATATTACTACAGAAAATTTCAAAAAATGCTATTGTAAAATACATATAAAAACCTACATTTTAAAAAATAAATTATGCACCTACAAATTTCGAAGCCTTTTTTAATTTTTAGCATGGCTTCGTCAATTTTCGTTAAAATTTATGCATTATTAACTATATTTCTTAAATTATCCAAAAAATTCAATTTTTAGTGGTTTTTTTTCTCTTACAAATTAACAAATTGTCAAAAAGTTTTTTCATAGATCTAGTTTTATTAAAAATATTATTATGGACAATTTGGCATTTTTATTTTTGTGATGCGTTTACTAGGATCAGGAGATAATAAGGAAAATAGCAGAAAACCTTAATGTTGAAACAAAAATTGTTTAAATTTTACAAGAAGGAATGGACCGATTTATCCCAAAATTTCTCAAAGCACTTGTCATTATACCTACAACAAACTAAAACATTAAAATTGCTGTAGCCAGAGAATTCCTTATTCATCTTTTTTGTAGCTTAATTTGACCCTACTAATATATATCATATTTTTTTTTTAATAATGTATTTTAACCAGCCATGGTAGTAAATGGAGTCAAACGCTGCCTGCTGTGCTCTTGTTTAAAAACAAAATGTAGAAAAGTTTGCGTTTTAAACAACTACTGAGACCTAGTGACAGAAAGAGTCATATTTGGGTTATTGCATCTTCATAATTGTATCCAGTTAATAAAATTGCAAATATAATCATTATCTTTAAATAATTTACTGTAGGAACTTAAAGAACTTATTGCTAGAGTATTGGAAACTGTCGATCCACAAAAGCCTGATAGTCTTGTAGAATTCAGTCATGCCCAAGGAGAATTTGTGCCGTTACCGCCTCCCGGCAATATGGTGTTGGTATATAAGACAAAAGGAACTCTTCTACATATCGATACCCCAGAAGCACATCAGCAACTTCTTGAGGAGGGGATTGATCGTAAGTTAACATCATTATCCGTTAAAGAAAATACTATGTATTAACAATGTTATTAGCTTTGTTCGTGGAGACAATTTATGTTAATTTTATGTACTCCACAAATGCGTGGTTGGAAATTAAATTCAAATTAGTTTGCATTTGTTTAATTTAAAATTAGGTGTGTAGATGGTGCGTATGAAATAACATTAACATAAGGTAGAGAACCAAATTTATCTTGTAACAATAAATTTTCAAAATTACAAAACCAAAAGTCCTTAAAACAGGGAAATTTAGTTCATAAAAAAATAAGATTCGGCGAGTAACTATCTGACAGATAAGATAACCGGAGCTTGCTATCTGCAGGATAACTTGTATGCGTACCTTCATTCAAAATATATCCTCGGTTATCTCTCCGATAGATATGACTTTAGATACTTCCCAAAGTAAATGTTGAAATGTTGCCAACTTAAGACACTGTAAAGTAATAGCGGGTTTATACGTGCATGGATTTAGTGGCACCAGTAGATACTGGCACGCCAGTAAAAAAATATTGCACGTGTAAACAGTTACTGGCAAGCATGCATCAATGCATGCAAGGTCAAGACTAGCGCGCCAGTTCTCGCCAGTAACTGTTTATACGTGCAATATTTTTTTACTGGCGTGCCCACTATCTACTGATACCACTAAATCCATGCACGTATAAACCCGCTATAAGGACATTTTATGCTTCAGATAGATATACTACTACTACTACTACTGTGGTTTGTTACTGGTTAATGACATCTGCGTCATTTTCACGATTGTTTATCATATTATTTGAAATAGTCGTGCATCATATAACTAACATAACCTGAAATTTAAGTTCTTTGCATTTTTAGCTTGTAAAAAGTTGGTTAGAAGATAAATTAGCAATTCTGTCAATCACAGCGGAACCACGTGAGCACGGCTATTTTTATCCGTTAGATAAAGCCGTTATCCGAAGGTCTAGATGTCGGATAGGTTATTCTATGGATAAAGCATAATTATTTGGTGAAAATACCAATTTTTTGCTTATCTCCGGAGCAGGGTGTATTAAATAGGTGATGCGACGACAGAGCTGGGCAAATACTTTGAAAAAGTATTTAAATATTAAATACTAAATACTTTCAGAAAATTGAAAGTATTTAAATATTAAGTATTTTCAAAAGATAAAAGTATTTAAATAATAAATAACAAAAGTAGTTAAATAGTTTGAACTTAGTATTTAAATACTTTCTGAATATTTAAATATTTTTATAACACTGAAATATTTTGAAGCATAGTTAAGTGTAACAATAGCCTTTAATGGCTAAACTTCGCCAAATTGTATTTTCTATTTTTGTAGAACTCAATAAAGACTTATTATTATCATTATTATTATTATATTAAATACTATTTGACTATTTGAGGTGTCAAAATTTTAGGTTTCATGACTTTTATGAACTTCTACAACACTATTTTAAAACCTCTATACTTAATCAGTTCTAGTTGGGTATTGGACTTTACTTATCTGTAGACCTTTGCATCTTCTGCAGATACCCAAAAAAAGTGCAGAGACTATGGCACTATTCTGTACAACTGTTCTCTGTCACAATCACAAAACATATAGATTAACAGTTGACACTTACTGACTACTGTCTATGTCTGCTCTCAACCAACTTTCTGGAAATTAAGACGTGAATGACTGAAGATTGAATGATGCAATGTATTTAATAACTACAGAGTATAGTACATACATGTCTTGATTCTTCACGAGTATCCAGGGCCGTACCGAAGCCTACTACTATGTACAATGTACAGGGTGCTCTAACCAAGACGGAACAAGGCCATTTTTCCGGCGATAGAAATGTTTATAACAAAAACTAAAATTACCATTTGATGTATTTTTTCCGCCGAATCCAAAAGTTATAATATCATGATTCAGACTTCACGTAGCTGAAGAAATTCTCTGAATTTTCCAGGTTTTCCATTAGAAACAAAAATGTTTTTCAATGACAAATAATAATAATTATTAATATGTTAAAGGTGATTTTAGATAATCTAATAATTTTTACTTTAATTTTCGATTTTATAAAAAAAAATAATTTGTTTTATAAAATCGTCATTAAGAGAATGAATATTAAAAATAATTTATAATAACAGTAGGAATTCGTAAGTAGTTTATTGTTTTTCATATTGTGACTCAAAATTCCATGATTTTTGCGAAATATTTAAAATTCACTGAGATTTCCATAATTTTCTTAGGATTTTTAAAATTCCGCGAATTTTCCACGCTCTTCAGGTTTTCCATATGAGCCCGAACCCTGTATTTTTGTGTCATAAATCTTATGTTTTCAATTTATTTGTTTTCGTTTATGATAATTTTTGGTTACTGCGGAAAAAAATATATCGAATGGCTTTTTTGGTTTTCGACATAACATTTGTATCGTTTGAAAAATGACCTTGTTCAATCTTTGTTGGATCATCATGCATGTACCTAAACCTAATACTTACTACTTAAAAGAAATTTAAAAAATCCTTGGTTTAATAAAATTAAAAAATAAGAATTGTTAAACAAAAATAGGTCTTTGATCATATTAAAAATAAAAGAAATAATTAGCCTAAATAAAGTAAAGAAAAAGAATAATAATAATAATAATAATAATAATAAACTTTATTGTCCAAAAGACCATACAGTAACATAGTGGGGACACGTCAAAATGATAGACCAAAATCGTCAATACAATAAAAAATTATTACAGTAGGTGGAAACAGGAAAAAGTTCCGTAAATACCAAGTTAAACTTTGTTGTCTAATATCACAATAACTAATAGGTACCCAAGTAGCACCTTAAGTCAGAATTACGTAATGTAGCCCTCGTTTTGGTCCCGTTTTCCCGTTTAACCTAACCTAATTGACTTAAAATTTACGTAAAATATAAGTAAATGGGGAATGAGACGACATCATGAATACCTCTTAAATAAGGCTGCTCAGTTATAATGACCTATTGGTTATAAAACATATTTCCCTGAACAGGTAATTTAAACGTAAAAATTTTGTTTAATTGTGGTCGTTAATAGGTAATATTTACCAAACCAGTTATCCTCTTTCAACTGCAATCTTTCTTTCTCAGAAATAATTAATAAGATTTTATTTACAACAATAATGATTTAGTTATAAGTCACGAGGCATAAACAGCAAAGACATAATTAGAAACCATCAGACATCTCTATTATGATGATGGAGTAGGAGTGCATCATATAATGTCATACGTAGTTGTGAGATAATGTGTCCACTTCCCCTCTGTGCGTGTTTTTTACTGCCAATCAATTTTCATTGTAAATATATCCATTCTATCTCTGGATATTAAAGGGGCCTCAAGTATTTTACGTTTTTAAAGAAAACAAATTTTTTTAGCTTAAATGTATTTTAAAAATATTTGTAAAAGCTTATTCAATTGCCCGGCAGGACTTTCCTGGAGCATAAAATATTATAATATTGTACGTTGTATCTGTTAAATAACCTTATATTAATGATTTTTTTCAATTAAATACTCATCAAAATTTCATTGTAAAATGGCCTCTTACAGCTGGTTGAAAAATATGGCGAACATAGTGCCATGCGACTTCGAAGTATTCTCTCCCAATATTTTAGGCCTCATTGACGTTTTTCCTTGAGACGAAGTGTTAAAACTTATATTATTTAACTTAAAGTTAAATGGGACCAATATAGGTTAAAATAATTTTGTAGCCTTCAAAATTTTAAAGTCTTTAAAGTTCATGCAGAACTAAATTGGTCATATTTCCCAAATTAGGTTAGAGAAGGCGGTAAATTGAGTGACGTCACTTCTGTTTCTAACACCAAACTTCTTTGACTGCAATTGTTGTTTTGTGAGTTTGTGGTTTATTCCTTCAATTGTATTTGTCAATAAAAATGAATGTGTTTTGTTCTGAATGTGAGAAAGTATTCTCCAGCCAGTCAGCATTAAATCGGCACAACAGAATTGTGTATAAATAAACAAATCCGACGTATTTATATCAAATCTATGGTGCCCAAAAGATACCTGTGCTTAGAGTGCAAATTGTGTTTTAACTTTAATAACGACTTGCGTTTGCATTTGATAGAAAAACATGATCACATCACGGATTCGGTGAATTTGGAATTTAAAAATATTTCAGGTAAAATAATTAATCTTTTGTTAGTTGGTTAATTTAATACTTTATTTTTTATTTTAATAAATGTATTAACAGAAAACACATCATATGAAACTTGTTTTTTAATTCTTAATTACTTCCCCATCTATCAACTTAAATTTGTTCGTAGGTATAGGTTTAAACCTTCTATAGGGCCATAAACCATTTTTACAACTTCTCTTCAGTGAGTACATTCAGGAACACTGAATACAATCCAAATAAAGTCACTCAGGTTACACTACTAACACTACTGAACTTCACTTAGCTTTTCATTCTGCAAACTATAAGTACTGAAATCTAGAGAAAAAAAATAGTTATATTGTACTAAACTCTCTGAAAGATTAACAACTGTTTTACCTGATATAATGTAGTCATTATTTCGAATGCAAACAAGTCGGTAATAGAAAAGTTGAAATACAATTACAAGTATATTTAAGTACACCGCATATTCGATATAATTATAATTATGTCCTATTTGCTTATGCACTTTTCATTTGTGCCGACTAAAGGTTGACTGGCTGTAGAATACTTTCTCGCATTTAAAACAAAACACCTCCAATTTTAATTTTAAAAACACGAAAACAGAAAACCCAAACAACAACAAAATAAATTGCTACAAATTGCTACAAATTAGGACATTATCCCACTAATAAAGTACAGTTGACACTGGGAAGGTCATCAACATAAAACTATCCTTTGAAGTAATTTAGACAATGCAAACGTAATTTTGCTTTCCAGGGAAGGGACCTAATTCTATTTTTTAAGTAAAAATAACTTTCAGGACATTTTATGAAGTAATATTTGCCTTTAGGTTAAATGCATATGCTAGGTTAGTGAAGAAATAAAATTAGGGTAAATTTTACCAAAAATTGGAACAAGTTGTGACCATGAGGTTAAAGTTATAACCTAAGTCTGACTACAAGGACAAGACAAAACTCAGGTTATACTTACGTAAAAAATTGGTAAAATTTCCCTGTTTTTATTTAGATAAAAGACAGCGACTCCAAAGTTAATAATTTAGTCTAAAATTATATTTTTTTCTTACACATAGACCTCAATATGCACTTTAACTTTAGAGTTAAATTTTAAGGAACAGTAACGTAAATATTTCTTGTAAATTACACTAAAGTCAATGTGACTTTATCAGACATTTCATAAGAAAATATTACCTAAATATTGCTTACTAAATTACTATTAAGTCCATATACCTTCAAAGTTGAAAGCAATGGTTGCAATTACGTTATATCAACTATCTTAGGTTAATGTGGCTTTAAACTGGTAAAATAAACTAATTGTGCTGCTTGGGTATGTATACCTGATAATATTATATTAGATCAGTAGTAGAAACATAGATTCTATTTAAAAATCATTGCTAATTAATTCTAGTATTTCTAATAAATGAATTTATGTATAATAAATTAATATTAAAAATGGGGATTCCGTGTCGTGTAAGGGAAGCTTTGCTTCCCTAGCTTCAATGGAAAGCACACTACTGATAAAATAAAATATTTACAATCGCTTAATAATAATTATTGTGTTAATTTCGCGATTGTGGGAGTAAAATTCAAATTATATATTTGTATGTGATGATTAGTTAGATTAGTTAGATTTTGCCAACGACAACCGCGTTTGGGGGGGGGAGACTCCACCCCCTTGAGCCCGGCCCTGCGATTATCTGCCTGTCTCCCTGATGTATTGGATTATATATTTTGTTGTATTTATTTAAATACTTTTGAGATTCAAATACTTAGAGGGTATTCAAATATTTCTGAAAGTATTTAAATACTTTCAGAAAAGGATTTAAATACTTTCTGGAAAGTATTTAAATACTTCCCAGTTATTTAAATACTTTAAGTATTTATAAATACTTTTAGGATCATTTTAATAAATACTAAGTAGTAAATATTTCAGATAAGTATTTGCAAGAATAAATACAAATATTTGCTGCAAGAAGTATTTAAATACTCGGTATTTAAATACTTTCTAGTATTTAAATACTTATGAGGTATTTGTAAATACATATTTGCCCAGCTCTGTGCGACGACAACCCTCACAGTGGTTTCATAACTGCTTACTTTGTACATAATGTAACAGATGGCAGGACCAATAAGTTCTCTCATTACTTACGCATAGATAGATAATTTTACAGGTTCTGTGCATACGTGCATACAGTGTTGCATACATTCCCGGCTTTTTGTTTTTGTTTAGTGAAACAAGAGTCCAGTGACATCTGACACTACGTAGCTAAATTAAAACATTGAAAGAATATATGCAACACTACATGCAGCATTGCACGTGTCGCCACAACTTACCTCAAAAATATATATTTCTTAAGATTTACAAATATTACGTAGCTATTATTAAAATTTCTTCCTGGTTCCTGTACTTTCAACCAAAATCAAGTTCAACGTAATGTGTATGAAGTTTTAAATAGTTTGTCACGATAAAATAAGACACTTAGGTTAGGAATCTAACCTATAATTAGCAGTCTATTTTTATTAATCAACAATATTGAAAAATTATTTGCGTGAATTTTTAAATATTTGCTTGGAGCCAGTATGGCTCCAAGCTAAAAATGCGTATAGAAACATTAAAAATGAGAATAAACGAAAAAAAAACGTAAAATTTGAGGTTATGTTAGTTATACGATGCACATGCCCAGGTAATTGTAGGACCTTATTGCTCGCGCCATCTACTAAAGTAAATAGAAACCATGCACTTATGAAGCCATTATTATTATAATAGGAAAGTGCGGTACGTCGGACCACCTATTTAATACACTGTGCTCCAGAGTAAACCCTACTCTGGAGATTAAACATCACTGTCTATAGATGAAAGTACCAGGCCTAAGAACGTCTTTTTATACTCGCGTGTCCCGGAAATCCCGACTGCTATTTCCCTCGAATGGAACCTATAAAAACTGACATAATTCCCGGGATTCCCAGGACAGAAACACTACTTTTGATCGACGTCATAAACTACCACTGTGCAAAGTTTCAGCTCCCGGGAGTGAAACCCAAATTACATATAAAAAGTGATATATTATGGAGATTTCAGGATTCTCTGATAACGTGCCTAACACTACAACTTAAAAATTCAAAACGATGGATATGTTCGTTTACAATGTTTTAAAAAAATGGTGTACTTATACTTTTTTATACCGCCCATGTAATCGACTGTCCCCTCCGCCCCAAATAGCTGGCAATGCCACTGATCAGTAATGAAGTAACAGAATCTCCCATCTACATCCAACGAGCAAATTTGTTTCATAATTTAAACGTTATACGATTATCTTGTTTTATTGTTATTTTATTAATGCTTCTAAAATGTTAACTGATTATATTATAGTTGCAGAAAACACTCTCTGGGCATCAAAACGTTTTTACAGTAAAATTATAAAATATCTTATAAAGCAGTTAAGAAATTTTAGAAACGTTTCCGTGACTAAGCTATAAAACATTTCAGCTTATAAATTTAAATAATTTTATAGCGCTCTTTTAGTAATGTTCGGCAATATTTTCAGCACCGTTATAAATATCAATATTAAAAATATTTTATAATTGTTCCTATTATCTTATAAAACTGTTATATTAAAGCACTATTTGGGAGAGTTCTGCTACTGAAAGTAAATTCTTGTTCCAGAGTATACTACATATTATTTATTTTAATATATAGCGTTGCAATCTACTGCAATATGGCAACGGCAATGAAGCAGATACAAAATAAAATTTTATGAAAGTTTTTTGATCGGAGGCACAAATTTTACGTAAAAAAAGCTTTAGCCAATTTGACCAAATATTTTTAGATCCAACGCCTTCGCCAAAATTTCTCAAACTCTATTTTTTTTTCTACGCTTTTTTTATTAAAACAAAAAATCTTTTTAGTGCAAAATATTCTAAAGGAATATTAGAAAGCTTCACAATATAAAATGTATGAAACAAAATCATGAATACGGAAATTTTTTAACTTCACCGCTTGTACATTTTTTGAGTTGTATCTCGGAAACTAGATGTGGGATCGAGTTGGGCCCATGAGAACTCTTAATCACAAAGTCAAAATCTACAACAATTACCAATTTTAGTAGCTTAAACTGAATTAAGAAGAAACCTATAAGCTACTTTTAGCCTTTCGTTAGTAATTCAAAAGTTACTAATGTTGATAAATAGCAAATTAAAAACGTACTAAACTAATAGTGTACCAGCACCCAGCATGTAATTAAAAGGTGCGCATATTTATTAAAAAAGTGAAAGTTTTCCCAATTTTAGTAGCTTGAACCTTCTTAAGATGAAGAAACTCTAAGTTATTTTTAATCTCTAATTACTAATTTTAAGTTGCAAATGTAAATAATTATTATAGACCTTCTAGTCTGGGAGGTAGCGTCAAATCTAATTACATCATTTCAACAAAGCTCATTTTTTCGGTATAGGTTGTTTTTTCATTGCTTGTCGAAGAATCGGGTGTCAGCTACTTCAATCCAACAAAGCTACAAAACTATAAATAGTTTATTTATGTAATATAAATGAAAAAAAAAAAATGTGTCAGCTGGACGCTGCGGTACACTTAAAAGACCTAGCTGACTTATCATATATATGAATTTCAGCTATGTTGAAATAATGAATTTTTACGTGTTTTTCATACATATTGGCTAGGACAGCTGACAACCTTCGCCCCCTACCCTATGCAGCTGACATTTTTTTTTCATTTATATTACATAAATAAACTATTTATAGTTTTGTAGCTTTGTTGGATTCTTTTCCAAATGCGCAGCCTCCCAAGCTCTCAATCACCACGGTCGCGCCAGCTGATACTTATTTTAGTTGTTTTTCGAATGAAAGCTAACATTTAAAAAACAAAGAAGTCGTGTTGAAATGATGCATAAAATATTGACGCCATCTCCCAGACTATTCCTATAACCTATCAACAAAAAAGTCCAATAGATCAACCTTTCTGTATAGTACACAGCCTACTAACTAACATAACCTAACCTAATTTCTTATATTTATTTTTTCTTTAATTTATGAGTGAAATTTTATTATCGTATCCCCACGAGCTTTAATTAATTACCGGACATTTTTCAAGCACTAGAGAGATTACTAGTGAAAATTTTCATAAAATGAGCAAGGGTAGGGTGTTGAAATGAAAACTTAACATACAATTTAACGGTAATAGTTACAATATAGTTTTTATCAAAATGTTTGTGATTCTGGCTACAGTTATTTTTCATCACTTTTAAGTTATAACAAAAATACAGAACAACCCTTTTTTGAAAAAAAAAAAATTCATTTAGATGCTTTGTAGGAATCTCAAAATACTTTTACATTAATTTATGAGCAGAACTTAAAAATTTGAAGTTTTCTACACAAAAAAGTCTCTTGTGTTTTTTCTCTAAAATTATCAGTTTTTGAGTAAATCTTATCTGTACTTTATTCGGGAATAGTTTTTTATGAATATTTTAGCAGAACAGAAAAAACAATGACAGTAAAACAAAATTTGATTATATTTTATTTTTTATTAGACAACAATGAATTAGATTAAAGTAAGGTAAATTACAAATTACTAGAGTTGTTCAAAGTGCATTCCGCCAGCATCAACACATTTTTGACATCTGTGCAGTACAGAGTGTGTAGTTTTACGAATGAAATCAGGATTAGCCCGCAAATTTTCACATTCTTCGAGAATTCTTTCTTTCTCTTGTGTTTACAGGGTTTGCGTAGACTTTGTCCTTTAAATAGCCCCAGACAAAAAAATCAACTGGAGTTAAATCCGGTGAACGGGGTGGCCAGGCTCTTGCACCTAATCAACCGATCCACCGTTCAGGATAATTATTGTTTACCCACAAACGGTTCTCAACAGCAAAATGTGCAGGAGCTCCGTCCATTTGAAACCGGCAGTAATTTCTTAAATTAAGAGGATTATCCTCGAGATATTGAAAAAAATGGTTATTTAAAAAATCATTAAATAATGGTCTATTTAAACGGGGAGGAAGGATGTGGGGCCCACAAAAAGTCCCGTTTATAACACCACACCATACATTAACGGTAAACTCCTGTTGAAATGTCCTAAGGCGAATTATATGAGGATTCCGATGAGCCTAGATTCTTAAATTATTAAAATTAACCGATCCATTATGGTTAAAGGTAGCTTCATCAGTCCAAATGATTTTACTTCCGAAATCGGGATCTTGTTCCATGGCATTTATAAACCAATTACAAAAATTGATACGCCTTTCGGGATCACCTGGTTGAAGGATTTGGAGTGGCTGCATTCGAAAAGCTTTTCTGTGGTCTTTTTCAGAATCTGAAAAACTTTGTTTTTGGAAACATGCACAGCTTGCGCACGCAGCTGTTGGACCGCTCTTCTGATACTTAATTTATTATTATTGTTAAATTTGGCCAAAATTATGTTTTTAAATCGCCCATTTCGCTGTTATTCATTTCTTGGACCTCTTTTAAGTCCAACATTTCTAAATTCTAGGTGGATTCGAATAAAAACATCTTTAGATGGTTTCCTTCTATTAGGAAATCGTCTGCGATATTCGCATACCGCAGCATTCGCGTTTCCATTACAATATCCATAAATAAAATGAATATCCGCGTACTCCATATTACTAAACATGACCATTTTTTACTTTTCAGTAGAACACTTTTTCCAAAAGGAAATAATAAAATTACAGAACAATGAACTACAGAAAACACAAAAACAACGTTATTATTGTCATTCTGGCATTGCATGCTAGATTATTTTTCATTTGTTACAAACATTACAATCATAGCACACTCCTGCATACCAGGAATGCTGGTAATAACGGTTACTAATTAATAAAGTTCCAATAAGATTTACTCAAAAACTGATAATTTTAAAGAAAAAACACGAGACTTTTTTTGTGTGGAAAAAAAATTTTTAAGCTCTGCTCATAAATTAATGTAAAAGTGTCACACAATAAAGTTGGGGCTAAATTATACCTAGGCCCCTTTCATCCGCTCCTGAATGATTTTTGTACATAGTTGTCATTTTGTCTTAAAAAGCATAAAAAGTTAAATTCCTGTGTAAATTATCATTTGTTTATCTTTAGATGTTTCGAAAATATTCATAAAAAAACATTTTCAAGAGAATTACTGTATCTCGGAAACTAAGCACTTCCCGACCCATGTTTATAGGAACTTTTTTTCCTATTTTGAAAAGTTGTATTGCTTAGTGAAGTTTGGCCTATGCAATTCCGGACACCCTGTATGTGTACGACTCTTTGAATACATTTAAGAAATCTTTTATTTTATTGGCATTTTATAGCAATAATAACAAACAGTGAAGTATGTACTTTATAACGCAATTAAATGAAGCTTCAATAAAACTGTTTTATAGTGGCGGTACCGAATTTTCTTAGAGCCCACGGAAATGTTTATATAGTTATTTTGTAATGGTTGCAATAGCTTGACAAAATATCAACAGCGACTGAATTATTTTATGATGGTGCCAATTTTACATTTATAGCTGTCGTAATAACGTTTTTAAAGTGTTTCTGAGAGAAATGTTTTATAAAATTTGTATCGGAAACATTTCTACAGCTTTTATAAAATACTACATTGCTAGTTGGGCATCTACCCCAGATATATGGCAGCATATTTTTCTTGGTGTACACTGTAAACCAAGTGAAGTGCAACTGTCGATAGGAGGTTATGTTACTTCATCAGCTATTTTCTTTTATGCATATTTACCTTACAATTAATTCATCGAATTAATCTCTTGAAGTTCAGGAGAATTCCTGAATGGTACCTATATAGAATTACAAATAATACACCATTAAATTTTTAGCTGCCACCCTTGAAGTATCTGATACTGAAGAGCCAGAAATTATAGCAGAACCTGAGGTTGTTGAACCAGAACCTGTAGTTGAACCAGAACCTGTAGAAGAGGAGCCAAAAGGAGAAGATGATGAGGAAACAGAGACAACAAAAAAAACTGAAGAGAAACCCGAGGAGCCGGATGATGAAGGTGAAGGGGAAGGAGAGGGTGAAGGGGAACAAATACCTGCTACTAAGGCACCAACAAAGACAGGAGGGAGACCCAGGAAGTTGACAAATTCATTTAATTTTTGCGAAAGGGCAGCTATGACATACAACAATCCAACAAGAGTAAGAAAGCTTTTATAATTTTTTTAATGTTACCTTTAAGAATGCAAAAGATTAAATTTATATATTTCCTATACAGGAACGTAAGGTTCCCATTATTTACTTCATCAGATATGATAAAAGTTCTCGAAATGTGATTTTTACAGTCAGAAATTCTTAAACTGTAAGTTCATCACGGCAACAGGCATCAGCCAATCCGAAAATGGCTACGAGTTTTATTATCAAATACACTTCATCTGGTGCCTTGCTTTTTTGGGTCTAAATCTCACATTTTGTCTCGTGATAAGTTACTTTAAAAAATTTACTTATATCTAGATTATTTCTGATTTTTATAATGCTCTTTAGCATAGTAGTCCAATCAATGAATGCCCAAAAGGGGATTGTAGAGAACATTTTGGAGGGGAGAATTTTTCTCTTCAGGGATGTGTTGGGGGTAGTCAGGAGGTAAACATACTAAAAGTCCCCGCACCTAGCCCCGCCGCTTCAGGGGGGAGGGGGGTGGAAAGGTTCCTTTTTTCGATTCTTCGCTTAAAACTCGGAAACGATGCATCGTATGGGAAAAGGTAATCTATGCAAAATTAAACGTAATTAAATTTTCCACAAGAATGTTTATATTCATTTCCTTCCTATGTGTTATAGTTTACGAGATGTTCGCCAGCGAAAATCGATAATTAATAAAAAAAATCAATTATGTACCTTGAATATTTCTATCAAAGCGGTTTACCGTGGTCTGCTAATAAATCACAGTCACAAAACAGTCTTTCTTTTACAACACTGGACGTAGTTACTAACGTAATTTTCTGTCGAAATTTATACATTTCCTTAAATATACAGTGTGACTCAGTTAAAATGCAGATACCCTTATAACTTTTTCATTTTGTTTCCGATTTGAATCGAATTTTACTTAAGTATAGAACAAATTAGGATCTACTTATGACCAGAAAATCATTCACCTGCTATAAAGGCAAAGCCACCTGCGGTACCAAAATATGCTGAAAAAAATAAAACATTTTGAATGTTAGAAATTCTAAAAAATGCATCCAATCGGCGCCACAATCGTACATACACCAAAATTTGATTTTGATTATTGATGGGGGATATCTCATACATAAGCTCATCTGGCAAAGGGGGTCCTCAGTTTCCGCAATTTGTGGTGGCTACGTAAAATTCATCGTTCGTAAGATTAAAAATCAATATGATTTTTAATCTTTTTCCTCATATTTTGGTACCGCAGGTAGCTTTGCCTTTATAGTAGGTGAATGATTTTCTGGTCATAAGTAGATCCTAATTTGTTCTATACTTGAGTAAAATTTGATTCAAATCGGAAACAAAATGAAAAAGTTATAAGGGTATCTTCATTTTAAGTGAGTCACACTGTATATTTAAGGAAATGTCTAGACTTCGACAAAATATTACATTAGTAAATACGTCGAGTGTTGTAAAATATAGATTGTTTTATGACTGTGATTTATTAGCAGACCACGGTGAACCGCTTTGATAGAAATATTCAAGGTACACAATTGATTTTTTTTATTAATTATCGATTTTCGCTGGCGAATATCTCGTAAAATATAATACATAGGAAGAAAATGAATATAAACATTCTTGTGGGAAATTTAATTACGTTTAATTTTGCATAGATTACCTTTTTTCGTACGACGCATCGTTTCCGAGTTATAAGCGAAGAATCGAAAAAAGTAACCTTTCCACCCCCCTCTCCTACTGAAGCGGCGGGGCTAGGGGCGGGGACTTTTAGTATGTTTACCTCCTGACTATCCCCAACACATTCCTGAAGAAAAAAATTCCCCCCTCCAAAATGTTCTCTACAACTCTTTCATTGACTGGACTATAGAATATCTTGACCACAATGTAATTGGCTTACATACCTTGTTAAGTTCCAAGAAATAAGCTACTGTTTACACCCTTTTCTTGTCATTAGTTCATAAACATCACGTGCTCCTTTTCATATAGTAAACATGGCGACCAAGTGAGTAAACGTTGAGAGTCTAGCTCTAAATAAGTGAAAATTAGTACCAAGGATTGCTTAAAAAAACTAATAATAGGTGAAGAAGTTGCCCATTAGTTGGTTGTCAAGTTATATTGTGTAAAAGTTTTTGTTGTCTATCGAAAAATGGCAAAAAATATTAAAGAACTTAATACTCGTGTAGATGAACTAGCCGACCAATTTCAACAAGGCATAAATGAAGTGAAAAGCTATTTGATACTTCTACAATGGGGTATACAGCTGGTATATCAAGTCGTGAGGAAAATGAGTTAGGTAAGAGATTTAAAAAATTTGAACATGATATAAATATTAGTCTGAATAAAATAAAAAATGATGTAAAGGAATTTCAAGCTAAACTAGATACGGTAGCCAATAATACCGAAAAACTTGCAATAAATCGTAACAGTAACATGTTACTTATCCATGGAATAAAAGAAGATAATAATAATATGTATGAAATTCTGGCTGCTGATTTCCGGGTCTTCTTCCGCGTAGACTTGGTTGAGTGCTTGATGTTTCGACTATATTGTCATGGTCTTCTTCTGAAGCTTCGAAGAAGACCACGACAAGATGGTCGAAACGTCAAGCACTCAACCATGTCTACGCGGAAGACCCGGAAACCAGCAGCCAGATCACCAGCTCCGCGAAAGCCTTAGCACCAATATATGAAATTGTGCAACATTTAATATTAAGCAAATTAAATATTGATAGTGAAAAACGCGATTTTAGTCACTGTTATCGTCTGGGACAAAAAGTGGCTGGTAAAAAACCGAGGCCTATAGTTGTTGACATCACTCTACGTTTGATGCGTGATTCTGTTTTTTATTCTAAGAAAAAATTAAAAGGTACAAAATTACTCATAACTAAAATGTTGACAACAAAAAACTTAAATGTATATAAAATTATTCGAGAAATAAAATTTACTTACAAAATAGATGTTTTCTACTCAAGCACAATGGGAACACTTCTGATAAATATTATGCAAATTTTGGAGTACCACAAGGATCAAATCTGGGACCACTATTGTTTATATTATTTATTAACGACCTGCCTTCGGTTATCAAATTCTCAAAATGTTTACTTTTTGCAGACGATTTCAAAATTTACAAGAAAATTGAAACAGTTAGAGATTGTGTGGGCCTCCAGAAAGATATTGACAGTATTTATAAATGGAGTTGCAATTTTAAATTACAATTTAATATAAAAAAGTGCTTTATAATAACAATTACTCGGAAAAAGGAGCCCATTGTGTTTGACTACAAGATGGATAACACGAGTTTAAAAAAAACTAACAGCGAAAAGAACTAGGTGTTACGTATGACTGTCATCTGACATTTTCTACGCACATGGAAAACATATCCGCATCGGCAAATCATATATTGGGTTTTATAATGAGACAAACATCCACTTTCACAAGCGTTAGAACAATTACAACCCTGTACTAGGCATTTGTAGGAACCAAACTTGAATTTGCATCAATAATTTGGCAGTCTCAACCTCAAATTTAGTTAAATGCACTTGAAAAAATACAAAATAAACTCCTTAGATATCTATATTATAAAAAATACGATATAAACAACTATCATTTTGTTAGATCTGCTCATTTGCGAATTGAATTTAATATAATGTCTCTTGATATGAGATGTAAGGTAGCAATACTCATGTTTTTATATAAAGTTATAAATAGTTTAATTAATAGTCCGAGCATTTTAGCATTAATACCATTTAATGTACCGTCACGACAAACTCGCTATGCATTAATGTTTAATGTACCAATAGCAATTAACTCGTGCCCATGCTTCGACTGACTAACAACATTAATACTCTTATAGATTTAGATTGGACCCTCTTAAGTATTAAAGCATTGTGACCATACATTTATGTAATTTGTATGTATAATTGTGATACTGTACAATGTATATCGAGTATTATTTTTCTGTATTTTGTGATCAGTAATTTACTTACTCAATTGTTATCTAAAAATACTATCCTTGTAATTAGGCTGATCAGGCCTGTTTGGATAAATAAATAAATATCTGTGCCTAGATTTGGCAAGCAATAAACTGAAATTTTTAATCTTTCCTTTTTCCAAAATATATTCTAGTAGGTCTTCGTCAGAATTATCCATCTGCATATATGTTTCTTTTAATTTAAAAACTAGACTTTAAGTACTTAAAAAAGATGGTACTGTTTGACTTGACGTAGAATAATTTTTTTTAATGTTTTGTTTACTGCATTAAATTTTATTCTGAAATGATGCACACACACATGACAACCATTACCAAAAATCAGTACCTACCTCGTTCGCTTCCAATAAATGCTACTAAAGTTATCGTTAATTTGCGTTTTGCCTACTGTCATATGCATATATGTCCCTCTAGTTTCTACCGAAAACAGCACATAATTTGAATTATAGATGGTGTTGCTATACCCATTGTATATTCTACAAAAAAAAAAAAACTCTAATTAATTATAGGTATCGACAGTGGCTTTCGTTCTAAGGGTCACGTGGAACAAATGTTGTAAAAACCTTTTGTGTCTCTCAAACTTCTTTACTCTAAGTACTTTCAGCTGTAGATAGTGATATTTATTCTGCAGAATAAGCTTTATCCCGGAGATAAGCAAAAAATCGGGATTTTCACCTACAAATAGTAAAATCCACTAAATAAATATGCTTTATTCCTAAAATAACCTATCGGCCACCTAGACCATTGGCTAACGCTTTTCTCTATTTGAAGCATAAAACTTCCTTACTTCACATTAAGTTGGCAACACTTACTTTGGGAAGTGTCTAAATTGTTATCTATCGGATAGTTAACCAAAAGTATATTCTGAATGAAAGTATGCAAGAACTGTGTATTGATATACCCAAAACATCGAATGCAATGTCGATGCATTGCTACATTGATGTTTTACCAACATCGATGATGAAAAAAATTTGTGATGAGCGGGGGGGGGGGGGTGGGGGTGTGAATTTGCAGTTTTATATTATGCACATTAAAGTTTCCACAGTCCCCGACTATTATAGGCTGATAAACCAATGCGGGTATCTTTTTTCTATTGGAAATGTTTACAAGTTTAAAAAATGTTTTAGCCAATCAGAATAATAACACAGGTCAACGAAAAAAAAAGGCTGCGTTTTTGTTCTTTGACATGTTCAAACCGATTCTGATGTTAAATTTAATTCAACAGTTGTTGATGACTGCGCTAAATTCCAAATGAATGTCAAATAAGGTCATCAATGAATTTCTGATGATCAGCAATGTGTTTAATAAAATAATGAACCATAAAAATGATAAATTTATTTATTTTTTACAGAATGAGAATAAGGTTATATACCTACACTAGTACAATTTTATAATACAGTTATTATTTGCTTTGTTACTTTATTCGGAAATATGGAATTTATGATTATTAAATTGAAAAAAATTACTGCCCGATACTTCCTCGTTCGAAGGAAGCCCAACAACTGAGTCTGATAATGAAGAGAATGATTTGTATTATATCCTAAATAAAGAACCACTTCAGTTTTCGGGATACTCTGAAACTGTGGTAGAGTGAAATTACTTAGAGAAGATAACATCGTCATAGAATGCGCAGAGACTGATATCATTACCGCGTGCTCATTACCTAGGTAACGATCCTATTTTTTACAGCTGCATGGGCACTGCCTACTACCATTAATATTTAAATAAAAAATGGATGGCACAGCACTGATATTATGCCAATTGTTATAGGCCAGGGATTCCCAACAGGTGGTCCGCGGACCACCTGTTGAACGATGTCTTGGGGGTCCGCGAAATGTCACTGAGATATTCAATTGTTTTGTATTTTATTTCACTTGCAGTGGTAGATTCTACATAATCTTCATTTTAAGACCGATGAGGGGTCCTTGAAAAAATCTTGTTGGGAATCCCTGTTATAGGCGATGCGCGAAGCAGTGATGTATGTTATCTTCTCTAAGTAATTTCACTCTACCCACATATATACCTTATGGATTTAGATATCATTTTAGAGTCCCACGAACATCCATGTACGGATAGATGGATGCCTGTTGAATGAGTACGACTCATCGATGAATAAATGAACACGCTGTGGTGTAGCTGGATAGCTAGACTTCATCAAACTTAGCAGAACTTCTCAGTATTTTCTTTATATTTATTTTCTCTTTGTTATTTTCTAATAAAGTCGATTTATTCTCAATATTACTAATAAAGGTATTCTATTTATTTACTCGACATTTATGTTTCTTTTATTAGGCACAAGAAACTCAGACTGTTCCACCACCAATGGCTCACTTCTCATCAAACGTTCTTCAGTGGATAATTTACGATGGGTATTTACAAGATTACGCGGCGCAACAATTAGAAAAGGAGTTGGAGAGAGAAAGAAGAGAAAAAGATAAGGCTCCAGTAGGTCGAGTTAAGGTAGTAAAACAGAAAGCTCGTAGCCGCGGGAAGTTCAGTGAGGCTGTCAAAGGAAGGGTATTTGAAGCTTGGAAGGTGTTGGAACGTATGGTTAATCAAAACACATATGATGATATTGCCAAAGGTAATATTTCTATTAGTTCAATAATATAACGGTTAATATTGTAATATATCGGACAAAATTCATAAAGTTTTGAAAATTGGTAGAAATGTTAAGGATAGCATAAGAATTATTAAGCCGAAAAGTTCCCACCCCTAAATAGTGTGCTTCATTCCCTAGGACGGTGCACTTATTGATAAAAATAGAGGTATTTTTATCAAAAAGTGCACCGTTCCCGAGATAATCTGGAAAACCTCAAAATGGGGGTTGTAAGTCATCTCTTTTATTAAGCACATTGATTGCATTAACTTTTCCTTTGGAAAAAAACACTGAGGTTGTGTCGCAACCGCTAATGGCGCGTGCCAATAATATTGTTTCTTTAGAGTTTTTCAAAAAAGTTGAGGATTGTAAATCTCGGGAACTATAAATCCTTTTGCTGGTATTACCTTGTTTTTCTTTTAAAAATTTAATGTCTGCCGGAGGCAGAAAGAGCAATAAGAAGGACTAGCAGGTCAATATCTGGCCCTACGACAACAGCTTTTTGGGTAAAATAATGCACTATCGCAGTGACCTTGGGTCATCTAAGATAGAGTAGTGGGAAAAAGTGAAATTTGTTACATTGTGGACTGTGGAGTGGTGTATAGATTTATACTTTTTTCACGTAAAGACGGCTTTTGAAATAGCCATAAGGATATTCAGCGAATTATATTACCTGCTCTGATTACATTTGCTCCTCATTTACCAAAGTATTATTAATTTTAGAAAAAAATGTGTAGATATGTTTTTGATAGAGAATTTTATAAGGAATAATTTTGTATATAGGTATATTTATCAAAAAGTGATAATCTAGAAAACATCAAAATGGGGGTGGAAAGGACGTCCTAGGGGATGAAGCACACTATTTAGGGATGGGAACTTTTCGGTTTATTAATTCTTATGCTATCCTTAACATTTCTACCAAAGCAATCTGTTTTGATACATATTTATATACATTTTCGCCTCAGAATGTCGTGTGTACAACTTAAAAATTGTTATAAAGTTCTCGGCTGAACTTTCACTTGCCAAATCCCCACAATATGGACAACCACAATACAAACCTTGAAAGAAGAAAGGTTCACAATTACTTGAAAATATCTTATAATCTACATCAATAATAAAATACCTTTGGAGATCCTTAGGAAACCTAAAGAAACTAATGTCTTTTCCTGTCGTACTACTTGGACATTCCTTAACAGCGCAAACGGTTCCACTTTGTTTACTCATACCTCTAATAAAAATTACTATTAACACAACACTTTCCCCCTATGATCTTTTACCTATTCACAGCACAATAACACTAAACCCTTTTAAAAATTTATTTCGGTATTATGTCACAGACTGTCATTTACCGCACTTTTCTAAATTCACCAGTGGATAAAATACGAAGCTGATTGGCTATGTTTTTCAAAAACAGCCAATCATATAATATTATTATTTACCGGTGCGCTCCACCAGTGAATTTAGAAATTGCAGTTATTGTTTTACCTAAAACAATAAATGAAACTGATGGATGTACTAACAACAAAATGGCGGCAATGGAATTTTGGTGGGAAGCTCAAGTGTCGTTTCTGGTAGTTCTCTTTTCTGTGGTAATATACTAATCTCCAATTTTAAACTAGTGTTTTTTAACTTTAATCGGCAGCTCTACGATAGTTTCTTCCGGATAACTTATTTTTCTTGGAAGGTTTTCTGGTACATAAGAATATTAAATTATAAAATTTTAAAGATTACAGGTATTGGGATGATCCGTCAGATGAGTATAGAGAAGATGAAGGTACACTGTTACCGCTTTGGAAATTCACATACGATAAAGTAAAGAAGAACACTGTAACTGACCTGGAGTGGAATCCATTCTACTATGATATGTTTGCAGTTTGTTTTGGATTTCGTAAGTAATTGTATAATTAAGAAGAGGCAACGTTTCATCAGTAATAGTCCGGGGTCCAAGCACTCCAAAATCAAGATGACCTGTTCCGACATGACGTACAAATATTGATATAAGTAATGAAAAAAGCATTACCTGGGGCACTAGAAAACACTTGTCGGATTAATTTTTGCTCTTGCGCAACTTCAGAAATCGCAAAAAAGATGGCGGATTGATAATTACAAAATTATGTTTTACAATGGTTATTCTCCGTTAAAACAAAAACTATGTAACCTACCGATCTGATTTTTGGTATGTATACTCAAAAGATATACGTGATTCTAACTAAGGTATTGGTATTTTTGAAAAGAATATTTTTTTTGGAAAAAAAATAATTAAAATCAAAAGGTTGATATTTACATTCTAAAAGTTTCGATATGCGGACAACTATGTTAAATTTATGAAATTCTTATATACAATTGCTTACCAAATATAGTCCATATATTGAAAAAGTTTTTTTAAAGAAGATCCTGTCGATAATGTATACAGTTTTTTGTTTATGATTTTTTTATGAGGTGCGTAATTATGCAGCATTAAAATAAAAATAATCTACAGGATAATTGGTACAGTGTAACAGTAAAAAGCAGTATATTGTTCAATATAATTGCAAATTTGAATTACTTTATGTTAATAATACAACAAAACGAATGAAAGTAGTAGTCGGGCGTTGCCGATTGCGGCCACTCATTTAAAAAAATAATAATCGATACAAAGTGAATTGTGTGTTCGAGCAAAATGTTAATCAAATAGGTATTCGCAATTGGCCATGCCCGAGTACAACTTCTACTCGTTTTTATATTGTTTAAGAAATAAAACATTAGTGAGAAATATTATTTTAGGTATTTAGCATATTTAATAGAAAGCAGAAAAGGGAGATATTTTAAATAAAACATTAATGTTGTATATTATGTAATTTTTGTGTATAACTATTCTAACATTTTAGTCAGAATCACTATCATTATAAAATGATGCATATTGCTTTTTCCCTTAAAACAATTTTCAGGACTAAAGCAGCACACGAGCATGCAACTGAATACCACTCACAAGAACATTTTGTGTCGCATTTTATTTTACAGTTGCACTTTTTAATTTAAGTTCAGATAAACTTTTTTTTGTCGACATCGGTACCAGCTCCTGATTTCCAATTCTGCATCCAAAATTTTGTGCAAGAGGTAATTTGAATGACGGTTCACAACACTGTTTAAAAATTAGTAATATTTGCAACATGTTGAAAAGCGTCTTCCGTCGGTGGAAGGGAGCGTAAATCACTTTTATTAAATTATTTTACCTTTTAATAATTTTCAAACGTATACATATAATACATTTGTAAAGTTGACGTGTATGTACATTGAAAATATTTGCAAAAAACTGATGTGGAGGATGTAAGATGAGTAATGGAATACATTAAGACAGATTTTGGAATTTTTCTCTGTTTGTCTGCTTGTCTGTTTGAACGCGCATCACGCAGAAACTACTGAACCAATGAGGTTCATCATCGAAATCGGCCTAGACTAAGCCAACTTTTATGAAAATCGGTCTAGTAGAACAGAAGATACAGCTTGATCTCTACAATAAGCGTATTTGCACGGCATAAACTTTTAAGATTAAACTTCTGTAATATTCCAGAAAATTCAAGAGTACTCTGGAATATTCCAGAAAATTTGTGAGTTTTCGGAAATATTCCAGAATGGTGATTCTACCTCAAACGTCGTTTATAAAGAAGCTTTTTAGTCAATTCCAAAATTCCACGCGAACGTAACCGCGGGCATAGCTAGTAAATAATAAATATGAACCGCAAACAATAATCAATCGATTTAAACAATCAAACACAAATAGTTTTTATAATGTTAAAATGTTAAGACAAATAATAAGTACATACGCCTAGTAAACATAAACATACCAGCTAATTCCACTGTAAACTGTTTCCATGCGCTTTATGAATTTTAGGAGAGCTGTCGCCTTTATTACATGCGCCGCATCATGCACCCATTTTAAAAAATCACAACTCGAATACTATATGCAATATCAACTTAGTTCGTGTCTTAAAAACATTTTCAATATATTGGGTATGTTTGTTAGCATAGTTTATACACAAAAAATTTAAAATTGAAGTACTTGCTCGTATGTTGAAATTCTTACTACAATATTTTATAGTTACAGATTTCATATTTTTTCCCCAAAAAACTAAACGTATTTAAACAGTGCCATCGAGCCTCATCCAAGCGCTTATGTCTTTAGTGTATACTATAAAAAAATTAGATGGATAGCACTCATAGTTTCTTTTACAAGACGTGTTATGTATTAAAAAACATTTTTTTAGGAATTGTCATTTCGACTCTTCTCTTATCATTTAAGAAGTTATGCAAGAGCTGATAAGAATCCGACAAGTCATTTCTGGTGTCCTATATAACCCTTTTTGCAAACCCGAAGTTGAAAAATGTACGTCATGTCGGAACAGGTTACTTGGAATTTAGAGCGATTTCGTACTGTTGGACCCCAGACTATAAAGATAAAGCTGAAGTGGGGCGAAGGGTAGGCAGTGTGACTATTATAGGGCATCTGCACGTGACGTCACAGCTAATCTCAAAAATATGTGTTTCTTAAGATTTAAAAGTATTATGCAGTTATTATTAAAATTTCTGCCTGGTTCCGGCATTTTCAACTAAAATTTAATTCAGTGTAATGCTTATGAAGTTCTAAATACTTTGTCCTAATAGATCATTTTCGGTCAGCTGATTTTGACGTAGCTGTCTGGAAGGCACCCGAAACCTCATCCAATAACAGGCAATGGAAATGAAAACAATTAATTAGAGATAAGTTGCTATTTAACAACCTATCATTTTATTAAAAAATAACAGCTTGTACCCATCTCTAGAAAACAAAATATCAGTTGGGTGCCCTTTACGACGTCAACCGAAAATGATCTATAAGATAGGACTCTTTTTGTAGGTTGGAAATCTAACCTGTAATTAGCAGTCTATTTTTATTAATCAACAATATTGAAAAATTATTTACATGCGTTTTTAAATATTTGCATGCGTATACAAACATTAAAAATTAGAATAAACTTGAAAAATTTAAAATTTAAGGTTATGTTAGTTACATGATGCAGATGCTGCTGTAGGTGGCACCATCTATTAAAAAGCACTGTACTAAAAGTCTTGACTGGGAAAAAGCAGTTTTTAGCCAAACAGCTGGCGTTATTAAACAGAAAAAAAGATATTCTTGTAAGTAAATGAATACTACACTTCTATTGAAGAAAGTTTGTTTATTACGAAGATTTCTCTTCACACTTCATAATAAACAAATTTTAGCTAAAAACTTTCTGTGTGTAAGTGTAAGGGTCGATACCGTCGATTATTGACACTTAACGGCACTTGACATCGGCTTGTAACATTGAATAATACTCACTACGAGACATTATTGTCAAAATAAACACTTTACTTGAAACACTAAAGTAAACCCGAAACACACTCTGAAAATCTTGTTCACACAATGATAAACAAACAGTAAATGAGTTTCTGTATGCCCTTCAGACAGCTGTGTCAAATTCATGTGACCGAAAAATTTGCATACTAGTGCAACTGCGCACTGCGATATGCGAATGCCAGTACTTCTCAGCTATCTGTTATTTTTAAACTGATATTTTAAAACGGCAGACGCAGTTTAAACCTGTTATTAAAAAATAACATAAAATAATAAATAATCCATGTCTAGAAAACAAAATAATTAGTCTGTCCTCCACGCCGACAGCGTGACGTCCACCGAAAATGATCTATATTGTTGATTAATAAAAATAGACTGCTAGTTACAGGTTAGATTTCCAACCTACAAAAAGAGTCCTATTTTATTAGGACAAAGTATTTAGAACTTCATAAACATGATATACTGAACTAGATTTTAGTTGAAAATACGGGAACTAGGCAGAAATTTTAATAACAGCTGCGTAATACTCTTAAACCTTAAGAAATACATATCTTAGAAAAGACCAATGCTTCCACAAAGGCTAGCAATCTATTCCACACAACACTTATTTATAAGATTTAGTAGTACAGTAACTAAAGGTTTTAACTTCAGAATAATATCATATGAATTAGATTTCATTCATCTTTGGCATCCCAATTGTAAATGCATCAAAGAAAAGTTTCTGTGTTATGCGGAGGCATACTAATTAATAGGGAGTGGATGCCATCCCTAAAAAACATTGGAACTGAGAGAGAATCAAATTGTGAGCAGGTGTATGCCAAATTTCCAGTAATGTAACATGTTAGAATAAAAAAAATTAAAACCAAATTTTTATTTTAAAAGCAGGTTACCGGTTTTGTCTATGCAAAGATCAGAATCACAATGTGTACAGATATAAACATATCGACTACCACATGAACTACATTTTGTGTGATTAATGAATACTTATTGCATTCAGACTCTATTTTTTTTATCTTTTTTAGTGGATTTCATGAAACCCCTAGCTCAAGGCGCAGTATGTCTGTTCACATTAAAGAATCCTTCATTTCCTGACTACATCTGTATGACAACTTCAGGGGTAATGTGTGTCGATACCCATCCCAAATATCCTTACATGGTCGTAGTAGGTTTATATGATGGAAGCTTACTGGTTTACAATGTTCATGCAACCTGTAAAGAGCCAGCATTCAGGAGTAACAATGTCACCAACAAACACAGAGGTATAGTTTGGGAGGTATATCTGCTTAACACTTATAAAAATGGAGGCCATTATTGTTATGTGTCCTAGGTCAAATGGGCCCCTGACATGCCAGACGGTGAGCTGAATTTCTTTTCTGTGGCAGGAGATGGAAAAATAAATAACTGGATTCTGATGCAAAACGATTTATCTGTTACTACTATCACAACTTTAGTTCTGGCAAAAGATCCTTCTCCTGGGCCCGACGGAACCTTATTAACAGTTAAAGGTAAATCTGACCATCTTTATATAGGAAAAAATTTTTTTTGGAACTCTTATTGTCTCACCCGTTTACTAAGAAAAAAATTCCACCAAATTTGGTCTTCCTAGAATAAAGGGAAGTGGTGCCGCCGGCGAATTTTTTGTAGGTAAAGGGTATAGCAGAATAAGCATGGTAAAATGGCCCCAGAAGCGTTTGGGCCTCATTCAGTGTCAGCAGATCGACAATAGGAAAAGAAATGTTTTCCTCGAGTTTTGGCCCCCCGTCGCCACGGGTAACCCCTGTACCTTAATAAACATGACATTTCATTTTCATTTTTTATCTCTGCAAGTTGTGCGTTAATTATTATGAAAAAAATAGACGATGTACGTGTAATTTAAATGCATCTTAGGAAAAAAAATCAGCTGATTTTGTTGCCTCCTTCGAATAAAAAAAAAATATTTGAATATTAGAATATTTATTTTTTCATGAAAATAATGATTCGCATATACAAAACTTTTACCAAAAATACATCGTTATGAGTAGTTTATTGTAGATTTTTTTCCAATTTTTTTTGGAGTGGTGCGCCATAATTAAAAAAAATAAAAACTGTTACGATGCCTTGTTTAGTGGTGCTTAACCATTGAAACTTTAATTCACACAAAAAAAAAATGGTCTATCCGGCGGACCAAACCAATGTATCCGTATGTATTTGGATCCGCTGAAACCGAAGTCAGAATTGTCAGATTGGCTCGTTTTCACCCCCTCCAAAAAAAAAAATGGTCTGTCCGGCAGAGCAGACATTTATATTCCTATGTATTTGGACCTGCTGAAACCGAATCCGATGTCAGAATTGTCAGACTGGCTCGTTTTTCACCCCCAACCCCAAAAAACGTCCCCAAAACAAAAACAAAGTGGTCTGTCCGGCTGACTATACCAGTGTATCCTTATGTATTTTGACTTCCGGATTCAGTTTGGCTCATTTTTCACCCCTAACCCCGAAAAACACCCTCCAAAGGAATGATCTGTCCGGCGGACCATACGCCCCCTAACGCCGCCACTGTACACTGGTATGGTCCGCCGGATAGACCACTTTTTTTATTTTGGACAGTTTCAATGGTTAACCCTTTCACTGCTCAAAGCGTGTATATGCGCGAAAAATAAATGGGCCCACTGTGCTCCAAGCGCGTTAACTCGCCTGTCGTGTTTAAATTGGTTCAGACTGCTCAAAGCGATTTAACACGCATATATGTACTATTAATACATTTTTATAAACTTACACAAGTTTCTGTTGTACCTTAATGTTTTTGATAAGAATGTTGTTTTGTTTTTATGTTTATGTTTACTTGTACTGTTTTTAACCATTTTTTAAAAATAAATTATTATTATTGAAACTAGAGCACTTGGTTTTTGTTTTTCTTTCAATTTTATATATAATAATAGATTATGCATACAATAAACCAAATCAAATAGTAACGTAATATCGGATCTACGTGCTCCAAGCGCGTATACTCGCAAGCGGTCAATTTATTGCGCACTACACGAGAATTACGTGAAACCGCGATGCGCAGGGAAAGGGTTAAGCACCACTAAACAATGCGTCGTAACAGTTTTTATTTTCTTTAGTTATGGCGCACCGCTTCAAAAAATTTGAAAAAAATCTACAATAAACTACTCATAGTAATGCATTTTTGGTAAAAGTTTTGTGTATGCGAATCATTATTTTCATGAAAAAATAAATATTCTAATTTTTAAATTTTTTTTTTATCCGAAGGAGGCAGCAAAGTCAGCTGATTTTTTTTTCTAAGATGCATTTAAATTACATGTACTATTCTGTGCAAAAAAAAAGCGTACAACTCTTAAGCGTGATTTTAAGGTTTTTTTAGCTATGTAAATAGTGTTTTTAAATAATACATATTGACAAGCAATGACAGGACCTATTTTTGACATTTGTAGATATTCATTGACTTCTAAGATTTAAACAATTACAATATAGTTGTTATGGAAATGAAGTCTGACTTATACAGGCAGATAGTAGATGTACGCTTTTTTTTTGCACAGAATAGTACATCGTCTATTTTTTTCATAATAATTAACGCACAACTTGCAGAGATAAAAAATGAAAACGAAATGTCATGTTTATTAGGGTACAGGGGTTACCCGTGGCAACGGGGGGCTAAAACTCGAGGAAAACATTTCTTTTCCTATTGTCGATCTACTGACATCGAATTAGGCCCAAACGCTTCTGGTGCCATTTTACCATGCTTATTCTACTATACCTTTTGTTAGTAAAGGACATATCTTTCTTATAATTATGTAATAATGTCATGTTTATTAGGGTACAGGGGTTACCTGTGGCGACGGGGGGCTAAAACTCGAGGAAAACATTTCTTTTCCTATTGTCAATCTACTGACATCGAATTAGGCCCAAACGCTTCTGGTGCCATTTTACCATGCTTATTCTACTATACCTTTTGTTAGTAAAGGACATATCTTTCTTATAATTATGTAATAATAATGTCATGTTTATTAGGGTACAGGGGTTACCTATGGCGACGGGGGGCTAAAACTCGATGAAAACATTTCTTTTCCTATTGTCAATCTACTGACATCGAATTAGGCCCAAACGCTTCTGGTGCCATTTTACCATGCTTATTCTACTATACCTTTTGTTAGTAAAGGACATATTTTTCTTATAATTATTTTTATTGGTACTCATTTAAATACTATATTTTATCACATGTAAATTATTCTTTATAATTGTTATTATGATGCTGGCAGGCCATTTTACCTGCTTGCAATAAAAAGCAAAGAGAGTAGCTGTTTAATTGGCCTTTTTCAAAGATCAGTCTCTCTTAGAAGTAGGCAATAAAACAGAGAAAGATATATTTTTTTGCATGCTTCCACTTACAGCAGATATCGTTAATCCGCTTACACTATGTCCCCTAAGGGACCTATTCAACTGCTGATGCTACATAAGTTGAAATTAATAAGGAGATATTTTTAGTTTCCTCTTTTACTTAGGTGAAGTAATATTGAGAGTTGTGTGTTATATTTTTAGTGATTTTGGTCTGTAAATTTTGTTCAACCATGTCATCTCTCGAAGTTTGAGAAAAGACAGTTTAGTGTATATCTTAGGTAATTATTGACCACAGATTATAAGATGCAAGCTTCCTTCCAACAAACAAGTTTTAAGTGTACTTTTTTTAACCTGCAAGAAGTGAAATTGAATTTGCATGAAAGTGCAAAACTAATAATAAACAAAGTAATTGTTTTTTGGCACAAAGCACGTATCCCAACACGTGATGTGCAACATTACGTTAAAAAAGTAGAAAGCCTATATGAAGAATTAAGAGCTCTGCAGAAGAGTTCTCAAAGAGCAAGCAAAATTGCTAAACAGAAAGAAACATCTTTTGTGGATAAATTAGACGATTTATTTGACATTGCAAATGCGAACGTCTTGAAATAAAGATAGAGGAAGACAAATAATTTTTACTCAGTCAAAGGACAAAGGGAAGACCAGGTTTCATGTATGGTATCGATAGAAAACTAACTGAACAGGAAAAAAGTGGAAGAACGAAAACAGAAGAATCTTGAACGAATGGAGAAAGGTTCCAACATTTTTGAAAATGTAGCCGAATTAGACACTTTTGACTCGTCAAGTAGCACCTCGAGTGCAAGCTTTTTCTATGAAGAATTAGACCCTGAAGTACCTGGACCCTCAGAACCAAAAAGAAAAGATTAGTGGGAACACGAAACATACTAACCCCAAAGACAGTTACGGCTTTCAACAAGTGTAAAGTGAATGAGAGATGTAGTCCACATATTAACACCTATTGCTGAAGCATTAGGGCATGATGTACTTTCCTTGTCTTTAAGCAGGACAACTATTCAAAGCTATAGACAGAAGTTGCGGAAGGAAAAAGCTGAAAAAGCAATGGAATGTTTTAAAGGATCTAATTTGTTATCTCCTGTTATTCACTGAGATGGAAAAATTTTTAGGGATTTAACTGGCACTGACAAACATGGCATACTTGCGATAATAATTACAAGTGGAGATATAGAACAAATACTAGTAATACCAGTTTCAGAAAATTCGACAGGAAGAAAGCAAGCAACTAAAGTTTATAAAGCACTATTTCACTGGAATCTATGTGATAAAGTGAAGGCTTTATGTTGCGATACAACTGCTTCGAACTTGAGTCACTTAAATGGTGCAAGTGTTTTATTAAAACAAATGTTAGAGAGAAATTTACTATATTTGCCTTGTAGACATCACATTTATGAGGTTATTTTAAAAATTGTTTTTAATGTGAAAATGCCTTCTTCTAGTGTTTCAAACAGGATTGGCCTAAAATTGATCATACCAAATTTAAATTAACAATGGAGGATGAAAATATTAATCAAATATTACGAAAGGCACAGACCATTGACGGAATATCCTGTGATTCCATGAAGGCGCTCTGAGACACAGAGTTTTTCTTTAAAACAAAATTGTTTTTTATGCGGTGAAATAATATTGGTTAATTATTTTGAACAGCAAAGTCGTTTGCCTCCAGAGCGACGGGACTCTGTGTATAATGTGCGTCAGCTAAATATACGGAATAAAACCATAGATTTTGCGAAAAATCGAAAGGTAGATGGAGTGATAAAATTGTGCGTCGCTTGACTCCTGTGGAAGGCGATTTAGTGGCGGAACAAGCTCGGTATCATCTGTCTTGCATGAAAAAGCTTACTCTAATTCTAAAACTCAAATCTGAAGAACCTGTGAAGCGTGGGGCTTTTGGATTTGAAGTACAAGCTGCCATGAAGTATATATTTTCTTTTCTCTTTTTCTTCTTCGTTTAAACAATTTGTAGATCAAATTAAATGTGACTATAAACCTCACATTAAAACAATCAAGGCTCAACTTGTCACTAAGTATGGTGATGGCATTATTATTTCAGAAACCCCCAACAAACCCACAATTTTTAATTTAGTTAACTGAATTTAGTGCATGCAGCCCCGCGCTTGTTCGTTCAACGTTAAAATGTCAAAGGGCATTTTTTGTTGCAAATTTTGTCTACTTTCTGAATTTCTAGGTATCTTTTTACTAAAATGAAGAAAAAAAAGATAAAAAAACCATTTTTTCCCCTAAATTCCGGAGGGAATTTTTGGTGGGAAGTTAAAAATTCAGATTCAGCGCTCCAAAAAAAACGTAAAGTAAGCCTATCTCCAGGACTACCATGAATTTTTACAGTTAAGGGCTCTATATGGTCTCTAATGCCTGGAGTATTAAACATTTTTATATTTCTATTTTCTTGAATTACTTAAATGTGTGGGATCTCTCCCTCTTTATTCACACCCGGATTTCAGAGGGCTATTGCTTTGACGTGCATGGTTAAAGTTATAAAATAAATGAAATGCAATACTTATTTATTGACCAAATAAATAAAATAAATTTGTATTGTTAACTTATACGATAGTCCAGTCAATGAAAGAGTTATAGAGAACATTTAGGAGAGGAGAATTTTCCTCTTCAGAGATGTGTTGGGGGTAGTTAGGAGGTAAAAATACTAACAGTCCCCGCCCTTAGCCCCGGCGCTTCAGGGGGAGAGGGGGGTGGAAAGGTTCCTTTTTTTGATTCTTCGCTTATAACTCGGAAACGATGCGTCGTACGGAAAAAGGTAATTTATGCAAAATTAAACGTAATTAAATTTCCCACAAGAATGTTTATATTCATTTTCTTCCTATGTGTTACTGTTTACGAGATATTCGCCAGCGAAAATCGATGATTAACCCTTTCAGGACGGCAGCGGACTGCGCTTGCGGATTTGTCCGTTTGCAGCCGCGAACTTCAGATGTGTACGGCTTAACAAACTCAATATTTTTATGAATTTAGGGGAAATGTCAATAAAAAAAATGCTAATAATAGAAATAATAATAATAATACTTACCAAACATAAAATATAAATATGTAAAATAGCAAAAAAAAAAAAAATTGAACTAACGGTGGGAGGAGTAAGAAAAGAGTTGAACCAATAATGTGTAATAGGCGGATACGTATGTTTCCAGTAATGTGCATCTCTTGTCGTGCGTAGATATCCGGTTCCCGGTGCGAAAGGGTTAATAAAAAAAAAATCAATTATGTACCTTGAATATTTCTATCAAACCGGTTTACCGTGGTCTGTTAATAAATCACAGTCACCTTAAATGTACAGTGTGACTCACTTAAAATGAAGATACCCTTATAACTTTTTCATTTTGTTTCCGATTTTAATCCAATTTTACTTAAGTATAGAACAAATTAGGATTTACTTATGACCAGAAAATCATTCACCTGCTATAAAGGCAAAGCCACCTGCGGTACGAAAATATGAGGAAAAAGATTAAAAATCATATTGATAGGTCTTGACGAATTTCACGTAGCCACCACAAATTTCGGAAACTGAGAATCTCCTTTGCCAAATGAGCTTATGTATGAGAAATTCCCCATCAATAACCAAATCAAATTTTGGTGTATGTACGTTTGTGGCGCCGATCGGATACATTTTTTAGAATTTCTAACATTCAAAATGTTTTATTTTTTTCAGCATATTTTGGTACCGCAGGTGGCTTTGCCTTTGTAGCATCCGAATGTTTTTCTGGTCATAAGTAAATTCTAATTTGTTCTATACTTGAGTAAAATTTGATTCAAATCGGAAACAGAATAAAAAAGTTACAAGTGTATCTTCATTTTAAAAGTGAGTCACTGTATATTTAAGGAAATGTACCTATAGATTTCGACAAAATATTACGTTAGTAAATATGTCGAGTGTTGTAAAATAAAGATTGTTTTGTGACTGTGATTTATTAGCAGACCACGGTAAACCGCTTTGATCGAAATATTCAAGGTACATAATTTATTATTAATCATCGATTTTCGCTGGCGAGTATCTCATAAACTATAAGACATAGGAAGAAAATGAATACAAACATTCTTGCGGAAAATTTAATTACGTTTAATTTTGCATAGATTATCTTTTTCCATACGACGCATCGTTTCCGAGTTATAAGCGAAGAATTCCCCTCCTGAAGCGGCGGGGCTAGGGGCGGGGACTTTTAGTATTTTTACTTCCTAACTACCCCCAACACATCCCAGAAGAGGAAAATTCTCCCCTCCTAAATGTTTTCTACAATCCCCTTTTGGGCATTCATTGATTGGACTATGAGAAATACTTTGAATTTATTCGGTAGAGTACTCATACGTGGTCATGCAAAAAATAGTGTACCTATACCTCTGGACTAATTTGAAAAAAAATTTTTAAAAAAATTCAAAAAAAACCATTTTTTGCAGGTTGTGCTTCCTGTGTAAAGATGCATCCAAAAAATCCAACGATATATCTAGTTGGTACAGAGGAAGGACTTATTTATAAATGTAGCACAGAGTACAGTTCCATGTACCTTTTAACATACAATGCACATCAATTACCTGTATACAGGATCGATTTTAATAGATACAATACTGATATTTTCGTATCATGCAGTTCTGATTGGAGAATTAAAATTTGGGAAGATAATCGCCTGTAAGATATTACCTGTCCATATTTTTATTAATTCAATTGAATCATGTTCAATATTTTTAGGGAACCGCTGTTTGTGTTTGACGTTGAAGACAGAGTCGGAGATGTTAAATGGGCACCTTACTCTTCTACAGTTTTTGCCGCAGTAACAGCAGGAGGACGTGTTTATGTGTTTGATCTGAACGTGAACAAATATAAGTCAATTTGTATACAAGCAGTGGTGTCTAAAAGGAGGAACAAACTAACCAGAATTACTTTCAATCCCAAACTACCTATTATTATTGTTGGAGATGACAAGTAAGTAGATAAAAATAACACCGACACACACAAAAAAAAAAGTCGAGTGCTAGAAGGCAGACCTATGTACTCCCATGCATTTTGACCCGCTGAACGCGAATCCGATATCCGTTTTGCCCGACTGGCTCTTGCATTTTTGCTAACCTCAAAAAACACCTTAAAAATGCCCGAAAAATTCCAAACAAGTAAATAAGAAGCTTCAATGAGCTGATCACTATATCTATACGTAATTAGGGGCGCTGAAACTGAATATGAGGTCAAAATTAGCCAATCAGTTAGGAATTTTGATATAACCCCAAAAAACACCTAAAAAATGCCCGAAAAATCCCAAATAAGTAAATAAAAAGCTTACATGAACTGATCACTATGTCTATAAGTAATTTGAGGCACTGAAACCGAATCCAAGGTCAGAATTTTTGCACGACGATCGAATATCTTGTAAAATCCATATTTGGGGTGAAAACCTACCCAAAAATGACTGAATCATAGCCCAAAATTGACTTTGCTCTACATAATATCTGAACATATAATTTCCGACATATTTTCACGAGCTGAACACAATACCATAGTCAGAATTAAAGCGCAATCTGCAAACTTCATAAAGAAATATCATTTCAGCATATATTCTAATTAACCCTAGTTAGCGAAGATGGGTAACTTTTAAATTTTTAAGTATCTAAAGAAAAATATTACTGAATAGTGACATTTTTAGGAAAAATGTTTATGACAAAGTTTGCTCTGTTGAGAGAGGAATATCGTTTGGACATTTACCTCCTTGATGATTTTTTATTTTTTTTTTCTTAGAGTTGTTTAGAATTGTATAGTTTTCTTTATTGTTTGCTTGTCATCATATACCATTTGTTTCTTTTTCTATTTTTCGATTTATTTCGGCTAAGTTCCTAGGTAAAAAAAATGTCGTCATGGCAAAAATAGAGAAAAAGTTTACGATGCAGGAGAGGGAAACCCCAGTATCGGCGGCCGGTCAGGTTGGGAAAGCGGGACCACGGGCGTCGTCATCATGCAACCGCAGCTCAAGTGAAATGGGAAACTTGGCTTCCTATGAGTATAGGAACGACTCCGTAACAAAACCCACAAAAATGTTGATTCGGTGGAATCGGCTGAAATGTTGGTATTTTGTAGTTCAAGTCATTCTGATCAAAAGTTCTTATCACATCGAGCCAATCCTATGGATAGTTTTTGAGATACAGCTTATCAAAGTTTGGTAATTTGCGTAATTTTAGACATTGAAGAACTTTTTTCTAAACTATTAACTTTAGCAAAAAATTGCAAGGATCGAAATATTTTTGTTCTAATCCAATGAAGCTCAAACATTTTTTTCAGAATTTCTTTATCAATTTTTAGGTGAGGTAAAATACATATGTCATATTTCGGCATGCTTCAGTGGGATTGGTTGAAACTTTGCTGTTTTGTAGTTAAAGTCATGCTGATCAAAAATTCCTATTGCACTGAGTCTATCCTAAGAGTGGTTTTCGCTCCAAGAGTGCCTGAAGGTCTTAACAATGAGGTAACGGGTAATCTATATGAACGTGTTTATGAATGGCTTCCAGCGTGTTTGTGTACGTGCGTGCGTATGTGTGTGATTATTTTTATCAAAGAACCTGCTCTTACGGCATTATGTTTCCTATTAGAGCGTTCTCATTGCCAACCAGGATGATTCCGTTTTTTTGGTTTCACTTTCTATCTGTTTATTTTTACTTTTTGTTGTTTTTTAATATTTTTTTTAGTTTTTAAATATTGAGAACATCCATAGGATTTTCAGGATCACGCATTGTTCAAAGAAGAATCATTGGTGGATATTTTGGTGATTTTCATGCCGCGCGTGCCCCGAAAACCATAATATGCTTGTGTTTTCAGCAGTTCCGTATCAAACTCATTAGAACGATTTTTTTTCACAAACGGTCCTACGACTAAAATGAAAGAGGACATTTTTTGTGTATTTTTAATTAGTGAATGACATTCTTGTACCAATGTGAAAAGAAAATAAAAGCCATAAGAAATTAATGCAAAATATCGACAGGTTTCTGAAATATAAAATAATAATCAATTTTTCGGTGCCATTTTCAGCGCCCCAAATTACGTATAGATATAGTGATCAGCTCATTTAAGCTTTTTATTTACTTGTTTGGGATTTTTCGGGCATTTTTAAGGCGTTTTTTGAGGTTAGCAAAAGTGCAAGAGCCAATCGGGCAAAACGGACATCGGATTCGTGTTCAGCGGGTCATAATGCATGGGAGTACATATGGTCTGCCTTCTAGCACTCGACTTTTGTTTCTTGTGTGTACCTGTAATAATTAGTCATCGATACCCATTTTTCCACGAACCAAACTTCTTTATTGCATTTTCTTTCTGTCAATGTTTAGTTTGTTGAAGAATGCTTTACTGTCACCAATTAAATATGCAGAACTCAATTTATTATCGAAATACTTGAGTAACCAAGACTACCAGGTCAGTCTTAAAGTCTGTGCATATATGGCACTAGAGACTACTGTAGCTATGTCTAGTTTGTAATCTAACAAACAGGATTCAATTTTATGTCACGGCTACCAGTCTATCAATTATGTCTAAACTTCTGGTGTGCTCCAAGACTCGATTCTGGGACCTTTTATGCTTGTGGTATTTATTAACACGTTGGCTGCCGCAATGTTAAAAAAAAGAAAATCCCACTGGCCACCACAATGTTTTGTTTTATTTTTTGAGTAAGGGGGGCGCAAGATGGGAACAATTTTGGATACAAGTAGTTTTAATAAATTTTCCCGGACTTTTTTTATACATTTATAAATTCCCTGACTTTTCCCTGTTTTCCAGAAAGTATACACCCTGTTTGATTATGGTCCGAGACTTCTACGTGGGTAAATGCGGCCATTACTATCAATTCGCTGAGACACCACACTGGGTACATGTGGTAGTCAACGTGTTAATCATGATGCCACTAAATAGGTCCCTTGCAAAAAATACAATAAATCTCTATTTAATACAAAACACAGTGTGTAAAGGATTTTTTCTTATTTTTTCTTTTACAAACGGTATTCAACATTAAAGTTTGAATAAATCCGTTAGGCATGCAAACAACGCCAGCCGAGTAGACTGGTGAGGTGACGTCATGTAACAGGAGAAGCCATGTTGAAGGTAATTTTATTAAAAAAAAACGAAAAAAACGAAAAAATTACTAAAAAAACTAAATTCTAACAGTGTTATTGAAAAAATGATTTGTTTAATCAACCAAGACAGTCGCTTATTCATTAAAGTCACGTTCATGAACCAACGAAGGTATTTGTGTCGAAAATGTTTCTTTTTTAACATAAACTCTGATTTCGTGTAGCACAAAAACGCTGCAGCCGGTTATGCAAAAAAGTATTTTTAATTAATTGTAGATTGCTGCCAACCTTTTGCAAATGTCTAAGAAAAGTTGAAAACTTTTGCTTGTCACTTGTTTCAACTTTCTAGTCGGTAACAAAGGTCAACCATTTTAAGAAAACGCATTCCTAAAGGATTGGTGTGGGTGGTCGGGAGGGTGTGGGGAGTCAACTTATGTTTTTTAGTAGCAGAAATCCACCTGCATCAAATGGCATCGATTTCATTTTTCTATCACAAGCCCATTTTTTTTAATGGACCGGAGTTGCCTTTTTTAAACAAAATCTTACAAGTCAGCCAACCATAGATGTTCCATGCACGACCATGAACGAGCTTTGGTTTAAAATTAAATTCATGATTCTATCTTATCACGCAATCAACTATAAGCGTTCAAATATTCTATTCATATTAATTATACACCGTTTGGATAATTTAAATAAATAAATAAATAAATAAATGAACATTGACCTTGTGTAGGCGTCGGCAGTGCCCAAGGTCATTTTTGAGATGGTCAGATGCTGATGTGGACAGATTTCGACAGCTCAGCTGGGAGGTGAGGAAAGTACCCTGTGGATTGAGTCATTCATTGCTTAACCTCGATACGTGTTACATAGTTTAACGGGATGTTGTAAATAGCATATTTTAATACCTATACCCTATACTATACCAATATTCTTGAGTTTAGTTTGTTTTTCTTAGGGGCAGTTTACCCCCTACCCCAATACTTGCCAGAAACATTTAAGTGCTAGGTTATTTTGGACTGATAAATTGACTTTTTGGTTTTTGTCTTTCAACGTGCTCTGGCAACCTGGATATTCGCTATGTTCCGTACTTATATTTTTTTAAGGCTCTCCATATAGTGCAAATGGTTACTTTTAACACTTTCCCTGTGCATGACTCTGAAGAGAGTTGATCCCGTTCTTAGCGCAGTGTGTACGACTCTCATGTGAGCCAGGCCATATTATGTATTATTATTTTTATTATTACGCCAGTCAGCACTGAACAAGAAATTCTTGGCCAGGTGTGCTTGGCTCTCCTGAGAAAGAGTCCAAAACACATGGAATAACCCGTATATACAATTTTTATTGCCACTACTCGATTTCTGACATCTGATTATACAATAGATCATTTTCGCTCAGCTGATTTTGACACAGCTGTCTGCAGGGCACCCGAAACCTCATCCAATAACAGGCAATGAAAATGAAAACAATTAATTAGAGATGAGTTGCTATTTAACAACCTATCACTTTATTAAAAAACAACAGCTTGTACCCATCTCTAGAAAACAAAATATCAGTTGGGTGCCCTCCACGCCGGCAGCGTGACGTCAACCGAAAATGATGATATATAATTTATTATGCAATAAAAACCAGTCAGCGGGGCGGGTGACCCACAGCCTGAATGGCCGCAGTGAAAGTATTAAATGAAGGATAAACATTATGTTTTAGGGGATGTGTAACAACATTGAAATTGTCTCCGAATCTTAGAATACCATGCAAGCCACCCAAGAAACAGCAACATCTGGACCAATGGACCTTACAATGCCTGAAACTAGATAAATTATTGTCTTTGGTTAGAGAACCTGTTAAACTAACCCTACCAGAAGATACAGCGGGAACGGAGGAATCTTAAAACACATATATTATTTTAATGATTTTATTAACATTGAATAAACTTCTACACGTTTTTATAAACATTGATAAGAATCTTAAACACATAAGCAATTTGGCACATTTTATTTACATAGGAGAAATTTTAAACTTATTTACATTGAGCAAATTATGTTTGGAATGTTATACTTATATTGAATATAAGAGATATTAACAAATGTATATAACAAAAGAAATATTTACGAAACCGATGTTGATTTTATTATTATTTGACATGATTCCGCAAGCCCCATCTACTACCTAGTTCATTTAATATTTGAAAATTAAAATGTTTGTTTTCCATCTTCCAAGTCACCGTATCTCTAAAATATCTAGATGTGCTTGAGTAAAGGCGACGAGGCTCTATAGTTTACAGTCGGATCCGAACTGCTTTTTGTAAATAGCATATAATGAAACATTTTTCCATGGTAAGCAGCTCTCGAACCCGATTTACTAGGTATGCCCATTTTGCAAACTGGATACACACTAGCCACTTAACTAAGGATGCTCATCGTATACCGATGTTTCTAAAACATTATGCATCGATGTTAGACAAAAATATATCGATGTTGCTTTTACGATGTTTTCTCAAAATCGATAGTCATATTTCCATGTTTATTCACTGATAAAAGGTAATTTTAATCATTTTTATTATAGCGCCCTCTAGTGGTAAGAGGGTTATTCTCATTAGTTAAAAATAGCAAGGCCAGTTACTACTGAAAATTTTCGACAAATTTATGATTGCGGGGATCTTCCCAAATCTATTCTTATATATTTTTTCTTATCTTTTAATAAAGTTATGTTTTTGTGAGTATTACGTTTTCTTTCTCTTGCCATTGAACATACTTGAATAAAGCCATTGGAAAAAGTATTAAATAATTCAACTATCCCTCCAATGTTTACAAAACATCGATATTGGGAAAGATGTTCCAACAACGATGGCGCTATTTCGTTTTTTTTTTTTATATCGATGTTTACCAATTTTCAACATTGATGCTAACATCGATTTATACCTTACGATGCGTATCCCTACAATGAACTACTGTACCCTGCTTCACATGTATCTTGCAAAATCTATAAATTTCTAAACACTACTGAAGTTATATTACCATAAATTCCCACAAAACATGTTAGCACAACGTTTATGTAGAGTTTCAGCTTTCAGGTCAGCAACCAATCATCGCAAAACCGATTACGATATGGCATACCTTATATGCTCAATAACTATAAGAATACAATTTGACAATCATCTGTACACACCTTTGATTGCTGCGTTCTAGATTTTCTTTCTCCATTATATTCCAAATGGAGAAACCCCAGTCTTAACTCGTTGTTTTATTATGTTGTTAGCATTGACTGAGATACCAGGGCTTGGAACCGTTTTGGAAAGTGTTCTGGTTTCAGGATTTTTTAATTTAATGTTCCTAAGACCGGTTCCAGGAAAATCAGAAAAGTGTTTTCGTTTCCATAATTTTATTAATTCCTGTCTGATATTTTATGAATTCTGGTTGTAAAAGTCCTTATAGCCCACAGAAATTAGCATTTCATCTAGACAAAACTAGTAAAAATATGAATTTTTGCACAGACGTTTTTTGAGGTGTCCCAAACCCAAATCCACAAAAATCCCAACATGGCTACCCAAGATATTGAAGGTCAAAGTTTTTTGCAAATATCTCGCATCCTATGCATCGGATGCTCATGAGGTCAATGCAAAAGTTGTAGAGAATTAAATTATCTACAAGTTGTCGTTTTTATTTTTTCCCACCTCCCCCCTCCCTTTTCGAGATATTCAAGGTCAAAGTTTAAAAAACGTGGTTTTTCGCGAATATTTCGCGTCAAAAAAACCGGACAGCAATAAAGTTAACAACAAAAAAACAACTAAAATATAGAGGATGCCAGATTCCTTTTCATAACATGAGAAGATCGTATTTTTCTCAAATGCGAAAGCAAGAAATATAATTGTGACGATTCAGGAATAGTAGTCTAGACGTAAACTGTACATTGTTCACAACTTATAGCCTCTCTGAATTTATGTGATATATATCTACCTTTCTGCAACCACTTTCATTTATAGAATCAAAAGAAAAGGGTTTACCTGTCCCAGGTAAAATTAAAATGCCAATTCCAATTCCATGATGTTCATGGGGTTTGGTTCCAAGCCCTAGACCATTAGCTATTGTTAACACTCTTCTGTGGAAATTTGAAACATTTTAACGTAATTTATTTAGACTGCATAAAAATAAATAATTCACTGACGTATATCTACTATACTATTAATACTGGTGAAAAAATATATTTCAAAATAATATCTAGAACCACTTAGAACTTAGAGGAATGACAAAAAAAAATTGTCTCTATCGCTGCATGAGAAATAACACACATAGTGAAAATACTACTTCTAAATAGCCTGTTTCACAAACATCGAAATATTACCGAATTAAGATCATTCTTGTAAATTAAATAAAGAAAATATTTGCAACCTTTTTGTTTCCGTAAATGGAATACGTTCGTATTTAATAATTTATGAATACAAATATAGAAATCAATATACAAGAAGTTTATTATTTACTTGTGAAACAGGCCATACAATCACAAATTATTTATGGAAACCTTAATTTACTAGGATCGGGATATTCTGGATTTTCAATAGAACCTTTGCTGAACTTCAGTTCTAAGAAATCTCGAATATTATTAGGACTCGGTACACTACGACCTACGAAATCAATACTAGACATTGGATGCAAAAAATTGTCGGGAAACTCCATGTTCTTATGGCTAGTAAACCAAGAATCTTTGGTCATTGTTCCATTCTTGGAATAAAATGGGAACAGATTTACATGTATTTTATTACTTTTGCTATAGTGTACATGGTAAAAATTCCCCTCTGTCGCTTTTTCCCAAAGATATCCTTTAGGGTCCAAGACTGGTTTATCTTTAGCTTTCTTGAGCCATGTGCACCTAGGTAAGTCTTCCCTGATAAACCCTACATCAATGTCATGATCCCATGGTAATATATCACCACTACGCATTGCACCTAGCAAACTACCCGCTTCCAACCAATAGCGTACCCCAGCTTCATCCAAGCTGTTAAACACGTGTCGTGCTGTTTTTCTTAAATTGGACAAGCAGCAAGGAGGAGTCCACTTTTTCTCAAATAAATAGGAAGGCATTGATTCAAACACTGTACCAAAGCACCTCGCAGTATCCTTGGTACATCCGTACCACTCAGTGGCTCCGGTTTCACGGACAACTTGCTTGATTTGGAATAATTCATAAAGTTTCTTTGTTCTGGTTTGCATGGCCTGTTTAAGTTTCCACTGTGCATGATGGGATTTCAAAACAGGTTTGCCTTCATGAAACGACAATCCCTTGAGAATCGTAACCTGAAACGGGACATATGTAGCGTATTTTGGTGTTACTAACAGAAAGTAACTAAATCAGTATAGGTTTGAAACAACATATCACTATTATGAGCTATATATTCAACTACTGAACTGTCACAACTGATATAATGTAATATGTAGTATGCTTCACTTTGAGCAAACACATATTATGATTCTGTTTTGGCCAGGGTGTATTAAATAAGTGATGCGACGACAACCCTCACAGTGGCTTCATAAGTGTTTACTTTGTATATAATGTAATAGATGGCAGGACTAATAAGTTCTCTCATTACTTACGCATAGATAGATAATTTTACAGATTCTGTGCATACAGTGTTGCATACATTCCCGGCCTTTTGTTTTTTGTTTAGTGAAACAAGAGTCCAGTGACATCTGACATTAAGTAGCTAAATTAAAACATTGAAAGAATATATGCAACACTACATGCAGCATTGCACGTGTCGCCACAGCTAAACTCAAAAATATATATTTCTTAAGATTTACAAGTATTCGTAGCTATTACTAAAATTTCTGCCTGGTTTCTGTACTTTCAACCAAAATCAAGTTCAACATAATGTTTATGAAGTTTTAAATAGTTTCTCACAATAAAGTAAGACACTTTTTGCAGCCTATAATTAGCAGTCTATTTTTAAATCAACAATATTGAAAAATTATTTGCGTGAATTTTTAAATATTTGCTTGGAGCCAGTATGGCTCCAAGCTAAAAATGCCTAATACAAACATTAAAAATGAGAATAAATGAAAAAAACCTTAAAATTTGAGGTTATGTTAGTTATACGATGCACATGCCCAGGTAATTGTAGGACCTTATTGCTCGCGCCATCTACTAAAGTAAATAGTAACCATGCACTTATGAAGCCATTATTACAATAGGAAAGTGCCGTAAGTCGGACCACCTATTTAATACACCGTGGTTTTGGTTGAACTTATACTAACTTATATAAATGACAATTATTTTTGTTGTGTATCCAGAGCCTATTATCGGTTACTTTTACCTTTTTGTCAACTCAAGAGAAGGAAAAGCGCACACATTCTTAACAAATCTTGTCACAATGTATTCGGCGAGTTGGAACGTATCCATCTTGTTATATCTATTTCATTTAATCAAATAGATATATCATGAGGTTTTAGACTTAGAATTTTTGCTTCAAATTTGGCACGTATGTAAAATTGCATGGTAGAATACTCCCTATTGAAATTGGGCCACTTCCATCATACAAGGCGATAACTGTGTTATATTATAATTTTAGAACAAAATGTTCCAAGGTCTTTAATTAAACACAAAAAAATATGAAGACGTACAAGATATCGAAACTGTATAATATACAGTGTCTCTCTCAGGCTGGAAAGAACTTTCTGGAGAATAAGAGATATATAAGTTTTAACTTAAAATATTATTGAGGTGTTTTTAATAATACCATTATGAAACAAATAAATGTTAATCGGGTGCTACTGAATGCGTATACCTATTAAACTTCGATAACATCTGTTCGACTTAAAATGTTTGTTTCTTTGGATCATTTGTAAAACAGCATGGTAGAATACTATCTACTGAAATTGGGTCATCTGTCACACAGATCGATCGCCAGGGGCATTTAAACTGTCATTTTTATATAAAATATATTTTTTTAGAGCAAACTGTCACTAAGGTTTTATCTTATACTCTAATGAATATACACCAAAACATCAAATAATTGAACTGCTGAAGGCATCGAATGATTTGCTTGTAACTAGTGATCAGATTAATGATCATTATTCTGTAGTGAAACCAAGATGGTACAAAAACCAACGCATCTAGCTACTTGGCAGCTCATTAGATATCTCTAAAACTCTTGAGAATCATAGAAGCTAACAAAAAAACCCAACCAACCACCCCCAATTTGCCTGAATTGGGGTAAAAAATTTCTTAATTATAATAAATGTCGTTAATCTAACATCACAAAAAGACACTATAGAGTGAAATTACTTAGAGAAGATAGCATACGTCACAATGCGCACAAACCGATATTGCTAATGCATGCGGGTTATCTAGGCAAGGAATTTGTTTCTGCTATTGCAGTGATGTTGTATGGCTGCGTTAAATAGCTGTGCTGCTCGTTATGCTAGCAATATATTTTCTAGTGTTTTTCGTATTCAGTTATTTATTATATACAGTATAGGCAAGCGTTTGATTAGGTACGGCAATAAGAGCAAACGAGAGCGAAGCAAGCAAGGATATAAATTAGGAGGCGTGTCACACTTTGCTCTGCTAGGGTACTGGTAGACGCCTTTATTGTGGGCGGTCGGTTACTCGTTGTAACTATGCAATACCTAATCCAGAAATCGCCGATGCTGTATACTATGTACATCTAACATTAGAAATATACTATTCTATTCTACTCTGTCATATATTTACAGTGAATGTTCAACTATCTATAGGAATAAAACAGATAAAATGAAATTTATTTTATTTTCGACTGTCCAATACTAATAAACAAAAATAGTAAACTTAGTAGTTTTATTTTAATTAAAAAAAAATTAATTTATCCGGCACTTGTATCGTGTCCATAAATATATTCGATGCCGTGACGTATGTTATCTTTTCTAGTAAGTAATTTCACTCTACCTTCATATTTTACTTCATTCTCACACCATATGTAACATGGCATTTTTAATAAAGGTGACATAAAATTGAAGTTAAAATGACAAAACTATGTTCCCTGGGAAAGTAACCTTATTTTCCGTACAGAGTTTGATAAACTGATTATTTTGTCAATCCCCCTATAATGAAAGCTAACCACTCTTAAAAATATACCATTTTGTACTAATTAATTTTGAAAAACGTTTCAAAGATACCTATCTCCTTGATATGTTATCAGATTTGACAGTCCTTAATATTATTTATTGCTATCAATCTCATTATTAATACATATCTGCAATAAATTGTTTTATTTGGTCAGTGCCAGGGTGTATCAAAAAGATGATGTGACAAGACCCCGTACAGTGGCTTTATATATAACTACTTACTTTGTACATAATGTAATAGATGGCAGGAGCAATAGGATCTGTCATTACTTACGCATAGAAAGATAATTTTACAAATTCTGTGCATACAGTGTTGCATACATTCCCGGCCTTTCGTTTGTGTTTGGTGAAACGAGAGTGCAGTGACATCTGACATTAAGTAGCTAGAAGAAATACGTTCAATACGCTAGCATTCAATTTTAAAAAACCAGCTATTTTTATGCAACACCACATGCAGCATGGCATATTCACCTATCTATATACAGATAATTGTAGGATCCTAAAGCTGTGGCCATCTACGAAAGTAAATAGAAACAATGCACCTATAAAGCCATTATCATAGGAAAATGCCTTATGTATCACCTATTTAACACACCGTGGTCAGTGCCAACAGTTTAGAAATTGTTTGTTGAAAGCACATTATGCATAAATGTGAAATTTATATACAGGGTGACTGCCGTATACGTATAAATATTTTGCATGATCATATATTGACCCAAACGAAGCAAAAAAACAGAGATGGGTCGAGGCAACTTCCCACATTTGATAAAAGTCTGTAAAAGTCATGTAAATAATGCATTTATTTGGTATCACAATGAAGCTTGCATCATCACGAATCAGATTTCACTATAAAATAGCCTATCAATATACCCAATGGAAAGTTAGAAGAAAAACTTCCTAGAAACTTTCCGTTTTGAAAACTCCGCAAGTGTCCAGGAAGTTTTCCTTCTAACTAAATGCGTCTGTAAATTATAATATTATTATTATTATTAATTTTTTTCAGTTTATTTTATTTTTTTGTTATGTTAATAATATAAAGTTATATTATACGCCTTACAATAATTGTCAGAGTTATTTCCTCTAAGTGATTTACCTACTGATATATGAATTTCCATGTTTTCTTAATTTTGGATTCATTTATCTGGAAAATGGTAACTCCTATTTTCAAAATATTGTATAGGAACAAAATTGTAGAAAATGTTATGCACATTGTTTTTTGTGAAAAAAGTTTTTGTCCATCTTTTTTAGTTTTTGTGTTAAATGACAAAAACAACATTGGCAACAGTTTATTTTAACATATGGCCGCCATTTTGAAAGTACAGCCAAGCCAATTTTTTTTTTAGGACATGTCTTCAATTGTTCCTTAGGCTTTAATCTTTATGAAAAACATTGTCCCAAAGGATCGGGCGGGGGGTGTACGTACAGCTAGGACTCCCTGACTATAAGGATTCTTTACTTTTTTTTTTCATATTATCCTGCAAAGTGCAAAATATTTGTACTTATACAGCCGATATCCTGTATGTGCTCATTTCTGATTTATCTATAAATACTAGTTTTTGCACACACAAAGTTAAAGCAACGTGACTGAAAGTACTTCAAATAGATAAATTATACAATTTTTTCTTGTTTAACAAATAAAAAATCTTTAACCATTATATGTTTCGAATTTGTTTAATTTGCAGAAAAAATGAGGAAATAATCAATTGCTTATAGCTAATTTAGTTATAAAGTTGTTTTAAAATGCAACATAAGTTAATTTTTAAGATTCATAATAGTTCTTACAACTTACCTTTGAATACAATGCAGCTGTTTGAATATATAAAGACTGTGGAAAAGGCAGGAGAAAAGCATTTGATAGCCTCTTTAAAGTATCAGTTTCCAATAACAGTAGATGCTTCCCAAGCACACCATCACACTCTAAACTTTTTACTAAACTATACTTGAGCGTCCATTCACGAATATTCACGTTAATTCTCTGGCAATTTAACTCTTTCCTGCGACTACTTACAGGTGCTGCTACCATATGCCCTGGTCGTTTGCCCAGTTCGTTAATCATTATTTGCAGACTTTGCCGAGAAGTTAGTCTTGTTGAATCAGGTACAAACAATACATATTTCGTTCTGATCTGAGAAACTGGGTAATGTTCCGCAAAAGAAGTTTTTAAACTTGGTGATAAACTCATAAATTTAACATTTGGCAACGAGTTATTAGTCAACGTTATATCTAAAGGTGGGTATGGAAGTTCATCAAATAGTATAAATAATTGTATCGTAGGAAATATGTTTATGAAGGAATGAGCTGTTAATGTTACATCATTTTCATACAGCTCAAAATCTCTGATTATCACTGTGACTAATTTACTTATATGTTTTGAGGGGTTTTTGGTGACAGCCTTCGGAGTTGTTTCCATATTCTCTGTTTTAAATCCACCGAATAAACGGAAAGTAAAATACAACATAATAATTTTAAGAAATATAAACACAACAAAAAGTGGTAATGATTTTGTCAATTTCAGTCGCATATCAAAAGAAAATTAAAATAAACTTACAATAAAATAATAAATAATTTAATAAAATGCATGGATCTTGATTGTGGCCAGGTAATTATGTCCATTTTAACTGTTCTGCAGCCTTTAAAACACACTAAAAGAAAAACAGCAAATTCAAAACAACTGTCACTATCAGACGTTTCTGTGGTTTTCGTGCACTTGACAGCTTGACACAAAATAAAATAGACCTTTTCGATTGTAATTTGGGAACGCACTCTCAACAGATGGCGGCTGTACATTTCAAATAATATGTCAGGGAAAGTTAGAAAAACATTGCGGTTATCACGGACTGTGATTATGTTATTTCTGTTGTACGTTGAATTTCCTTAGTTTTGTGAATATTTTGTAACATGTCGAGTATACAATTTAAATTGTATGGCATTGTTTCTAAGAATGATTACTTAAAAAAGACGAATGGGATTTTGAAATAACAAACACAATCCACAATCCGCCCTCGCTTCAGTAGCTCCTATTTATAAAAGAGATGTCGCACCTTTTGTGATTTACACCAATATAATTTGAATCAAAGTTGACGGTTGCTCCATGAAGACTATAGAGAGATAATCTTTAGAGTTTTGATGAGTTGCCCCAAGTAATCATTAAGGTCTAGAAAAAAAAAACATAATTCAATGATTTTCAGTAATACATTTTTTTTTTAATTTTAATTGCCTTATTCATTTTAACGTCCTGGCAAAGTTTAGCTAATGCTACTCCACCACTTAACCGGGATGGCGAGATGAGATACGGTCACCCATCTAAGTGCTGGACTCGCACCGCGGCGTGTTAGCTTCGCCGATCGAGGTCTAGCCACTGAAACCGGTACCCAGGACCGGATTAAGGATTGGCTCGCCCCTAGGCTAATTGTAAATCTACCCACTAAGTGATGTTTACTGTGAAGTCACGCTGTTTGAGAGGATTCAGGATTCACGTTATGCGATGGGTAAAATCGTGATCTTTCAATCACACCGTGAATCGTTATTGTGATTTTTCAATATGTGATTTTAATGAGTGGCGGAATCACGACCTTCATACGAGAAATCATGACATATGACTATTTATTTACTGATTAGTGATTAAGTAACACATTTAAGCCAATGGCACAAAATCGTTTGTTTTACGTTTTAATATAGTTTAATGTAAAAGCAAAAGTTAATTTAAATGGATTATTTAAGTAATTAATATTTAAGGTGTAAATGTACTAATTGTGGCAATGGAAAGTCGTGATCACATCACAGCTTTGTGTAACTTTATAGTAAGTCTTTACAAGTGATTTTTTAATATGAGTGATTAAATCACAGTTCGTAACATATCGCCGTCACTTTTGAATCTCAGATTCTTGAATCCTAGATACAACCAAGATCTAAATCTATATTAGTTTAAATATCTTGGATACAACGGTACAATATTGTTAATTGAAACAATAGTATTTTGTGCAACGAGTGTTGAAAATAGCACTTTTCACACGTGTTACACATTATATTTTTTCCACAAATGACTAACCTCATCAGTTTCCATATTTTTTTAAATAAATAAATTTCACAATTCGCTTCACCGTCAAAATATATATACTTACAATTTGAGGTTTCCAAAGCGAAGATCGCGAAACAACTTTAATTGTTTTCAATAACTTTTTTTACAACTGCTTTAAAGTGTTTAAAAATGTACTGCTTTACACTTGAAAATTATTAATTTCACATAGCATGCGACAAATCCTTAACGCGCGTTAACAGTGAGCCAAAAGTAACTTTTCGCACGTTCCTTATATACTTGTATCATAAGTGCATTGAAAACAATTAAAGTTGTTTCGCAATAATGACTTTAGAAACGCCAACTGAAGACCAGGACCGTGGAGAGAAAATAAGGGCATGGCTTGATGAGCGGGGAGAAGAGAGTAGAGATGAGTTGCTATTTAACAACCTGTTATTTTATAACTGTTATTTGTAAATAGCATTAACAGACTGTTATTTCCGTTCGAAAATAACAGATAAGCAGCAGCGACAGCAGCATGATGTATAAAATAACGTCTCTGAAATAACATTTGCAAACCTGCGCGCTGCGGTAAGCGCATGCTAGCACTTCTCATCGATCTGTTATTTTTAAACTGTTATTTCAAAATAGCAGTAGCAGTTGAAACAGTTATTAAAAAATAACTGCTTTTACCCATCACTAGAAGAGAGTATGCCAAGAGAAAAATTATAGTACAAATTTTCAACATTTCTACACCAGGCCCTCCAAACAGGCCCGAGCCCGGGGGAATCACTCTCACACCCCCCCCCCCCCCCCCCTCTCAACAGGCCTGCTCAGGACAGTCGTTGAAAAAGTATACCTAGTGCGCAACATGTATGAAGATCACTTTTCAACACTTGTTGCACAATATCCTATTCCAGCGTAGTTAGCAGTGCGTTTTTAAACACTTTTCAAAACAGTCATAGAACATCTTATACATACATGTACTTAGCAAAATTGATGATTGTATTGTATTCTTCACATATATAAATTTTTTTTTTTTGTATAATTCTTCACAAGATCTATTTAATAATCTATAAATCCGAAACGAAATAAATAGATCACTCGAAAGTATTTTTAATGTGCCACTGTAAATTTTAGGAAATATAAATTTTATAAGTATTGATAGAACAAATTTTTTTTGTTAGGTCTGTTAGAAAACTGTCAGGAAAATATAGAAAATAAGAATTAAATAAACCTAACTTAATAATCAACAAATTTATTAAATATCCAATACAAACATATACATAGTAAAGGTGGATTTATGAAACATTAACCCAAAACAAATACAACAGTACCAACAAAAATTAGAAATAAGAAAATGTATACTAATACAACAAACACCTACACACAGTTCAGGTATAATTACTTGATATACAGTCACTTTTACGAAAACATTTTTATCTTTTCGTTATTAATGAGACATAGTTATCATTTATCACCAACAAAAAAATTTTATGACTAATTTAAAATTGGTATAATTATATATTTAGACATTTCCTGTTTTAGATAAATACAGAAAATGTCTGGTACCATATCAGATAGAGTAATTTTAAGATAACATTGCTTCTGATAACAAAATGCATGATCTAATACTACAAACCTAGAAAATTTTTAATCCTGTTTTATGCTGTGACATACAGCCTCAAATATTTATAAAACCGTCTATTCTGTAATAATGATGAGAGCTTAAAAATTTGAAAAACGACATCTAATCTACAGTGTGTCCCACTTTTCACGGTAACACCTTCGTAGTTCAGTTATTAGTCATCCAATTTCAACCAAGTTTAGATTGGTATCAAAGACCTTCATTATATCTTTTTTTCAGTAAAACAAAATTTATTTCAGTCATTGGCGTGCATTTTTATTAAGAAAAACAGGGTCGATTTTTCGAGAAATCATATTAGGCATTTTTTTGTTGAAAAACTAATGCAATATTATTGCTCAGCATTCTGTAGAATCCGTATATCCAGAATTTGACAATATTTTAATTTTTGGTTTTCGAATTGACCCGTTTAGTGTGACGTCAGATTCTAGGCAACCAACAATACAAGTGTGTGTTGCTAAAGATTTTGAGCCTTATATACTATACATTTAAGGGCGAAAAATATGGCTGTTGATCAGGGCCTCTAATTTTATTTGGTTAAAACACATATTAATTTAATTGAGTAAATTATATGTAGAACGAATCTAACGTATCTTAGGTATATGGCCTATGAATTGAATTGTCTTAGATATATCATATAATTGAGTAATAACACAAAGTTGTTAACGGCAATTTTTGTCATCCTTAATAGCAAGGTGCATAAGAGCGAAAATAATAACTGTAAATTTCGTTATCCCACTTGTATTGTTGGTTGCCTAATATTTGACGTCACTACTAAACGGGTCCATTACGGCCCACTTAAAATTGCCTATTTGAAACATTAAATAATCAATAAATTGGTAACAAATCTTTTTTCGAAAGAAAGTCATTCTTTTTTTTCTCTTTAAATTCATTTTTACTACCACCCCATCATCGATACTTTCAAATTCGGTAATCCTTAATGCCCGAATAATTTACAGGTCTGATGACTAAAAATTTTTCAATGAAAATTCTTGGCCTTCGAAATTTGAAAGTTTCGATGATTTGGGATAATATAAAGAGTGAATTTAAAGAGAAAATGAAGAATGACTTTTCGAAAAAAATTTCTTTACCAATTTATTGATTATTTAATGTTTAAAATAGGTAATTTTAAGGGGACCGTAATTCGAAAACCAAAAATCAAAATGTTCTTAAACTCTGGATATAACAGTTCTACAGCATGCTGATCAATAATATTGCATTAGTTTTTCAACAAAAAAATGCCTAATATGAATTCTCGAAAAATCAACCCTTTCTTTCTTAATACAAATGCGCGCCACTGACTGAAATAAGTTTTGTTTTACTCAAAAAAAAAATAGTAAAGATCTTTGATACCCATCCAAACTTGGTTAAAATTGGATAACTAATAACTAAGCTACGAAGGTGTTACCGTGAAAAGTGGGACACACTGTATATAAAGATTAGTGTTAATTTGAGGCATCAAAAGCAACAAATTTATTAGTCAGTATATATTATTGTCAGTGATTATGTTAAAATAACTGTTCATAAATAAATAAATTAATACAAAGAAAAGTATTGTATATGTACTGCCTACACACAAAAAAAGTATTCTTGTTTTGAATGTACTACCTATTTGTTCAGGAATTTGAATGGGTTATTTGCTCAAAAGAAGAGATTTTTCTTGGTTTGAAACAATATATATATTTGTGAAAACTAAAGCGAAATCTTGATAAATTTCTTTAATTTGAGATGAGGATAATCAAATCAAAACATTCGCATTCTAAATATAAAATCATGCATAATTTCAACTTAAAAAAGCATTACTCTTGGAACAAATATTATATAGATTTCAAAACAAGAATATAATTCTTCTGTTGAATATATGCATATGATTAAAAAATTGACAATATCATATAATTAACTTAAATGGACTATAATCAACTAGAGACATCCATATTCTTCATTGAAAACTACATATGTGTTAAAAGTTAAAAATGTATTAGCCTTAGAATAAACATTACATATATTTAAAATAAATCGTAGAAATCTTTGTTTTTTTATATGTATTTATCGAAAAATTTAAGAAAAGTAACTGCTTAACTTGAAAGGAGTACACTCAAATCGACACATTTATATTCTAAATATAAAACTATGCATCTTTTCAACTAAAAAATACTTTACTTTTGGAACAATATAAATTTGAAAAAAAATTTAACTCAAACAGAGTATGGTGAAGCCCTTTCCAAGTTCACGGTAAATGTTAGTAGATGGACCTGCTTACAATTTGCTGACTTAATCCTACCACAGGTCTATGAGTGTGTTTGCCCGGAAATCGTATAGGCAATCAAAATATAAATGCTCCACCGTAATATCATCAGACTTTCTTGAATCATCAGGGGTCAGATGAACGAATAATTAAAAAAAAAATAAGTTAGTTCTTGCTGTGGACATGAATTTGACTTGGAAAATTCAAATAAATTATAATATTGATTTAAAAATAATTTTGCGTTAAATTGAGACCACCTATTTTTTGGAATAAATATATTTAATTTAAAATTATATGTATTCTTAGTTTAATTTGACTTTTATTTTGATTTAAAAAAATTAATATTATTGTTTTAAATAAGAGGTAATTTTAAATGAAACATACAATTTATTTACAAAGACTAAACACGATTTTAAAGGAAATATATTGAGGTGTTCATTTTAAAATGAGGAAATAGTGTTGAAACAAGAATATTGGGACTTTACATTTTAAATAAATGAAACGTTCAATTTAATATTACATACTTATCTATTAAGAATAATCTTAAAAAATAGTACTCTTCATTTGATATTATTCAATATCATTATATACAAACTTATCTTTTATTTGGATTGAAGCACATTTATTCAAATCAAACATACTTTTTTTTGTGTGTATATGGTAGTACAAGTCGCCCATAAGAGTTACTTCGCACTTACTTATTTTCAAAATATGCCAACAAAACAAGTCATCGAAATTATTGAAAGAAACGATACTGATTTAAATATTAAAAATAGAGATGCTTCATTTCATGCAGTTTCATCACAGCTGACGTGTGTTTTTAAAAACATACACCTTGATATAATTTTGGAAAGGAGAGGATATATATTTAATTTAAAACTCTCATAAAATAGGCGTAAATTTTTAAAACCTCACATTTTCATAATTTAATAACAAACAACTTAATTTATATCACAATAACCATAATACTGGTGACATGACAATTAAAAATATACTACTAACAATATATAGTTAGTAATTTGCCAAATTTTACCAGACATTTTTACGTTCATATAGTATTTTGGCTGTGTCATATATAACACTTAAATCCCCACCCCCACCTTCAATTCTAGGTATTGATGATACTTAGTATCAGTACAAAAATTAAGTCAGGATTAAGACTGCTTTGGAATTATTATTATTAGTGATGTATATGTAAATTTAAACCTAAAATATGGTCAATTAAAGACTCTACCGGAACTAGGAGCTGGCAGGTTGGCGGCCACCAAAGGCGCAAACCGTCAAGGGGCGCAAAATTTGGTTAGTTGAGGTGCTGTGTTCTTCAATCCTAGATCAACATCCAACAAGGTGCGCCAAACAGGGCCATGTGCCACAGGCGCCAGGCAACAGGGGCGCCCCCTTGCTCATCAAAAAATGTTTCATCAGAGTGGTCACAGGAAGTTGAAATCTTTATTTATCTTAGTTATTTCCAAATACTCAAAAGGTAAAGAAGCACGATTCCAATCACCAGACCAGACTCTTTGACAGTAATTTATTTAATTGTTCACTGTTTATTCATCCGATCGAAGTGAGCAAAGAGTTGAGTAGGCTATTTCCTTCAGAAAATGATTTTTAAAAACTATGTTAAATAAACGGCAACAACAACAATATTAGGTATTAACTAATCTTTGGTTTAATTATTTTTGGTAAAGAAAATATCTCACTTTACAAATCAAATTTGATTATATCATTATTGACATTAACGTTAACTCTTGGCAGTGCAAGTAAATACATTACTTTTTATTATATTACAAATTATTGTTATTTTATATTTGCCATGTGAAAATATACCCCTGTAACAATATTTATGTTTACTGTCGAAAAATGTGATTATTTACTAGGATTCCTTAACATTATCTTAAAAACAGTTTGTGCAATTTTTTCATAAGTCATAAACATTAGTGCTGCTGTGAGAACCGTTTGCAACATCTTAGTTTCTAAACCTTGGTACAAACCTCCCAGTCCATTCTTCTTTATTATAAACAACAAAAGTGCTGCTGCATTAACATTGGGATCCTTGGTAAGTCTTTGTCTCGTTTGGGCTAGCTGTAAGGGATATGTGATGATGGTAGCCACCGTTTTTGAGAGAGCCCCTACGAGAAAGAATGTGGTTGCTGACTGAACCGTTATTCTTCGTTTCAGGGATTCGTATACGGTGAAATGTATTGCTGGATTGGAGACTAGAACTAATGAAGGCCCTACACTGTTCCAAAGTGCACCAATTCCCTCTGTAGTGGCTATGTGCACCAGACCATCGAGGAGACCAGTATACATTAATTCTTCGGACGATTTAAGCCTATTATTCACAACCCAGAGAGGAGTGGTGAATACTACGTTTATAACACCAGCAGCTATACTTAATACTAAGTCGGTTTTAGTACCTTCTAAATACTTTGGTAACAGGCTTTTAAATCCATGGAATGTATAAAAATATATAAAATTTGATACTCCTATGGTAGTTATCACAGGTTTTATACCACGATATAAGGCCTCACTGAAAATAAATTGTTTAAAACAAAGTAAAACGTTAAGAACTATACTTACATTCCCTCATTCTTCAATAAATGAACTATTGCTTGGAATGTAGACTTATCTAATAATTCTTTGTCATCCACTGCAAAAAACAAACTCTAAAAGACAAAATTTGGAAATGTGGCATTTGGATATTCTGGCCAAATATGCTGCCTAACTTAAATACAATACCAATAACAAAGAGACTAACATAACATCTTATATCTGTTGCCTCAGATGCAATTTTGCGCTGGAGTGGCGGAACACTCACAAATTTTAATATCGAAAAAATTTGAAGCTCACTTTATTATAATAACAGTTTTGATTATTATTTTCACTGAAATATGTTGCATATGGCATAAAAATGAATTTGAAATAGTGCAATTTTACATATGCAGTAGAATGAGTCTGAGATCACGACATGAAGTGTTATTATAAGAAAGAGAGAATCTAATTTTATCCATATTAAACAAATTAAAAATTTGTGCGTGTTCCCTAATTCAAGGGGTAATAGTGGGGGAGCCCTCCCTAGCTGTACGTGCACCCCCCCCACCGAACCTTGGGGACAATGTTTTTCATAAAGATTTAAGCCTAAGGAACAATTTAAGACATGTCCCCAAAAAAAAAAAAAAAACTGGCTGTACTTTCAAAATGGCGGCCATATGTTAATAAAAACACTGTTGCCAATGTTGTTTTTGTCATTTAACACAAAAACTAAAAAAGATGGACAAAAACTTTTTTCACAAAAAGCAACGTGCATTAAATGTTCTACAATTTTGTTCCTGTACAATATTTTGACAGGAGTTACTATTTTCCAGATAAATGAGTCCAAAATTCATATATCGGTAAATCACTTAGAGGAAATAACTGTGACAATTATTGTAAGGCGTATAATATAACTTTTTGTTATTAACATAACAAAAAATAGAATGAACTGAAAAAAATTAATAATAATAATAATAATATTACAATTTGCGGACATTCATCTCGAAAACGGTAACAATGGTATTGTGCAGAAAGTTTTTCTCCATCTTTTTTAGTTTTTGTGTTAATTTTTTTTTTTTTTTTGGGGACATGTCCAAAATTCTTCCTTAGGCTTTAATTTTTATGAAAAACATTGTCCCCAAGGATCGCGGGGGGGGGGGGGGGCACGGGCACTTAGGGCGGGCTCCCGTAGTATAAGGAAAGCTTTATGATTTATTGCTTCTATCAACTACATTAAAAACTTATGCATAATTGTGGATGCATTATATTTAATTTAATATTACATTCAAGTGAAAGCAAACAGTTCCAATGGCAAAATATATAAATTGTACTTGGATCTACAAATACACGAAAAAAGAAAACTGCACCAATAATTATTTTTGACCTTGGTGATAGAGTTTATTTATCAACAGTAATGCAATGTAAAAAACTCAGTGGCTTTTAAGTATATAAATATACTCTTTAAAATACATGATATGGCTCTTCCTCGTGTCAATTAAGTAGTCTTTTTCATACTTTTGTATTTAGTTATTCAATGTAATTTATTTTTTCTACGACTTAAAAAAACATGTTTATGGTAATGGTAAAAAAAAGTAAAAAGCATTAAAAAATAGTTAGGTATTTATGCAACCAGTGATGAAAAGACTAATTTTATTTGATGAATATAATATTTGCAAAAACGAACGAGTGAAGGGAACGAGTTTTGCAAATTACATGAACCAAATAAAATTATTTTTCATAATGTGTTAAGTACAAAATTTTATCTAATCCCGCTTTAAAATAGAAAAGAAATAGCAATTTATTTTGAATACTATTTTGCAGTTCCAAACATAGCTACTCTTGTAACTATACAAATAAATTATGTGTTTATCGCTTTACCTAAGCGTTACTGTGGATTGACATTTATATATAATAGTATATTATGCAACGAGCATTTAATGATGGCTATTAAGGCACGAGCATGAGAATTATATGAGCCGTAGGCGAATGTCATAATGAATGCGAGTATCTCAATAGTCATTAAATATGAGTTGCATACACTATTTTTTCTATGACCAGTCATACTGAAATAGGAAATTAACACTTTATGTCTAAAATTTATTAGTTATAGATCACAATTTAGGAAATAATATGAAAACTAAACTCATGAAATATTATGGATTATTATTTCAATTTCACTATCACTCATGTTCACTGATTTTAATTGCAAAAAACACAAAGTTTGAAAATTTGCTGTAGGTAAACAGTAAGTATGGTAATATTGATAAATTTTAGATCTGTCAGATGTTCAAAGCAATAGTTGATATTGACAGGGAATGTCTAATAAACGAATTAAAATATGGGAGTAGAAAAACAAACTTTACTTGTCAATCTGCTGAAATTTTTGCAGCAAATTAAGACAAAAATGGTTAATTCAGTTATAGAACAATCGGTTAATTTAGCAGAAAATTCAATAATATCTGGTAAATCAAAAAGCAGGAATGAAGAAGTATATAAGAAATTCAAACAAATGGGCTCAATAATCAGTAACGTAAAAATTCATCACATAACTAGTTATGTAATGAAACTGACAGTTATGAAAAATGTGACGTTTCATAAAGTCAAAAATGCATTTGAAATTTAGCATTTCATAATGGGGTTACATAAAGTAAAATTATTTCTCTCCATGAGTGCATCGAAAACAATTGAAGTTGTCCCACAATCTTCGCTTTAGAAATGTCAAATTATGAATTTGTGTTTTGACGTTTAAGCTAATTTTGACATTTATTGGTCTAAATATGGAAATTGAGGACTGTCGTAAAAAAAATATTGCATGAAACTCAAGCATACAGTGCCTTTTCTTCACTCATGGGGTTGCCATTTCTTCCATTTGTGAAAAAAAGTAACACTTTATGCATAAATTGCCAGAGATGGGTCGAGGAAACTTATATTCACTTATTTAATATCAAAATGAAACTTCCTTTCCGACAGAAAGTTTCCGGGATGTTTTCCTTCTAACTTTCCATTGGGTATATTGATAGCATATATTGATATATCGTAAAGCTTCATTATGATACCAAATAAGTGCAACAATTATATTATTTACATGACTTTAACAGACTTTTATCAAATTTGGAAAGTTTCCTTGACCCATCTCTGTAAATTACTATTATAGATTATCGTGGAATTGGAATAGAATAGCATAAAATTTAAAGGCAACTAAGAATTTGCATATGCGGAAATAATTTAATTAATACCAACAGGATATAAGAATTTTGTGAAAAGCAACAAAAAAAAACAAATATTAATAATAATATTCTTGATACCAAGAACTTAATGAATGTCTATTATGCTTTGGCCTACTCTCATTTAAGCTATATGTCAATTTACTGGGGTCAAACAACTGAACTCAGCCGCATTTTCGTTATACAAAAAAGAATAATAGGAAAAATTTTTTCTGTTAACCCAATGGAGTCCTGTAGGCCCATCTTTAAAAAGCATCATATTCTACCGCTTCCCTGTATAGTTATTTATGTGGCACTGATTTTCGTTAAAACAAATCAAGGAAAATTCTCACAAAATAATTCAGTGCATGCACATGATACCAGGTCTAATACCAATATGCACATTTCGAATTTCAACTTGTCAAAGAGTCCTTACTGTTTTTGCAGTCATATTTTTAATCATTTGCCCAACTCTCTCAAAGATATTAATCCAATAAACAAGTTCAAAAGCCACATTAAGCGCTACCTTCTAGAAAATTGCTTCTACTCTTTCCAGGAATATTACTGCAGTAATTAATTTTAAAATTTGACGTGTACTTTGTCTTCAAATTCTTTGTGTGACTAACTACTGTTTTTTTATTGTTTTTTTTATTTATATTTTCCTATACGTATAACTACAATTAATCAATTAACGTTGTCAATATCTTTTATAAGATCTTACGACAATAAAGTAATTATGACAAGTAATTATTATGAAAATGGTTATGACATATATTAAGTAAAATGTCAAAATTGGTATTGTTTTTCTTTCTCTTATTTATTTGTTTAACGTCAGCCTATTTTCTCTACTAAGGCCAAACACCAAGGACAGGAGATGAGCTACCCCCAACCTAAAAATTTTGCCAAACCTCTTCTCGTAAGAAGAATAGGAATTTTTTTACTTGCCTAACATATGATAGACAAAGGACCGACTGCTTTACATCCCCTCCGAAGAATAGTAAACCCTCTATGCAACCATCACCTTAAATCGCATATCTTCTGCGTATACACTGATATGCAAGCCACGATGGTCACAGGAGATCACTGTTTTCTTGGACTGTCACCCATTTAGGTACTAATCATGGCGAACATTGTTTAACTATACAAGTATTGAAATATGTGCATAGTTAAGAGGCCTCTATGCTCACTCCAAGCAAACACGTACTGGGACGATTTTGGGCCCCAGACAGAAATTTTTTTCCTCGAAAATGAAAACTGATGAGCGGCGGGGAGAAAATCAGAAAAAAATTTTTCCTAACAAATGAAAGCGGGGAGGAGAAAATCGGAAAAATTTGATCATATTATGGAAGGCTCCTTTGTGGAGAGCTAAGGGTCCCTTTATGGAGGACCCACTGGGAAATTCCTGTTTCCCGGTGGACTAGCATGCACCTGACCCCAAGTTATAAATTGATCTTGTCAAATTTATTTCTTTTTTATCTATGTATATACACTTGACAAGTTGTGGCAATTTGTCCAGAGTAAAATTCTAAAAATGGCTTATCAAAATACTACTATGGTGAATAGTGAAACTGTAGGGAGGAATTGCCATATATCTTGTATATTCAATATTACCTAGTTTGGTTGTAATTTATATTTTTTGTCATCCGAAAAAACATTTATAAAAATAGGATTTTGTTGTCTCGTTCAGACATATAGTGTAGTAAAACTAAGAGTCTAAATCACATAATAAGGATTTATTGTCTTACAATAGCAACTTCTCTGTTGGAACTTGTCGGAAACATTACAAGGGGTGTAGCAAAAAGTTTTGGTGTTTTGGATTAACTCTTCATCTCCAGACGCATGCTGGGACGATTTTGGGTCCCGGGATAATAACTTAGAAAGGGACCCAGACAGGCGCGTGCTGGGAAAATCCACTACTTAAGTTACATATAATATGCAACTAATGTGTGGGGAATCATTAGTTAGTTTTATGGAATACTTAAGAAGTTGTGTTTTTTATCAATTTTCAAGATTCAAAATTAGTCAAAATTGGTATCATTAAGAAAATAAAGATAAAGAAAAATCAACATTGATTACTTACATTGCATACGAAACTTTATGTTATCTAGAGGATAGAAGCAAGTCATAGCGAATACGCTACCCTAAAAAAAATAAGTCAATTATTCACTTTAGACAACTTTAAAGGAACTTACAGTTGCACCCGCTGTAGCATGGACCAAATTATTGTAATTAAAAATTCCACTCATTTTTCTGATGTTTAATTAACTTTACTAGTCTGTGAAATGCATAGAAATGCACAGAAACAGCGGCCGCAATTTATTTTTCAAATTAATAATAATATAATTAAAATACAAGGTCAATTTAGGCAGGTACACCACAAATTCAGTGGTAAATGTTTAGAGCAAAGGTCAAAAAAATTAAAATATTCAGATTTAGAATTATCAGCAGACATTTCAAAGTATGATTACTTTTATGATATACATAATCACAATTCACAAACCTAAATAATCAATGAATTTTACATTTCAACATTGAAACCGAAGTTTGAAACAAGCAAAAGTTAGGTTAAGAATGTGTGTGTGTGTATATATATATATATATATATATGGCGTGATATTAGGCCATTTTTCGAGATTGTATCGGTTAGCACAAACCGATAGAACCCGGTTAGCATAAACCGATTTAACCACATAGGTATGAGGATTACTGGATTTAACAAAAGAGGATTTAACACGTTGACTGCGGGATAAATTAGCCGGACACGCGGGCACACACCACACACGGAGGTTTATCTACGGACTTTACCCGGCACAGTCAAAGTCTGTTAACAAATCTGTGCGTTAATTCGTGAACGCGCGCTGGTCTTAATCAGGGACCGAAACCGAAATTTATTTCGGTTCGGTTTTGGTTTACTGACGTACACCATTTTCGGTTTTCAGAGCAGCGTTAATTTAGTTATCGGTTTTCAAAGTAGCATCAGTTCGGTTTTTGGTTTCGGTTACGGTTAGGAAAAATTCGTAATTCCGGTGCTGTTTTCGGTTAAAATTAAATTAATGTTTGCAAGGACCGAAAACTAAATATCTTTCGTCTCGGTTTTGGTTACGGTTATCTAATGTACACCATTTTCGATTTTCGGTTTTCAGAGCAGCGTTAATTGGTTTTCGGTTTTCAAAGCAGCGAAAAATCCGGCTTTCGGTTACGGTTTCGGTTTTTCAGAATCTCTTTTAGGTTTTGGTTAGAAAAAAATCGTAATGAGGGTGCGGTTTTCGGTTACGGTCCCTGATCTTAATACATGTACAGACTTGTTTAGAGACATAAAAACCACATGTTAAGTATGTTGATGCCATAATTCGCACAGTCTTCTTTCACAGGTAAAATACACGCTTAATTATTTCAAAACGAAATGGCTGAAAGTACTGATACCCGTTTTGAAAGTATTGATACACGTTTTATGGGAAAGATTTTTTAACCGAGTTTATAAATATTTATGTCATCAAGTCATTTATGGAAAATCAAATCAAATGAATACGTCAACAAAAATTTTAAAAAACAGCATTGATTCAGTATTGTAAAAAAGTGTATCCTAATTTTGTTTTTAAAAAACTACAGCATTTATGAGGACGCTTCAGAAAAGAACCGAAGAAAGTTGCAAGCTCAAAAAGTACAGGGGCAGGACGAGATGATATATATGAACCCAGATTGTAGTATTTTCAACTATTACTTTTTACAACTGATCAAGAAATTCCAGTGCAAAGTTAAAGATTTCTACTAAAAACTTTGGTCAAGACCGAATTCTGCAGTTTTGGCAAAGTATGCAGATAAATCTAAAGATTTCACCCACTAACAGATAGTTTTGTTTGCGAGAGATTAAGTATGCCAAAGTTGTCTGCGGACATGTCTTTTAAGCTAGTGGAGTGGCAATATTTAGTCTGTCACATACCAAGTCCGCGAAAAGAGCTCAGACTTAACTGTCCTGGATAAAGTCCACAGATAAACCTCTGTGTCTCTGCCCAGCTAATTTTGTGGTTGGAACCGATGTGCCGGTATTTTCTGAAATTGAAATTTATTTTGAATTGGAAATATTAAAAAATATGAAAATTAAAGTAAAAAAAAAGCATCATCAAGATAATTAATTTAATTCTTCAATAAAATGATTTTTTGTTTGTTTCTATATCACAAAAATAATAAGTTATGGCCCATACAATGAGCATTTTCACATTTTTTTTTTTAACAAAATGTCGCCAAATTTTTATTGTCATTGCTCAGTACCTAATTAATTTTTTTTTTTTTTCAAAAATGTTTTTCGTTAATATCACCTAGATGCTCAATTTTTTTTTGCTCGTTTAAAACACTTTTTAGAAAAAAAAATTCCATCCGCCATATTAGAGCGGCCATTTTGAATTTATTAATTTTGACTTCAGATTCATAATCAGCGATTCCAAAAACATAACTATCCTAAGTTTCAAAAATGAATTAGTAATACTTTTTCAAATAATGGATATTTAAATTTAGGGGTGGTTTTCACCTCTTAAGGGTAAGAGCAAGTATTCGGACCATATAGAACCTGAAAAAAGATACCTTTTACTACAGGCCCTGCGCACTCCCACTATAAGTACATTTTTGCGACATACCGGGTTAAATAAGAGTGGTATGTAGTGGTTAAACCCCCACCATATTATTATATATTTGCAAACCGGTGTCGCGAAAATAGAGATAGTTACTTTAAATTATTTCTTACGTATTCAAAAAGATGTTAGTTTACGAGCTTGACAGAAACAAGGACAGCGATACATACCGCTTCTAACCTACGTCGAGAGCTGGGTAAGTTGCGGTTATTGTTTTGACATATCAAGAGTCACGTGAAACCGTACTCCCCTATTAAACCACTTCTCGCGAAAATGAAGCGGTAAGCTAATAATACATACCACAACTTACCCGGTATGTCGCAAAAATGTACTTTATATTTCAAAACAGCGTGTTTAGTTTGAACTTCCGTCGATCTGTCGCTACTTGTACTTGAATCACGGCGGCTGCGCAAATCTGAGGCATGTTTTTGCGCATAAGACGCTACAAACCGCGATGAGCGGAGCCATCCGAGCGAATAATCTGTGACGTCACGCTTAAAGCGGTATCGCGCGGTCTCACTAGGGCGCTAGAAAATGTGTAAGCGGAAAATAGTAGGGACATGACATAAGAACGTTAGAGATGGTTAGAACTAAACTGTTAAAAAAAGCTAAAAAGACATTCATTTTTGCGGAGAAATATATGATGACGTAGCGCTTCAAGGCGCTTAAAGCATTGGGGTAAGACGCGAGATCGCAAAAATATGCCTTTGTCGCGCCATTATTGTTTATTGTTTACATGTCTATGCTTTGTGTTTTGGACATTAAACTAATAATTATTAAATCCATAGAGCAGGAGTCCATTTGCTTATTTGTAAATAATGTGAGTTTCCAATGAAACTGTCTAGAAACGCTGTTCTGTTAAATATTAAAAACTGTAATGGGTTATAAGTGTTGTGTTCACGTCGTGTTGCGACTTCGAAAAATTCCAACATGCATAGGTATTATTGATTTGCAAAGAACGTGACTCCCAAGAAATTGACTAAAAACGAAAGACTGACGGGTTGTACACTTCTGTGCAATGAAATCCCGTACACCTAGTTTTCGCCTTATTAAATCATTATTTATTTGTCAGTGTCATATTTTCGCAATGCCAAAATTAACTGAACATGAAAAAATTTTAATTCTCTCTAAAATTAAAGAGAGATGGTCTATCAGAGCAGTTGCTAACCATTATCAATTGAATAAAAGTACTGTTATGAGTGTGAAGAAAAGTGGGAAGAGGAAGGTAGCGTAAAGAGAAAAGACGGTTCAGGCCTATCGAGAAGTTCAAATCTCGTTCAAGATGAAGCACTCCTTGGCTATTTGAGGAAAAATCCGTTTCAAACAGCAGGAGACGCTGTGTTCACACATTTTCTAGTGTCGAGGTCAGCAGCTAGCCAAAGGATAGGAAAATCGAAAATAAAAAACTGTACAAGTGCCAAGAAGACCATATTAAACAGAAGAACAGAAGCAAGCCCGCATTATGTTTTGTTTAAATTGTGTCTATCGCCCGTTGGAGTTTTGGACCAATGTTGTGTTTACCAATGAAAAAGTTTTTCAGTCTTGTAATGACGGACATGTACAAAATATTAGGTTACATTATTTACATAATAAATACAATCGCAGCTATGTGCAGTCGCATCGTATCTGTGAATTTTTCAACATCAGTTTTTACATTTGTTATAAATCGAAATCATTCCCATCGAATGGTGTAAAAAAGTAAAAAAAAACAAAAATACGTATGTTTTTCTTCTGGATTAACATTATTCAAATACATTATTTATGACGTTTCACAATCAATGTCAGTTTTTTGTAACCTATATGATAATGAAAAATCTAAATTCCAAAAAGACTGATTCACACCACTTAATGTTAGTAAAGGACGTGAAAATGTATATTATAGCGGGTTTATACGTGCATGGATTTAGTAACGCCAGTAGATATATTGGCAAGCTAGTAAAAAAATATTACACATATAAACAGTTACTGGCGAGCAAGCTTTTACCTTGCATGCATTGATGCATGCTCGCCAGTAACTGTTTATACGCGCAATATTTTTTTACTGGCGTGCCAGTATCTACTGGCGCCACTGAATCCATGCACGTATAAACCCGCTATTATTTAATTGTATTACAGGTATTTTGGTACATTAGTTACTTTAACATTTTACTTATTTCAACGCAGTTTCAACATCTTAATACTTTTGTAGTAATTTTACTTACGTTAGTTAATTTTTAAATGTATTTTTAAATATTATTGTATTGTAATGATTTTCCGTTAAATTAATAAATATGATCAATTTCTAGTTTTGAAATGACTTATTTAATTTTAAGGCCACTGTTAGACTATAAAAGTTCTTTGACAAAAATCTTTTATAAAAGATATTTTATGAGTAATTTGATAGATATTTCATCTCATAAAATATCTTTTATAAAAAATCTTTGTTAAAGAACTTTTGTAGTCTAACGATGGCCTAAGCAATTTGTTTGAAAACCATTTAAAATTCCCGCCTATATAAAAGAGGCGGGAATACAGCGCCACTCTCGACGTAAGTTTTGCTGTTCAAAAAATCCTTGAGAGTTGCTTATCTATAACATATAATATTCTTTAATCTATGTTTTACTACATTAATAACCCATAAAGAAAAATTATCATTACATATGAAATTATTCCAAAATATTACATATTTTTTACCTCAGGTACTGTACTAAAAGCTCTTAAATCTGTAGTATTCTTTGAAAAATGGTCGTTTTCATGTAGAAAATTTTTTTTTCATCATAGCTGAAGAATTTATTTTTCTGTATAAAAGACAAAGCAAACTAATTACAATCAATCTCATATCTCACAGAGTTAGCATCTGTAGGTAGGTATATGCAAGAATCATGAGCCTTTATGTTGAATTTGTTGTCTTAACAACTGTAATTCTCTTTGAATCTTACATGGATTGAATTTAAACAAAAAAACTGTGTGCAAATACACATCAAGAGAAGTTTAGTTCCAAAAGACCATTTTAGAGGTTTTCTTACTAAAAAATGTATCACATATCATCGGTTATTGATAAATATTCTAGGGTAACAATACAAAGAAAAGACGTCATTTTATAATATCTTATTAACAACGGTTTATTTTTAAAATCTATTTTACAAACAAAAATAAAAAACATAAATAACACTATAATAAACAATTCGGTAAAATATTCTTATCTAAATGAAGTGAACAATTTAAATGGAAACATTATATCTATTACCTTAAAGGGGCACAGGATTTCCTTCATTTACAAATCTATGGTTTTTAAATGCCTATAACTGAGTATCTTTACATTTTTTATTATATAAACTTATTATAGAAACAATTTTAAAAGTTCAGTCAAAGTGGGTGATTATGCAAATTACAGTAGAATGCAGGCTTTCACCGGCCATTGTCCAATGAAATAGTTTCTTCCGGGTGTTACCATGGTCGTCGAATTTGACTTGACATTTTGCTGATCATGCTGTTAGCTTCTTCAGAAGAATTCTAACATTCTTCATACAGTGTCCCTAGAACTATATAACCTACATTTGGAGCTCACCACTACACTAAATGAAGACCTTTGGAGGACAGTTGAACACATTACCAATGAACAGGTAGAACTTCAACAGGATAAATCGTTTGAAAAACTTCTAACAAAGAAGAGAACGACCAAACCCCAACTGGACGTAGTAAATTTAACAGAACAACCACTACCAGAGGAATGGACATCTGTTTTAAACAAAGGTATGAACTTTACTGTAGCACCGAATAAATTACCTAAAGAAGATATTATCGCAGAAGTTGAAAATGATTATCAGTTAAGAAAGCTGAAGAAGTAAGACATGAGACATGTCGTATATTGAGGAAATCAAAACCACCTAGGAGGAACATCACTCGAGAGGAGGAGAAAGTGCTTACGGATATTTGCAACAACCAAGATATTATCGTCTTAAAGGCAGACAAAGGCACCACAACAGTCATTAAGAATTCACTAATTCAAGCAGAAGAACAACGCCGCCTGTTACTGAGTGAAATATACCACTACGACTGTATGAACTGCCAAAGATTCAAAAATCTGGAAATCCTTTGACATCAATCGTTAGCACATGCAGATCATCTACTTTTTAACTGGCTAGATACGTCGCTGACATACTATATAGGTAAGACCAGCAGCTATGTGAAAGACTCTGGACACTTTGTAGAATTTTGGAAGGTTTACAAATGACGCAATGACACCATGGTGAATTTCAATGTGGAGTCTTTGTTCATCACCAACATACTGATTGATGAAACAATTAACCTGGTACATCAGCAACTTGTACCCAAAAGATTAAGAGAAGATATACCTGATTTGGTTTGATTATACCTATCAGCAACATATTTTCTGGGGAACAGATTTTTCTAGCAAAAGTACGGAGCAGCTATGGGATCACCACTTTCACCGGTAATAGCCAACATATTCATGGAAGTATTCGAAGAAAAAGCCATACGCTGTGGTGTAGAGAAACCAAAATGTTGGTTACATTATGTTCTACCATCTAAATAACCACCCAATACAATTACGGTTGAAACCAGCGACATTTGAGCGTTGATTTAACATTGTTTTTGGTATAATTTTTCACGTGTCTGTGTTTACTGAGCAACACCCAAATATCAAGTTTACGATGGAGATCAAGCAAGAGGGAGTTTTGCCTTTCATAGATGTGTTGGTGAAACGATAAAAAAATGATAGGTCTCTAGTCTATAGAAAGCGAACACATACCAATCATTAACTGCACGCTACATCCCACCGCCATCCACAACAGAAGAGGTTGTTAATCAGAACACTGTTCCACAGACCCAATATAACATGTGACGATGAAAGCAAACCAGAAGAACTCTAGTACGTCCAACAAGTTCTAGAGAAAAATGGGTATGAACAAAGGGATATACAATGAATTATCAACAACCGGAGAAGAATGACAGAAACAGAAACGACCTACTACATACGCGTGCCTTCTCTGTGGCTGGAGTCACATATAGGTTGAAGAAGATTTTATTGAAGAATAAAAAAGGCATACATTTCGGAACGGTAAAGAGAATTCAACAAGTGCTTATCTCGAACAAAAACCCCATCCCTAGACTACTAGCCAAGTGCTTGGAGTGCTCATGTGATAAGAGTTATATCGGACAGCGCAGAATCAAGGAACAACAGAGAAACACAAGACTTGGGTACACAGATAAATCGGCAGTGGCAGAACATGTTCATCAGAATGAGAACCATATAATCTACTGTGAACATCAAAAAATTGGATAGAAATATGCGCAACGAAGCGAATCAGCGCCAAGGTATATAACGACAAGCAGAACATAACAATTTTAGTCTTTAAAGTCCTTCTGAAGAAGCTGACAGCATGATCAGCGAAACATCAAGTCAAATTCGATGACCACAGCAACACCCGGAAGAAATCACTTCATGCAGATGATGTTATATATGTATTAAACCAAACATTTTTTATTCAATCAATTCTAGTTTCTCTTCCTCTTTAAAAAGAAACTCGTATTGAGAAGATAATATGCAAGATCTATCACTACCTCCATACCACAATTATCGCCAGATGTTTGTTCAATCTCTTTCAAAAAACAGAATCATTGGCTGATCAGTTGACAGAAGTAATCGTTCAATCAAGTTAACAAGTGTACAACTTACAATAGTAGTATAAGTACTTCCAATATATCAAGCTTGCATGTCATAAGTGCAAATATGCTGACGTCATAAAATAGTCAAAATACCAACTCAAAATTAAATCAACGTGCTAATTCCATAAGTTAGTATTGCACCAAACGCTTGTACAACTTTGTTTACATGATATATTGTAATAGTCCCTTGAGGTAAAGCTTGTACCCCAAAAGTTCTGCGATCGCACTGCAAGATATTTTCCCCCTCGTTTTTGGGGACGGGGAACATGATGGTGACAATATTTTCTTACCTACCCTCCAACCACTACCTCTAAACTGAAAAAAACGATTTTCAGGTGCTAGGCATTTTTTTATCGGAAAATTTTATTAATGACAGTTGTTCAGAATTGTCCAAAAACCTTAAGCCCAATATTTATCAAAATTAAAAAATTTAAAAACTTGATAAATTTAAAAAATATAAAAAACTACTAATTACTTGACAACTACCTGACAGCTTGGGTTTAATTTCAAACAAAATTGTCATGAATTTTTTGAGCAAAAAAACCCATTTAATAGTTATTTTTGTATCTAAGGTGCAAAATTCTTCTTTGGTGATCGAGAACGAAAATTTTTTGACGAGGCACAACCGAGTCAAAAAATTGGTCGAGATGACCAAAGAATTTTGCAATCGAGATGCAAACAATATTTTTTCTACAACTTTCATTTGATTAAACTAAAACCATTAGTTAAAAAAATCATACTGTTTTTAGAATAAAATAATTTAAAAAATTCTACTTTCAGTTGATTTATTTGATAAAACAATAAATATTTTTGAACTAGATGTTTGTTTAATTCTCGTGTATACATCAAAAATTATAAAAAATAGGCAATAGTAGTATGTGATGTGCAAAATATTTTGCACCCTAATGCGCAAAATATTTTGCGCACGGTGTCATGGTAACGCAAAAAAAATAATGTCAATGAAAAAATTCTCATTTTAGACACTGACATTAATGCGCAAACATTTTTTGACAGTTAGAGAAAATAGTATATGTGAGGCGGAAAGCAAAAAGGGACCTCTTGTCGGCGATGTCAATTTTTCAGTACAGTCGAATTAGTGGTTTGGGTCAAAATAATCGATTTTCGGATTTTTGCGATTTATTACCTTTACAAGTTGTAATCGATTACAAAACCGATATAATTGGATGAGACACTTAAAATAATCGATAAAGCAGTCGATGTTCAGCCCTGGAAAAGGTACCTCTTGTCGCTTATGGAGAAATAACATGGGACCGACAAGAGGTCTCTTTTCATAAACGCACTAGTAACTTAAACAAAAAAAAACATAGAGATATGATTTTTGCACCAAATTGTTCGGAATTAAAGCTTAATTCATTTAATATCAATAACTAAAAACTGGAATTTGCCGACAAGAGGTCCCTTTTTGCTTTCCGGCTCACATATTATATTATTAGGAGTAGAACGCACTCTTTTTTTGTGTTGAGCCCAGGATTTGCAGCTGAGGCGAAGCCGAAGCCGCAAACTGGGCGAAACACAAAAAAGGGCGTTCTACTCCGTGTAATATATACTATTTTTTCTTCAAGCGTATTAAAATGCAAAAATTCATTTATACAGTCTTACATGTTGACACAATATGACAAGTGGCTAGTGGATAGCGCGCCACCGGTGGCTTTCGGTATTAACATTATGTTACTAGTAAAACAATACCCACTGCGGTGGCGCTTTCGGAACTAACATTATGTTACTAGTAAAACAATGTCCACTACGGTGGCGTTCGGTACTAACATTTTGTTACTAGTAAAACAATGTCCTACTTCTACTTCTGTTTTTGGTGACATAATTTAAACATTTTAATACGCTTGAAGAAAAATGATATTTTCGCACTTTGACATTATTTTAAACAAAATTTCAATATTTTTTAATTTTGATTAAATTTTGGATTCAGGGTTTTTGGATAATTCTGAACAACTTTTGTTAATAAAATTTTCCACTAAAAAAATGCCTAGCACCGGAAAATCGGAAGAGTTTTTTCGGTTTAGGTTGGAGGATAGGTCGGAAATTATTGTCACCATCGTGTTCCCCTCCCTCGAAAACGGAGGGAAAAATATGTTGCGGTGCGGTTGCAAAACTTTTAGGCTCTTTGCCTTTTTCTGATTTATCTCAAGGGACTATAATATATTGCTTTAAACAATTCAGCTTAGCTTGCATCGTGTTATCGATTTGTTGTATGTTTAACTAATTTTGTTTTAGTTTGTTGATTTAAATAGTCAAGGTTTAGGTTGTGTGTTTTTCAATACCAATATTATTGTCAATAATTTCATTAAATATTTTATGTTATAACTTTAAACGTAATAAAACTTATATCACATCTTAGGAGCAGCATACACTGCTTGATATACTGGAATCACTATACAGGGTGATTTACGACAACATGCGGAAAATAAAATGGTGTACTAGTCTTCTATGTGGGAAAGCCTCTGCAAAATTTTAGAGTGATCTGAGGTGATTTAGTGTATTTCCTTACGCGCTACTGTTATTTGTCTATGGTCAGTGCATATAAGGCAACGAACTACACACCTGGAACGGATTCGTCCTTCAAATAAAAGTAAGGCAAATTGAATTTGGTCAACACGCAATCGTGACTGGTATCTGTCTCTTTCTATCTTATTACGAACTTCGACAACAATGAGTTCCGTTGCAGGTACGTGGCAAAGATTAGAGAATTAGTTATCTAATCTTTGTATGTAGAATAAGAGTTCACTGGCATAGGGTCAGTGTATTGTTTTCCCGACTTCCAGTTAGAGCGTACCGTTAAATTTTAAATTGTATTCATAGATCGATACCGTTCAATATGCCATTCTGCGTTTAGAACAGTGCATTGAAGGTAATGCATTGGAACATATTCTTTGACTATGATAGATTTTCCGCATGTTGCGGTAAATCACCCTGTATAAGTAATCAAACTATGTATAAGAAAAGTGCATAAACAAGTTTTATTTCGGACTAAATAATTTGTCTATATTAAACCAGGGCCGGATTATCCATAAGACTAAATAGGCTATAGCCTAGGGGCACCGAAGAGCAAAAGGGCGCTTCGGCAAATCAAAACTAACTAATTTTATCTCCCGACAGCCAACGGATAACAATTACTGTTTATCATTGAGGTTTGGAAAATAAAATGTATTTAACGTCGTATAATGCATAAGGGCGGACGAAAAAAACAGCCACAAAATCGAGTTAGGATAATGAGCGTAAAAAATTATTTGTTTAAGGAAAGACGAGCATAAAAAGCTTTTGTACCCGCCGTTTTATCTGGGCTGCAATTAATAAATTTGTATAAGCCTATGTATACCTATTCTATGTAACTATTTTGGTTACATTTTATAATTATATCCATATTAAGAAGTATAAATACCAAAATACCTAACTATTCATTTACTTATATTTAATTTTCAGAGATATCAGGATCTGAGAGAGAAGTAAATAATATGAAATGGAAAATGCGATATAATTTTAAGTAGAGTCCTGTTCATACATTTAAAGTAATTATCCATATCTGAAGTTTTCATTGCCGTAATCCTTCCGGGTATAGCCTGAGGCCTTCCTTATATAGTTGACCGCAGATTTAACAGGCACTCAAATAATGTCGGCGCCTTTGACCTATCAAACACGCTGCATCGCAAACACTCTGCATCAAAGATGCCTGTTAAATCTGCGGTTTACTATATTTACGTCGGTACTTTTTTATACAAGAACATTATTTATTTATTTTATGTCCATTTAATGAATGTAGTCCATGGACATAAATTGGACGTCTACCGGACGACTATCATCGGATTTAATTTGAAATTGTACAGAATTTACGTACTCTGAATGTCCATTTTATATACGGGAAGTGTATACATTTTATGTCCATATAGGTCCATTTCGTGTCCGTTGAATTAAATTTTATATTTTTGTAATAAATGAAAATATCTCCATACCGCTTTCTCTCCAACACGTTTCCGAGATATGTATACATACCAGCGAATACCACACTGGCACACTGAACGTCCAACATATGTGCCCAACAGACGTCCTTATGTTCTGCAAATACACACATTTTAGGTCTTCTGCCGTCATTTCTGTAAAATTTGTAGTTTATTTTTTATAGCAATTTGTAATTAATAATTTAATTTTAACCTTTTTTTTGTAAATTATTAATGATATTATTTGATACTAAACATTTATTAAACATTCAAATACTTTCTGCATTTTGAAATATATAGCTATATTAGTCTAAAACCTCCTTCCAACTATACAGTCTTTAAGTAAGTACTAGTAAACAAGGTTAGTGGTCGAGTGAGTTAACAAATCATGGGATCGGCGCGGCGCCGGCGGTTCGATCCCTACCCATTCCGGTTTTTTTTTGTGTTAAAATTACTGGGATGTACAAATATTGTTCAAAGTTGTGACATTTGGACGTCCCACGGCTGCCCGTCGGATGTACTTTGAACCAAAAACGAACGTCCACCGGATGACCTGTATGTCCGTCGAGGACGTCCTTCAGATATCCATAGGACAATGTTGTGCTATTAGGGTAGTACAAAAAAACACCCAACCTGCGCTGCACTAGGGGTCTATAGACGATCCAACCAACCAACTGACCTCCTAGGTACACTTTGAATATTGCCATGCGAACTCGTAAAAGTGAGCTGGTCTGCTGGAGCCAACATTGTCGGTACGCTTTGAAGACGCTGGAATTCCAGCAGACCAGCTCACTTTTACGAGTTGTCATGGCAATTTTCAAAGTGTACCGAGAAGGTTGGTTGGTTGGTTGGTTGGTTGGATCGTCTGTACACCTCTTTATTCCGCGCCAGTCTCATTGTTCGTCCGAAAGTGCGGAAGCAAAAAACGCGGAAACAAAAAACGCTGCAATTTGACTGGCATGCGCCAGCTCAACTTTTTGTGCCAATTAAGGAAATGCATATGTCTCTTATATGTTCCTTTTCAATTATATCAACATTTTACAGGACATATCTCGCCTCCCCGCTCGTCAATTTTGAATCTGGACAAAACATATTTTCTTCAGATTTCACCCTCCCGCTAATTAATGTTCTTCCATTATGAATAAGAGGGCGCAAATACATTATTAGCCTAGGGGCGCGCCAATCCTTAATCCGGCCCTGTATTAAACAATAACAAGTATTACAGCAAGGAAGGGAGTTTAATCAAACAAAAAATGAGACGATCTTAGAGATGGTTTATATGCATGAAGGAGCGTATTGAATGTAAATGCCAAATATATAATAAATGAAAGAAATAAATAATGTTGTTCAACAAAACTTTACTAGCTACTAATATTTGAAACTAACAACTCTTAGGACCTATCATGAAGGAAATTGTCTTTTTTTAACCCACAAAAGTTTGAGGTAATTTTGAAAAATAAATGGGTAAAATTTTGAATTTAAATTATTTAGCAAGTTTTAGATAATACTGACAAAAATATCATACATACATACATTGAATTTTATTTTCGACATGTTTTGTAGCAAATTTTGAAATATAATATTAAGAAATCTGGCTTTAAATTTTTTATGTTTTTGTACCAAGACATTTGTAAAACTGAATGGAAACCCCTATTGATCCTAAATTTTTAAGTGGAAAAGAACATATTTGGCGAGTTTATTTGGCAATGAGAAGAGCCCTAATTTGTTTTAACCCTCCTACTTGCTGTTAATGAACAGGCTATGCCATATAGTAATGGAAAATTGTCTACGAATAAGTAAATTGCTCCTAGGTATAAAATTATTGCTAAGGTTAGAACGAGATCAAATACTGCAGGTTTCACACTGAAAAAAAGAAAATATTATTAGTGAATGCAAAAACTAGTAAAAAATGATTAACAATCTCCATTGCTTAAGGCTTTCTGTACAGTATAACCAAAGATAATTAAACTCACAAAAAGTTACACAAAAAATCTTAACTTGACTTAAAAACCTAACAAATTTAACCTTGTTTAGAATAAAACTATCTATAATAACTGAACTGCTGGTCAATGTTGAATTTTAAGTAAAATTGTTTCAGAAGGAGAGTGTATAGGTATCAACATGTGGTTTTCAGAATTTAAGAGATAAGTGTTGCCAAATTTTTTTAGTTTGAGGTACGTTACTCTCTATGGTATGAAAGAAAAGCATGTTTTTTTTTACTAAACTTTAAAACCACTGAGATTCCACAAAAAAATACATACTGGAGGGGGATCTATTCTCGAATCTCTATTAAACTTGTCGACCACGACAAATGTCATTAATAATTGTCACATACTTTTTGAAAATGGTATTCTCGAGCACTGAGTAGACACCGCTAATACCACTTGACAAATATGTTGCGTAATGAAATATGTCAGCACTACATAACGACTTTACTTTACAGACACAAAAAATTATTTGACGGTGTTGGATGTCAGTAGAATCAATGCAGAAAACAAACATTGTTTTTTATGTTAGTGACTATAATAAAAGTGTTTTAATGGGCACAAAAAAAGTAACTTCCACCGATAGCAGAAAAAGATGTTGGTGGAGTTAGTAAACGAACATCCAGATATTTTGTCTGGTAAATTCTCTGATGAGTTTACATATAAAGAGAATAATAATTTCATTTAGATTAAATTGGCTTTATATATTAAGTTAACTAATCTGACATAACTTTTTTTTCTGTAACGGGAAAAAAGTTTGACATTTTATCTCTCTTGACAGGTAACAAAATGTCACTTTTTATTAAATTACTTTTTCCCCGGGAAAAAAATGAATACTTTTTTCCCGGATATGTACACATAAGAACACGGTGATATTTAATTTTAGAATATTTTATTATACAAAACTTACATTTCCTTAATGTTAAAAGTACAGTTGTTAAATGTGCATTGCATGAAAGACATGTTCCTCACACGATTGGGAATGTCTGCTACAGTGGAATTTTCTTGAGTTGAAATCATATTTTCTGCCATTGACACAACTGCTGTTGATGGTTCTGGTCGCAAATTGGGTCTTATTTCAGCTAATGCACTGCCACACGTTCTAAACACTTTATTAGATATTTCTGTCCTATGCGCTACCGATTCATCAACATACCCTTCAGCTACTGTTGATAACTTCCAACCACCATGTTTCTTTAGTGTCATCAAGTTTCCTCCAAATTCAACAAAAAGTGTAGCAGACGATCTTCGAAATGCATTACCTGTATATGACTTAGCATTTTCAAGTAGAAGATAATGTGTACTCGTAAAAATCGAAGATTTCTTGGGCATGTAACCTTTCTCATTCTGCTTCAAAAATGTAATTAGTTTGGAATATTTTGAAATGTCTACATTATTATTGGATTGTAACGTACTTTTAATCATTGAATACGATCACACTGTTGGTGGCTTTTGTTGTTGCGCCAATTCCGAAAAATAAGCCAATAACACCATCTCCGAGAAAGAACTGCATGTCTTTTTCACCTTCCATTCCATAAATCTTAAATACGCGGTTTCGTAAATTTTCCGTGATTTAGCTGGCAATAATTTTAGTGATGCTACTTTCGCAAATTTGCAAGTTTGCAAATTTTTAAACCTAATCACAGAATTAAATTGACAGATATTTGATTACTTTAAAGGTTTTCTTAGCAACCCAAGGAACAATTTTAGTTTCTTAAATATATACAAGGGTGCTATAAAACTATTTATAAAATGCCTTGAAAAATCTATTTTGCTGTAACAATATCCTTAATACCATCATAAAGCGACTTGTAGACTAAAAGACCTTATGAAGGTTGTTAAGGCCTTTTTAAATTCCATCATAAAACTCCTTAGTGAGGCATAGTGCTGCTCGTGAAAACTTTGTTCGTTCCATTTTAAAACCTTTCTTTTAAAGCTGTCAGAAGCTTTTCTATTGACTTTCTGCATTTCTAGAAAACACCTAGAAGGCTACCTTAAAACTGGTTTTTAAAACTCTTATAAGTCTATATTAGAACTGAGAAGCTATAAGAATGTTCACGAAGGAATCCAAATAATTTTATTATTGCATTTATTTTTTCTAAACTGATTTAAGCAAACACACCATCAGACTTATTGAAGATATAATGGAATTTGAAATTTATAAAGCGTAGAGTGGCACTATAACCTCTCTAAGGCCGATTTAAAAGGTAAAAAAAAAGACATCAGGTATAACAAAAAATTAAAACCAACAGCAGTTTATCATTAAAACTACATAAGAAAGGCCCAAAAAACAAGGTCCCTCCAGAAATAATAATGATTTTAATATCCATACAAAATTTGCATAGACACATAATCAGCAAATTTAAAAAGGTGGGCTGCTTCTCGGTTCCCACGGTAATTTTCAATCGTTTCTTGTAATTCTACCTTAATTTGCTAAAGAAAAAGTGATAATTATTGATAATTATAATTGTGAGATTGACCTTGAATATTTTTATATAACAAAAAAAACATGGCCGGCCAACTAAAAACCTAATTGTCATTTTACAATCCTCTCATTAAACTATATATTCTAATAATGGTAATGACCTAGAACATTTACTCTAAATGAAATCCTTTTAGTCTTTTTGTATACTATCACAAATAATCCCTTCCTTACAAAAATGCAAATGCACTTGGCGAAGATCACATGGACTTGATAAAAGCTGTAATAAAACGTTTGGGACGTTGACATTTGATACAAAAAACTTAAAACTTAACCTCAAAATAATTTGTATGTGTATGTGTTTTAACAGTCCTTTTAAAATGGCCACTCTTTTTTATTTTCTTCCACCTTTCCAAAAAAGACTTAATTACACATCAGTAATTCGTGAAATGCTTTTAATTAACACACACACACACACACACACACACACACATGCATCAACGACACTTCAGGCAGACATATTGTTTATTATTTTTATAATAAATGTTTTATTGAGGTTTTGGAAAGTGTTTTATGGAACTAAAATTTGCCTTTTAGATTCATAGAGGCTTTTTTTTCTTCATAACGGTTTCATCACAACATTTATCAAGGATTTTTTAAGAGTCTAGTTTTGTAATGGCCTTTAATAAGTACTAATAGGCATTGAAAATGTCTAGTTTTAAAAAGGATTTAAGATGCATTTATTGCAAATATGTTAAAACCATAAAGAATAATTTAAAGCCTCTTTAAATCTAAATGGAATTTAAGACATTCATAAAACTAATTAGCTTTGTGGAGAGTTTTATGTAGGTTATGATAAACCCATTACAAATACATATTATCCTAGAAGCAAATTAGCTTTATAATTAGATCTTACAGAATGCTTTAAAACTTACCATATAAGAGCAAGTATACTTGAAGCCTAAAAGGCCTTAACTACAACATCAATAAAGCATATGACTATTTCCTAACCCTGACAAACCTTTCTTAAAACCTCCTCAAGTCTAAATGATTTTTAAATTGTTCCTTGGGAATGCAGGTCCAATGTAGCTATAAGTACAACAGCCTACCAGTTTAAAACTTCAAAGTTTTTCTGACTTTAATATATTGTAATATGTTTTTTCAATATTAAATCGTCATTTTCCCCGTCAGAAAAAAATAATGTATTATACACTGGTAAAAATATTAGATTTTGTGTTTTGTATAATAAATAACTATTACCCTCAGGCTGAAAAAGTCGACTTTACGTCTTTGGTGTAGAAACAACTATTAACTAAGGTTAGACTTACCCTCGTTTTCGCACTTAGCGCAGAAGCTCCGTTTGCCTTCGTATAAACACTTTTATAAAATGCCGTTCGTTAAGTTCAAATGCATTATATTATTTCTCTGCATCTTTTTGAAATTCTAAGTTTTCAATTACAGCAAGCATATTTGTTTCATTCAAGTTAGCAATTTTTTTAAACTTTGTTATTGTCATAAACATGCAAGAGTATAATTGTGTGGTTTTTACCTACTCATTGAACATTCTACTAAAAACTATAAAGTGGGACATTCAAGAATACATATTTTTAAGGTCGAGCATATTTTTGTAGAAATTTTTTCAAAATAGTATGCAATTTTTGCTAATAGAGATTCGAGCATAGACTCCCTAAACTGGACACTCACTATATCTAGACATAGCTTTTAAACCAAAAAGTATTTAAAACTCTTACCTGTAAACATTTACCGTCCCTCTGGTAACTTCGTAAAATTGAAAATCGGGATCTCTTTTATCAGGTATTGCATAAGATATTTTAACATCTCTGAGATATTTGTTAAATGTATCTTTTAAACTAGTGACTAATGTGTTATCCTTATTACTTAATAGCTGAGGAGAACGAGGTTGAGACGTTAAATAGTCGATCCAAGCTTCAATATGCTTTGTATCTACATTCTGAAAAATGATAATTTTGAAATATTTACATCATGAATAGGTTTCTAATTAAGAATCATAACTTCACAGTGAGGTAGTTTCCACAAACATCTAAACACTGGAATCACTAGACTCTCGTTTCGAAAACGTGCATCGAGTGATAGTATTCGAGTGTTGTTGAAGTATTTTCGTGTTGTGGAAACTACTTCTGAAGCAGCATCACACAAAGGTTCCAACCTCTTCTAGGATTAACCTCTGAGAACACTTACCCAAGTTTCCCCAAAGACATTTCCTCCAGATACATTATAAATATGCCTCGCCAGAGCCTCGGCAACTATTCTTGTATTCTGCACCAATCTATCAAAATTAAGATTATCTCTTGTATCTAAAATAGTAGATCTTTGGAAATCCCTGTGGTTTCTCAGCGTTGACAGAGTAAAGGCAGGCAATCTCCTTATGCTGTATCTCTCATGTTCCCAACCAAGAATGTCATCAGCCAAATTAATTTTTTTATGTACCCCATCCACTGTTACTGGTGGATAGTTTTCAGAGACGCCTTTTAATTCTTTAAAGAATAAAGAAGCCTGGGATCCCTCCTTGGGGGGTTTGGAGACGTGCATGAAAATCGAGTCGCTCATAGCCATGGTGTCGAGGCACATAACATATGAAGCTTCCTAAAACGTAAACAAGTTATAATAAACAGTGTATGTTTTTAAACCAATACTAATTATTTTTTGTAATTTTGATGTAAAATTAGAAATGTTCGTGGTTTTCATTTTTTGGCAATAAACAAAATGACAGTTCAGATTTGTGCAGTTTTATTCATAATTTATTTATAGACATTTTGATTTTTTTGTTTGACCTGAACCGATGACCAGAACCCGAAATATTAGAAGAAAAGGACACAAAAACACGTTTTTCAAAATTAAAACCTAATTTCCAAAAAAGCTCACCTCCCAGGTTGGAAAAATTTTACTGTAACTCCCTGATAACGTATTGATTGCATTTCTACAAAAAAAAAAAAATTGCCCCCACTGAAACAATGGGCAGTGTCTACCAACCGGGAAAATCGGGAAAACCGGGAAAATGACGGGGATTTAGTCCAATCGGAAAAAAACGGGAAAAAGACGGGAATTTCAAAAAGTAATCGGGAATTGCAAACGTCGCCTAATAACTATAGGTATATTTGCATTCGCAAGATACGGGGTAGCCTATACTGTACTGTATTTCCCCATATGTTTGTTTACATTACCCAGTAATATGAGGATATACAGTGTGTCCAACTAAGTCGGCACCATATGGGAAACTTTTTTATTATTGGTTTTATGAAAAAAAGTTATTCTTGTTAAAAAGTTTTGCATGGCCTAAAACCCACAATGAAATAATCAGATCAATTTTTTGCAGTCGTATACAAGGTTTGTCGAAAAATGTAAATTTTGCTCAAGAGTAAAGTACCTTTATTTATTACAATATCGACAATCGTTATTAAGGAAAGTTGATCCTAATTGAAAACTACGGTCAGATATCCAATATTATCCATCTACCATGAAAAAACCGCTGCCCAAGGAATCACTACTTCCACATCCAGATTCTCTATCCAAGTCACTCACAACGAAAAAACTTTGTATGTGAAAATACTTGTTTATGGAACTTTAATAATATAATATTTGAAATCCTCTACCCCAAAAACCCATAAAACGATACCCCACATCGGTAGTGGGGTGGGGGTGGTGATAGGGGGTGGTAGTGAGGGGTGGATGAAGTAAAAAATATTTTGAGGTTTCTGATTCCTGTACATACACTAAATCACAATTTTTTTTCATCCCCTTTAATAAGGAGGAGGTGGGGGTGGCAATGGGGGTGGCTAATGCCAAAAATTTTTTTGAGACCTTAGCTTCTCTTGTATACACTAAATACCAATTTCATGGACTCTTACCTGCTTGATTTACCCATTTACCCCAATTTACCCCCAACCCTTCGACGGAACACATAATCTAGTTCTAGATCTCGTTAAAGTACATATGTGTACCAAATTTCAAGTCAATATCTTAAATGGTTCCAGAGTAAACGTGCGCACAAAAAAAGTTACAGACAGACAGACCGACAGACAGACAGACCGACAGACAGACAGACCGACAGACAGACCGACAGACAGACCGACAGACAAAAATTTTTTTTTGCTCAAACTTAAAATCTCGACGTTTCATGACATTTTAAGCCTATTTGGACAATAAAAATTTTTAAAAATGTTTTTGTCGTTACTATACTTCCACTGGACGTGGAAGTAAAACAGATATTATACCCAAAAATTATTAAATATCGTTTTTTCATGGTACATGGATAATATTGGATATCTGACCATAGTTTTCAATTAGGATCAAGAAATTGCAGCCATCAGAGAGCAGTCAAAAACAATTCGCAGGTAAACACTTTGGATCTCTTTTGTTTGGATGTGTAAATACACTGTTTTTAATATTTTCACTATTTTAAATTTTTGTCTTGATGATATAAAGGTTTACACCTTAAGTATACTTATGTACTAATTTTTTATAATAAGTTACGCTTATGTTGAGTACTTGATACTTTTGTTTACAAGTTTTCACCGATCTGAGGTCAATTTGTTAAATAAATATTTTTATTTATTGTTAAAAATCTATTTTATTGTAGACAATAAAGCATACGATATGAAACTTTTATTTTTTAAATTAATGCTTTCTCTTTTCTTTTAGTTATGGAGCTGTGACTGAGATAATTAGAAAAATCTGCTTCTCGTTCATTACTTTTTCTTTATTGTTTCTACTAGTCTATTATATTGAAGCTTGGAAAAAACCGGGAAAATCGGGGAAACAGTCCGGGAAAAACCGGGAAAAGGTCGGGAATTTCCACATCCGGATTTGGTAGACACCATGAATGGGGTATTTTTCTACTTTTTTTTTATTGAATAATATCATAGAATATGTATAAACAAGCCTTCCAATACAGATTTCCGCGAAATGAATTATCAATTTTTTGAGAAAACGAAAGTTAAAATAAGTGAAGCGAAAAGAGTTTTAAATTGATGACGTAGGTAGTCTGTGTCGACTTGTTGATAGAATGGTTTTATACAAAACAGTGTGGTGTTGCCAAGTTGAAATTTCTTCTCTAGTCCTTGCAAAGATAACTGAAGAAAACAGAGTTATAAAAAGCATATTTATTAAATCAATTTTAACCCTTTCGCGGCGGAAACCGGATATCTACGAATGACAAGAGGTGCACTTAATTACTGTAAACAAATGTATCCGCCTATTACACATTGTTGGTTTAACCCTTTTCTTAGTCCTCCCACCGTTATTTCAATTTTTTTTTTTTTTTTTTAATTGCTAGTGTACATATTTATATTTTATGTGTGGAAATAAAAGTCTTAATTCTATTATGAGCATTTTTTATTGATATTTCCCCTAAATTCATAAAAATGTTGAGTTTGTTAAGCCGTACGTATTTGAAAAAGCTACAGTTCGCAGCTGCAGACGGACAAATCCGCAAGCGCAGTCCGCTGCCGTCCCGAAAATTTAATTTTGTGATGTAAAAAATAATAATAATAGGCGTGAATTATTAAATATTTTAAATAATTTTTAATGCCGATTAGGTTCTTAAAAACATATTTAGCAATATATGGCAACAATGTTAATGGCTAATCAAATGGCAGATGTGTTCTAATATCGCGTTGCTTTGAAGCATTTCAATTTCTTTTATCGAGGTATTTGCTGTAATTTACAAATAATAGATAATATCATTTAAAAGGTGTTTTATAAAAAGTTGTGGAAACACCAATATAAGTGCTCTGGAATTTTTTTTCAGCTGTTCCTAAAAATATGAATATTCGTAGAAATTGATGGCAAGCTTCCAATATTTCTGATTCCATCCCTTCAAAAATCCAAATTTTGTTTATAGAAAGAATCTATCATGTCATAATCAACTTTGGGCAAATTGGATGAATCTCCTTTCACAAAATTCAGCTCCTTCTTAATAGTTTTTATGCAATGTTGCTACATAATCCTCACCGTGAGTTTTGTTTACATTTTTAAGATCTTCTAAATAGCAACAAACATAAATACCTTTTAATTCCTTCTAAATACATGTATAATTGAGCAAAATAGAAGTGTTATAGGCAAAATAATATAAAGTAAATACACAATTTGGCATTCGTATAAGATAGTTACAGTCTAAGCGAAAGGGTTAAATTACTTCCCTCCAAATAAAATGATTTGAAATCTGTGTCTAGATGGGCGTATTCTTATTTATTTTATTTAAGAAATTATTGTTTCAGTTCAAATTTGTTAGGCAGTAATTGTTAAAATAATAACATTATTTGATATATATCACCAAAACTGAATTTTAAAAAAATGGAAAATACCCCATAGAATTTTTAATGTTTAGTTTCATTCGACTATTTGTACACAATTTACCTGCATGACTTGACATTTTAAACCACCATCCAATAACATTCTTAGGTTAACAATATTTCTAAAATTATTGCTAGCAGAAAAAATTATTTTACTAGTTTTTTCTGGAATCATTCGAGCAAAAAGCATTGACAGTGAAAGGTTGCGAGTTGAGGCTACCAATAGTGTACCAAAAGTAACCAACAATTTAATTTTTCATTATTCTTGTGAGATCCAAAAAGAAGCAAAGTACATACATTATACATTGTTCCAATAAGAAAGAAAATATCATTAAGGTAAGTTATAAATAAAAGCGGCCCCGAGACCGATCCTTGTGGCACGCCGTATTTTACAATTAAACTGAGTTCTATTACCTTTTGAAAAACGTTCATTATAATTTATTATACAAGATTAGGAATTTAAATACAACTTTGGTAAAAATCTAATTAACTTCCACACATAGTTCATATAAAAAACATACCTGAATAATCGAACCATCCAGGGCATCTAGTTGATCTTCCAGCCATTTCTTACTACCTTGGTAATTAATTTTTCCACCACCAGTTAAAAGGAACACTATGTTATATTTACCACGCGTTTTCACTTCTGAATAGAGCCCAGAAAATAGCCTGACTAATTCAAGAAGTATGACAGTGCCAGAACCATTTGAATCGGCTCCAAATGCAAGATCCTAAAAATGAAAATAAGTTCACAAAAATTTTTACAATTCTATAAATTCCAAGAATAATTCAGCAAAGTAAAAATATGTACAGGGTTATTCACTATATATTGACCCGCCTTTATTTCTGTTATTATTGAGAATAGAAAAAGAAGTTTCGTATAAAAGTTGTAGGATCTTACCTATATTTTAACGAAACGTGATAAAAAGCCCTTTTTGAAATATGTAACATTATATAGGTCTATCTTAGATACTTTTTGACATATTTGACATTCAAAATTCAAATGAACTGCTTTATTGACAGATGATTGAGACATGCGTGTCAAAACACAAGTGAAAGAAAAATAACAAGGTAGGCTACGAAAATAATTATTTTATTGTTTATTCAATTTTGACATTTCAAACCGTCATTATTAACATTTATTTAATCAAAATGGGTTATAGTAAGGCTGAAAAGGTCGAAATATTTTCTCTTTATGTGAAAAATAATAGAAATAAGTGTGCCACAAGAGAATATTTTTTATTTTACTAGTGAATAAACAACTATTTACGGTTGTATGGAGTTGCTGTGGAATGACAAATGGTTTGAAATGTCAAAATTGAATAAACAATAATATAATTATTTTCGTGGCCTACCTTATTATTTTTGTTTCACTTGTGTTTTGACAGGCATGACTCAATAATCTTGCAATAAAGCAGCTTATTTGCATTTTGAATGTCAAATATGTCAAAAAGTATTTAAAAGTATTTTTGACATATTTGACATTCAAAATGCCAATAAGCTGCTTTATTGCAAGATGATTGAGCCATGCCTGTCAAAACACAAGTGAAACAAAAATAACAACAAGGTAGGCCACGAAAATAATTATTTTATTGTTTATTCAATTTTGACATTTCAAACCGTCATTCCATAGCAACTCCATAGCAACAACCGTAAATAGTTGTTTATTCACTAGTAAAATAAAAAGTATTCTCTTCTTGCGGCACACTTATTTTTATTATTTTTCGCATAAAGGGAAAATATTTCGACCTTTTCAGCCTCACTGTAACCCATTTTGATTGAATAAATGTTAATAATGACGGTTTGAAATGTCAAAATTGAATAAACAATAAAATAATTATTTTCGTAGCCTACCTTGTTATTTTTCTTTTATTTGTGTTTTGACACGCATGTCTCAATCATCTGTCAATAAAGCAGTTTATTTGAATTTTGAATGTCATATATGTCAAAAAGTATTTAAGATAGACCTATACAATGTTATATATTTGAAATCAGGAGAAAAAGAGCTTCTCGAAAATGCAATAATATATAGGGTGTTCCATTCAAAATAACATATATTTATCACGTGACCTATACATGATATTGTTTTTTTTTATCACGTTTCGGTAAGATCCTACAATTTTTATACGAAACTTTTTTCCTATTTTCAATAATAACAGAAATAAAGGCGGGGTCAATATATAGTACTCCAGACAGTACTATGAACTACATTTCTCATATCTCACATGATTCTGTTTCATCTAAAAAATTGTAAAAGTAAACTATTTCACCCGACTGGCTAGAGAACCTTGTCGCTGTTCTTTTGGCTGTATTTACATATGCATTAACTGCTGCACTGTAAATTATACTAATTCAATCAACTTGTATTATTGCGTCTGCTTTATAACTAATTTATTTCAAATAAGCTTAAAAATAGGTCATTAGAATTACAAATTTATTTTCCATTATTGTCTTTCCAATAGCATTGTCAAAATGTCATTTAAATTGTGCAGCAAACTATTTAATTTCTTTTACACATGTTAATAAAACCGGTAGCTAAAATAATGGATATATGATGAAATAAAAGTATAAGATGGCTACTGTAGTAGTAATAGATAAAAAGCTTGATGACTGCTTTGTTTAAACATAACTTTTGAAATATATTTCATTAACGTAGACCCCAGATTAGAGTTCAGTGTGCAATAGTGAGCAGCTGATCTAACTTTGATGGAAATGATAGACAGTGATCATATCAAGAAATTCTTGATTGTTTTAAATAATGACAGATTATCAAAAAAAAAGTAGAAAGATTGTTTAATTTTGAGTTTTTTTATATCTTAAAGACAGTGTATGGAAGATACGCTAAAATTTCAACAGAACATTTTGAAGCCAATAAATGTTCCTAATAGATATGAGCAGAATCATTCTGGATTTGGTAGAAAGTACGATCAAAGTACTGGAAGTACTGTGTAGTACTAGTATAGTGATGTGTGTGAAATGTATTTAATGAGATTATCAGTAACATCAAGTCTGTATTATGTGAAATTGAATTTCTAGCCTTATTTAAAATATGTGAAAATCTTTCTCTGATGCAAAAAAAAAACAATGAGGCCTTACGTTCTTATTCACATTAAATGACAATTTTATTTAGACTAGATTTTGCCTCTTTAAATGAATAAATTGTACGTAAATTGCAATTTTTTCTTTAAATAAAGACATTTTATTATTATCATTATTATTTTTATCCCCTTTTATAATTGGGAGAGAGTACTAATGGAGATGATAGTGGGGGTGGCTGATACCAAAAAAATTTTTTCAGATCTTGGGTAAAAGTTCATAAAATTGGGATTTACTATATGCACGAAAGCATATGTTAAATTCCAATTTTATGAACTTTTACTTGCTTGCTTTTCCTATTTACCCCTGTTTAGCCCCCAACCATTCAACGGAATAAGATCAAAATATAATCTAGTTTCAGATCTCTATGTGCACCAAATTTCAAGTCAATATTATAAACGGTTCAAGAGTAATCGTGCGCACAAAAAAAAATTACAGACAGACTAACCGATAGACAGATAGGCAAACGCACAGAATTTTTTTTTGCTCAAACCTAAAATCTCGACGTTTCATGACTCTCTAAACCTATTTAAACACAATTTTTTTTTTACCGTTACTATACTCCCAAGATGTGGAAGTAAAATTGAAATATTATGTTTTCTTTTAATCCCTACAGATCTTTTTCCTTTATAATGATAACAATTAGTCTCCAGAAGAGTATCGTTCACCGTTCAATCGTCAGTTTGTTATAATTTTTTACTTTTTAAGGATAGGATTTTGCAAGAGTGAGTGATATGATTTTATTTTCGGTTTATTATGAATAATTAAAAAATCAAACATAGTGTAATCTTTAAAACTGTTATAAATAATTGCTATTGTTCTAAAGAAAACAACTGTATATATTTTTTATTGTAAATTTCTGTTGTACTTGAATATCGTAGTTTGTCAATAAAAATAGTTCCTAATTTAATTTTTAGAGTACGGCATTTAACTTTATACAAAATTTATGATAAAAACTGTATATGGTTGTATTCCTGCAATGGGAAGTACCTGAAACTATTTTAAATATACCATTTATGAGTTTTTAAATATTTATAACAACCGAAAATAAATGCATATTTCCCTCTCACTCTGCAAAATCCTATCCTTAACAGCGTAAATTTTTGATTTTTTTTTTAATGCATTAAAATCCAATTTTTCAGCCCAATAGCTTATCATATATAAAAAAAATCTACATTATAGATTATTTTATAATGAACATTTTTTAATAATATTTGTTGTTTTCGCAATAAAGCCAAAGTGCCAATGTTTTTATTAACCTCAACCCCTAGGTCTAATATGAGCTGTGTTTCGATGATTTGTAAAAAGGATGGTGATATCCAAATGTTAGGATGGGGCTATCAAAAGACTAACACTGCCGAGCATACAGGACATACTCAAACTTAATATGAAAGCCTTCTAGAAAAAAAAAAACAATTTATTTAAAGTTATTACACAGCACTCAACAGTCTGTTTGTTTAATTATTGTGAAATATTAAATTAAACAAGGTAATATATTTTTCAGTTTACATAACAGTCTTATCTACTAATTCTTATATTATATAAGATACTATTTATTAAAATATACATACTTAAAGAAAGAGTTTAAAACACTTTTACACCATTTGTTTTAACTTTTATAATTTGATGCATACTAAGGCCCAGTACTTTCATCAACCGTTAAATTTATTCTCCATATAGTTTCCTTGGATACAATGAGCAAAATGCATAAATTTTTTTGACATCACCGAATAATAGATCACTAAAAAGCGTTATTTTCTATGTATTTTTTATTTTTTTTTTATCGGAATTAAAGTTTAAAAAAATAATTTAGTTTCGCTGAGAATTTAGACACGTTTAAACGAAGCAAGTTTCCCGCCATTTGCGTGTGACGTCATCCGGCATTTAGCATTGGCAATGTTTATTAGTATTATTTTCAACAGATATTTAATCTATCTACTTAGTGGTGGCAAACTATTTAATATAAAAAAGTTATATAATCTGAGACGAAAAACAATAGTTAATGTTGATAAAAATATTAAAATAATGCATTATGTTTACATATTCTGAGGTTAGGTATCTAAATCTAACTGCAGTAAAAGGATAAAAGTGAGCGTAAACAAATTTATTGTTACGAACAATGAATGATGCATCCTTGTCGCTTTTCCACCTCCAATTTCTGCACTGATATAATCGGTATTATTACCAAAAAATTGCTCATCATAAACACGTCGATTTTCGGCAAATTGTCACTTTGAGCTTGCACAAAGTCGCTGTTCGTCATTTTTACCACTTAGATAAATTAATACACTAATAATTTTTACAAAAATAAACAAATCGATATTTAAAGGTCAGCAGACTAAAATTTAGCATTTAATTAACACATAATTTAATATTTCAGCACTAGCAGATGTAAATTGTCAAAGCTATCAAACTTGTCACTTGTCTCCGTACTTTTCTAAATTTACCGCTGGGTGGATAAAATACGAAGCTGATTGGCTGTGTTTTTCAAATTAGCCAATCATATAATGTTATTTCTTACTGATGCACTCCACCGGTGAATTTAGAAATCTGCGGTCTATGGATGAAACTAAAACGTTATGCCAGATGACATCAGTACCGTTTATAGTCACGTGGTTTTGTTCCGATAAAATTTGAATTTTAAAATGATTTTTTTTAAAAAATAACTTTTTTTATAGTTTCCTTTTATTATATACTCGGCTTATATAATATGTATAATGAAAAAATAATAAATTAATGCATTTTTAAAATTCATGCATCTTGCTCATTGTGTCAATAATTGTTTCTATAGAATATAATCACAGATTTAACTAGAGATGAAAGTACCGGGCCTAATAAGGGTACAACATTTTTTTTTAATAATGAACCACAAACAATGTTTATAAGATTAAGGGTAACATAGTTTACCAACGATTTGACACTTTTTGTCTATTGCTGGAACTAGCATCTGACCTTATGTAAAAGTTGTTTCAGTCAAATATCATAAAACTGGAGTATGTATGTATGTATTTCCCTCGCAAAACTTGAATTTTCCGAAATTTTTTGAAAAAGCCATTATCCCTAAGTTTTCCCTGTCTCCAGTTTTCCAGGTTGCTGGAAACCCCGTAATAAAGCTATCATTCCTAGGTCTTCCCTCACCAAGTAGTTGGAGTCTCGGTCTAGCAAAGCCTTCATAGCATACGGTCTGTGGTTTCATTCTCTTGGCAGAATCTGAATGTTACATCCTCTGCCAGTTCCATTAGAGTCATATATCTATTAAGCCGACAATCAGAAAACTCACCATTATCCAAATGGTCTTTCTGTTAATATTAAGCAGATCAATAAAAATATTTTCAGACAGTCAAGCAGCTCTTAAAGCTCTTGGGTCCTACGTTACAATCCTAAAATGGTTTGAAACTGCTAGAAGGCTCTAACTCAATCGGGCATAAACAACTAGTTGACTCTGATCTGGATACCTGCGGCCCATGCTGTTGAAGCATAAAACAATGCACGTCCTACAATGTCTCTGAATTGTGAGTGTACTTAAAGATACTTTCAAGTAGAATATCGATGAGAAAACCTGATTTGTAGATGTATAGGCATAAGTAATAAAACGTATACTAATACTGAAATATCCGGCTCCTTAGCCAGGGAAGATGTGATATTGAGATTTATCAGACCAGAATCAGTGCTTGGTATATCGTCAAGCACTGTGAAAACAACCAGCTTGGCCTGGACTGAGGGGAAAATACTCCTGGAGGCTGGCAAGAACTACCAGGATCAGTTCAATCAAAGGAGTTTTTTTTACATATCCCTTGAAATAAAGAACTAAGAATTTATTAGAGTTCAGCAGATTACACCTAAGAACTTTAATTTGCCTATACAGGGTGTCACACCAGGAACTACATAGATCGATATAGGGAAAAGTAATGGTATAGTTGATCTAAACTTTATGAGACTCGTAAAAAATCTCAAAGCTTTGCCGCCAAGCCCCTTAGGATAGAGTGGGGCATGCTTTATTTTTCTACGGCATATTAAATAATAAATATAATGTCTTACTTAATACATAAAAGATCATTATTCTCGTGTAAAGTATGTTCTGGCATGATTAAAATAAAAAATTAACAGAAACATGCCTGTATCAATTATGATTTCAAATTATTTTGATATAACTCCCTCTTAAAATATTTGACGACCTAACGCTGGTTATCGTTGCTATAGTAAACGTTAGGAGGGAGTTGCGTAATTATATCAAAATAATTTGAAATTATAATGGATACAGGCGTGTTTCCGTTAATTTCTTATTTTAATCATGCCAGAACATACTTTACACGAGAATAATGATGTTTTATGTATTAAGTAATACATTATATGTATTATTTAATATGATGTAGAAAAATAAGGCATTCCCCGGTCTATCCTAAGGGGATTCGCGGCAAAGCTTTGTGATTTTTTAGATGTCTTATAACATTCTGGGCAACTATAATAGTGTAATGTTTTACAATAACCTTTATAACTTTCTTCGTGTAAAAGACACTCATTTGCTTTTTGACATGTAAAAAGAACACAAGAAGAGCTGCACTGTACAACTGAATTACATTCAATAATAGTATACCAAGTGTTCCATTTTTAACGTTACATTTTGTAAACTTCAAATCGGGAAAACTTATTTAGGCCAATATTTTTTTACATCAAGTTATGTAAAATTAAATTCCTTTTTTTCTGATATAAGCATTGTGGGGTTGTAAGTTACAGCTTTTTGAAATATTTGCGATTTTCTTAAAAATTCAAGAATTATTAGTAAAAATTTTATCAAATTAGCCATGATTAGAAACAATCAGTCATGTCAGTCATTCTCTTATGTCAATAAACTGTCACCGAGTTTAAATTACATCCACGAAGACTTCTCGAATTTGTTTATTATTTATGGACGTGATAAAGTAATATCAAGAACTTGTAGTACATTTGCTACTCGATATCCACAAAAACGGAAACCGTCACCAAACACTGTAAAACGCATACTGGATAATTTTAAAAACTATGGCTTTGCCAAGGCGGAAGCTTATGGTTGATGACGAAAACGTAGAAATAGAAGTTCTGGGATATTTTCATGCATTTCCAATGAAATTAAGACAAGCTGCTCTGAAATCGGAACTAGGCAAGGATTCAGTTCACAGAATCTTAATTAAACATAAATTTCACCTGTTTTCATTCCAAACAGATTTCCTAAGAGAAAATTTTTGTGATTTTATTCTAATAAGGTCTGTAGGTGACGATTCTTATTTGGGAAATATTATATGGTCAAATGAAGCTAAATTCACCAAAAACGGACTTTCTAATCAACACAATTCGCATGATTGGAGTGGCTCGAATCCTCATGTGTTCAAGGAGCGAAATATTCAAGAAAGTTGGCAGTTTAATGTTTACTGTGCCAAAAGAAACGATAGAGTGGTGGCATTAGAATTTTATCAAGAAAATTTAAACAGTAAGTTAAAAAGATTTCTTCTGCTAATGTGTATAGTTAATTTTTTTGTTTTTGTTTTTTTTTAGATACTAAATATTTTACAAAATTTGACTATTTAGAAAATTTACCTCTCACCGAACAGAGAAACATTTTTTATCAGCACGACAGTGCTCTCCCACATAACGCGTTATTTGATAAATAATTTGTTTCAAGAAACTTTTTATGATCAATGGATCGCCAATAATGGGCCTTTCCTATGGCCTCCTCGCTCGCCCGATTTATCAATTCTAAATTATTTTATTTGGGGAACTATTAGAAAAAAAAGTTTGAGAGCCCATTAACAACTATTGAAGATTGTCTGCAGAGAGTAAGAAATGCATTTGAAAACTTATCACAGGATTCAATTAGGATAGCTATGAAGAACCAATCCGAAGGTGCGAAAAATGTGTGGAGGTTCGAGGGCGGAATTTTGAACAATTATTAAATTAAAATGGAATCATGATTTCATCTTAGCTATTTCAGTTTATGGAAAGTGTCTTCAATCCAATTAATAGGCACGTTATTTTCTGTTTTTGTGGATATCTAGTAACAAATGTACTACAAGTTCTTGATATTACTTTATCACATTCTCCATAAATAATAAACAAATTCAAAAAGTCTTCGTGGGTGTAATTTAAATGTGGTGGCATTTTTTGACATAAGAGAATGATGACATTACTGACTGTTTCTAGTCATGGCTAGTTTGATAAAATTTTTACTAACATTTCTTGAATTTCCAAGAAAATCGCAAATATTTCAGAAAGTTGCAACTAAAACTCCCACAATGCTGATATCAGAAAAAAAGGAATTTAATTTTACATAACTTGATGTAAAAAAATATAGGGTGTCTCATTTGACCTAAAAAAGTTTTGACGGTTTGAAGTTTACAAAATGTAACGTCAAAAATGGAACACTTGGTATACTATTATTGAATGTAATTCAACTGTAGACTGCAGCTCTCCTTGTGTTCTTTCTACATGCCAAAAAGCAAATGAGTATCTTTTACACGAAGAAAGTTATACAGGTTATTGTAAACTATTACACCTGTCAAATTTTTTTTAAAATGTCAAATATCTCTGAAACGGCTGGGTTTAGGCATAGTGTATTCTACATGTTTTTGGCTCAGAATTTTATGCTCTTTTCGAAAACCCTAAAATATATAGGGTGTTCCATTTAAAATAAGCAAGTTGGTATCGACGTCCGGTATAACCGGAAGTGCCAGATGCTTGTAATTATTTTAGTTGAATTGGCCACACTGCCATTAGTAGCTCCCTAAATTTTAAAAAAATTTTGGCGCGTACTTTTCCCTATATCAATCCTGGTGTGACACCGTGTATGCTGGGCACTGCACACTAAATACACTGAATGCCAAGTCTGTTTCGATGAGAATGAAATGACAGAGCCCGTTCTTTGTAAAATGATCTCATCAAAAATGGTTTTTGGATTTCTCCCCCCCCATCAATTTTAAAAAAATGCTACCCTGAGTGAGCCACAATAGGTCAGGTGGTCGCAGTGGAGGGTCTGAATCTAAACCCACTCACATGTCAACCTAACCTAATCTGTTAAACATTTATCTGGAGAAAACTATCAATAAAATAACAAGAATATTTCTTACCGGCGCAATTCCAAAACTGTCGTAGTGTGCAACGATTGCTATCGTTGATATTTTTCCATCAGCGCTGTAACCAGCCAAATGACCTTGAACTGTGGCCACTTTAGCATCGGTTTTAATACTGGGATTGCTTGATGAAACTACTATTTGATAACCATTGGCAGCGATGGAACTAAACATGGCCTCGGCTGCAGATTTACTCATATCATTTGTGTCTAAGCCTCGTGACACCTCAGTTACGATGGAATTAAGTTTATTGGAATACTGCACAAAGTATACAGGAATTGATATTTCCTGAGTTATCATTGCATTTTCGAGCACTAGAAGATGCTGAAAGTAGAAAATTTTATTTGACATTTGATTTGCCGATTATTTACGAATTTTAACCATAGTATTAAATTTGACCGACATTACCTGTCTCTCCTCAGTGCTTAAATTATGCAAGTCCTCTGGCAACATAATTAATAATGCACCTGCTTTTAACTTGATGTTTCGAAAGCTGTCTACAGTTAAATCTTTCAGTTTGGTTACCACACAATGTCTTGGAGAGTTCCAACTTGTAAGAGACCTTGCCTCCAAATTTATTCCAGCGCTCCTGCAGCCTTAAACAAGCAGAGAACATTGGCCTAATACAAAATTCATTATCAATAACCTCACAATTGAGGAAAATTAAATAATCCATTTACAGAACATAATTTAATTACCGTGAGCCACTCCATGTAAATCAAAATGTTGCATTCTATACACTGGAAATTCTGAAGATGCAGAAACAGGATTTGCTGGCGAAACTATAATAAATATCGGTAAAACTATTAAAAGGTAATAAGGTAAATACCCCTTTAATATTTCATCAACTTCTTCTAACCACATTTTCGTATATATCAATAATTCATTTAATAACCACCGCAAATCGCTTAACCATTAACAGCAAATTCGATTAAAAGAAAGACAGCGAGCCGACCGTAACAAGAAAAAAATGAAAAATTGAATGATTGCAAAATTAAAATTAAGATGACTGAGCCTGAAACACGTTTATTTCACCGTGACATAGGCAACCAACAAAGTTATTGTGTTTTCTGGGTCATCGGAATTGTTTCATTCCGAATAACGAGATGTCGCTGATTTCGTAAGTGTGCAAAGCCGGATGCGTTCGAGAATACATCCTTAGAGTATAAAAGAATATAAGAATACAGACATACAGGATGTAATTAGTTCCATATCATTAAAAAAAACGGTAATGGGGACCGACGAGAAAAACTGAATGTTAAGGTAGAAGAGGTTTTTCTGGGTCAATGGACAATAGAAGTTTCTTACTTCGTTTTAAAGTCATACAGTAGTGAAAAGATTACCGACTTGTGTCCTCACCGCCACGCGGCCTTAAAGCAAGAAACGCGGCACTTTGATGGGATAGCTTTGAACCGAACTTTTTATACCAATTATAAAATATAAATAATTCGTTATCTCCTTCTGCAGAACCGTAAGCACAAGATGGACGCAAGGGTTTAAACAGACTATTTGTTTACATGCGTTTTTTACTTTGGAACAAAATTATTGAATCTTTTATTGTTGTTTATAATTTACAAAATTTAAATGTGCTTTATTAACATTTCTAACGTGAATAGTGTTTTTTGTTTAAAGCTTAAAAAATGAGTAATATTATTTCGTGAAATTGGGAAACGAACAGTCAGACGTTCGAGATAAGATAACATCAGAAAATAGTTATGTGTATTTTAAGTTTTTTTTTTAACGAATTGCACGCATAATTCTTTCCAATCAGGTATCGAAAAGTAAAAATCAAGTCTTTATAGTCTCTATGGAAATCAATGTAAGCAATAATAAACAGATCGGAAAAAAAAACAGCGAATAAGAATATTAATATTAATTTATTGTCCAACGCAGGTAACACCCAATAACAAATTTTGAATTTGTCACAAAACCACAAAAGTTGCTAATAATAATAAATTATACTTCACAGTCCTGTCCTCATTATTACCACTTGTAGTAGTGCTAACTTCTACCAATACCGTACAACGTTTAAAGAATTTTTCTTCGCCCGTAGTTATCCTGTCCCTGCGCCGGCCCTGTTGTGTCTTACTCGACGCGCCACCTATCGTGTTCATATCACATCCTCACTTTGTTAATTTGTACCATTCCGTAAACAACGAATTATATAACACAATGGAAAAAACTTCCAAAAAAGTCGAGAAATCGACCAGAAAATGAAAGAAAAATACGAAAATGTTAAAGGAAATTAAGAAGTTACAAAAGAAAATGGAGTTGACTTCGTCAAGCAAGTATCTCATTGAATTTTTAGGTTTTTTAGCTTCCGCAAAATGGCGAACACGGACTAGTTTAAGAGAACTTGAAAAGTGGTATGATCACATGAAGTACCTAAACTTTTCACATGGAAATAGTTCTAGTTAGTCGATTTTATTGCAATGGTAAATCATAACAATAATTATACAAAGTGGTCTGATCACGTGAAGTACCAATACTTTGTTCACCAAGGAATCCAGGGGCGATTTTTAAGGGAGAGATATGAGCAATCACTCCCTAAACTAATATAATATACTGCTGGCATAGTATGAAACAATTATAGAAATCATTATCCTTCAGAAATCCATAGATGACAAATGTGTTGCATTTTTCAGGGAAAGCCTGAAGCAGTTCGGCCATTGATAATAATTAGTGTTATCACACGAAGCACTATTTTCCCTTCTTTAAATAACGAGTTCTGCACCACAGATAATCCCTTAATTCAGGTTCTGACTCGGTTTCTAGTCTTGACTGACTCAAGAACCAGTGACTTATCAAATGAGGACGTAGTGCTTATCGAACAACATATTATCGAGCAGGTTAATGACAATATAATTTTTGGGTGAAGACCCACTAGGTAATATGCCTTAAGAACTCCTCACATTTCAGCTCGTTGGGCAGAAATAATTTAAACAGGCGCATTATTATGTGACTTACATTAAGCAATGTCAATACATATTAGGTTTGTAATGGCACCACACAGTAATCCCAACATTAGAAAGAAACACAAAGAAGGGGGGAAGGGGGATCGTAGAAACCAGAACGCAGACTCAAGTACCGACACAAGAAGAAGACATCAGAAGGAAACCCAAACATTATTATTAGAGGGAACAGACAAATATGCTGGTCGACTTAAATCACTTAACGAATGGCAAATACTAACAGATAATTCAATTATCCTATATATGATATAAGGTATAAAAATAAACTTTTACATGCATCCCAAACCAAAATTGTTTACCGAAAGTGAATCTGGGCAATGATATATCAAATTTTGAAAAAAGCATCGGTCACCTATTAAATATTGGGGCCATAGAAAGTTGTGTTCACAGAAAGGGGGAATTTCTTTCCTCGTATTCTTTTAAACAAAAACCAAGGGTGATTACAGGTTTATTCTAAATTTAAAAAACCTAAACAAGTTCGCTAATCCACCTCATTTTAAAATTGAAGATTATCGTACAGTTTTTAAAGCTAATCTCACAGAATTCCCTCCTCACAGCCAGTGACGTGAAAGGGTGTAAAATACTGAGGCAATACTTGATCAGTTATCCACACTTGGTTTCGCAATCAATAAGGAAAAGAGAGTATTAACACTAGAGGACATGCACATGACAATTTCTAGGCTTCGAATATAATTCGGTAGATATAACAATATCAGTGCCGAGAGAGAAATGCGTCAAAATTTTAAAATTACTGAATAATTTTTTGAAATGTTCTAGTTGTAAAATTCGAAACCTGGCTGAAGTAATTAGTACATTAATAGCTATATGCCCAGGTGTACCCTATAGCTGGTTGTATACAAAAATATTAGAAAGGTAAAAAATGTTAGGTCTTAAAAGGAAGGGAAATTATAAGGGAATAATGATTATCAAACAACAGGTTAAGAAAGACCCACTACGGTGGTCAGTCACATACCAAATGCAAACAGTTCTATGAGATCTTTACATCATCAACTTATTACCTATACCAATGTTTTTACAACAGCTTGGGGTGCTTCCTGCGGAGACAAAATTATTCATGGTTTTTTGGCCTCCGTCATCAGTGATGAACTAAAGTATTTGCCGCTTTATTTACGCAAACCTAAAATTGCCGCCTCTAATAATAATAAGAAAGTTGCTAATTTCATATTGAATATATAAAAAAAAAAAAAAAAGGAAAAAAAAAAAAAGTGTAACTTATTGTGACTTGTTTAATACCTAAATAATCATTTCCAAACATGATAAAAGCAAATAAATAAGAAATAATTAGGTAATTGTAAATATAATATGTATTAAAACAGTTTTCGCCATGATTTTCATGCGACAAAGTCATTAATGGTAGGCTGAAAGTCAATATCTACCGCCCCTAAATATCTGCCACTTTACGCATGTGCGTAATTGGCATATAGGGTAATCTAGCACTGGCCTCCGCAAGAAGCAGCATACCATATGAACTATTTAGAATTTTTGGCTGCTGAAAATGGTCTTAAAGCATTCACAAAAAACATGTGAAACTGCGATATTCTCTCCGAGGGTAGACAGCATAACGGCCATTTTTTCACATAAACAAGGAGTAAAAATTGAAAATCTAAATACAAAAGCAAGAAACATCTGGTAATATTGTGAATAAAAAGGAATAAAAAGACTATGCTTCTTACATAAACTTAAAACTCAATATAGAAGCAGATACAGAATCAAGGAGTCCCTCTGTAGATACTTAGTATGAGATCTCTACCTCTCACTTCAATATTATTTGTAAGAAATTTGGCATGCGAGATATATTTGTAATTCACCCAAATACAAAATGTAAATTATATGTCTCATGGCAACCAGATCCATACTCAATATGTACAGGTTTTACTATTTCTTGGGCCAAGATATTTTTTCTTGTGCTTTTCCTCCATTCTCCATGGTTCCCAAAGTTCTCAACAAGATTATTATTGAAGAGAAAGCTAGGGGGGCAGTGGTAATACCTAAATGGGAAAGCCAACCTTCGTTTCCCTTATTTTAAAACTGGTAGAAAAAGTCAACCCAAATCAGACACCTTTCAGAACATCACAGCCAATGTGGAGGAATATTTCACTGAAGACAGGTCTTTTATCTGACAGTCTTGTCTAAAACTGAACTTCCCGGAAGCTGGAATTCATGCAATAATTGCCTCTATATCTGCGGGACTCTTAAATAGTATGAATTCTCCTACACAAGATGGTGGGAATTTTGTAAAAACAAGCAATAAGTTAACCCATTCGCTTATAATTCAGAACATTTTATACAATTCTTGAACGCATTAAATATAAAGGGTAAGTCTTATTAAGCAATTAACAGCTGCAAATCGGCTCTTATACCTCAGTTTTCCGATCGCCAATAAAAACGAAGAATTAATAGATTCCTCAAAGGAATCTATAATATAAAACCTCAAAAAGCTAATCTTGTCCCGATATATTTGGAGAAAGCCCACATACAAATTGTTTTCTGAAAATACGAGTCGTAAGTCGGTGACACACTGCTAGCAATTATTTCAGCTCACCGGTTACAAACCTTTTCAAAATAAAATTTAAACATATAAAAAGTTCGAGGACAGGTTTGAAATATATGTCCCTGATAGAGTTAAGACTACTGGAAAAGGAAGATACCAACCGCTAATCATTATACCCTTCAATGAAAGGACAAATTTGTGCCTTGCGAGTTTACTTACTGCCCACATAGAAAAGACAAAAGATTTCAGAACTACTGATAATGACACATTAATTCTTACCTATAAGAAACCTCCATAACCCAGCAGCAGTGCAATCAATAAGCAGCTAGGTCAAAAAGGTACTTTTTCAAAAGTGGTGTTGATACGTATTCAAGGGTTGGTATATATTCAAGCTGTACTACTAGACACGCTGCAACCTCAGCGCAGCCCGCAAAAGGTCTAGGTGGTCAAGTAAATTCAGCACTTTTTAGATTTTTTATAATAAGCCTACCAATATGTCGATACAAACTCATTTCCTCAGGGGATTTTAAAAGACTCGGCTACCTCAAGCCGAGTAGTTATACGAAGTTTTTTATTTTTACTATCAGTATCATTTTGTTCAGCCTTAAATGATAAGACTGCTTGCAGACTTTCTCAAGTCTTGTTTCTAGGATAAACTTTTGTATTCTTATTTTCCAAGTAAGTTTACAGTTAAGTAACTGCGATAACAAGTGTTATCAATTCCTGTAAAACGAAAAACGTGTTTTATATCTACGATAGAAATACATTTATAAAACGTATTTTTTCAAAACAACCCTCCAGCTCTATAGATCGTTTATTTTTTCTCTAAACATCTACAAGTGGTAATAATGAGGACAGGACTGTGAAGTATAATTAACAGATCAAACGACTTACCTGTAAGGAAATTTGATCCTAATTATACGAACAGTCCTGTCCGAAATTATTACACCCCTCCCAAGTGCCCAAAAATGTATACGTATGTATAACGTATAACGAAACCCCCATTAGATATAAAAACGATCTACAGATACAGGATTCTTTAAACTACAGTGAGGATGTGATATGAACACGATAGGTGGCGCGTCGACTAAGACACAACAGGGCCGGCGCAGGGACAGGATAACTACGGGCGAAGAAAAATTCTTTAAACGTTGTACGGTATTGGTAGAAGTTAGCACTACTACAAGTGGTAATAATTTCGGACAGGACTGTTCGTATAATTAGGATCAAATTTCCTTACAGGTAAGTCGTTTGATCTGTTAAGTTTATACCTAACCCAGCAACGACTTTGATTTGAAAGTGACAGCAATGTGACAGCGTGGTGGACAGGCCTATTCGAAAAATCCAGAACTTACCAATAAATTATCGTTGATTTACATAAATTGTTCGAAATGACCTCCATCTGCATCAATACACATTTCAGCAAGTCGACTGTCGAACTAAGGATATACGTACTCCATTCAACACTAAACACACCAAACTATCAACTAACGTCGTCATTAAAGAAAAAAAAAAAAAAGAAAAACTTTGTCCAAAATCCAAAAAGCAACATAAAAATAACGAACAAGTAAGTTGTCTTTGTGAGTAACCAATTTTAACGGCTTGAACAGTAAGTTAATAAAATACAGTGTCCCAAAATTCAAAAAGAACAAAAGCAACGTACCAAAACAACGAACGGGTAGGCCGTGTGTACGTACTTAACCAAGTAACGACATAAACTGAAATATTCATTGATAATGTCACAAGGGAAAGTATAGTTGTCTTCAGATCTACTAAGCACTCAAAAAATGTCAGCGTCTTTGATCTTATACCCTACTGCCCCAAAGACGTCAAACATTTTATATCTACCTGCACAAATGTCAGAGTATCATGCGCGACCAGACGAGATGATATAAAGCCACGGTGTATTAAATAGGTGGTCCGACGGACGGCACTTTCCTATTATAATAATGGCTTCATAAGTGCATGGTTTCTATTTACTTTAGTAGATGGCGCGAGCAATAAGGTCCTACAATTACCTGTGCATGTGCATCGTATAACTAACATAACCTCAAATTTTAAGTTTTTTAAGTTTATTCTCATTGTTAATGTTTGTATAGGCATTTTTAGCTTCGAGGCATACTGGCTCCAAGCAAATATTTAAAAATATTTCAATATTGTTGATTAATAAAAATAGACTGCTAATTACAGGTTAGATTCCTAACCTGCAAAAAGTGTCTTATTTTATTGTGACAAACTATTTAAAACTTCATACACATTATGTTGAACTTGATTTTGGTTGAAAGTACAGGAACCAGGCAGAAATTTTAATAATAGCTGCGTAATACTGGTAAATCTTAAGAAATATATATTTTTGAGGTTAGCTGTGGTGACACGTGCAATGCTGTAGGTAGTGTTGCATATATTCTTTCAATGTTTGAATTTAGCTACTTAATATCAGATGTCACTGGACTCTTGTTTCACTAAACAAAAAACAAAAGGCCGGGAATGTATGCAACACTGTATGCACGTATGCACAGAACCTATAAAATTATCTATCTATGCGTAAGTAATGAGAGAACTTATTGGTCCTGCCGTCTATTACATATTATGTACAAAGTAAGCACTTATGAAGCCACTGTGAGAGTTGTCGTCGCATCACCTATTTAATACACCCTGTATAAAGCCTATCCCTCAATATTCCAGCAGTTCTCAAACAACATTTTAAAAAATTTTTGTTTATTTTTTTTCTCCAAAACTATATAGGCTTTGGACCCCATGTTATTAGTTTTGTTTTCGTTTGTCTAGTCGTGTTTCCCACCACCAGTTCTTTTTAATGACATGAAACTAATTACACCCTGTATTTTTACCAGTGGCGGCTCGTGATATTTTGTGCAGAGGAGGCTTGATATTTAAAAGACAATTAACTTGCAATATGATTACAATTTGTACATTTCCTCACCACCTCTGGATATGCTGCTAGAGGAGGCTCAGCCTCCCCTGCCTCCTCTGACGTGCCGCCACGGATTTTTACCAATTCAATTCAATTCAATTCAAAAATGTTTTATTACAGTTAATAATACAAAAGTGCGCCTGAGTCAAGTCCCGATTCAGAGCCGACCACACCACCACGGCGTGCAACGTCGTGGTAGATGGGTGGTCGGGTGAAACGGGTTTAACTCCGGCTTAACTTTCAAAATGGCGTCCGTTTAAAAAAAATGCAAATATTGTTTTTGTCATTTAACACAAAAACTAAAAAAGATGGAGAAAAACTTTCAGCACAAAAAACAAGGTGAATAAAACATGCTACAATTTTGTTGCTATACAATATTTGGATAGGAGTTACCATTTTCCAGATACCATTGTTACCGTTTTCGAGATAAATGTCTGCAAATTATATTATTATTATTATTATTTTTTTCAGTTTATTCAGTTTATTTTATTTTTGTTATGTTAATAATATAAAGTTATATTATACGCCTTACAATAATTGTCACAGTTATTTCCTCTAAGTGATTTACCGATATATGAATTTCCATGTTTTCTTAATTTTGGACTCATTTATCTGGAAAATTTTAACTCCTATCAAAATATTGTATAAAAACAAAATTGTAGAAATTTTTATGCACTTTGATTTTTGTGCAGAAAGTTTTTCTCCGTCTATAGAAAGAGTCACCAATTTATAGAAGTAGTTTTGGTTAATTTCTCTTCTATAAATAATAAAATTTCGTTGTTTGATGTGTATATTAAAACATTCTTTAAAATGGTTTACAACAATAGTTATAACTTATTATAGTTCACTTAGTAATATAAAATATCATTTTGTGAAAGAATATATATACAATTTAATATTAATGTATGTAAATTGATATATCGTATATTTATTGATTTATATTCTGATGATTCCTCTTTTTTCTTCCATCTCCATAGTAACCCAAAAAGGGAAAGTGAAAGAGTTGCTATACCGTCTTTTTTAGTTTTTGTGTTAAATCACAAAAACCATATTTGAATTTTTTTTTAACGGGCGCCATTTTGAAAGTGCAGCCACCTTTTTTTTAGGACATATCTTAAATTGTTCCTTAGGCTTTAATCTTTATGAAAAACATTGTCCCCAAGAATCGGGCGGGGGGGGTGGGGGTTGCACGTACAGCTAGGGAGGGCTCCCCGACTATATGTTTCTATATATACGAATAGTGGAGTGTATTTTCCATATTCGAAGATTTGACGGAGTCGCCGGTATTTTCAATTAATTCACAAACAACCGGGTATTATGTTCCTGTAGCATTCACATGGTGCCCAACATAAAGAGAATTTCACAATAGTTCCCTTCACTACCCAGGCAGCAAGGTGCCGTCATTATGACGTCGCTTTTTCGGCATTAATTACATCAATTTCACCTTCAGCATGACGTAAAAATGACGTGAAAAAGACGGCACAATGTCACAGCCCAATGACGTCATACATATGACGCCAATATGACGTTTTGGTAATCAGTGAATTTTGCGATAAGGGATGCAAACCGATGCAAACCTCTCATTATAATATTTTTCCACAATTGTTAATAAAGTTTTTGACGAAAAAAAAAACCGGAATGTGCAGGGATCAAACCGCCGACCTCTTGAGTCGCAACCTAACACTTAACTCACTGAGCATCTTTATTTAAATATGTCTAAAAGCTGTATACCTAGTTAGAAATAGTAAAACAAAATTATTATTACTATGTGGCAAAAATTGAACTAGTCACTAAATACTTCTATTTATTATTTATTTATTTATTTATTAATGATTTATTTCACGTCATTTTAATGACGTCAAAATAATGACCTAAAAGAAACGTGTATTTGACGTCTTCATGATGACGTCAGAAGTACGTTATAAATATCACGTCACTGGTACGTCATTTATTGGGACAATGACGTCGGCGACGAAAAATCAACTTTAAAATACGTCATAATGACGTCACCCTGCTACCTGGGTATGTAGAAGTTAAATAAATAATGGAAGCTACTACAAAGGTTGAAAAAATCGAACAGACTTCAAAAAATATCTCTAAAAAGTATCATAAGAAATAAAATTTCATTCAGTTTTACAAATACCTATCTACCTATCAGTGGCGCAGCTCCGGGCTCTCCAGAGGATGAGTAGTAGATTCCTTTACTAGATAATATTGGCATCAATTACAAAATATTTATTTCAAGGGATAATTTGGATACTGCTTTGTACTGATAGAGATTATGCTTCTTTATTTTTTGGCTCATGGAAGACAGCTTGGGGGGGAGGGGGGTTGTTCCCATGGCTCCCATACAGTGTGACCCATTTAAAATGGAAAACCTTTATAACTTTTTTATTTTTTGTCCGACTTGAACCAAATTTTACCAAAATATAGAACAAATTAGGATCTACTTATGGCCAAAAAAACATTCGCCTCCTACAAATGCAAAGCCACCTGCGGTATCAAAATAAATGAAAAAAATTTTAAAAAATCATATTAGGCATTTTTTTATCGGAAAGCTTTATTAATGAAAGTTGTTCAGAATTATCCAAAAACCCAGAATCCAAAATTTCAGCAATATTAAAAAATATTGTAATGTAATTGTAAGTAATGTAATTTTGTTTTGAAGTCCAAAATTTCGACAAAATTTAAAAAAATACAAATCACACTTGACAACTACCTGACAGCTTGCGTTTAATTTTAAACAAAATTGCCATAGCACAGTTTTCTATAAAGAAAAAAAATCAAATAAAATTATATTTTCGGACTGGGACATTATGTTTTAAACAAAATTTTTTAATATTGCTGAAATTTTGGATTCTAGGTTTTTGAATAATTCTGAACAACTTTCATTAATAAAGTTTTTCGATAAAAAAATGCCTAATATGATTTCTTTTATTTTTTCAATTTATTTTGGTACCGCAGGTGGCTTTGCATTTTGTAAGAGGCGAATGTTTTTTGGCCATAATTTGTTCTATCTTTTGGTTCAAGTAGGACAAAAAATAAAAAGGTTATAAAGGTGTTTCCATTTTAAGCGGGTCACACTGTATGTGCTAACCTTCAATAAACAACAATCATTTGCACATCAGCTGATGGTTTTACACAAATATGATAAAGCTCATCTCTCATTCTAATACTTTTACACGCTTTTTTAATAATATAACTGTACATATGTATATGTACATTTTTAGATCCGTCCCTATTTGGACTTTCAAAGAGAGGACAAGCACCTGAGCCCCGCACTCGGCGCCTATGGAATTATATGTGTCATATTTTATTCATAATTATTAGCAAAATATCAAGTTCTGAATATAGTCTGGGGTCCAACAGTACGAAATCGCTCTAAATTCCAAGTAACCTGTTCCGACATGACGTACATTTTTCAACTTCAGATTTGCAAAAAGGGTTATATAGGACACCAGAAATGACTTGTCGGATTCTTATCAGCTCTTGCATAACTTCTTAAATGATAAGAAAAGAGACGAAATGATAATTCCAAAAAAAATGATTTTTAATACATAACACGTCCTGTAAAAGAAACTATGAGTGCTATCCATCTAATTTTTTTATAGTATACACTAAAGACATAAGCGCTTGGATGAAGCTTGATGGCACTGTTTAAATATGTTTAGTTTTTTGGGAAGAAAATATGAAATCTGTAACTATAAAATATTGTAGTAAGAATTTCAACATACGAGCAAGTACTTCAATTTTAATTTTTTTGTGTATAAACTATGATAACAAACATACCCAATATATTGAAAATGTTTTTAAGACAAGAACTAAGTTGATATTGCATATAGTATTCGAGTTGTGACTTTTTAAAATGGGTGCATGATGCGGCGCATGTAATAAAGGCGACAGCTCTCCTAAAATTCATAAAGCGCATGAAAACAGTTTACAGTGGAATTAGCTGGTATGTTTATGTTTACTAGGCGTATGTACTTATGTATATAGTGTGAAGTTATTTGTCTTAACATTTTAACATTATAAAAACTATTTGTGTTTGATCGTTTAAATCGACTGATTATTGTTTGCGGTTCATATTTATTATTTACTAGCTATGCCCGCGGTTACGTTCGCGTGGAATTTTGAAATTGACTAAAAAGCTTCTTTATAAACGACGTTTGAGGTAGAATCACCATTCTGGAATATTTCAGAAAACTCACAAATTTTCTGGAATATTCCAGAGTACTCTAGAATTTTCTGGAATATTACAGAAGTTTAATCTTAAAAGTTTATGCCGTGCAAATACGCTTATTGTAGAAATCAAGCTGTATCTCCTGTTCTACTAGACCGATTTTCATAAAACTTGGCTTAGTCTAGGCCGATTTCGATGAAATAAGAACTAAATGTTACTCCAAGCTTAGATTAACCTCATTGGTTCAGTAGTTTCTGCGTGATGCGCGTTCAAACAGACAAGCAGACAAACAGAGAAAAATTCCAAAATCTGTCTTAATGTATTCCATTACTCATCTTACATCCCCTACATCAGTTTTTTGCAAATATTTTCAATGTACATACACGTCAACTTTACAAATATATTATATTATATGTATACGTTTGAAAATTATTAAAAGGTAAAATAATTTAATAAAAGTGATTTAAGCTCCCTCCCACCGACGGAAGACGCTTTTCAACATGTTGCAAATATTACTTTTTTTTTTAAACAGTGTTGTGAACCGTCATTCAAATTACCTCTTGCACAAAATTTTGGATGCAGAATTGGAAATCAGGAGCTGGTACCGATAATGTCGACAAAAAAAGTTTATCTGAACTTAAATTAAAAAGTGCAACTGTAAAATAAAATGCGACACAAAATGTTCTTGTGAGTGGTATTCAGTTGCGTGCTCGTGTGCTGCTTTTCCTGAAAATTGTTTTAAGAGAAAAAGCAATATGCATCATTTTATAATGATAGTGATTCTGACTAAAATGTTAGAATAGTTATACACAAAAATTACATAATATACAACATTAATGTTTTATTTAAAACATCTCCTTTTTCAGCTTTCTATTAAATATGCTAAATACCTAAAATAATATTTCTCACCAATGTTTTATTTCTTAAACAATATAAAAACGAGTAGAAGCTGTACTTGGGCATGACTAATTGCGAATACCTATTTGATTAACATTTTGCTCGAACACACAATTCACTTTGTATCGATTATTATTTTTTTAAATGAGTGGCCGCAATCGGCAACACCCGACTACTACTTTCATTCGTTTTGTTGTATTATTAACATTAAGTAATTCAAATTTGCAATTATATTGAACAATATAGTGCTTTTTACTGTTACACTGTACCAATTATCGTGTAGACTATTTTTATTTTAATGCTGCATAATTACGATCCTCATAAAAAAACCATAAACAAAAAACTGTATACGTTATCGACAGGATCTTTTTTAAAAAAACTTTTTCAATATATGGACTATATTTGGAAAGCAATTGTATATAAGAATTTCATAAATTTAACATAGTTGTCCGGATATCGAAATTTTTAGAACGTAAATATCAACCTTTTGATTTTAATTATTTTTTTTCCAAAAAAAATATTCTTTTCAAAAATACCAATAGCTTAGTTAGAATCACTTTTGAGTATACATGCCAAAAATCAGATCGGTAGGTTACATAGTTTTTGTTTTAACGGAGAATTACCATTGTAAAACATAATTTTGCAATTACCAATCCGCCATCTTTTTTGCGATTTCTGAAGTTGCGCAAGAGCAAAAATTAATCCGACAAGTGCTTTCTAGTGCCCCAGGTAATGCTCTCTTCATTACTTATATCAACATTTGTACGTCATGTCGGAACAGGTCATCTTGATTTTGGAGTGCTTGGACCCCGGACTAATATAAGTACATCTTATTAAGTATCCGTTTTAAAAATATAGCAGCTAAAGTAATCCGATGGTACTTGACGTACTTGATGTATAAGTTATTAAAAGGGCGTAATAAACCACTCGTCTGAAACATGAAACATTTTCGGGTTAATATAAAAGTTTTATACAATATGTTTTAAGTAGGTATTATTTTTGTAGTTATTTATGTTCTTTCTACGTTCGACCCTGCATACTGCATACTGAAAAAAGTTTGCACTCGAATCGCCCTTTTCATGTCAGCCCTCTGCGAAGTCTTAACAAATATCACCCTAAAATTTGATAAATATTTGAAGCTACTCGTGTCTATAAAAAACAATTTAGGGTCGACAATGTGCATAACATCGGGGCTACGTCGCGCAGTACAAAATACATAACTAAGAATAACTACATAAAAAAACATTCAGACGGAAACTTATGCCCGTATGTACATTTCCAGCCGCTTCTTCGTTTTGTTCAGACAACACGACACCACGGACTATTTTCAATTCAACATGCGTTCTTTGAGCTCACACACTTGTTCTCAGTCTTATTCATATATAGATACTTAAGTGCATTAACTCCAACTCTATTCGTTTTTAATTCCTTATCGTTCAATTTAGTTGCGTACCTAACAAATGGGCTGATATGGAACAAACAAATAATGGAACTTACGAGGAATTCTTCTTAGGGAATATTTCTAATGTATCAAGCGAAGTTTTTGACGAAAGTGAATATTGTGTGCAGCAGTCAATAATATATATTTATTTTGTGTTTATTTCCTTGGGGTCCGCAATTAATTTAATTCATTGTTTGGCTCTAGTGAGATGCAGAAGAAATGGTAAGATTTATTTTATATTATTTATTATAGTGGGCCAGGGGTGTAACTATTGGGATTTTGAAGAAACAAAGAATTTATATGAATTTTATCATTTAATTTAAATTAAATTTAAAGAAAAATAAACGGAGTATATCTATATATGCCTATTAATTATGAGAGATAATTACTTTTAAACGCATATAAGTATAAAAAAATATATAAATAAATGATATTTATTACACCATAAGAAATTAATAAAAAATATTTAAAGAACGTACTTAAATAAATAAATAAAATATTTTTTAACAGATTGAAATTATTCTCATCTTTATCATTTTTGTAGTATACAAGTATCTATACATCTTAACAAAATAAACTTTCCTGAATGCCAATTTTGTACACCACATTCAATTTTTAAAAAATGGTGCCTATAGAAAAGAATTAGTACAAAATATATTTTAATAACAGAAAATAAATATTTTTAAAAACATATTTTTGAGAGAAATTTAAATGTTCTCATTTTCAATTTAGTATACAGGCCCGTAGTCGGAGGGGGAGGGGGGGCTGGCCTAGGCTAAGCCCTGGCAAAAAAAAAATGAATCTTTAGACCAGTCGGAATAGTTTTTTTGTGCAAAATGTTTACCCGCGATTTTTTTTTTAAGTATAGTTTGGAATGCCTAGGAACATATGCCATGCGTGACAACACACTTTAAAATTCAAAAAACTTCAATTTTTTGCCATTTTTCGCATTATTTGCAATATAACTCATAAGCATTGTTTGAAAATATATCAAGAAATAGAAAAGTTGAGAAAATTGATTGACGAAAGAACAATATGCTACTTTTTTATCTTTTGATTTTTTTTCTAAAGTGAATATAATAAATATTAATACGAAATATATCATCGGTATAATGTAAATTATATTTAAATATCCAATATACAGTTGAAATAAAATATATTTACAGACCTATATACAGGGTGTCCCACTTAAAACTCCCGGCGCCATTTTCTCGATAACCAAAAGCGATATTTGAATTCTGTAAAAGGTATCTACTGGAACAGTTCCCAACAAGATTTTTTCAAGGACCCCCTCATCGGTCGCTATACTGACAAGGTCGCTATACTGACAATGAAGATTATGTAGAATCTACAATAAATTACTTTCTAAACTAATTTACTTAAAGGTGCACTCAAAGAAAATGATAGGTAAATTCAACCAAAAAGAGCATATGAAATCGCGCCTATCTAGTTTCATAGTTAAATCAATCAGAAAAGAATAGTCATTACAACTTTATTTGTTTTCGTAAACAAATAGTAGTTTAATAATCATATCTTCTTGTAACAAATTAAATAGTACAATGACATTTTTTTATGTTCACTAAGCATTTTCAATTTGGTCTACAATTAAATAGTACAACGACTTTGTTTTTTGTTCACCAACTAATTTTTAGGTTGATCTACACTTTATTGTATGATGAAGTTTTTTTTGGTTAGCCAAAATCTCAGTATTGAGACATCAGACCACCCAAACCAAAGATTAGAGATCGTTTATAAGATCCATCCAAATATATCGATGATCCCTGAGAGAATTTGAACATTGCAATCATGTTATTAATTTTCTATAAAATCATAAGAGTATAAGAAAATGCATGATTGATTATTGTCAGTGATTTGTATGTGGCGTCATCTGGGAACAATTTCTGTAATAGACTACGTGGTAAGCCAGCAAATTTTATGGTAATTCTTTTAGAACTTCTAGAAGACGACAATAATATTGGTTTGTCTACCAAGTACAATAATACAGCGAACTAATACTGGGTTAGAATTACAATTCGATAATAGTTAAAAATAAAATATACTATTATCTAGTTTAATTTGACAGAATTCAACAAAATAATAGTCAGACGAACAAAATAATAGTATTATGCATGTATTTTTTAAGTTAATGTTTGTTTTGTTGTACGACAACTTTTTATTAATTAAAATAACAATCACCTCTTGTTTAAAAATACCATCAATATAGTTTGGTTTAACAAAATTAACGATATTGTTAGTTAACCATTTTTTTTTGTTGAATTTACCCATACTATTTCTTTGAGTGTGGAAACTGTTCATATATATGAAAATGAAATTTGATGTTAGATTAAGATAATGGCCACTGCAAGTCAAGTAAAGTAAAATACAAAACAATTGAATATCTCAGTGATATTTCGCGGACCACACCTGTTGGGAATCCCTGTACTAGAATATATAAATGACTTCAGATCTGAGTAAAGATGGTTATTTAACACATTGAGGTATAGATGGCGTTGCAACGCAAAGAAATTTTTCGATCCTAGGAACGATGAAATGAGTTGCATGAGATGGAGAATTATATTCTGAGCAACTTTTATAATACGAACAATTTTCGAAGAATCACTGGTTCTCGAGATATTTGAACTTCAATATAATTTTTTTGAATATAAAAATCGTCATAACTTTTTTAAAATACATTTTAGACAATAAGTCCTTTGGGACATTTTTCATAGTGAATCAGGCTCATTTAGATGGTAATGAAACATTTATTTCAAGACACAAAATAATTTTTTTTTTTTTTTCAAGTAAAACAAAGGTGGGGCTGCAACTGCTATTTGGAAATTAAAGATTTTGACAATTTTGTTTATTGTGTATTGTCTAATTTTTGCGTCATGTTTATGTTGTATTTTCTACTAAATTTTACACTATAAATTGTAGACATCTCGAAAACCAGTAATTTTTCGAAAATTGTTCATATTAAAAAAGTTCCTGTGATTGAAAAATTTCTTTGCATCGCAACGCCATCTATACCTTAATGTGTAAAATAACCATTTTTACTCAAAATCGAAGCCATTTATATATTCTAGCAGATACTTTTTACAGAATTTAAATATCGCTTTTGGTTATCGAGAAAATGGCGCCGGAAGTTTTAAGTGGGACACCCTGTATATAATTTACATGTTAAACAGAAAAAAGTAATAATAAAACTTTTCAGGTATTGAGGTATTAAAATGATAGGAAAATAAATAAACAAATATATATTTTCACAAACAGGCTATTTATTTTATGCATAGTTTAGTGTGCATACGTTTCATGTATAACTTAATAGAATATACAGTGTGTCCCAGGATAGATGTAACAAGAGGTGTAATGGACCAAAAATTTTGGAATGGTATTTGGGGATTGGGTCCTGCTTGTTGTAAAACTAAAGTGTACCAAAAATGACTTGATTTGGTGTTCTACAGGGTGTTTTATAAGCAAAGTTGTAAAAATCACCACTAATAAAGTACCTTTATTTTTCAAAATATGAAAAAATTCCACTAAGAAAAGTTTTTTAGAATGCCCAAATTTCAGGAATATGAAATTATTTTCTGAAACTTCCCATTTTTTGCGAATTAAGAGTTGAATTCATATTTAGAGTTGTGTATGAGCAAATATTAATCATCCACTGCTTTTCCCATAGCCTACTTTTAGCTTCTACATAACTTTAAATATTAATTCACAAAAAATAATTTCTATGCAGTTTTAATTGAATGGTTCAAAATAAAATAGTAATTTATTGAAAAAATGGGAAGTTTCAAAAAAATAATTTTATATTCCTGCAATTTGGTATAGAGGTATAAAATTGCATTCTAAGTAACTTTTCTTTCTGGAATTTTTTCATATTTTTAAAAATAAAGGTACTTTATTAGTGGTGATTTTTACAACCCTGTAGAACACCAAATCAAGTCATTTTTGGTATACTTTAGTTTTACAACAAGCAGGACTCAATCCCCAAATACCATTCCAAAATTCCAAAATTTTTGGTCCATTACACCTCTTGTTACATCTATCCTGGGACACACTGTAGAATAGAATAAAATACTTTATTTAACAAATTGTTCTACTACAATGTAATTGTTAAAAACTGAAACATTATGATAAATAAACTAAGCCCCCACAATATAACAGCTTTTTAGAGCACTTAAGCATGCATTGGGCACACAAAAAAATAAATGTGCACTTAACGTGGAGGCTTAGTTCATTTATCATAATGTTTCAGTTTTTAACAATTACATTGTAGTAGAACAATTCAATGGCGGATTTACATAAGGGCACTTGGGGCACTTGCCCACCCAGTGAACACACATATGGCTGTTACGTACCAAAGAGAGATTGTCAAGGTAACACACACCATATTACCAAATATATCTCCGTTATATAAACCATCTTCAAATGCTATATACATTTAAGTTATTAACAAACATGCCTGTTTGTTAAATACAAACATTATAATATGTGATTTTTACATAACTGCTGCATTACAATAACAAGTATTTTGTATATTTACATGCCATATAATATTTATGTATGTCTGTTATCACCATGTAGATTTTAAGTTATATTGCCTCTTTGTTAAATAATAACATTAAAATATGTGATTTTTACGTAACTGCTACATTACAATAACAAGTATTATGTGTATTTATCAGCTATATAACATATATGTATTTCTGTAATCAGTATGTACGTTTAAAGTTATATTGCTTGTGTGTTAAATAATAACATTAAAATATGTGATATTTAGATAATTACTACATATTACACATCAACCCATCTTATATGTTTACACCAGATATAACATTTATATATTTTGTGATCATCATGGACATTTTAAGTTTTTCTACAATTACATTACACATATATATTTAATCATGTAATTTGGTAAACTACAAACGTGAAACAAGCTAGCTTACATATGGAATGTCAAAAAAGTTTGGTTAAGTATATATATTATGTATATTGTTTTGGTGTAGTAGTGAGTGTGCTGCTATAGTTAGGTTATAACATCAGTGACCAGTGTAGTTTAATCAACATAATAATAGCATGCCCAATGAAAATAAGAAGCTCTTTTACCAATTAACGCTTGTGATATTAAACAAAAATGTCTTCAATTGCCATTAAGTGGTAATGAAAATGTAATTGTGCCTATATAATACTTGATGACTTATTCGTTTAAATACTATATAAATTTATTAAAATAGTGATTAGTGTTACCGGCCGTTTTATTTTTATTTATGTATCTAATAACAAAAAATAAAACTCGCCGATCAAAAACTAGTTTGATAATCCCGTATCTTCATACAGTTGGATAACGTTTTAATATTGTGATGTTTTAAATTTCCCGGTAAATCTGGTTATAAAATTATTATAGGACATCTCTTTTGCACTCTGTATTACATAGTTCGTGCTAGAAAAGGATACCAAATTAACTCAAATATCCCTAACTATACCTAACAAAATAACCTAATCCTAATATTCTAACCTAACACAAGTGACCCTGAAGGAGGTGCAACGTGACTTCTAGCGTGCGTTTTAACATGTTAAATATCGTGTTTGTTTTTGTGTGGAATCAAGTTCAGAGATCAAAACTATTGTAGGTAAGTACGTAGAAGTGTAAATCATTAGCACCCCGGTGCAGTGTTAAGTCGCTTATTAGGTACCTACTTATTTGTTGGAGTTTTATTGACATGTTTCCCAATTTTGGGATTGAAATTTAATGAAATTTAACTAAGCTCAAGCCACAGAAAAATTATAGGTTCTTTATTGTAGCTTAAATTGTATAATCACAATCATTAAAATTACACATTTATATAAGTAATAAGTGGAAACAATGTCCTTGGGCAACGATGTAACATATTGTAGGTATATACTTATACAAATCCGAGTACAAATCTTTTATAACCAGCATTAAACTTAATATAAATATTGAAAAACTGGTCATATTCGATCACTCTTGCTATAAACTGCTGCTGCTACAGGGATTTAACCTATTTATGTCATCATAGATGTCTATGTCTAATTTTGTGTAATTACTAATTAAAAATAATATCTCGTAAAGGTAAAGACAAAGAATTTCTAAAAAAGTTAGAAATTGCTTTTAAGTAAATAATACACAAGAAAGTTATAAAATTTTGTCATAAACTATTGTTCTAGCTGCTGTTAATGAAACGTTCCCACATTGTGAAAAAGAATTTGAGAACATCGCTAGTGAGTGGTTCAGACTGTCAAAGCAAAGGCTACAGAGAGAAAACAAGAAGCTGCAGCAGTTATTGCACCATAATTTATTGAGATATGTATGAAAAAAGGAAACCAGGCGCCAAAAACTAGTTTTAAGATAATTAAGTTTTAAGTATTAGTCTGCTTGCAAATTCATGCTGACAGGTTTGTCTGTAACTAAATTTTTTTTATATATAGGAAATTTGTTTTCGTCATTATCTGAGTATTATTGTCACGTTTGTTGAATTTTTCTTGTTTCTAATAAATTTTTAGCTCCTTTTTAAATAATTGAAGAATTCTTGTTTTTTCTTTAACTATTTTCGTTCAAAATTTTAGTTGATACAATTAAACTTGGATAACCATACATTAAACCAAACTTTATTCGGATGTTAAATATATAGTTCAAAAAAGCATTTATTCAGTCACTAGAGTAAATAGGTAATAAAACTAAAAATTACCTGTGTTTAATATATAGATAATATAATAACTCGACTGTCAAAAATAGTATATTTTGTGTATGTAGGTGTATAGACACTTAGAAAATGCAAAGTGTCGTACTTCTCATTAATATGCCTGCGATTTTCATTTCTACTGTTCGTTTACGTCTACATCAAAATCAATAGTGTTATTGTAGCCTTCAACGTCACCCTCAAAATCCACAGTTTTTAAATGTTGTAAAAGTCCGAGCATCATTTGGAACAAACTTCATTAAGCTTTTAATGTCTACCTTTTTCCCTGAAACTTCTTTCAATGTAAGATAAAGCCGTTCTGTTATACCAAAAACTTATATACTTTTCTTGTCTCTATAGTAATCATGCTAATGTTTATTTCTTCGTAATTTACAGCGGAATGAAAATGATTCATGTATACTGTCAGACTTTTCTTTATTTTTTACCTTATTACACAGCTTGCAATCAGCTAACTTTTTCTGTATATGTTATTTTTCTTCAGCTATTTTATCTTCTATGTTTTCTGTTAACCAAAAGTTTGCTTGTAATAAACCAAACTATATAGTTTAGAGAATGTGCAATTTGGCATTTAGTTCCTTTATTAATTTGGCAGTTGGTTTATTTTTGATTAACTCATTATATGTATAAATGCAGGTAACCTTCTTGTATGACTTTGATTAATATATTATTATGATATATGTATTTTATGAATATAAAAATTATTTATTTTAGATTGGCCTTTTTTTACATCTAGTTTTTCCTTACTTGAGCCATATTCCAACAGTAGTACAAGGTGTCCCCGGATGGGATTACGTATACGACAAATGACCTAAATTTTAATTTTTAGACAAAAAGTCACTATAAAAATTTCCGCATTTTTAAAAAAATACGATTTATGTTAAAAAAATTATTTTTTTTATGAAGGAGCAGGGCGCTTAAAAATTCCAAAAATATGAATTTTGCCTAAGAGTAAACTACCTTTATTTTTCATTTTTAATAAAAAAGCCATTTGAAATACTTTTCTTTCATAATCCTAAATTTTTTAGTATCCGTTACGGAAAAATACGAAAACTGAGGCGAGGCATTGGGGAAAAAGACGTATTAAACAAGATTTAATAAACAATTTTTTCAAATTGCATTTTGCTTAAAAATGAGAAAAATAAAGGTAGTTTGCTCTTGGGTAAAATTCATATTTTTGAAATTTTTGAGCGCCCTGCATAAAAGAGTACATTTTCTTAACATCGTATTTCTTTAAGAAGCAAAATTTTTTATAGTGACTGTCGAAAAACTAAAATTTAGGTCCACTTGTGGTATAGGTAACCCCATTTGGGGACACCCTGTATATTATTTGCTACCCCCTTGTGCATATACCACAGAAATTGCATGTTATATGGCACACATGTAACATCAGAACATATTTTAAGGTAAATATTTTGAAATACAATATATGTCTTTTACATGTATGTTATATATTTGCCACATACGAGTATGTTACAAGTTATGTTGCCATTACATGGCTATAACTTTTTTTGTGGCTGAAATTTTAAGGTCCATGTACCTTACATTTACCATACATCCAATATCCTTGGATATAACATGTTGAATAGATTACGTAAGAGAAACATACCAGGTATGTATCCGTGTTCACTGGGCAGGATCCCCGAATGTATAAAAATTGTAAAAAAAAAATTAGGAATAAATGAAAGAATTATAAATGAAAAGATATGAAAACGCAAAAAAAAGTTAATTTACAAATTAAAAAAATTAAACTTTCCATTCAACAAGAGTAACATCCAAATCTCAAATAATTTTTACATTACAAGGGGCCCCCACATAAGAAGTGCCCAGGGGCCTCTCAAACGCAAATCCGGCCCTGAAACAATTTGTTAAATAACCTTATTCCATTCTATTAAGTTATACATGAAAGGCATGTACACTGTACTATGCATAATATAAATAAATAGTCTGTGAAAATATATATTTGTTTATTTATTTTCCCATCGTTTTAATACCTCAATACCTGAAGTTTTATTATTTTTTTTCTGTTTAACATGTAAATTATGTCTATAAATATAGTTTATTTCAACTGTAAATTGGACATTTCGTATTAATATTTATTATTCACTTAAAAAAAAAATCAAAAGATAAAAAGTAGCATTGTTTTTTCGTCTGTAGCTCTTTAACCAAGAATTTTACCGATGCTATATTTCGTATTATTTATTATTCACTTAAAAAAAAAAAAAAATCAAAAGATAAAAAGTAAAGCATTGTTTTTTCGTCTGTAGCTCTTTAACCAAGAATTTTCTGGAAAAATGTCTAGAATAATAAAATGTTCAAAATCAATTCTCACATTTCTATCTCTTGGTATATTTTCGAACAATGCTTCATTTAAGAGTTATATTGCAAATAAAGCGAAAAATTACAAAAAATTTACGTTTTGTGAATTCCAAAGTGTGTTGTCCCACCTGTCACGCATGTGGATAGTTGGCATATGTTTGTGAACATCCCAAACTATACTTTAAAAAAATAAAATTGCGGGTATACGACATTTCGTAAAATGATCCTTTTCCCATCTATTCCGACTGGCCTATTGGTAAAAAAATCAGGTGAACATTTTTTTAAGTGCAAAATATGTTAGTCCTGGTAAGACAAATAAGGGTTACAAACTTTTGGTGCAGATTCCACATGCAAAGATATGAAACAGAGTTCATATACAGTGTGATTTACCATGATATGCGAAAAATAAAACGCTGTACTAGTCTTCAATGTGGGAAAGACCCTGCAAAATTTTAGAGTGATCCGAGGTAATTTAGTCTATTAAAACGCGTTAAAACTTGCAAAAATGCGCTAGTTACTTGTTTGTGGTCAGTATAGAGCAATGAACTTTGGAAAGAACATATTCGGAGATGATGATTTCCTTAATTGGCATAAAAAGTTAAGCTGGCGCGTGCGGTCAAAGTGCCGCATTTTTTGCTTTCGGTCGAACAATCAGGACACCGGCAGGTACAAAGTGCCGCCAAAGTTTGGCGTTTTTGTGTTATCTACTTGTTGTTGTAGAGTTCACTAGCGTGGGGTCAATGTCTTTTCGACGAATTTTGTCATTTTTGTAGTGTGATTTGATTAAAACCAAAAAGTCTCTTCTACCCACTCCAGCTTTGCTGTCAATCCCAATTCTGATAAAGGGCGAGGGAAAGTGATATATAGTTATACCGCGTTACGCCAGATTGGTTAACGTCATTGGAGGCGCATTTCCAAAAAAAAAATAAGGTAATTTTTTGGTCATGTTTTTTAGTTTTTCATTTTTTTAACTCCTTTCGGTGAGGACAACCTACTGATAAATTTTCCGCATATCATGGCAGATCACCCTGTATACATATGTTCGCAAATGCTTCCTAAGTTAGCTAGGGCTCTTCAAAGGAGGTTATGTTATTAAGTATCAATAAGGTCTATTGTTTTGTGGTAATGGTCAAATAGAAATTAATCCAAAATTATTCTTGTCTTCAATTTTGGGACCGGAATATGGTTCCCTGTATGAATTTTAATTTCACTAATAAAAAACCTACTATAAGGCTTCACCTTTGAATGATCCTAACTCCCTTCGGAAGCATTTGCAGACATATTCTTATTTATATGAACTTTTTTTTAAAGGGCATAGCCGGATAAGCATGGTGTAACTGCCCCCAAGCGTCTGGCGCTTATATTTGTGCAGTAGGAAGCAATCTTGGAAAGTAGCCATTTCACAAAATATTAGCTCGAAAAAGAGACCGGTTTGGGGTGAGTAAGGGAGGGTTGGTTTTAGCAAAACTATTTTTTTTCTAAGAAACGGCGCATTCAATCATTTTGTAAAAAATATATGTTAAAGACCTACTGAGAAAGTATACTAAATAAAAAATCACGATCAAATTCCAAAAACAGATACAGTAAAAAAAACATATATATTATTTTCAAATTTTTTTTACGGTAACTTATCCCTGGGGTACCAGCCTGAATTTTTTTCTGTAGCATGTCTGGGGACTCACTTATGTTATATTTTTTTCCCAGTCTTGTGCGAAGATTACGCCATACTTAAAAAAATGCCGAAATGTGCAGTGTCGTATGCATATTTTGTCAACAATTAACCCCTTGCAAGTAAAGAAGGCCAAAATGCAAAGTAAATATGGATACCTGAGTAGTGCATGCATACTAGTGATTAGTGATTATGGAAATGGTGAACGTTGTAAGAGAAACCAATATAACGCTGCAACGCTGACAGTTAATTAGGTGATCAATAGAGTTTAACTCTCTTGCGCCGCAAAAATCAGTTTATGGCCGGAATGTTAAATATCATTAAGGGTAAAAACTAAAGTCAGCGGTACCATCGATATTACCGTCGGCGGGGATAAGAGCTTGATCTTAACAGTCATGTGTTTAATTTAATTTAAAACTATTTTTTACCGGATCGTATCAATATAAACAAACGATTTCGTACCTCGAAGTCATAAATGAAGACGGAACACTATATCTTCAGTACACTAAGGACCAGTCCAATGTACTCAAAATACAAGTTTGTTCACGTCACATCAAAACGAAGGTTTACCGATGTTTCCTCGACTATATTCCCCACAGTGTCGGAAGTTCCGGCGTTAGAAGACATTTCTGTGAATGTGCCAATGGGTATCAAACTGTTGGATGTTGTTCCCATGTAGCTGCTGTCGTGTATTACCTTTCGTACGGATGATATCTAGCAAGCATACCTAAACCGGCAGAAGTTCTCTCCCTATTGTTCCAGAAGGATAGCATGAGTACAGTGATTGCAGATGCAATGCTACGATTTAGTGCTGCAAATTGTTAACAACCAAGCTCTTATCCCCGCCGACCGTCATATGTGAATAATGACAGGCTTTGACAAGGTACTCCATAGTACTTTAGGTTTTACCCTTAATGATATTTAACATTACGGCTATAAACTGATTTTTGCGGCGCAAGAGTCAACTCTATTGAGCACCTAATTAACTGTCAGCGTTGCAGCTTTATATTGGTTTCTCTTACAACGTTCACCATCTCCATAATCACTAGTCACTAATATGTATACACTACTCAGGTATCCATATTTACTTTGCAGTTTGGCCTTTTTTACTTGCAAGGAGTTAATTGTCCACAAAATATGCATACGGCACTGCACACTTCGGCATTTTTTTTAAGTATGGCGTAATCTTCGGACAAGGCTGATAAAAAAATATAACATAAGTGAGTCCATAGACATGCTACAGAAAAAAATTCAGGCTGGTACCCCAGGGATAAGTTACCCTAAAAAAAATTTGAAAATAATATATGTTTTTTTTACTGTATCTGTTTTCGGAATTTGAGCCGATTTTTTATTTAGTACTTTCTCAGTAGGTCTTTAACATATATTTTTTACAAAGCGATTGAATGTGCCGTTTCTTAGAAAAAAAATATTTTTGCTAAAATCAACCCTCCCTTACTCACCCCAAACCGGTCCCTTTTTCGGGCTAATATTTTGTGAAATTGCTACTTTCCAAGATTGCTTCCTACTGCACAAATATAAGCGCCAGACGCTTGGGGGCAGTCACACCATGCTTACCCGGCTATGCCCTTTTTGCATGTAGAATCTGCACCAGAAGTTTACTACTACTAACTTTGCTTGAAAATTATATTGATTTCACACAGCATGTGATAAATATTTAAACACATGCTAACAGCATTAAAAATGTTATAACCTTATAATGTGTTATTAGTGGGGGGGGGGGGTAAAGGGGGTGATTACCCTCCCCCATCCTAGGGCTAGAACATCAAAATCATTTTTTGCCATTTCGCTCTCCCCTTCGCCTATCAGTTTTGAGACGAGGACAAAAAAATATTTCTTTGAGACCCCCTGCCCTTCTATTTGGTTTTTGGATTAATCCCCCCCCCCACTCCCTACCTACAAAAAAAGTTATATCTACAACTCACTATGACTTGGATGCGGTATAATGTAAAATTAATAATACTGACGAGTTTATTGCACCCTACGATATCTTTGTTGTGATGTTTTTTTCAAAAGGGAACCTATATTTTTATTACAGCGCCCTTAGTTTACGAAAGAAACCAAGCATTTCATTTTTGTCTGCATAATTTTTTATATGACTTCAATTTTGCACGAAATTAAATACAAAATAACTAGAGTTTACGAAAACTAATTTTTGTCAGAATTTCTTACCAACTTTTGGTATTCATTTAGCACAGCCTGAAGAACGGCCCCAGCGAAAGTGTTAAGACTGTATGGGCTCTAATTTTTTTCAGAATTGTCAATGCAACAGTAAATGCAAAATTAAAGCTGAAATCACGTTTCATTCTGTGACTAGCCCAAGACTAGGGATATAGAGTTAAAACTTGTGAAATTGTTTATTTTTAGAGAGCTAATAAACCAGAGTCCAATTTGGTTTAAGGGAATTTTTCACTATTATCCAGCTATGACCTTTGAGTTCACATTATTATACGCTTTTGATTATATTTTGAAGAAAATATAAAACAAAACTGCTAAAACAAATCGTTTATTGATAGAATACAAACAAAATAAACTGCAGCTATACTAGAATTAACACAGGACTTCTTAAATAAAATAAGACATTTTGAAATACCAACAGATATCCAAAATGAAATTCTGAGTAAAAACATATATTCCAGGAAATATCTTTGCACCCGTCGGGGAAAATATTCTCAGTCGGTTTTTTTGCAAAATCTTATAGAAAATGATGACCTGAAAACAAATCTGCATGTTGCCAGGTCTAAAAATGGGTCAAAAATTGTTTAAACAATTTTTTTTTAAACAAATTGCACAAATTGTTTTATTTTCTCCGGACAAATTTTGTTTAGCTTTTTTGGGCGATTCCGAGGGGTCAGCCACTTCGGGAATACCTGTACAAAATGTTAGGAATACCATGGCAATATTTGGGAATATCGGGAATACTAGGAAATACGCGGGAATACTAGGGAATACATGAAAATATTCGGAAATATCAGAGAATACTCAGGAATAACTGGAAATAACGGGGAATATCTAGGAATAATCGGGAATACTTCGGAAATATTCAAGAATAGACACATTCCTGAACATTTCGGAGAATCTCGGGAGACGTCGGCCGACGATCTTCCTTTCTGTATATTTGCGAGGAACACACGCAAACTATCATCAGTTATCACACAGTGAATTACATTGTTTTCTTGATATTTTATTACTGTTAATAAACGTTAACATGAAGCCGAGCATGGAGGAAATACAGAGCCATTTGACGGCAATAAAATTACTTTATCATAAAAGATAACAACTGTTAGTGATTTGAATTCAGCTCAAAAATCGCTTATTTCTGATAGTTCGGCCCGTGTTACAGAATTAAAACTAGATAAAACTTGCACATGGTGCAAATATATGGCGAGAAAAGTATAGAAATCGCTACTTTGTGTATTGTAACACTCTTGAAGCTCTGGTTCAATAATAATCGAAAGGCCTAAGGACCTGTATTATTTTGAACATAAGGTAGATTAAGTGTCCTTTATATTGGTGTATAATTTTTAAGATATACCTACATCAATACACATTTAAAAATAATTGCTTTAAATTTCTACGAAATATTAAATAAATCTATTAACTACTATGCGTACCATATCTTTTATTTTTCACGATACCAATTTTGTTTAATGTAAAGTATTGTCTGTCTGATGTCTATCTGTCTGTTGGCGCTATATCTATAAAACTATTTGATGAAGAAAATATTTGGTAGGCAGTTGACTATTATCTAGGAAAAATATCCCATTTCTTCCACACTATTAATGAAAAATATACAGGGTGGAAACCTAAAAAATAAATAATGAAAAAAATTTAACGGAGGACAAAAATATTTTGCATGTAGTTAACACAATTGTCACGGAAGATATCTGCAATACTTTTAGAAAAAAAAATGCAGGGTGGACACGCTTAAAAATTAATAATATTAGTAATAATTAATTAACAAAAGATGCTGGAAAATATTTTGAAAGTAGTTGGCATTATTACCGAAGAGGAAATCTGATAAACTTTTAGTGAAAATATACACGATGGTCACTCTAAAGAAATGATTAAAAAACGACGCGACGGAGGCAAGTAATATTTATAATGTACTTGTCGCAATTGCCAGCAAGAAATAATATACAGGGTGGTCATCCAATAGAAAAATAACACAGATTTACAAAAAAGAAGGACTTGTCCTAAGGTTCTCATCTAACTTTTCTGAAGTATCTTTTGACGCTCTGAAGCCAATTATGAACACACCAAATTTTTTCTATTGGATCAGTTTTCCTCTACCACTCCCTTTTATTCCCTAAAAAGGTCAAAAATGAGATTCTCCTTCATATAGCGACAATTAATAGAAAATATATTCTTTATTTGATGATGTGATTATTTGCCTATATACAGGGTGAAATTTGAAAAAGTCTCAGATAAAAATTTTTTGAGAAGTGTGGCATATTCTAAAATGATATTAGAATCTACAGGGTGTTTCACAGAGTAGTGGCAAACTAATACTATTTTTTAAATAGAACACCCAATATTTCTTTATATATTCGTATTTGACTCTTACTTCTCTATCCAGAAATATTGATATTGATATACCTATTATTTTTGAATTTACACTGCAGCATTATTACTTTTCCATTTTTTCCGAAAAAAATACGTTTGCAGCTGTCAAGAGAAAAATCTGCATTTTGAATATTCTCAAGACCATGTACTAATTTCCAGGATTCTCAGAACCCAAATCTACAGGGTGTTCTCCATGTTAATTCAAACTTTTACCAGGTATTTAAACTATCATAACTCAGTTTTTTCAAATGGAACACCCTGTATATTTTTATTTAAAAAGTTTTGGCAATTAATTACCTACATACTGATATCTCATAGTGACTACTTTTTTCAAGAGCGAAAAAAAGTAGTAGTATTTAATAAGTGTTCAAAATGATGCTCTCTTTTGCACAAGTGTACTTTCTTACTAGTGTAGATTACAGATTTTTATTTTAATAATTACTTAGTATTAATCTCGATATTGATTATTGATTGTATTGATTATAACAACGCACAGTACGCATACAAATTATTTTTAATACAAAACATTTTAAAAGGAAGTTTTTAAAGGCAGGTGCGAAAAGTGATCTTAAATATTGAGCTCTTCATTGCACTTTCAAAATTATAAGTACGCCCACTGGCTATGAATTATAACTTGCTTCAAACATTTCAGTTTATTAATCAGTTAATAATAGTGAAAATAACGGTATCAAAAAATTCATGATATATGTTGTGGCCCATCCCGTAACAAAATTTTGGATGGTATATTTTTCTTTCTCATAAAATATGGAACACTCTGTATATCGTACAATTATTTTACCTATACGTTTAACAAAAATAAAGGCACATTTTATCGTTATTAGAGCAGCAGTCGAAAAAACACGAGGAATAATGTCGTATGCATCTCGGGCCGTATACAGAGTGACCCATTTAGAATGGGAGCACTCTTATAACTTTTTTTTTTTTCGATTTGAACCAAATTAGGATCTACTACTTATTGCCAAAAACACATTTGCCTCCTACAAGTGCAAAGCCACGGTGTCGAAATAAGCAGAAAAAATCAGGGATTTTCTTCTATTTAAAAATTTTGTTAATGAAAGTTGTTCTCCAAAATTTAATCAAAAATATTGAAATTTTGTTTAAAATAGTGTGCAAGTCCGAAAATATAATTTTAATTTTTTTTTGTTTAGAAAATTGTGCTATGACAATTTTGTTGAAAATTAAACCCAAGCTGTTAGGCAGTTGTCAAATAATGGGTAGTTTTTTCTTATTATTTTTCAGTATTAAATTTTTTAAATCTAAAAGTTTTCAATTTTTTTTATTTTCATGACATTTTGGAAAATTCTGAACAACTTTTATTAATAAAATTGTCCGTTAAACAAATGCCTAATCCTAATACGATTTATTGATTTTTTTTCGTTTATTTTGGTACCGCAGGGGGCTTTGCATTTGTAGGAGGCGAACGTTTTTGGACTATAGGTAGATCCTAATTTGTTCTATGCTTGAGTGAAATTTGGTTGAAATCAGAAAAAAAGTTATACCTAAGGGTGCTCACAGCCAGCCATGAGAAGTGAAATTTCCGAGAAATTTCAGACTCTACACGCACACAATTGTTTTTATCTCCATTTTTATTGTCGAATACCTTTCTGTCGGGTACGGTTAGGTTAAAAAAGTTTAGTGCACCATTTAACTAATATAGAACATCTAAAAGTGGTATGTTAAAATCTGGGAATACAGGAAATACTTAGGAAATAATTGGGAATGTTTGGAAATACTCAAAAAGACTTGGGAATAACTGAGAATACTTGTAAATAACTGAGAATTCTCGGGAATAGTTGGGAATAACTAATAATTATCGGAAATACTTGGGAATAACTAAAAATTCTTGGGAATATGTGGAATAAGTCGGGAATAGAAGATATTCCCGGAATACCTGTACAAAATTTCGAGAGTGGGACCCCTCGGGCGATTCTGAACAAAAAAGGTCTCTTGCAACTTTTCTCTAAAGTTGATAGTTTTCGAGATATTAATTATTTAAAGTTCGAAAAACGCAAAAATGGCCATTTCCAACCCTGAAAAACAATATGTTGCTAAAGTCCTTAAATATTCATTATATTTACTTTTGATAGTTTGTTTCTCACTTGCGTTAAAATATCTTTTTATATCCTAATCTGAATGTTATATTTGAAATCCACGTTTTCGTGACAATGACCCTTACAGCCTCCATGTTACAAGGTTTACGTACCTGTCTACAAAAAATGACGATTGCAAATGAAATAATTACGAAATGATAAACCATTCATTCCCACCATTTCTTGCCAAATTTTGGACCTAAGAAGAGAGATACATTTTATTTAAATACTGTTAATATCTGTATCACGTAAACTTACTTTTGATCATTAACTGGAATACAGAAACATTAGCGAACCGATCTGAGCATGAACGTCTCATGGTTGTCTCTGGCAATACAAAGGTTTAAGAGCATCGTGTATTCTGTAGAAAACGGGTTTATTAAAGCTGATTCAGGTAATTTACTCGAAGTTGATATTTTCGTGGTAATTGAATATTTCAATATCAGTAAAGACAATGTAAGCAATGAAACGAGGGGTGAAAATGAAATCGAATTCGAGTCTTATACAAATGTTCCAGACAAGCTACAATCCGAAGTTGTAGTAGGAAAAGTCGTGTCTGAGGAGCTGAACTTTCACTGTTTCTAGGGAGCTCTCAAGCGTTTTTTCAAACATGCTTTGCATTTTCAATTTTTTTAGAACGTCTTTTTTTCTGGCTTGTAATGTTTAGAGTCTGGGTAGCTTTTGATCTTCGATAAGCCTGTAAATTAACCTGTGTACCAACATCAACTGATTTCTTTTGACTTTCAGAGACCCTATCATTAAGAAAATCAAGCGAATTTTCTATTTCCCTTTTTCTTTTTCGAGGCTTGGGAGTATGGCAGGTCGGTCTACCATTTTGGCATTCAAATATATGTGGAACTACTCCCAATTTCAGTATAATTTTTCCGGTTTTCATAGTACTGATGTACCTGTAATTTTCTAAGTCTTCTTCAAGCTATTAAAAAAAATCTGCGTAGTAGGTATATAGTAAATTCTAACACTTGCTTAATACTCTTAATAGCATACTTACATTAAAATGATCTTCACAACAAAAGTGTGTTCCTTTAGAAGATACGAAGGCGGTTCTTCGCATAGCTTGCTGCCATAACTCTCGTGCTTTTAAATCACTTGGTAGCGAAATAAAAATTTTATCTGGTGTAATTATTGAAGTATTTTTGCATTCAGGAACAATGCAATACTTGTAACGTCCTTTTTTATCACTCATATTTGCAAATTTTTCACACAGCCATAAAAATTATTCACTAATAAAATCAACAAGCAACTTCGAGTACCGCTTTGTTTCAGGTGGTTCAGCCACAGAAAAAATAATATTTAGAATACAAACTTGGCAAAAATGCTTTGATCTTTTTTAGCAAAATCCTTGCAAAATATCCTAACCCTATAAACAGGTATCCGCCATATTGTTTCACTGAAAACAGCGAAAACGGTGAAAACTAGTGATGGGCGATATTTTACTGCCGGTGATTAAATCACCGATAGCAACAGCGACGAAGGAAACAAAGACACGGCGATTAGTGATTTTAATAGCGCTTGATAATTACACAAAATTGTTAATGGTAGCAAGAGAAAAACTGTGTGTGCTAGCAACTTCCGTGCCATATGCAAATGATTATTTTGTAAAGTTGGCTGGACAAGTACTTAAGGACAGAAGAAGCCGATTAAACGACAAAAAAATAAAGAAGTTGTTATTTTATTGTTTATTTTTTATTATACAGATTGTTGCTATAAATAGTAAAATGTGTTCACGTTTATTTCCGTTTCCTAATATTTATACAGAGCAGCGATATATGCCTTATCACGGCAAACTTATATCAAGCTCACAGATTGCGTTCACTTTCAGTCTAAAGCGCGATCGTAGTCGTCACTGTTTAAAACACAGTGCAGATATGTAATGTAAGCCGGTCACGGCAAACTTATAACAGTTTACAGATTTTTGTGCTAAACCGCGATCACAGTCACTGTTTAAAATCACCGTGATTCAAAAATAGCAGTCATTGATCACGGAGTGATGGAAAAATCGCGATATCGCTCATCACTAGAAAACTACTGAAAACTGAAAGGTCAGGACCGTACAATATTTTTTACCGCTTTCAGGAACAGTCTGGTAGAGACAGGTTAAGAGACTCTGAATCTTTCGAAATAAAAATGCACTGTGTATCACGATGTAGACATCATGCTGTATATAAAGTCGCTAATCTTGAAAAAAACAAGAAGGAAGAAAGGGTCGTCTGAAGCAAAATAAAATGCCCAATCAGATACCGATAATGAATTTGAGAGCGCCATCTATCCGTTGTGGGTTTAAATTAAGTAATTTCAGGAGAGTGGCCTAGTTTTTAGTTTAGTCAACGCAATTATTTACTGATTATCACTAGTAGATGGCACCAACAGTTTAAGTTTGTTTAAAGAAACCACTTTTACAAATATTTTGGCGCAAAGTAGTTGATGGTCAGGAATGATCAGGAAATAATCGATTACTTTTTATTTCCACGTTTTAACAATATGTTCCGTGGAATTGTTAATAAAATACCTATCTAGTTTTGTCAATGGTGCTTTTACAAATTATTACAAGTTAATAATAATGTACACATTTATAAAATTATATATTTCAAAGAAAATATTCATTTACATATAAATTTATGATTAATTAGCTAGCAGGAATAACTATGACTCTGATATCATGAATTACTTATGTTTCAATTTGGTAATTGACACCCAAGAAGCAAGAACTAACATTTGGGCTTCTTACATGATACCGTGAAATTAACGACTGCATTTTTATAACCTCGAGGGTCTAACCCCGTTAGACTGTTTCTAACATTCATTAATAGAGTATAACAATTAAATCGTATAAAATCTTGTTATATTAGCATCAGATGACATAAAAATGTTTCTTAAAGTTGCTGACTCAGTGGCGACCACAGGGTCCTGGATTCGAATCCTGGCTAGGGTATGGATGTTTAACACGTTGAGGGCGGCAATATTTTTAGTAGACTCGCCAACGTGCGGTACGGGACATATATGTCCCGTTCATGACTTCTCGCTGGTGCTATACGAGACACATATGTCTCGTAAACCCCCTGATTTTGCACTGTCCGGAACAGAGAAATCTTGTGATTCTGACATCATCATTTACGAAAAACCGATGCGGGACATCATACAGCACTGAATGTGTTAATATCGTTTTTCACCTGTTGCCGAGATGGTAGCAGTGTGAGACACAAGACACAACACAACATGGCTAGTCGCTCTCCTGTCCTAAGTTCGACTTTCAGCTGTGGCAGATGGCAATGTCGCAGGAAGTGGTTGCTATGTTACTACCTGTGTAGTAGTTATGGTCACTGCTTGTGGATGATCTGCTGGCCATTCTCTCTCTGTGGGAAGCCGAGATTCAAGCATATGCGGACGATCTAGTCATTATGGTTAGAGGAAAATCTGAAGAGGTACTCTCTAATACCCTTCAAGAGGTGCTAAATACAGTCCATATTTGGTGTGAGAGGGAGCAGATGACTGTGAACCCCCACAAAACTGTAATAGTACCCTTCACCAGAAAAAGGAGGCTGAACAATTTAGTGCCGCCCTCCTTAGCAGGTGAAACTATTCCATTTGCGGGGGAAGTGAAATATCTAGGGGTTACCCTAGATAAATCACTCAACTGGAACTCCCATCTGGAAAAGGTAATCCACAAGGCGCGACTCTCCTTGTGGACATATCGCAGAATTTGTGGAAAAACCTGGGGTATAGGTCCCCAACAAATATACTGGCTATACGTTACGGTCATAAGACCAATGGTAGCGTATGCCTCCATAGTTTGGTGGTCGAAAGGGCTACAACAAACGACCAAAGCCAAACTCTCTGGTCTACAGAGACAAGCATGTCTGGCAGTAACTGGTGCGATAAGTACCACACCGTCAGCAGCTCTGGAAATCCTCCTGGATCTACCTCCTCTCCACATCTACTTGGAGAGAGAGGCCAGGTGGGCAACATACAGACTTCAACAAGCGGCAAATAATATGCCGCAGGCTAGCATCATGGAACGCAACAGGCTGTCAGATGACATGGAGTGTCATGGCATCCTGGGAATGCTTTCAGATGTGATGCCTACCGCGACCAACTATGAACTGCCTTTTACCGTCCTTTTTCCTGGAAGAGACGAATGGGATCGGAATAAAACTGACCTACAAAGAGCAGACATCTGTTGGTTTACAGACGGCTCCAAAACCCCTGAGGGAGTTGGAGCTGGAGCATACAGTCGCAACCCAAAGGTAAGAATCACTTCGAGCCTGGGTAACTATGCGACTGTCTTTCAGGCAGAAGTTCATGCCATTGAACTGTGTACAAGGAGGCTTGAGCAGATGCATCCTAGACACAGATCAATAAAAATCTTTTCAGATAGCCAAGCAGCTCTTAAAGCTCTTGGCTCACATCGCTGCAATTCTAAATTGGTCTGGAATTGCCAAAAGGCTCTAGCCCGATTGGGCAGATACAACAAATTAACTCTGGTCTGGATACCGGGCCATTCTGGCTTGGAGGGCAACGAAGTAGCCGACTCCTTAGCCAGGGAAGGTGCGGTATCAAAATTTATCGGACCGGAGCCAGTGCTTGGCATATCGGCAAGCACTGCGAAAACCACCATCTTGGCCTGGACTGAGGGGAAAATCCTCCAGTACTGGCAAGAACTACCAGGATTAGTTCATTCAAAGGAGTTCATCACATACCCTTTGAAATCAAGAACTAAAAAACTATTAGAGTTAAATAGGTTACACCTAAGAACTCTAGTTGGCCTATACACTGGGCACTGCAGACTTAACCACCACCTACACAGACTCGGAATAGCGGACAACGCTGAATGCCGACTGTGTCTGTGTCTGGAGGAGAAAGAACCAGATTCTTACTTTTTGGCAAAGGGCAACTGCTGCCAGAGGATCTGGACAACCTCTCACCCAATAAGGTAGTCGATTTTATCAAAAAGCTGAACCTATTGGGTGAAATATAATTAGGAGTGAGCCACAATAGACCAGATGGTCGCGGTGGAGGGTCAGTTACTAGCCCACTCACATATCAACCTAACCTAACCTACTACCTGTGTGTATGTGTCCTAGTTGAGTGGTGGAATAGCAGTAGCTAAACTCCGCGAGAACGTTAATATAATTAATAAGGCATTTAAAAATTTTAAACAAAGAAATAGCAGACTGTTTAAAATTGAAAACAAACTATTTTTCAACACTGATAAATGTTATACAATGTCGTTTACAAGAAAAAGACATTATTGATTACACTTATAGAATACAGCCCCAACAAACATACTGGATATACGATACGGTCATGAGACAATGGTAGCGTATGCCTCCATAGTATGGTGGTCGAAAGGGCTACAACAAACGACCAAAGATAAACTCTCTGGTCTACAGAAACCAGCATACCTGGCAATAACTGGTGCAATAAATACCAAACCGTCAGCTGCTCTGGAAATCCCCTCCTGGATCTACCCCCTCTCATTATCTATTTGGAAAGAGAGGCCAGATGGGCAACGTACAGACTTCAACAAAAGGTAAAGCCGCAGGCTAGCATCATGGAACGCAACAGGCCAATGACATGTAGTGTCATGACATCCTGGGAATGCTTTCAGGTGTGATGCCTACCGTGACCAACTACGAACTGCCCTTTAACGTCCTGTTTCCTGGAAGAGACGAATGGGATCGGAACAAAACCGACCCACAAAGAGCAGACATTTGTTGGTTTACAGACGGCTCCAAAACCCCTGAGGAAGTTGGAGCATACAGTCGCAACCCAAAGATAAGAATTATTTCGAGTCTGGGTAATTATGCGACTGTCTTTCAGGCAGAAGTTCATGCCATTGAACTGGGTACAAGGAGGCTTGAACAGATGTATCCTAAACACAGAACAATAAGAATCTTTTCAGACAACCATAGCTCTTGGTTCACATGGGTGCAATTCTAAATTGGTCTGAAAAGGCTCTAACCCGATTGGGCAGATATAACAAATTAACTATGGTCTGGATACCGGACCTCTCTGGCATGGAGAGCAACGAAATAGCCGATTCCTTAGACAGGGAAGGTGCGGTATCAAATTTATCGGACCAGAACCAGTGCTTGGCATATCGGAAAGCACTGCGAAAACAACCATCTTAGCCTGGGCTGAGAGGAAAATCCTCCAGTACTGGCAAGAACTACCAGGATTTGTTCATTCAAAGGAGTTTATTACGAACCCTCTGAAATCAAGAACTAAAAAACTACTAGAGTTAAATAGGTTACACCTAAGAACTCTAGTTGGCCTATACACTGGGCACTAAATCGCCACCTACACAGACTCGGAATAGCCAACAACCCTGAATGCCGACTGTGTTTGGAAAAGGATGAAACGGCAGCGCACGTTCTATGTATCTGTCCTGCTGCAGAAAGAACCAGGTTCTCACTTTTTGACCTGGACAACCAATAAGGTAGTCGGCTTTATTAAAAAACTGAACCTATTTTGTGAAATATAATTAGGACTGAGCCACAATAGACCAGATGGTCACAGTAGAGGGTCTATTACTAGCCCACTCACATATCAACTTAACCTATAGAATATAGGAAATAGCACTGGTTAGGATGAGTGAAATGAAACCTACATGCAACAGTTGATAGTCAAATTCCTTTTATAGTTATTAAGGTACCAAGGGTGTTATAAGGATAATAACGCACCGAGGTCGGCAGTGTACAATTCCGAGGGCCTCTGGCCCGAGGGAGTGTACGTCGACCGAGGGCGTCATTATCCTATAACACCCGTGGTGCCTTCAACGTTTAATGTCCTGCAAGTCTGTTATTTAATTCGAATTTTTTTTTTGACATTTACGATTTATTAATTTGACATCTATTATGTTCAGAACGATTTGATTTAAAAGAGGGTAAAAATCAAAATTGTTTGTAAACGCCGCCGTTGCATAGCAACGCATTTTGTTTGTCAATAACGCTATCATAATTTGCTTGTTTTGGGTTGTATTATAATTTTATAATGCCCTAGGGCGTTATAGATATTCATAACGCCCTAGGGCGTTATTTTTCATTTAATGTATCTCAAAATAGGGTAGTTATTGTAAAATAACAGACTTGCAGGACATTAATGATATTAATGAACATATCATGAATGTAACAAATAAGGCAAGCAAAATGTATGGATTTACTGAACATAATTCATACACCTAAGATTTGTTCCATAATATATGAAGTCCATATTATAATATCAAAATATATATAACATAGAGAAAGTACGGAATATATTTTTAAGATATATTTACTATAAAGAATCTGGTGTACATGATGTAACTACATCAAAGACCTTTTATTACAATATGATCTTAATACATTAGAGCAGGGAAAATGAGCAGGAAAATAAGTTGTGTAATGTATTTACATACTTTTAAATAATGGCATAAATGATTTTTTGCTAATTCATCTAATGTGCTGATTCACTTCATTAGAAATTTTTGAACATTTTGCCTAGAAATACCTCATACCAACAGTCAAATTAATTCATCTTTATATGAAATGTATTCACTACAAATAGCATACAAGATACTGTTGATACTGTTTTTCATGTCACTCAAAATAGGCTAAAAATTATATTAAAAAATGTGATGTAATGGCTATGGGTCGCGTGCGCGTGACGTCACAGGCCCAGACCTTAGGAAAAACAAACCGCTGTCATTAGCTGTCAAATGGCGACTGACTGAACCTCAGAATTAAATTTTTCGTAATCCTAGAGTTTTTATCGATATTATATCGTACAAAATGGCTAGTTCTTATTGTATTATTAATTGTGGAAGTGTGGCAATCCGAGACAACATCAGTTTTTATAAAATAACGTCGATTTACAGCCAGAAGCGGTTAGGTTAAATAATTCCAGGCAATTAAAAGAAATGCTTTAAGTTGTTGCATGTTAATGCAAGAATGATTGTGAGAGTAATAACTGCTGCCCAAAAAAGCAATAAACAATCCATGGTAAAGAAAATTAACGTTTTATATTGGTTTGTCTCTATTTTTAATAACTATTTCTTATTTAACGTTTAGTTGAGCGAAGCATGAACTGCACGGAGGGAGAGTATATTTAAGAGAATACAAGTCACAATTAACAATTGACCTACATAAAATAGTAAAATACATGTTAGACATTTTATATATTATAATAAAAAATTTACAAAAATTACAACGGTTTGCATAGTCCAATCTAGGTATATAAGGTATAGACAAGGGATTAACCGCTTGAAGAAATTGTGTACATCTTATTACATACTTCAAATAGTTTACAGTAGGTACGTCAATCTTTCGTTGTTTATAAAGTGTCTTTTTCACAAAATTTACAGTGTGGTTAATCTGCAACCATAGCCATGTTCATTGCTAAAAAACTAAAAGGAAAGATTTCCTGTTAAGTGGTGAACATATTTTGTCTAGACTGGCAACACAATCCCAGTGAGCATTAAGGAACCATCTGAATCTGCAATAGTCCCAGGAATCAATGGCTTCTATTCATAATGTTCATAAGAGTTCATATCCTGAAAAATTAATTTCTGCATTAGTAATTATTTATAAAACATTTAATTAGGCAAGCATATATGAAAAAAATGGTTGATAACTAATTCTTACCGTTGTAACAAGCTTTTATCTTGCAAATTTCTTGCAGAGTACTTCTTTCATCTAGCCACAAACAGCTTCAAGACTTTTCAATGCCTTGAATTCGTCCTTCTGTATAAGTAATTCTTTCAAAAATCAAGTAATTCGCAACATCCCTATGTGTAACATTTGGAAATACATCAATATTTGTACTAAAGTATTTTTTCTCAAAAAATATAAGGATTTAATTCGATGGCAGCCATATACCTAACCTCTACATCAGGAGACAATTCTGCAAAATACGACTAACCGTTATCCTGACGAACAAAATTGTTTATATAACAGTATTAAGAATAGTTGTAGATGTTAAATAATCCAACAGCAAGTTCTTAAATGGCACAAATACTGCAAAATTCACTTTAAAGAAACACGTTTAATCGGCGGATTTCTCAATGACAGCTGTTTGTTTTTCCTAAGGTCTCAAAATCTGTGACGTCGGCGCACGCGACCCCTATATTTATGTGTATGTATGTATATTCATATATATTACATTAATGAATGGTAGTGGAGGGTTTGGTGGGAACTCTCAGATGTGTATTTCTCCTATCGATAATGGGATATATTCTCGATATGAATTTTTTGTTCTATTTGTCTATTTTAATCTAATTTATGTTGACTAAAATGCTCTAAACTTTGGAAGCATGTAGGACTAGACCTCGAGCATGAATCATGACAGTGAAAGATAGAACTGGGCAAAATACATGGAAAAATGTATTTTTGATAAAAAATATAAAATATATGATCTGATTGTATCGGAAATACAAAATACATGTATTTTGCAAATACATTTTCAAAAACAAATAAATAAGGTTGAAAAAAATATTTATTTTTGAAGTGATTTATTACATCAAAATTATCTCATAAGAAAATTTCGCAAAATATGTCTATTCACTCTCATAAGCACTAGTTTTTTAAACATACTATCACTTAGAGTTTCTTTTGGGATTATTTATGATAAAGGATATTACCAATAGTAATATCCATTGAGAAAAAAACATAATAACAGTAGTACAATAGTACAAACACTAGAAATAGTCTACTGGTTGTTGAATCTACTGGATTCGTACTTAGATAGGTGAAGAGAACAGAGCACAGACGGAACAAGATACCTATCTTTGTAATTTTTTCACAGTAGCGTCGTTGTTGGGATGAAACCTGTGACGAGAGTAGGAGAGTGTGAAACAAAATAGGTTTATTGAAGTTTTTATATAGCTGTTGAACATTTTATAAAGTATGTAGCATTTTCACAGTATTTTAGGTGTAATTGCTAACTTTTTGCATATGTATTTTGTATTTTGAAAATACATATTTGTGGAAAAAAATATATTTTCGAAACAAAATATAACTTGTATCAAAAATACGTATTTCTAATACAGGTATCGAAAATACTGCCCAGCTCTGGGGGAAGCATTGCGAGTTAGGGCTACCAAAAGCGTAAAGACACTGCCTTACACATCGTAAGTTTATTTTATTTAACAGGCAAATTTTGTTTCAGGAACGTTATCCCTCATCATGCAGCTATCTACAGTTGATGTCCTATCTCCTTATGCAGCAGTAGTGGAAATTCTTACCCTGAGTAAACAAACATGGTTCTTCTCACCAGAAAACTGCCCCTTTTTCAATGGAGTGGAAATTCTAATCAATTCCTTGACCCTCTGGTTTATTATTTGTTTGAACTTCCATGTAATATCACTATGGAATTTACATAAAAACGAAATAGAAAAGAAGAACAAAAATCCTTTAACATCATGTCAGGACGAGTCCAACGAATGTTTGGTAACTAAAAAGGAAAACGCCAACAGGACACTGAACATCGACTACCGTAAAAGAAAAAATGATATATCAGTTATTATACCGACTATACTGATATGGTTTTTTTGTGTATCGTTAAGTATTCCAAACTTCACATTATCATCGACATTGAAGATAAATGGAAATTATACCCTATGCGCCATTGTAGACCATTTTTATGGACATATCTTGCAAAAATTACTACTTACTTTCAGAGTCTTATTGCCTGTGCCATTACTAATATTCACCGTGATAATTTTATCGAGAAAACTTACCAGAACATCGCATAAGGATATTGATAACGTGTTGACTAAGAAATTTAATGAAATCAGGAGTTTACTGGTTTTTTGTATAGCTCTAACAACATTGTACTGTGTTACTTCATTTCAACGTAATTTATTTCATCTTTTACACTTATTATCGCACGACTTTGACAAAAGTACAGCTGTTATTTTTAAAGTACCTCCACTTTATAATAATAGATTAAATATTGCAGATAGTATTTACTTGTCGATGTTGCATTATAGCGGAAACACTTTAAGAGCTGTTCTATATCTGTATTTGTTGCCAAAGTTCAGAGATTTAGCCAAGGATAAAGTTTTTGTTTGTTGCAAACCAGAAAAATAATGAATATCAATAGAAAAATATACACGAAATGTGTTTTATCATAAATTTATTATCACGAACTAGTATAATTTGTCTGTAGTGGCATTATAACATACTTTATATCACGATTTTGAGTTTTTCTGAGTTGTTCTGCTGCGTTTTGTAATTGCATGGCGCAATCTGGATGAGCGCTTCCAGGCAACTGCATACATTCTTGTTCAAAAATATATGCTAATCCATTAAGTAGGTCTAAGAATCCCAAAGATATAGCAGCTTTCCTCAACCTATTCAGTTCCTACAAAAAAAAAGAACACATAACGTAAAAATTGTCTTTCAAGCAGTGGATATATGTACAAGGTGTGTGAAAAATTTGTGGCCTGACACAGAGACGGCAAAAATGTTTCTAGCATTCTATTTCACCTTATCAAAATTATCTGTTACGGGGTATTGGTTTGGGAGCTCATCATGGTGCCAAATGCTTTCAGAAAAATGGAGAAGTCGACAATGTGCCATCAAATATTTCGTAAAGTAAAATTTTGCTGCCATTGAAATTAAAATCGACATAAATAATACCTTATCGTCGTACCTCCCTCGTAAGTATACTCTAATTCTATTGTTTTATCGATAGTAAGTGACGCTTTATGTACCAAATCCTTGTTGCCATTGGCAACGGGTCGTTATTTTTCATAACATACCTAGAGAAAAAAAGTAAATTTGGGAACATTATCTCTTATATATAACAAACATTAAATGTTTTAACTTTTTTGGAAGTAAATCCAGAGAAGCCTTACTTGCTATATCTTCTATATCCGACATTATTTTCAAAAATGTTCAAAGCTATTATAATATGATTTAATTTATCTTGACAGTAGTTGTCATTTGAATAGAAGCCGCGTCCTAAATGTATTTTATTGACGGTTGCCATGGATATTCCAAGGATCGCTACCTTTACTATTTGCTTAGCAAATATGAAACCTAACTCAAATAATTATAGTTTTCCACTAGTTTTCTAAAGTTTTTTTCTAGTTTAATGATTCATGGGTATGACGAAAAATATAATATGCACCGTGGGTCGTACAGTGCGATTTTTTGGTCTCGAATACTTTCAAAGTGTATTCTAGACCAAAAAAAAATGCACTTATGACCCTCGGTACATAAATAACTATAGTTTGCACCTTCTTTGCTAGTGGAAAACAGTCTACAGCTTTATTTAATAATGGCAGTTTGTTTGGAAGAGTACCCTCGCAGTGGACAACAGTCAATAGTAGCAAATGAAACCGCTATAAACAAAGAGTAAAATGCTAACCTTTTGCAACAATTACATTAAACAATTCGTAAAAAAAAACCATCAAGAATGGCCAAGAAAAATGTACTGTAATTATTTTTTTAGGAATTTCGATTTAAGTAAAATAAGAAATTTTCGTGGTTTTTATTTTTTTACAAAAAATCAAAATGGCTGATAGAATTTAGACCTATGTGGTTTTGTTCATCATTTGTTTGCAAACATTTTGATTTTTAGGTTTGTCCTGATCCGATGAAAAGAACCCGAGATATAAAAGAAAACGAGACAAAAATACGTTTCTCAAAATTAAAACTAAAGGGTATAGCCGGAAAAGTTAGGGAAATGTGCCCCCGCACTTACTTAGTTAAAATGGCTTCCAGATGATGCAGTTTATAGAGTATATTACACGGTAAAAATTTTAACCCGCTACAACCCCTACGAAGGTGGAAAAAAAATAATATGTCTTTAATTATTATATTTTTTTTTTCGGTTTCTATGCAACCGATCGATTTGAAATTTGGCACGAGTATTGCTTGCGTGGAGATAACTTACTCCAAAAAATAAGGTCATTTTATGACCATTTTAACCATCTGAAAAAAAATATAAATTTTTTTTAGAGGACAAAAGGGTGGCTACCCTTCGTGGTACAATCACCATTCTATGACATATTATGTCTTGACACTTCGTGATTATCATACTAAATTGTCAGATTTTTTGCTGTGGTGGAACAATATAGAAAAAAATAAAATTGGGTAAAATAAAATATTTACACATGCCTCTTAGTTGTAACAGTTAATACTTATAGCCTTACAAGGTATTGTTGCATATCTACAACCGACCGCGGGTGCCAGTGCGATGTTGCCAAGTCTACGTTTTCCCCAGACGTACGGAAATTCGACACAATCTGGCAATACCACATCTGGAGATTCCAGGGGCGAAGTATTAATTCTCTAGGACCTTGGAGAAAAGGTTAGCAACGATGATGTTTGCATTGTAATTACTGTCGCATTACGACATCTAAAAAACGACGTACTGAACCAGATGAAGAAAGTGAGGGAACGATCGAAGAAGACCAGCCTTTTGTGCCTTCGACATCTTCTAGCACTAAGACTAGTGACTCTGACGAAATAATGGAACTACCATTGCAAAGACTCGTTGCTACACATAAATACTGTTGCATATGTGGTGATGATAAAGAACTGACCGTAATATCCACTAATGTGAGACCACAGTGTTATTGAAACAAACAAATATACATCCCCGAGGCAATCGTTGCTGTAAAATACAGTTGATTAAACATCGCTTTTATGAAGACGATATTACACAACTGGAACCATATGCCAATTGTAGCTCGATTCCTAGATCGGATTTATGCATTCTATTAAATTCCTTAACCTCAGTAACAAATCTAAAAGGCTCTACAGACTACTGCGGTTTATCAGAGAAGCAATTATTAACGTTTACATGCTTAACGGTAGATGCCATTTACGAATTAAGGTCACTGTTGGAAAATTCCAGTACAAGAACTTCTGTCCTTGTTTTTCTATTAAAACTGTAAACAGGTAGTAATAATGATAACAGAATGACCTATTACTAAATTGTTCGATATGGTGCCAACGTGCGGCGCACTAGCTAGGAAGCTGAACAAATTGACCGTCCTCAGAATGGTATCATTGGTATATTATTAATTGTTGTAATTAATAACCATAACCCTAATAAGATAGTCTGATAAACCTCGGTGGTCTGTAGAGCCTTTTAGAGTTGTTATGTTATTGGGGTTATTGGGGTTAAGGAATTTAATAGAATGCATAAATCCGATCTAGAAATCGAGCTACAATTGGTATATGGTTCCAGATGTGCAACGTCTTCATAGAAACGATGTTTAATCAAATATAGACACATTTCGTGCCCAGGGATCCATCAGGGCGACTTAAGTTTACACGTAGACTGAACCACGGATGGTAGGTTAAACCACAAAGGTTATAAAAACAAAGGCATATTAGGAATCAATATCACAAGTCAGGATAAGTATTGACAAACGACAACTAATATTAAACTGTACCATACTGAGATAAAAAATTATCCATCTGCGTAGCTGGCTGATGGAACCCATCCAAGGCCAAAAGGGGAAAGAAATCAAATGTATTTTACAGCAACTATTGCCTCGGGGAATGTATATTTGTTTGTTTCGATAGCACTGTAGTCTCGCAGTAGTGGGTATTACGGTCAGTTCTTTACCATCACCACATATGCAACAGTATTTATGTGTAGCAACGAGTCTTCGCAATGGTAGTTCCATTATTTCATCAGTCACTAATCGTAGTGCTAGAAGATGTCGAAGGCACAAAAGGCTGGTCTTCTTCGATCGTTCCCTCACTTTCTTCATCTGGGTCAGTACGTCGTTTTTCAGATGTCGTAATGCGACAGTAATTACAAAGAAGATCATTTGTTGCTCTCCAAGCTCCTAGAGGGTTAATACTTCGCCCCTGGGGCGTGAACCTTGGAACCTTCAGAAGTGGTATTGCCAGATTGTGCCGAATTTCTGTACGTCTGGGGAAAAAGTAGACTTGGCAACAACGCACTGGCACCCGGTCGGTTGTAAATATGCAACAATACCTTGTAAGGCTATAAGTATTAACTGTTACAACTAAGAGGCATGTGTAAATATTTTATTTTACCCAATTTTATTTTTTTCCATATTGTTCCACCACAGCAAGAAATCTGACAATTTAGCATGATAATCACGAAGTGTCAAGACAGAATATATCATAGAATGGTGATTGTACCACGAAGGTACCCACCCTTTTGTCCTCTAAAAAAAATTTATATTTTTTTTCAGATGGTTAAAATGGTCATAAAATGACCTTATTTTTTGGAGTAAGTTATCTCCACGCAAGCAATACTCGTGCCAAATTTCAAATCGATTGGTTGTATAGAAACCGAAAAAAAAATATATAATAATTAAAGACATATTATTTTTTTTCCACCTTCGTAGGGGTAGTAGCGGGTTAAAATTTTTACCGTGTAATATACTCTATAAACTGCATCATCTGAAAGCCATTTTAACTAAGTAAGTGCGGGGGCACATTTCCCTAACTTTTCCGGCTATACCCTTTACAAAAAACGCTCACCTCCGAAATTATACAAAACTTCACTGTACCGTCCTTATAACATACAGATTGTATTTCCAAAAAAAAAATTGCCCCCCAAATAAGGTATCCAGTCCCGGTATTCGGGACCATCCCGGGATCTCACCCCAAAAATCTGGTACTGGGCCCAGTTAAAAGTTCTGAAATTGGTAGTATTATTAGCAGCGTCACAAAAAATGCACTAAAGAGGCAGACAAAGCATGCGCGCAGATTATATGTATTACGTGAGTGAATTACCGGCAGCTATTCACGATTCACCGGCATATTACTTGTAGCCGCTCCAGTTGCGTATAACATTGCGTAGACAGAGAACTATTTGTTTTTGGAGAGGTTATTAAAGTTGTGTTGTATGTCTGACTAAGCTAGATTCAGCTTCAGATTCAGAAAAGCTTGGCCAAAATAATTAAAAAAGAAATGGTATTTAAGAATGGGGGTGTCGTGGAAAGAATTTCCAGTTATGCTAAGAGCATTTAATAACCATACCACCTACCAGCGTACAATCAGAGAGGCAGGATATTTCTGCATGAAACTCCGCTAGAAATTAGGAGACAAGTCCTTAAATGCCAATGTGGCCCCAAGGTCTCATTTTATGTCAAAATAAAGTGATTTTTTCTTTTACTTACTTTCATTTTCTGTATATTTTTTATTTTTATTGTACCTACTCTACCAATATTTAAATAAGAACAATTATAGTTAATCTAAAACACTTTTTTTATTTCATTTTTCATAGAAAATTGCATTCAAAAGTTGCACTGGAGCAGTATTACGAATTCGGGACCATTTTCGGGACTAGTCCCGGGACCTCAAATTTGGCCCCGAAGTCCCGAAATCATTTTTGGTCCCGGGACTTGGATCCCCTACCCCAAAACAATCTTTGAAAAAAACTTAGTTTTATTCGATTATAATCATTTTTGTTATTTATTTATGATACTTCGTATTCGCTTATTTGGAAACAAATACAATTCAACAGAGTGGGTATTATTCACTGACCTCTATATATTAAATGGATAGCCTATACCATAGGGATGCGCATGAAATTTTAGCCAAAATTGAAGAATTCAATAAAGGCGAAAGTCGTCTGCTACAGGGCTTTAAGTCTTGCGCAGTCTTGTTTTTAGTTCTGAAGTTAGCAACACGTTGCTGGCAATGCGTTGCTAACAAAGCAGTCCGGCAACAGTCAGGTAGGAAATAAGTTTTGAGACATTATTGGAAAAATAAATCTATCCATAAACACCCCACGATGTAATAAATACATTCAAGTGGCATGTGTGTGACGTCACAACTCTAAAAAGTGAAGGAAAACAAATAGCTGTCTTCTATCCGAATTTCGAACTAATCACTAAGAAATTTAAAATGACCATGAATTATTTACCATCTGATAAACAAAAACTTTGTTCAACTTACGTATTTAAGGCCGGGATACAGTGCAAAATATAACATATAAAATATGGATATAACCTATAAAATGTAGATAAAAGGATGTGCTTTTCTTCATTTATAACCAGAAATTTGAATTGATCGTATTTTGATCATTTTTTAGCTCACAGAACGGTTATTAATTTAATGTATTGAAACGTGGTAATGTCATATTCATTAATAATTATTTTGTGACCAAATACTGAATTTATAATTTTCTAATCATAAATACATGATTGCCTCAAAACTTATTTCCGTTGCCAAAAATTAATGGACAGCGTGAAGTCGGCAGCCCCGTGTGCAAATTGTATTTGTACCATTTTTCAGCTCACACATCGGCTATCCATTTAATATATAGAGGTCAGTGGTATTATTACACTAAACTGTAACTTATTAATAATTTCTTTTTGCATTTAACTAATTACAAAACCAGTTTTGCCATATTGTAATACATCAATAAAAAGTGATTAAAAGTACTATCGGAATACACGAAAAATAAAAAAAAGAATAATAAAAAAAACAAATACAAAAGTTGTGTTCAAATATCTCAAAAATAGTGGACAATAATTTTTTTTTACTCTTACTGTCATGATGTTGAAAAAGTGCCTATTAATTGAAATTAAGGAAGTACCAAAGTACAAAAAATGAAGTTGGATCAAATCTAAAAGCACCATAGAAATGCGCAAGTCTTTTTCCATTTAACTGACTTTCTACTTGCAGAGTTTTAAATTTTAGATGCCGTATATTGGAGCACCGATGGAACAATTGCACTAGCTTCAAATGAAATTATAATAAAAAATAAATCAAATAATTTATTGCGATTTTTTTATTGAGCCACGAATATTTCAAACTCCTCTCGTAAAAATTATATCTCATTTCATATTTGAGTCGCATATAGTCTGACACAGTCTGTGCTATTTATTACAGTAAAAGACATTAGTAATTCCTTTTTTCATACATATTAGGGCAAATTAATCAATTTGCTAAGATGTTTAAAACTTTAGCAGAGTATTTCAATATGAAATTAAGGAATAATAATGATGTATGTTTAATGTTTATTTTTTAATAAATCTTACCTTATAAAACTGCTGTGTTTTTTCTGGTAATTTGCGAGCATGCCTCAATATTTTTTGTATATCTGACTGAAGCCCAGCCTGTCGAATCCACACCACCCCATTCTGCGAATAACTCCTCTTCTCCACTGGACGGACAGGAAAACTTCCCACCTGATCTGCAGGTAACGAGTCAGCGGAGCCCAAATTATTCAAATCTCCCAGCCACGGCACCACATCAGATCCGGGTGTTAAAATAGTCAGCATTAGATTCGACTTTTTTTTAGAATCAGCCCAAGAATATACAAAGCCATACCAGTTCTCGCCCAAGTTCACAAGAGCTGCCATATTTTCTACTTTCAAGGCGCCATGCAGCAGAACACAAAAGGACGGTGTTTTTCCTTCTTCTGTTGTGTCATCGTCTATTACGTCTACTTCATTTTTTACAGTGACAGCATCTTGTTTGTTGGGTGGACTAGCGGGGAGAATTAAATGTCTGCTGACGGCCATTGGTGAACCCACGTCACCAACTGAGATGAAGCCACACACTTCGATGAGTTCTGATAGATTGTATGTTTGGCAATCAAAATCTGTTACTTTGGTATATGCCTAAAAAAATACGTTGTATCACAGCTTATCGGCGTTTATTAGTTACAGAAATCATTTTTTCTGAGACAATAAAGGCTCACAGTGGATATTACAAATTGATTACAAAACTTGATAACAAATACAAAAAAAAGATCTGTCTGGTTTTTACATAATAAATACTTGAATAAAATAGAATAGAATAGAATTTATTGGTGTATTAGAAAAAATAATCAGTACACAAGTCAAAGATTTACGAGATCAGAGATGGGCCGAGGAAACTTTCCATATTTGATAAAATTCTGTAAGAGTCATGTAAATAATATAACTGTATGCAGTTATTTGGTATCAAAATGCCCCAGTAACACACATTGTACCAAATCCTTTCGGTTTCGGTTTTGATAAGAAGCCTTAGTTCCTAAGGTACACCCTGGTACTAATATTACTTCTTTATTGGGTAAGGCTACTTTATAGGTTCTTTTAAAGTAACTGTTACCACATCGATACCATTTATTGGAACTGTAAACACCCAAAGTCAACGTAACATTTGGGTAGTTACTGGAACTAGGCAGTATCATTTTATTATCACTCTATAGTGGCAAAAACTATGTAGTACCAGTGAATCAGTTACTGCCACCCACCAGTGCCACTAAGATGCCTAAATAAAGTAACTGGGTACATAGAGAGGCAATTTAGGTTCCAGAATAGTTCCTGTGACCATCACTTGGAACTTTAAAGTATTGTGGCATTTTAGTGGCAACATGGGTAGCGAAATAGTTCCTGTTGGTACTTTACAGTTCCAAAACAGAATCTGATATTATAGAATCACATCGGGATAGTTGCTATTGGGTCACCAAAGTCACAGATCTTTTAGAGGTAAAATGAGGTAGTCCCCTATACTTTATGGTGGAGGGCTAATTTTATAGTACCTTTGTTAAAATCGGCCATTATTAGTTGTTAAAATTTTTAGAAAAAAAAAATTGGTTTTAGTCAAAAATAGACAATGGTTATATGTTAATATCTTATCATAAATTTTTACGAAAAATGATTTTGAAAGTATTCCAGATGTTTCCCTAATAAATATTTTTTAATTTTGCCTTTTTAAATTATTCTGTCAAAAAATTAGAAAAAAAGGTTATTTTGAGGGCGCGTTGAAATTTTATCATTTAATATATCAACTGATATCAAAAAAGTAACTTGCGTTTGAAAAAATGGCTAAAAAAGTACTTTAAACACGCGCCTAAAATACACATCTTTTTGGTATAATATTATTTCACTGCGCAATTATTATAGAAGAAAAAAAAACAAAGAGGTCGCTAAAAGATAAACACCATTTTAAAAAGTGATAGTGGCAGTTACTAGGCAGCGACGTAGCGGTTACTAGGCCGCCGAGTCGCAGAGTAGTACCCGCTACTACCCCGATCCTTTATAGTAACTAAACATAGTCACATCTACAGAGGCCGGGACTACCCAAAACACTACCCGGTGACTAAAAATTTGTCCCCATTTTAGTGGCGGCTACATAGCTGCCACGTAGCAGGGACGTGGCAGCCTATGGTAGCGGTCCACTTTATCGTGGCTTTTTTATAGTTGCCGATACGTTTCCGTGACTTTATGTGATCTGATTAGTGATGATGAATCAGATTTCACCATAAAATAGCCTATCAATATACCTAATGGAAAGTTAGAAGGAAAACTTACTGAAAAGTTTCCAGGAAGTTTTCCTTCAATAAAATATTACAAATAATTATTAAAACATACAATACAATATTAAAAATATACTACATTTCGCCGGCGTCGAAGTCCGAAGCACGAACTCGAGATGTGCGCGTTAGTTTTTCCAGTTTGAGATTCGTTAAATTGTTTTTTGTTCCTGATACTCCTGATAGTATTTGTTTTTTATAAAGATTTTTATTTTTTATGTTTATGAGTTTGTTTTTTTATGTTAATAATAAATCGTTCTGCAGATCTAAAGAACCTATGATCCTTAAACTGGTCCTTAAACATTATAATAACAAAAATTATTTATTGAACGTTAAAGTTTAGTACAAAATTTCCATTCCCCAAATAAATGACCAGCGCGCGGCCTAAAAAATCGCCCCCCCCCCGATAAAAAAATTCTTGCCTGTTTCGCTTGTAAAATGCCGACTAAGCCCTAGACCACCACTGCATTTATAAAAGGAAAATATGTACTTGTCTAATTAATCATAATAAAGCAACATAAGATGTCAGAAATGACAACTGCATAGAGAAAAGTTTCACTGCAAATCACTCTCTAAGAATTCATTCAAACTATATTAAATTTTATTAAGAACAATATTGGACCAAGCAGTGAACCTTGAGGTGCCCCGTATTCCACTCTTTCCAGGCTCTGAATATATATTGTTATAAAAAGTTTTTTGATAGTGCCGAGACAGATAGCTTGTCAATAAAGTCAATAAATATAAAAACAAAAGAACCAGATGCTTTTATTTTAGCAATCAAGAAATTTGAACTTGAGTTGAGTTGATGTGAAAACAAAATCATTTTAAAATTATTTTGTGGTTCGCTATTGTTAAAGATTATTTTTTAAATTAGTATTTCGCCTAAGCTCCTAATAGAAGAGAAATCGGAGATATGATGATACTGTCGTATAATTTTAAAAATCGTTCCTTAAAATGTGTATTATTTTACATATCACCACGAAAAATATATTACACTGATTGTGAGTTCAGAAAATGACTTAGTTTCTTGGTGAATGATTAGAATAAAAAGAAGTTTTGAGTTTAATTTTATCATTTGAAAAGCAATTTTATATAAAGATGCTGATAGTAATGTAATTTTCACTGAAATATTTAATTGAAAATCTAATAAGTGACTAAGGACTAAACAAATATACCATACCACTGGTGCTGGAGATAATATGACTTTAGATTCCAAATTTCCACATTTCAAAGTTCCTTTAAATAAAGTGTACATATCCTCTGCGAGCTTCTGAAATAGATTTGTAACATTCGTCTCGTTTTGTAAGTTTTCTGGCACCAATATACAACCATCATATCCGCTGAGATCTATTAATCTTTGATAGAGAGGTTTAGCTGAAAAAAAAAACATTAATACAATTATTTAGACCTTACTTAGGCCAAGTCAATTTGGTAGTGAGCACAAAATTTCCTACAAAAATCTTCCTCATAGTCATTACAATCAACATAAACATAAACACGCCACATACAGTAGACAACCTCTAAAGCCTAAGCTGTCCGGAAAAGGGTTATACATTTGAAAAAATGCAGACGTGCATCCATAACCACTGACATTGTCAGTACCGGGGCTGGGGCTCGAATCCAATACACGATAGACAGTACGACCAGCATATTCATCACACAATGCCGGCTGAGTTACCATGCCATTAGAACCCATAGTTTTGACACCAAAGCAAGACTGGCAGAAAATTTTGTACTTCACAAAAATTTGTATGGAAAATGTTAGTTTCCACACAACTAAGCCTACTTAATTTCCTGGCATTTGAATGAAACTTATACGTACATTTAATAAAATTAGGGTCGGTTGCTGGGGTGATACACACAATATGCAATTTGGCTGGGAATGGAAACGGAATTGGAAATGGAACCTTAGCTGTTCTCGTATTTAGTGAAGCCAATGATTCTTTCAAAGACATAGGGCCTACTCCTGTACTTCCATCTGTAACTAGTATAATCTAGAAAAGAAAACTGTTTAACTGTCATATTAATCTCAGGTTCTATATGAAATATACTTAATACAGAGACATTTCTGTATTAACATTTTGAGCCTTAAAAGTAAATAAAATAACTAAATGAAATAATATGGCATTCTTCCAAATAATATGTAGATCTAGGGACCCTAAATGAACTATCCACCATTGGTTAACATTTTTTATTGATAAAATAATAAAATCATTTAGATGTTGGTTCATTCTTGTGGTAACGTACATCTACTTTATCGCTGTCGATTTAATTTGACTTTAAGATTTTAACTTTTCATATGATTAAATGTGCTTTTTAATGCCTTAATATGTTTTATTAAAATTACACGTGTTTCGCATTTTAGGGTACAGTAGCTTTTGACTAAAAACCGAAACACGTGTTGAGCTTTAATAAAACATTCAAAGACCCATTTAAAATATTGAACAATAAATCCAGTGTATTTTTGTATCGTTTATGTGGCCGGTAAAAGAGACATAAGGAAGTTTTAAGAATGTCAGTGGCAGACATTGTACAAGTATAAATACCTAAACTAAAATAAAACACATATTTTTGAAGTTACCTGACATGCTGTATTATTCCCCCATTCACCAAGAACCATTTGGTTAACACCATGGAATGCAGTTTCGATGCAAGTTTTGTCATAATCATCTATATTTTTCAATTCAGCTTTTATGGCGTTGTAATCTCTAGTAAAAGGACACTTCTCCTCATAAAGCGAAGAAAATGCCATCTGAAAATTGAAATCATTGTAACTGGGCATAAATAAAGCAAGACGTAAACATGATACTCCTCGCCGGTTTATTGAACTGTTTATATAATTGTTCAAACATTGTACAGGATACTCTTAGCAGTTTTTTGAAAATATGTTAATTCATTATATTACGGGAGCCCACCCTAACTGTATGTGCACCCCCAATCCTTGGGGACAATGTTTGAAGCAATAGAGGAAGAAGACTTGGAAGAAATATTCGATGTATCGGGAGTGGATAGTGAATCTGAAAGCGAATGAGGTGTTACTTATGTTTTATATTGAATCTTATATTTTATTTTAAGAGCTGAATCATTTATCTGGAAAATGGTAACTCCGAAAAATTGTATAGAAATAAAATTGTAGAAAATTTTAGGCACTTTGTTTTTTATGCAGAAAGTTTTTCTCCATCTTTTTTAGTTTTTGTTAAATGACAAAAACAATATTTGCAAAAAAATTTTTTATATACATGGACGCCATTTTGAAAGTACAGCCAGTTTTTTTTTTGGGGACATGTCTAAAATTGTTCCTTAGGCTTTAATCTTTATGAAAAATATTGTCCCCTAGGATCAGGAGGTGCACGTACAGCTAAGGTATAATGACTATTAGGTATAATGACTATATTTGTAATTTTACTAATCCCCTGATGATGCCAGCTTGATTGGGAACATACAGTATTTTTGCTTTTACAGAATCTTCAAATAATTTGTTTTTCTTAAACTGATTCATAACTTAATATTATTATTCCTGATTGATTTTTCCCAGAAACAATAAGGTTCTTTGTTTTTTTTTATGTCTACAGGATCTCCATGTTCGACACGGCCAATATGTCGATTTTTTCATTGTATTTTATGCCACTGTGAGCTTTAACCCATATATAATTAATTTCAAACCCAGATATTTTTAGTAAGTAATTATAGTGTTTAATTAATTTAACGAAATGGTGACACATGCTGGATACAGAATAGGCCCGTTCAGCATTTTTTTTTAATTTTAGAAATCGAAAATAGAACATTTTTTTAGGCAATTTCCAAATTTTTAGGTTTTTATTAGGACGTTTAAGACCCTAAATAAATTACCAAAGTTGGACCGCGCGAAAACGGGGCAGAGCTTCGCGTAACGTCACTTTGCAGATGCTGATCAGGCAACAGTCGAGATTTAATGTGACTTCACAGCTAACCTCAAAAATATATATTTCTTAAGATTTACAAGTATTACGTAGCTAATATTAAGATTTCTGCCTGGTTCCTGTACTTTCAACCAAAATCTAGTTCAATGTAATGTTTATGAAGTTTTAATTAGTTTGTCACAATAAAATAAGACACTTTTTGCACGTTAGGAATCTAACCTATAATTAGCAGTCTATTAGGCGATCCAAACCACGTGACTTCCAACATGGCGCTGAGGGCAAACATCCGGCAATCCTTTATTTTCATTCGTTAAATGAGTTTTTTTTCGGTTGCCTTGGCTACGTTTCCGCGAGTTAATTAAAATAAACCCCATGTTTGCCCTCAGCGCCATATTGAAAAATAATTTTGACAGGTCGTTGGATTGCCTAATTTGCATCAATCAACAATATTGAAAAATTATTTGCGTGAATTTTTAAATATTTGCTTGGGGCCAGTTTGGCTCCAAGCTAAAAATGAGTATACAAACATTAAAAATGAGAATAAACCTAAAAAACATAACAATTGAGGTTATGTTAGTTATATGATGCACATGCCCCAAGAGTGTGGCGGGTGCTATAGTGTTTCTCTATGAAAACGGCATTTGATTGTTAAATTATATCTGTTTTATCTTCTTGCTGGTTTAAAATGAGTATTGTTTATGCAGAATGACGTCACGAGTCTGCGAAGCGCTTTGTACTGGAACTCAATCTTTAACATTGAATATCTAGGTAATGATTGGATATATTTATGAAGCTGAAATTTTAATAGCTTATCTAGATGATCAAATTCTATTGAATGCTATAAAAAAATAACGAAAAAATAATTATCGGTAACAAGCCCATTATAAGTATTACTTAGAGTCTAGTAGATAGCAACATATATGGGGCCTGGGATATAACATCTATCTCCTAGACTATTATTGCCAAGATTACTGATCTGGAGTCACTTAGAATGATTGAATTTTTAACCTGCTTATTTATAATATGTTCCAAGGTCTTGGCTATAGTATATGTTTTTGCTGAGAAAATCGATTTGGGAAAATTTAAATTTTGATTCCGTACTTGAGTTAAGTATTAAGAATGGACATACCATAATTAGATTTTGAGGCATCTGTATAGAAATGCATAGCAGTAGAAAATTTTTCTAAAATGTTTTGGAGGAGAACTTCATTTACTCTGGGATTTTCTGAATTAGGGAATAACATATTCGACCGACTTATGAAGTCAAAATATTCCGCCTGAGGAAGAAAGTGGAGTTGGTTGATATTTTTAGAAACTTTACCGTAATTAAAGTCATTACACTTTATAGTTTTGTTGTAAAGTCCTTGGAAACTCTTTATCCTACATTCCAAATCATAAATGCCAAATTATGTAAAAATAATAATATTTACTGAACTGAACTTAACAATAACTCTTTTAAATTCGTTAATAATCTTATTGTTGTACTAATAGTCCAGTCAATGAATATATTATAGAATGCATGGAATATGCAAGACTTTTTGACTTCAGGACTTTGTTAGGAGTAGTTAGTAGGTAAACATACTAAAAGTCCCCCGCCCTTGGGAGGTGAGCTTACAATTATCGATTTTCAATAACGTATATCTCGAAAACCGTTGGAAATTCGACAAATATGTATGGAAACAATTTTGTAGGAAATTTAATTAGCTTTCATTTTTATTTAGAACATATTTTTTCTAGAGTCCACCGTTTCCGAAATAAAATAAAAAAACAAAAATGGGACCTTCCCCCCCTCCTCCCACCGTAAGCTCACCTCGAAGGGGCTGGGACCTTTAGTATGTTAATCTACTAACTACTCCTAACGAAGTCCTGAAGTCAAAAAGTCTTGCATATTCCATGTACTCTACTGAGCACTCATTGACTGGATTATAAAGTTACTTTTGCATTTAATAAAAAACATCCTCGAAAACACTAATACCTACCTGGTTAAAACAAAAATGTCAAACTGACATAAGTACTTAAATAAATCTTCTTTGCCATATTTAGGTGAGAAATTTTCTTACCGAATTTCTCACATACATTAGTAACCAAAAATTTTCTCTCGGTTTTTTGAAAAAATTTTTGAGTATAATTCAAGATCGAGGGGGACTATAAATAAAATTTGTTTAAAGATTTTATTAATCACAGGTTATATCCTGAAAGCTCTGAATTTTATCAGATAAACTGCAGGTAGCTTTTTTTTGGAAAATTTTACTTAGAAAATGTTCGAAACTTAATAAGTTACCTTTTTTTTGTAAATTATTAAGTCAAGAACATTTGCTTAAAAGCAAAATTTTGCAAAAAATGCTGCCCGCAGTTTGTGTGATAAGAATTAGAGCTCGAGGGGTATATGTCAAGATTATTTCCCAAATGAACAAATTTCTTACGTACTTTTATACTCAAGTTTTTATTTATAGATACATACACTTTTTTATATAAGTTAAGTAACAATCATTATTATTTTATTATATTAATTGACAGTGACACGTTCTTTAAACTACTTTTGTCTCGTAGCCATGGAAACGGACGTGGTAGATGCTTATTTGTTACGCAATCGTGATTGTCAATCTGACAGTTTGACATTAAAAATACTTTTGTAAAATTTCGTAAATACACCGTTGGTACATAGTCATTATAAACAAAATAATAATCCTTGAATTTGTAATTATATTATTTTATTTTGTTTTTAGTCCAACCGAGAGTAAATAAAATCAATTATGTGCATTTAAAAGCTAGACGTAATTTATTCGCTGGTAAGTTTTAAAAAAGCTAGGTTGCCTTCATTCAGTGTAAAACTGTTGTCATTGGTTAAAATTTAAAAATTTCGGGAAATGTCATTAGTCTATAATTTATGAAGGAAATAATCGGCAATAAATTACCTAATTGCAAAATTTTAATTGTTACCATCTAGGGGCCGTTCAAAAATTACGCAGGGGGGGGGGAGTACTTAAAAGCGTGACAACTCGTGATAAAGGGGGAGGGGGGGGTTGCATCAAGTGTTATGTAATGTTATTCTTCCACAAAAATTCTGATCTTTTTAAAATTTGTTGCCAATTTGGAAAGTATTTTTTTTTTCGTGCTGAACGAAGTGATTACAATCACTAAACAGACAATTGAATCAAAATATTTTTAAAATTCTTGATCTCTATTGGTTGCTTACTGATTGCATTCACTTTGTTCAGTACGAATAAAGAAAACAGCTATTTTTGTATAAACTGTACAAGGTTTGTCTTTAGTCACAAGACAAACCAAGTGCATAGTGCTAATGAATGGATTTGTAACGTAATTTATTTAGTGTGACATGTGACAAGTGGGGGGAGAGGGGGTTAATTTTGATCAAAATTTGCGTTACTTAATTTTTGAATGGCCCCCTATGAGATGAGGAATCAATGCACTTTCATTCACTTCAGCAAACTAAAGCTAGGTAACGACACATTTTGGTACATAAGTAAATCATTTTCGTTCTTCATGCCTGTAGTGTTCAATTTAGGCTACTTATTTCAGATCCTGTATGTTAAAATATCCATTCTAAAATAATTGAATTTTGAAGGCAAAGGGAATAAAAACTTGTCACACCTTTAAAAGAATTTTAATTAATAACAAAGACATCAGTAAAGTAACGTAATTGATTTACATTGTCAGTACAGGACAACTACATCTGTGAGTAGATAATACCATTGGTATAAATAAATATAAATTTTAAGTAGTTCAATGTCCGGGTATTATTATTTGTTGGCAACGGCTGCCTGCGCTGCCTTTTTCGCCTTCACTGTTTCCACAAGTTCCTTATACCTCTTCATGCACTCTTTCTTAGTTCTGTTGGGGATACATTCAGCAATTCTGTCCCATCTTTCTGGAGTGGAAGCCGGGTAAGTTTTGAGGGCCTGCTCTAACAGCTGTTGCTCTGACGTAGTCCAGGGAGTCTCGGTTTTTGCTGGTGCCTTTATATCTACATTAGAAGCCACTTTTGTAACAGCACTTGGTTGCTTAATATCACTGTCTCCGTTAAGAGTAACCGAATCAAGTTTCTTGGATATCCCTGTCTCATCGATATTCAAAACGTTCTTTTTATCTTTTCTAAAATTGTCAAACGCCTGTTTATTCGCTGAATCTTTAAGATTGTTCTTGGAGAAATCCGTATTTTGTAGATCCTTAGCTTTTGCAAGCACTAATTTCGCGTTAAATTTGCTGGAATTCTTGGAGAACGTGCCATGTTGATTAATAAAGTTTGAAACTACCTCCCAACGTTGATTTGTTCCCGCAGGAAATAAATTTACAGCTTTCACTAATAACTGAATATTATCTTCATTCCACTCTGGTGCTGCTTTTGGGACTACAGGTGCTTTGTTATCCACATTGTTCTTTTGTTTCGCAGCATCGAGAACTGCCAAACGTTCCTGTTCCTCGCGCATTTCATTTTCTTGAAGAGCTTTTAGAAATGCAGCCTTCCCATTGTTTTTCACGTTTCCATTCAATTCCTCTAAATCGTTTAGAGAGAGTCTTTCACATAATGCTTCGAGTGCTGTCATATGTGCCAGACTTTGTTCATTACTATCCGCAAAATAATTATTAGATTTACATATATCACGTAAGGTTTTGCGTTCTTTTTTAATTGCTTTCTTTTGAGCTTCGCGTTCTTGGCGTTTCGCTTCGATTCGAGCTCTTTCTGCTGCATCAGCTTGCTCCTTTGCAAGCTGTGCTTCTCTTAAGAGCCTCTCTTCTTCTTCCTTTTTAGCCTGCACTGCACTTTGTTTTGCCCTCTTGGCGGCTAATTTCCTTTCCTTATCGTCTTGCTTAAATTTTGCTATTCTGGGATCATTGTTATAAGCTAAATCAACTAATTGACGTATCCTTGACATTTCTTCTTTCTTTTTTCTCAGTCGTTCTGCTTTATTTAATTTATCTACATATCTCCGTTCATCTCTGTCTTGGCATTTATCTTTATCTTCCTCATCTTCATAAGAATACTCGCGCCATGACTTGAATTCATACCAAAATGAATAGAAGTGTTCTACTTCAGCACGACTCGACTCAGCATTGCCTAATTTTGGAACTCTAGATCTCTCTGACCAGCGTGAATTTAAATTGAAGTAATAAGAAAACACTTCATAGAAGTCCTTCTTTAAATCGCTATTGGTAGGTATGTTATTGTCAAATTCAGGATCTACAGAGTCATAGGCTCTTCTTCGACTAACGTTACCTAGAGTTTCATATGCCATTGTTATACAAGTAAAATAATCATCGTCAGACTTTATTTCTTCTCCTTGTGCTTTTCTTTTATCGGGATGATGTTTTAAAACTTTTTTTCGATAAGCTGTTTTAATAATATCATCTGTAGCTTTGAATCTCAGATTTGGTATTCCCAGAACTTTATAATGATCTTGACTTTTCCACTCTTTGGGGTCTAGGCTTCGTAAATAGTCAACATCATCTTCATATTCCACATTTTCGGGTGCTAGTTCTTCATCCTCCTTACTTTCTTTATCCGTTTTCGGAGGATCAACTTTTAATGAAATTAGAGGATGAGGTACGAACTGAAGCTGGGGTTCTCCACCGCCTACATTTTCCAACACGAACCTATACCGTACTGCTACTGCTTTGCATGTATTGTTTTTCATCATCTTAGCTTCTCCCATTTTTATATTAAATCATAACCTCTATTGTAAATTATGGTATTGTACACGTCACTTTCTGCTTAGATTGGATTTTATATTGCAGTAAAAAGAGCTGTTTGGACACTGATTTTGTTCTGTTAATACTTTTCAACACATATCACAATTTGTAACAGAAACGGAACTTCCCGCATGGCGTACGTCAAAAATGCCAAATTAAAAAGGGACTTTGCATTTCTTAAAGTTGGCAAGCAAGCGAGATAACCAGGTTGGCAAACTTAAAAATGTAAATATTGTGTCGGCCTACTCAAAACAAATATGTAAAATATGTAGATACTTCAGAAAAGAAATTTGTAAAAATAGGAAAGGTAAAATCAGAAACTTACCAAAGATATGAATTCTAATTTAGAATGAATACTAAGTTGATCTAGAAACGAGTTAATTCCGATCTCTGCCAACTGTTTCCTAGTTGTTTCGGTGCCATCGCTAAGTTGCACAGGTCTTGTCATGGACAACGAAACATCAAGTAATATTACTGTAGGCATTGTGTATTATTCAAACAGAAAACGGTATGATATTTTTACTCCTTATTCGTTCTATTGAACACTTTACCACAAAAAAATAACGTTATTTGCACATTTAGCAGATTGTCATCTGTCAGATAAATTATTATAAACAGAAAAAGACAGATTAGGAGGATACAAAATTCAAACACAAAGTCACAAAAGCCCCTAAATTTTATAGTCAGTGGTGAATCTATAGGGGGGGTCTCGGGGACGATAAAAGGCAAAAAGGCTTCCGTGGCTGATTCTAACTTTGTGATTGGTGTTGTCTCCTCTTAATGTTCAAAATTAATAGAAAGAGTACTTCATCTCTTTATTGTTTGTGCCAGTTGCAATAACAATGGGTTATTTTACGAATTTATCTGCTCTTAGTTGCAACTAACGTTGATTGGTTAAGAACAAATTCCTTGCCACATGATTGGCTATCGAAGTGGACTGTTATTTTTTTACAGTTGGACTAAATAGATTATTTTCGGTCAGCTGATATTCCTATCATTTTATTAAAAAATAACAGCTTGTATCCATCTCTAGAAAACAAAATGAGTTGTGTGCCTTCCAGCGTGACGTCAACCGAAAATGATCTATTGAGAAATGTATTCTAAATGTCTAGTTTGTTGAGGACTTCTGTCAGTTTTTGTGAAAAGTGCTGTCGTTAAAGGCTTATGATCTGTAAAAACTGTGAAAACTCTAGCTTCAAGAAAACAACGGAAATATTTAATTCTTGTATAAACCAAGAAGTTCTCAGTCAAAAGCTGAATATCTGTTTTGTGGAAAGCTTCTTTGAATAAAACGCTAAACGGCTCTAATTTTTTATTATCTGGATTAAATTGTTCTAAAATTCCTCCTACAGCAACGTTTGATTCATCAACAGAAAGGATGTATACTAATAATGTAGTTGAAACTAGTGCTAGCTTCACTGATTGAAAAGCTGTCTCACATATAGGTACATGTGGCAATAAAACTTATTTATTATTTTGTAATCGGGTCTGTAAGTCATATAAAGGTTTAAGTTTATCTGCTAAATGTTCTATGAATCTGTGGAAATATCCAACGGCACCAATAAATCCCTGTAATGAACGGAGTGACATTGGCGTTGGATATTCAATTATTATTTTAACCCTTTCCTGTCATGGCAAAATGCCATCTCTAGAAACGTTATGACTTAGAAAATCTAATGATTTTATTCCAAAAACACATTTGGTTTAAAGTTCAAACCAAAATCATATGGGCTTTTAAAACGAATTTGGAGGTGTTCTTCATGTTCTTCTTCTTTTTACTGGCTACCAAAATGTCGTCGATATAAATGAAAAGAAAATCTAAGCCAAGAACTACTTCGTTCATGAATCTTTGGAATGTTTGAGCTGCATTACGTAGACCAAAAGGTGTTCTTGTAAGCTCAAATAAACCAAACGGTGTAGTTATAGCTGTTTTGTGAATGTCTTCCTCTACCATTGGAATCTGATGATAAGCACGGATCAAATATATATTTTTGAGAAAAAGTTACAACTCCACAAATGTAATTTAAAATTTTGAGTATGTGGCAATGGATATCTATCAAGTACAGTAATAGTATTAAGCCTTCTGTAGTTACCACATGGTTGCCAAGTAGCATCTTTTTTAGTAATCATGTGAAGCGGTGATGATGTTGATGAGGAAGACAAATACCTAATTGTAATAAATGTTCAAATTCAGTTTGTGCAATATTATGTTCAGCTGGGTCAAGTCTGCGCAATTTGCTAAATGGTAAAATGCCATTTGTGACAATACAATGTTGAGTATTATGTTGTAAAATTTTTATATATTTATTTTCAAAAGCAAAAATTTTAACCGATGCTATATCAACGTTAATTAATGGCGCATGGATTGTCAAGGATGTATGCGTATCTACTATTTTCTTACTTTTGAGATTGACTATTAAACCAAATTTTGAAAGAATATCCACATCAATATATAGTTGGTCGTGAAATATCTGCCGACACAAAAGGATATACAAACTCTCTACCTAAACCTAAATCTAGTTTAAAAAGTTTGGTACCAAATGTTTTGATACCACTGACTGCGGTAAGTACCATATCTTTATCAACCTTGAAAGCTTTAACCCTAGAACAGTATCGATATTTTATTGTACTGTATTGGTATCATACGTAAATTTTATGTACATATTTTTTCTATAAGCTTCATGCTAAAATGCGGTTAAATAAATTAATAAAACACAATTAATATTTTGCTTAAAGGTTTATTTTGCCAAGTATACATACAATATACATGGTAACTTAAATTAGTAATGAACAAAGTAAATTTACTAGCTTCCTCCAAGTCTTCATCTGTTAAACCTCGTTTCGACATTGTAAACGTTTATTGGTATCGGACATGTAAAAATTATAAACTAATTAGCGGATAGGGGCCGTTCAAAAATTACGTAATGCAAATTTTGATCAAATTTGCCCCCTCCCTCCCCCTTGTCACATGTTGTCACGTTTGAAGATACCCCCCTAAATAAATTACTTCACCTGAAGAAATAGTTTTGTTTAAGTTTCGACAGTTTTGTTAAAATATCGTTGCATTTGAAAGTCATATTAGAAAAAGATTGTAAGAGATGTTTTGAAAAGTTTTGATTATTCACATCTCTTTTGTAAGCATTAATACTATGATTTGAAGAAACTTCCCAAATTCTATCTGCTATATCAAATAGTTCCTGGATTTCCGTTTTACCGGAAGCCACTAGAGAGATATTAATTGTTTTTGGTAGCTTCTTCATCCACAGTTGTTTTTTCTGACTCTGGGTGAACTTCCAGCTAGTATTTCCATAGATATGTATAGCTCAGATGCAGCGGCGGCTGGTGAAATTTCAATATTTTTTTTCTCGTCTGTGGCGCATGGGACCCATACGAAATTTGGGATATAACATCTAGAGAAGCACTTCTCTAATGACCCCTAAAAAATTTTGAAAAAGCAGTTTGCGAAAAAATTTTTGAAAATTTGCTAGCCTCCCCTGGGTCTAGGGACCCCTGTTTACTTTTATTTTTTTTTGTCATATGCATTTGACTTTTCATAAAAATGCATCGACAGATTTTAGAGTTTGTGAAAATATTTTCATTACTAACTGAAATACAATGAACTGAAATTTTGTAATTTACAATTTAACAAATTACAATATTTCAATTCGTTGTATCTCAGTTAGTAATGAAAATATTTTCACAAACTCCAAAATCTGTCGATGCATTTTTATGAAAAGTCAAATGCATATGACAAAAAAAAATAAAAGTAAACGGGGGTCCCTAGACCCAGGGGAGGCTAGCGAATTTTCAAAAATTTTTTCGCAAACTGCTTTTTCAAAATTTTTTAGGAGTCATTAGAGAAGTGCTTCTCTAGATGTTATTTCCCAAGTTTCGTATGGGTCCCATGCGCCACAGACGAGAAAAAAAATATTGAAATTTCACCAGCCGCCACTGCTCAGATGGTTTTTTATTGACTAAATCTGTATTTAAAATTTTTTCTTTTCCGAGAAACAAAGTCGTTGTATTAAAATCTTTTTTAATTGATCATATGTTTGATTTTGAGGTTCTCGAATTTTATCCAGAATCATCATAATGGTCTCTTGACGCAATGAGGCAACAACATATTCGTATTTGGTAAAATCACTAATATTTTTCAATTTTTTTCAGCAATTATTTTTCATATATTGAGTAACACAAAAATGAAAATCTACCTTAACAACGTGAAGTACGCTACAGTATTCTAACACTAGCAGGGTCGGTGGAAGGGGTGAAACAGCGAAGCAGATGTTTCAGGCGGCATTTTTTTAAGGGCGCCATTTCAAGACTTGATTATTACCTTTTTATAAATTTCAAAAATTCAAAATTGTCTAAATAATTTAACATAATTTCGTTTATACTATTGATATTTGTTTTTTTTAAATTGTATTTCATCATTCTGTTGTGGGTTACTGGTTTTTGCAGGTCAATTTTAATTTTGAAGCCTAGGTGATCAGAACATGGTCAGAAGTTAGTTCAACTTGTATATTGTTTTTAATATTGTCTGAATAAAGGAGATAGTCTGGTGTTGAATCATTGTTATTAGGCATAATGAATGTTGGAGGCATGTCATATTTAGAAAAATTGGTGTTTTGAATAAAGTTGTTAATCTGCCTTTTCTTTAGTGTATTGTTACTAGCGTTGAAATCACCAACAATTATTGAGTATTTGTATAAGGTACTTTTGGTAAAAATGTTTTCTTCGATTCTCGCGTTGGGATTAATGTACACTAGGAAGATCAGGCATTCGTTGAGCGGATTGTTTAAATAATGTAAAATAATATAAAATCCTCCTCGTTTCAAGCTCATAGAGCTTACACGAAATCTTATTTATTTATAATATACAGTATCGGAAAGTCCTTCGTTTGGCATTCCGGTATTAACCGACCGCCCACAATAAAGACGTCTACCAGTACTCTAGCAGAAGCAAACAGTGACACACCCCTTCAAGAGTGCTGCTCTCGCTTGCTCTTATTGCCATACCCAAAAGAAACATTTTCCGATACTGTAGATTAAACTTTATATATTTTGGACCTATTACTTTTTTTTAAGCATAGCTAATAGAAGTTCGTCTCCCTAGTTGAATAGCAGCTCTTAATGAGGAAACAATGAAATGCTTTTACAGATTTATGATAGCTTGAGTCATTGTTCGCGATTTATTGTCTAAATTCTGTCATTCCAAAAGACTAACGTCATCGGGTGGTATTTCACTAAAGTGCTCCAGAAGAGATAGAGTGGTCCTCTCGGAACATCTCTTTATTCCACTGTGGTTTCCATTTGCTTGGTCTATATAATCAGATTATTTTGTTGCTACTATAGAAAATGTTGCGTGAGGAATAGAGTATGCTGGAAGGCATTAGTAAAATAAGATTCTTAAAATTTATTATATATATTTTATTTCTATTCAAAGAATACATTGTGTTGTCTAAAGTCAATATCATTAAATATTTTTTTACAACATTTTATCCAGAATGACGTAATATACAAGGTATACGATAAAAATTCTCCAATGTTTCTAAGCATATAATATATATGTACTTCCCAGAAGTAAAACTAATAACCTGGCATCTATACAAACAATATAAAAATCTATTCTGGAAAAAGTGTATGTAATAGTTGTAATAATATATATTATACATCTGCGAAAGGCTTATTTTTTATAATTACAACTAACAATCGCAGCACTGTTTTAAATCTATATTTAGAATTGTTAATCGGTTTTTATTTAACCCTAAGATATATTGACAAAGTATTTAAAACATTTCCGGACATTATCAAGTAGTAAATACCTCGCTTTAACCGAGTATGGAATGTTTTAATGTATATATATATAACTTGTTGCATGACGTAACGATGTTTATATATAATATGCTAAAGGCTCTCTTAGGCAAACATCCAGTAAAATCAGACTGGAATCAGTACGATCTGCATACATATAATTTGCAAATACTTATAACTAACTAGAACTATATTAATAATCTATTTTTAAATATAATTATATTGTAATATATTTTAAAAAACTGGCATTAGCCTTACAAGTTATAAAACGTTTGCGCAGCTATTTGCAGAAATCCGCATAACGGGCTGGGCAATAGGAAGAAGCAAGATATTATCTGAAATCTAATTTTATTAGAATTCACTTCACGTTATACAAATCACTAATTTTCTTTATTGAAAACAAGACTTTTGGTAGCCCAATATAACAAACAAAAATACGCCTTTTAATAGAGTATTTTTTTTGTACAAACGATATATTATAAAAAACACAAAAATCTATATCTAATTCTATAAAATTTTTGACTGCCAAATTTGTAATATTTAAATATATAACTTGACTAGGTATACTATATTATTAAAATTCTATCTACAACTTTATACAATTTTGGAAATGTGAATGCTGAATGTTATTAGAATTGTCATATAAAATTTTATAAACAAATATAATTTATTGTAAATCTTTGCCAGGTGTCTGATATCAGAAATGTTTCACATTTTGTAAAACCTCATAAAAATAATTTACAAACACCCCACAAAGATTTGCAATAAAGTCTCGGACTCAGCTTTAATCACAATATGCACAAGTTAATAGATTTTTGGTACACAAAACAGATTTTACAAATAATAAATAAAACAAACCATTAAAACTAAATCTAGGTACGTACATAATTAAAACTTTGAGCAACAATAATAAAATTAATAACATAAATTTACAATAAAAAATATTAATAAATATAGGTACCTAGGTGCAAGCACCAAATAATTGACATATTGCTGATTTGTTATACACCTTACGAATAACTTATACAAAAATAATGTCTAACAAATCATAATAAGCCATATTTTGTTCATAAAAGATGGATAAACGATGTTGCACGCACATGACATTTCTCAACTCACTTCAACGCGTATGCTCACAGCCTTCTCCAAAGGTTGTGATGTGGCACTCTGGTAAACCTATCTAACCATATGGGTTTCGCATTCTAACAAATTTTTGTAATAAAACAATTTTGATATTTTGCAATAATAGATCGACAGATTAAACCAGATACCGTAGAAACAATTATAATAATATTTCATCCATAATAAATATTGAGTATGTGCCATCAGATGTTCGCCATCTAGCATTATATTTTGTAATGGTCTAGGAGATAGGCAGCTTTTTCGGCATGTCATCATTTTATGCTTTATGAGTTATTATCGCTTTATGGATGATAACGATTCACAAAATCGATTTCTAGTAGGGTACCTCCCGTCAGGTACGTCACAAGTCCAATAAAAGAGTTATTTTACTGAATTGGAAATAAGATTCATTTTGAAAAATTAATGAGTGTTATCGCAATTTTATTATTGATACAATATGAAAAGTCCAGTTACTTAATATTCTATGCATGGGAAAAGAAAATAAAAGATGAACATCAACCCAAGTAGCAAGGTGTCGTCATTATGAAGTTGTGTTAAGGCGATCTTCCGTCAGTAGACCTCATTCGACCAGTTAATGACGTAATAATGACGTGACATTAGAGTTGTTATATTGACGCCATAAAAATGCTGTCATCTGGATGTCATTTTTATGTGTAGCTGTGCTAGAGCAATATAGTGCCGTCAATTACACGTCATTGTTAAGTGACGCAAGTCATGTTACAAGTTAATTAAGAAGTGAACATAAATATTACACCTTGGCATTGCAAGCAAAAAATGTCAAATATAAGTAACAGTTTTTCATATAATAATAATAATATATATATTTTTTTACTATATCCAACTATACATGCAATTGTTAAGTAAATTAAAATATAACCGTTCAGTGGTTGCATTGCGAGTCAAGATTTTTTCGTTAAAAACTCTACTAATAACTAAGGAAAAATATTTCAGTGAAAGGTTTGCATCCTTATCACAAAACCAAGATACGCTTCTCTAATTACTAGAATGCCCAAGGAATGACTACCAATACGTCATACTGACGTCACATGACGTCAGTTGTCTGTGACTTACAACCATCATTTTCACGTCCTAAGTATGTCATAACAGACGTGTTATCTCGTCGTCATCACTGACCAAAAACTGATGTCATAACCTTGCTACTTGAGAAAACCGTAGTAGTTGAATTGATAATAAAATTTAACTCAAAATACAGCTGGAGAGGGTTTAGGCAATATTAGTTTTTCCCCAGAAAGCTGGCTCGGAACCAAAACCCATGAAAATCACAAAATCGGTACCAATATTTTGAATTTACCTAGGACCAGAACTGGAATTTTTCTTGTTCCACAAGACACTTTTTAAATTTTTAAAATTGCATTTTTTCTCATTATTTTATTGGTATTTAGACCACTATTTTCGAACTGACTTGTTCATTTTTCTTGCTCATATTCGAGAAAATTATGATTTTCCCACGTTATGGAAAATAAAGTGTCAAATTGGCAAACAATGGTCAGGAATGTTAATGCCTCACCCTTTTGCAATCTTGCAATAATTGAGCTTGCAGTGCTGCCAACTACCACCCACCTACCCTGCCTCCTCCTATAAATATATTCAAAATAAGAAGAGTACTATAAGTGACATAGCAAATCAAATAGGAACAGGTCCTCACAGGAATGTTTACAATTTACACACTCCATTTATTTTTGACACAATCGCTGAAACCAGATCCCAAAATTCGCAAATGCCAGAATGTTTACAAGCCCTGCTAGTAGTTAAAGGTAAAAGAAAACGCAAAATATTAAAGTGCGGGAAGACCAGCTAACACTTGCTCTAACTTTGTGCCATATGCCTTGACCCGCTTTATGTTACTATTTCAAACAGGGGAGTAACTCCTATATGTAATTGGAGATTCATGAATTTTTTGTACTGCTAGACTCGCTCATCTACTAATTAAATGTATAATTATCGAAATTACTAAACGAGACTGGTAATGGTCACGGACATAGATTTACTGAGTGCCACTTTTCTCATTAAACTGGAAGAGAAATCCATTGTTGCAAGAGAGGGTCCTAACGATAGCATATAAAAGTTTGTACTGTATAAAATGCAATCAAACAAACCGAATCAGCATTTTTTTTACTAAACTTGGACACAGAGTATTATGTTTTTTCAGTCTTATATACATTACTAGAGGCAGTAATAAAAAAACAAAGCAAATTAAAGTAAATACTCTCACTTTGGAACCAACTATTTTGTGGCTCTGTTTTTGTTTTGAGTTCGATAAAAAAATATTAGACTATGTTACAAAGTGAGGTATGTTTTGATATAAAATATGGAGAAATTTGATAACAAAGGTATTGTCTAGTAAATCTACTTACAAATGCTATCAAACATGAAACATAATCATTCAGTTTTGACCAGTGTATAGTATTTCATTCCCCAGACCTGTGTTCTTAAAATGGTTCACAGCCTTTCTTTCAAGGTGGATTGTTAATTGTTCTGCATATATGTTCGCAAGCATCAGGCAAAGCTTGTTACATTAGCCTGATAATGCCTTCTTTTACAATTAAGGGCCACGAAATAGGTGATTTTTGACATCTTTTTGCAGTCACGCTGTTTTTCAGAAAATCTTCGGACAGGCAAGAAGATCTAGACATATTCTTTAGCCTTCCGATTGAAATTCCCCAAAGAATGTTGTATTCAACATGCTATCTTGGAAAATGGCGAACAAAATTCGGTTCATTTTCTTGACAACTGTCAATTTTATTAAAAAAAAAATCAAATAAAAAATGGTAGAATCCATGATTTCATGGCCATTGTCCAATGAAGTGTGGTTTATTCCTTGTGATTTCGTCCAAACAGTCTGCATTACACGAATGATTAAAACTAATGCCCTATGCTTGCCAATAGCCACTGGGCACATGTAGAATCAGGACTGCAAAGTTCACCAACGCATAACCTATGGGAACTGATACTGATGAACAAATCTCTCGTTGAGTGTTGAGTGTGCTTATCAAGAACTCCGCCATTTTATTATGAATCGTTATTCAGAGTAATTTTAATTTAGGCTTGGTTCGAGTAAGTTATAATTTGACTTGTTTTAATATAGAAAGAGGAACTTATTATAATACTTAAAATTTTCTTCTCTGCAACTTTTCGTGTCCCTAGCGTTGACCAAATAAAAACAAAACTAATTGCAAAAATTGTATTTATTGTAGTTGGAGTATTTTCTTTGTAAAATCAGGGGCAGACTAAAGGGGGGGGGCTTTAGGGGCTAAAGCCCAGGGCCCCGGATACTGAAGAAATTTTTACATCTTTATTGAGAAACTAACCAAAACCTTAAATAAAATATCAACACAGAAGAAAATTATATTAACCGGTGACTTCAGTGGGTGGCTTTAATTATTTGCAACCTGTTAAGAACATTTGGTTTAAAACAAACAAACTTTGCGAATACTAGAGATCATAACTGTTTAGATAACATATTCACTAACATTGACTCTCACATAGCTATAAAAGTCGTAGGCATAAATTTCTCTGATCATGATGGCTTAGCACTCCAACTTAGCACTGACATAATACCCAACAAAAAGAAGAGAACAAATTACAGACCTATAACTGACTCGGGTCTTAAGCAATTTTTTAACCAAATTGAAAATACAGATTGGAGTTTCATTAATAATCCCCTAACGAATGCGGAAACAAAATTTGAAACATTTAATAAAACCTTCCTAGACACTATTGAAAATTGCTTCTAAGTCAAGTCGAAAATTATGACTCCTAATGATAATGGTCCAAAAGTAAATTGGTATAATGACCAACTTAAAGGTATGCGAAACAACTTAAACCTACTTACCGACATAAACAAAAATAACCCACTCCTTGTTACTAATGATTACCTAAAAAAATACCGTAACAAATACCGAGTAGAACTAACTAAAGCAAAAAAACAGGCATATGATAACTATATAGAAAAGGCAGACAACACCCAAACAGCCCTGTGGCAAGTAATAAAAAGTAACAATAGAAACTTATCATCATCAACCCCTGATACAATTAATGCAACACGTTTAATTCATTTTTTATAAATATTGCAGAAAACATCGTAAAAAACTTGCCTCAATCTGACATCAAACCCGAGCAATACCTCAAAAATATTAATATACAAAAGGTTTTCAAATTTAGAGAAGTATCGTTTAATGAAGTGAGAACAGCAATTTTAAACCTAAAAAATAGTAAAAGTAAAGATGCATATGAAGTCAATGTCAAACTAATAAAATCAGTGGTAAACCAAATAGTCTATCCTCTTACAAAATTAATAAACCATTGCATTAATACTTTTCCTGATCTGCTGAAACTGTCAAAAGTTGTTCCCATTTACAAGAATGGCTTAAATTCTGATCCAACCAATTACCGCCCAATATCGCTGGTGCCTATTTTTGCGAAAATTTTTGAAGTCCTTCTAAAAAATCAGATAACTGAACACTTCGAGGCAAATGACTTGTTTCACCGTGGCCAATATGGTTTCAGGAACAAGCGCTTAACAACACTTGCTATAAATAACTTTACCGAAATTGTTTTGAACCAATTTGAAAATAAAAACTACACTAAAGCCACGTTTTACGACTTAACAAAGGCATTTGATTGTGTGTCACATGATATCCTCCTTCTTAAACTCAAATATTACAACTTTGACAAAAATAGTTTAGAGCTCTTACAATCATATCTCTCAAACAGATATCAGTATGTATACTATAACCTGGAAAGATCACAAAAAGAAAAAATTAATGATGGAGTCCCTCAAGGGTCGGTCCTCGGACCAATCCTTTTTCTTATTTATATAAGTGATTTATCTTACAGTGACTTAAATGCAAGTTTTATACTTTTTGCTGATGATGCGACAATTCTTGAACACCACCATTCACTAGATACGCTAAATCAAAATAATCCTAACACACGATCAAATATCAAAATGTGGTTTCTAGCTAACTGCTTGAATCTAAACGAAAATAAAACTCAATCGTTGACTCTTGCACTGAGAAATCTTGTAAACACTAATACTTCTGATTCTGATCTCAAAGAGTATTACTAACAGCCTACCACAGTTTTTTCCACTCAACTATGACTTATGCCATACTTAATTGGGGACATTCCCCTCATGCCTCAAAAATCTTTAGCCTACAACGGAAGTGTTTAAGAATAATCACAGGATTAAAATACCAAGATGATTGTCGTGAACAGTTTAAAGAAACTCATATTCTTACTGAACCTTGTGATTCTTGTGTCTATATTCTTGAATGTCTTCTCTATATGAAAAAAATCATGATAGGTATAGGACTCACAGTGAAACACATAATTATCCTACGAGAAATAATAATCTAATTGCACAAAATTTTCTACGTCTCACAAGAAGCAGAAATGGCACTGGCTACTATTGTATAAAATTCTTTAACTGTCTTCCCAATACCATTAAAGATCTAAACATAACAGCTTTTAAATCTAAAATTAAAACATATCTGCAGACAAAATCCTTCTACACCATACAGGAATATCTTGCCAATGATTTTTCAGACATGTAATAGCATAACGTGAAGAAAAATGAGAGGTTTCACTCATTGTTAAATTTTTATAAAAAACTAATTCCTATCTTAACAAACTCATTCTGTTATTTTATGACTTGTATAAATATATATTATAATTATAATATAGTATAATTAATACCAATAAATTTGTATTGTATTGTATTGTATTGAAGGGGCTCCCGAATACTGAAAACGGACCAAATATGATATGCTCTGTACTGGTGATCTCATTGACAGCATAAATAATAAATATAAAAGTATATATAACGTTTTTCTTGTCTGCTTCCGCATCGCAATTCATAGTCTTTGTGCCACTGTATGCATCTCGATTTGATCAGTCCCAACCAGGGTGTATTAAATATAGGTGGTCCGACGTACGGCACTTTCCTATTATAATAATGGCTTCAAAAGTGCATAGTACTTTAGTAGATGGCGGGAGCAATAAGGTCCTACAATTACCTGGGCATGTGCATCGTATAACTAACATAACCTCAAATTTTAAGGTTTTTTTCGTTTATTCTCATTTTTAATGTTTGTATAGGCATTTTTTAGTTTGGAGCCATACTGGCTCCAAGCAAATATTTAAAAATTCATGCAAATAATTTTTCAATATTGTTGATTAACAGAAATAGACTGCTAATTATAGGTTTGATTCCTAACCTGCTAAAAGTGTCTTATTTTATTGTGACAAACTATTTAAAATTTCATACACATTGCGTTGAACTTGATTTTGGTTGAAAGTACAGGAACCAGGTAGAAATTTTAATAATAGCTATGTAATACTTGTAAATCTTAAGAAATATATATTTTTGAGGTTAGCTGTGGCGACATGTGCGATGCTGCATGTAGTGTTGCATATATTCTTTCAATGTTTTAATTTAGCTACTTAATGTCAGATGTCACTGGACTCTTGTTTCACTAAACAAAAACAAAAGGTTGGGGATGTATGCAACACTGTATGCACGTATGCACAGAACCTGTAAAATTATCTATCTATGCGTAAGTAATGAGAGAACTTATTGGCCTTGCCATCTATTACATTATGTACAAAGTAAGCACTTATGAAGCCACTGTGAGGGTTGTCGTCGCACCACCTATTTAATACACCCTGGTCCCAACCAAGGCCCAGTGTAATGCGGCTACTTGCTACTCGCTATTATTATCATAGTTTAGTTCGGTATTTAGCCAAAACACAGTGAAACATGTCTTGGTGGTGCGTGATCTGACATGATCTCAAAAAAATGTTATCTTATGAAATGGGAAGGGCCCCAAAGCAATTAATAGCCCAGGGCTCCGCACCCGGTTAGTCCGCCCCTGTGTAAAATGGAGAGTTTTCAAAAAATTGACCAAAATCTTAGCCGCCATTTATTAAGATGGCGTCTTTCTTTAGGAAATTTATAGAATTTCAATCAGAAAGCTAAAGCTACAAGTTGACTTACGCATGTATGAAACTTTTTTCTGAAATACCTAAAATGAGTGCTATATTAGAACTCTTTAACCACACTGAATTTGAGTCCTTCAGAAATTTTCCAAAAATCAGATAAACATGAAAAATATAAGAGAAATTGACTTTACAAGAGGCGTGTGAAATTTTAAATTACAAAACTCGAATTGCGACATTGTTAAATTCCATATATATGAATATTCTGTATGTTACTGAAATACTCCGGTTAATGACCCATCGCATATTATCTCATGAAACCATTTTGTTTGTCTGTCATAAAAATGTTGGATCGATTTCACGTTTGATCGTACATTTACTAGACAAATACAGATGGAACAACTTTATAGCTAAAGAATATACAATCTAATCACAATGTTGCTAAATTATAACAATCTATCTTTATACGGACATCCTTACCTAACACATCCATAAGAAGCACTTATTAATCATGAGAATACTTAAATAAGTCTATCATATTGTGTCTAATACACTGCCCTATACTACACTAGCGCACCTTCTAATTTTGAATCAATTTTCTCTAATTCTATTTTAATATAGGAAAATCACTTTTTTAATGTCTTATTTTGAGATCAAACGTACAAGAAAATCAAAGAAATTCAACTAACTTATACTTCTGGTCTAATAACGCAAATAATAATCATATAAGTCAAGATAGGTCTCAAAGGATTGTTTTTTACTTTTACAAAGTATACCAAAGAAATATTAACCTGGGTGAGAAGGCACAGTTTAGTATTTTATTTTTAATAAAAAATAATTTACTTCCTAAAACTGGCATTAGGTGATGAGTGATGATGATGATACATTTTCTGACTTAAAATATGAAATTTTGTCATTATTACTTTTTTTTTTAATATTGCTCATTATCACTGTGAAAAGTTCATAATTCAAAGAAATACTACCAAGCATTTCTAAATACCAGGAAAAAACTTATTCTCGACCTATCTTGACTTTATAAAAATCGTTATAAATAAAGAACTAACCTGGGAACAGTTAACTATTTACTTTGGTTTTATCAAATGGTAGTATTAAAAAATATATAATTTAATTTCTCCTAGATTTAATTTTGATACTTGATATAGGTACTTAAAACAAAATAATGGGGTGACAAAATTTTTGATAATACCACTTTCTTGGTAAGCTTATTTTTCTATTCATAAAATAATTACTTTGAATGCCTTTTATATGCTTGAGATTGCTTGTTAAAGATCCTATATATGCTGCAATTCGCTAATAGACAGAGATATGTAGTATGAAGCCCAAGTCAATGTAAGTAGCTACCCTATGAGAACTTTGACAAAGATCGCTTTGAAATATCATGAAATTCAATGAAGAATAGTTATTTAATTGATTCTCTTAATAAGCAGTGACTAGGCTCTTTTGCAGCATCGAAATTTAATACAATCCTACATCATTGATTATTCTTCATGATATGGTAATTTCATGTTGTTTCTTTTTTTTTGCATTAAAATAACTTTAAAGGAGATGTCATACAACACATATCCAAATTCTGTTGGACAAATTTAAAAAATGCATTGATTCATAAAAATATATGACTAATCAAAATTGGCGTTTTTAAGTGGCACTATATTCATTGATTTGCGCTCGGCTTAAAATGATGAATCTATTAGTACTGTATACCTATCAATACTTTTTTCTTTGTATGACATTTGAGGTTAATGTAGGAACAGCTTAAGAATAAATTGGCATTGGTGGGACAAGTTTTGTAGATCATAGAAAAGTTTTTACTTGCGGAACAAATCTTAGATATGTACCTACCCATTCAGCTTTACTTCTCAGGATTTTGGAAAGTCATCAATATCTACTTATGAGATATGTGATAATTTTATTAAACAAGACTGACCGTTATTCACGTATGTACAACAGTATAACGTAGTAGGGTACTTACCTGACCAGATTAGTTTTTAATAAAGGGAAAGCAGTAAATAAATTTAAACACAGACAAAAGATATGGTAGTAATAGGCATAAGTACGAAATCACTCTAGCGTCCGGAATACTTTTATTTTCTAAAACTTTTTCAATATACTGACTGTTGTTTTAACATGTTCAGATTACTCTCATTTTTGATTTTCATCATTATTTTGTGATTTACATTCCTAATATAGGAGTGCAAAACTGTGCCTTTACATACTTTTATGCACGTATATTAACACGTTGAACCCCGGTGTATAAACGGACCAGACTTTTTTTATGGCAAATATTCTTAAATACATTTTGAGAGATATTCTTTGTGCCACTTTTTTGTTTATCCTGTTTTTTTATATTTCAGTGACATTTGAATTTGAGGTACACATAAGTACCCCATGGGCTAGAACAGCATTGGACCTGCAAGGTATTCACATGTGCTTGACTAGTTCAATCCTGTCCTACTTCCAGTGGTATATCTAATGCTATAAACATATGAAGGACGTCGACGGTAGGAAAACCGCCCAAAACAAATGCCAAAAACCAAGTACATGTGTCCTGCCCAGGGTGTATTAAATAGGTGGTGCGACAAGGGCCCGTTGAGTGGCTTCATAAGTGCTTACTTTGTACATAATGTAATAGATGGCAGGAGCAATAGCGTCTGTTGTTATTTACGCATATAAAGATAATTTTGCAGGTTCTGTACACACGTGCATACAGTGTTGCATACATTCCCGGCCTTTCGTTTTTAGTGAAAAATCTTGTAGTCAAACAAAATATCAGTGACATTTGACATCAAATTCCTCGAAGAAATACATTCAATACGCTAGCGCTAAATATAAAAAAGTCAGCTATATTTTCATAAGACATGGTTAGAAAATATGGAGTGCCTATTTGTGTACTTATGCTTATGACTGTAAAGACCAAAAATTATCACTTAGTACCAAAAAATACTGAAGAGATAGAAATGTGAAGTTTACAAAGTACCTACTTGAAATAAAAAGCCACATATTTGTGAAAAACATTTTTGCTCCAGCAGTATAAAAAGTGGTTTTACTTCACAGTCTGAAAATGGAGTTGTTATATACACTGTAAGTTTTAAATTTACATAGATATTTGTAACATAACCTATAGGTATAAAAACGTCTTTTTAAATATATTTTAAGCTTTTAGCGGCAGTTTTAAAGAAAAAGATTGAAGAAAGGTGCACTTCCAAGCAAATTAGATGCTCGTTCTTCAAAAAATGTCGCTAAGAAAATTAAGAAGTTATTAAATATGAGTGATGTTCACGATAGTATAATTTATCCTTATTTCTGAGAGTTTGTATTTACACTTACTAGAAAAAATTTTGTCTGAAGAATGTGACGTCAAATTACCAAATAAGAATTGGGGTATTCATAAATGTATTGAAAGTAGAAGCTTAGTGTTTACATAAGGCAGAACAGCATGAAAAATTAATTACATGTTTTAAGACGGTAAGTGCTTTTTAGATAGTATTTGTTTGCAAATGATAATTTAGTTTTTCAAGTAGGTAATTATTTGTATAATTTCTATTTTCAGGTTGAAGGTCTCATGTTTGGTCCTACAATAGAGGTTATTTTTTGCATAAGGATATTAGGTTAACATCAATCAGTAAACCGATCACTGTAGAAGAATTTGCAGCATATTTTTCTGAAAATTGAATCTACAACGCTTGCTTAGGTGGACCAAGTACAAATATTATTATCAAAGTGTTCATTCTGATGTGCAATTAAAGTCAACTTATATTGGAGGCATAGAGAATGCTGAGTAATTTTGGAGAAAGGAACTATTTGTAAACATATTATGTAAATCTTGTTCTTATAATATTGCAACCCATTATGCCCAGTACTGTTGTTACAAATAAATTTGTATATTTTACATGTTTTATTTTCTTACCATACCTATATAAATTTGAAACTGGTCAATATTTGTTTCTTTACATAACTGAAATTGCTGTTCAGTTCTGAATATATGCAACCCTATATGCAGCAAAGCAAATTCATGTACCTATATACAGGATTTTGTAGGACGCTAAAGCTCGCGCCATCTACTAAATTAAATAGGAAGCATGCACTTATGAAGCCATTATTATCATAGGAAAGTGCCTTAGTCGGACCACCTATTTAATACACCCTGGTCCTGCCTGCAAGATATATTCTTGTGTAAGTTGGTTTTTATGTCCCATTAATCTATGAAATATTTATTATTTACAGTAACATGTTCATAATGCCAAAGTAAAGAAATCTCTTCCTGAGTATTAGTCACCAATATTTGATATTGAAAATATGAACTTATATGTAAAGATTTTCACAACCCGCTAATATCTGCCTGTCCTCCCGACTGGCTTGTAAAGTTCCTAAGCATTTAGCATCTAAACGTGGGTATATCATTTTACGATTAAGATGGGTTCGAAAACATACGAACTTCATATGGGCAGCGCATGTACAGTGTTATTTATTATATATTGACCCCCCCCCCCCCCTTTATTTCTGTTATTATTGGAAATAAAAAAAAAGTTTCGTTTAAAAGTTGTAGGGTTGTATAAATATGTATTTTTAAATGCAATTAAAAAAACAATTGCTTGGCTAGGTCACGTGATATAACAATGAAGGTTGATTTTTAAATGGAAAACCCTGAATGTTTTTACATATTCACATATTCTTTTAGATCTTTTTTCCCTGATTTCAAATATCAAAGGGTTGATGTAATATTTCTTAACATATCGGACATTAAAAGTTTGATACAAGAATAAAAATAAAATCCTGAGATCAACAATATTTTATAACTATTTTATGGATATAATTCATTTTGTCCTTTAAATACCTCCACAAAAATGCATCCAAAGGTGTTAAATCAGGGCTGTTTGGTGGCCATGGAATTGGTCTACCGGATTTTTTAATTACATTATTATATTTTTTAATTTTTAATTTTCTTTTGTTTATTTGAAATCAGGGGAAAAAGATCTAAAAGAATATGTAAAAACATACACATATACAACATATAAACTACCTGTAAAAATGGATTTTTGGAGATAAAAAACGGTATGAGACTATTTCCGGTTTACCCGGAAATGACAGCAACTTTCGATTTCTAAATGGAATTACATATTTGTATTCAAGACAACATTGTGAGTATACCATGAGATTTTCGCGAATTTTTGAGTCGATGTTCAGTTTTTTAAAGCATTTTAAGACATTCGTCTAGAGTGCTTTGGAATACCAACATTTGTTCTACGGCAGGTAAAGTCCAAGGGAAAAATAATATTTTTCGTTTAATTCCATTAATAACTATGTACGAAGCCTCCAAAATTGAACAAATCACTTTTTTATCGAAACTTTTTTTTTCAAATGGGAAGATGGTGACTCCTCATACTGTTCAATAAATTATAGATTTTTTTCTGAATTCATTGATATACATTTCAAATCTATGCTATTTGTTTTTCTGTTTTATTGAATTTATTTGAAAGTAAAAAATCACTTTCAATATAATTTTTCTTGAACTTGAACGTAGTTATCTTTGCAAAAATCATGTCTAACAATGAAATGTGAATAACTACCTTTTTGTGAATAATAGCCTTTTGATTCTCTCTTTTTTTTCTTAATTGGTACAAGTACCAATGCAAACTATAAAGGATCAATGAAATTAAACGAAAAATTATATTTTTCCCTTGGACTTTACCTGCCGTAGAACAAATTTTGGTATTCCAAAGCACTCTAGACGAATGTCTTAAAATGCTTAAAAAACTGAACATCGACTCAAAAATTGGCGAAAATCTCATGGTATACTCAGAATGTTGTCTTGAATTCAAATATGTAAAAATATACAGGGTGTTTCATTTAAAAATCGAAAGTTGAGGTCATTTCCGGGTAAACCGGAAATGTTTATGTCCAAAAACCTATTTTTACAGGTAGTTTATGCACCCCAAATTTCAAATGGATAAGTTAAAAAATAAAGGAAATATAGGGGGGGAGCCACTAGCCTGTGGCACTAGTATACAACCCTACAACTTTTTCTTTTATTCCAATAATAACAGAAATAAAGGGGGGGTCATATGTAATGAATAATGCTGTACTTCGCGGTCCAGTGGAACATTTGAGATGTAGGTTAAATTTTACTCAATGTATTAAAACTTCTTCCGCTCCATTAGTTTTTTTTGAGGTACAGGGTCCTATACCAGCGGGAAACCTCAATAATTCGTTATAGTTGTATTACCACCACTCTTTGATGCTTCACTTTTTTACATTTTCTCAAGATACTGCGCATCATTATATCCACATATGGATATACGGTCTTCTAGCACGCTTTAAATGACAGTACTAAGTTGTATACCACTAAAACACAATGTCACATTATCTCATATACGAATATTCACATGGGGATATTGTGGTAAGTTTTTATATACCTAAAAATATCTATATGTGGATGCAGTAGAGCGGAAGGGGTTAATGATGTAAATCACAAAGAAATGACTAAAATTCACAATAAAACAAATCTGAATATATTTTTGTTTTGAATGCTTTTTTTTTTGAGATATTATGTTGAGACAAAAGTCAATATATTGAAAAAAAATTTCAATAAAAATATTCGTGATACTGGTGTTTTCGTAGAATATAACGAAATAGAAGTGGATAATAATATTTTTATACGGCAAAATTAATTAATAACTGACCACAAATGAATATACCATGTTGAATCATCTGCATATTCACGGTATATCTATATTATCACCTCTTAGTAAGTATAAATCTTGTGAACGTACTGTACATGAGTCACAATGCTTTCACATTTAATGAACCATTGGATCATCGTTGTAGCAGGAATTTGGGTAAGTAAATTCAATATTACCATTTTTATGACTAATTTGTGCGGGTTGTAAATAGCGTATTCTTACGTATTCCACTGTTATATATTTTAGGACGTCAAATATAGAAATTTCTGAACAAAAATATTTCCATTCTATAAACAGAATCGGAAACCTCATATTACCATTTTAAACGGATAAAGGTTGATATAATTTAGTTCGAAAAAAAAAAGCGACCAGGTAAAAAAAATATTGTACTTAAATGGATTTTCTTGTAGGTTAGATTCAACTTATATTGGCATGCGAGTAAAGTCGCTGATAGGGCAGCTAGGCCCTATAGATGTAAGAGGCAGTGTGGGGGGGTGTTGGGGATGGTGACGAGGAGGGCGGCGAAGGGGAACTGGAGGAACCGCTGCTCGTAGGCAGCGCACTGTGTCCCGATCTCTGTGGGCGCGACCTTCCTAGACTTCGTGCTGCCACTCCGCCCTCCTCACTGTTTTCTCAGAGATATACTTTTTTGACACTGCGGGTTGTTGCGAAGCCGTCACCACGCCGATAGTTGTCACCCTGTAACAACTAAATATTAGTGTTTTAATGGTTTGTTCGGTAAATAAGTTCGTTGGCATGCTTCAAGACAACAACTAAAAGGACAGTTACTTTCAAACTCGGTAACTGATACTGCATATTCCATCTGGCAATAATGAATAATATCGTCTGCATAGTTTCATGATTCACAGCCTTGCTGTTTGTGCAGTTGAAGAAATACTCCAGAACGACATAATTTTTTAATTTCAGATCCAATAGTGAGACCACATATGCTGATAAATTATTTCTTATATGGGTGTCTCTAATGCAAGTAGGATAAATTTTAACTTGTTTACAAACAAGTTACTTTATTATATGGCCTTATTAGGTTCAACCTATATATTTGAATTTGAATCGAGTTGATGGTAATTTTAAAAGAAATTAGGTACCTTGTTCTAGTTGAATATTAGGTCCACCAGCTTCAATATGAAGTAAATTCAACATATGTAAAACTATATTTAGTCAAACTGGGAAATGATTTTCGGATTTTTAGAGATAAATTACAAACCAACTCGGTCTTACCTAATTAATAATTATGTCTTTTAAAGAAAAGCTGAGGTTACAAATTTCAATTCTATTTTGTTTTCCATCCATATGCACTTTTAAACTTCTATTACGTAATTAAATTTATAGATGAATGCATTGAGTAGGTATATAAGATCTTAGATCGTTACACAAATATGCTTCTATCATGACTATTTCAATGACTCCTTCGGATCCTTATGTATAGTTATGGAGGAATGGACCGCATTAGTGTGACGTCACATTATTATGCAACCTCTATATACTACTTTCATGACACATGGGTTGCCTGCCAAGCACACTAGAACTAGACCCTTAACGCATATGTTTATAAGGCGACATTTTCGAGGAAAGAAACATAGTGTAGAATTTTATTTTATTTCTCCCCTGGAAGAAATATTTAAGAACTTTCAGTTCCCTTTTATCATGCACAAGATATAAGAAAATATACACCAGTATAAAGAATTACAAAAACTGTATTATGAAACTAAAATAAAGTTTTTATAAATCAAACATGGATATATACGTTTTAACATATTTCTTAAATGTGAAATAGGTATTAGAAGTCCTTAGATTTTATTAGACGGGAAAAATAAAATAAACTTCTAGGCTCTGTTTCTATCCTCGAAAATGTCGCCTTATAAACATTTGGATTATGGGTCAAAGTTCCAATGTGCTTGGCAGGCAACCCGTGTGTCATGACAGTAGTATATAGAGGTTGCCTAATTCGTAACGTCACAACTAATTGAGTCCATTAACGATATAACTTTATCCTTCGAGGCTCGAAAATTCTAGTTAACCAGTCTCATGTGTCACAACTTATTTCTGAAATTATAATATAAATTCCACACTGTAATCAGTAATAGTCATTCACTTCATTCGAATGTATGCCACTGTCACTTTGTTCTTCCGTAATCGTATATAGTCAGATTTTTACATAACAACAAAAGGACATAGTTGGATAAGCATAATAAAAAATGACGCGTGTAAGCCAAATTAGACATTGCGTACATGGTTTGTAAGCTCTCTCTAAATGCAACAAACAATTTCTGCTGAGTTTTAACTCCTATACTGTTGGGCTAGTCGTAAAAGGAAACGTGGTTTTAAGTTTTTCTTAATTTCGTTTTTCTTGTTGCATTGAAGAATCTGAAAAAAATTTGAGCCCTTACAGTCTTAAGGCTGCATGTCAGGAATTTTTTTCAAATTTTGGCTTCAAATTCGGTTTGCCAAAAATTATTGAAATCTTGATGATTTTGTCAAGTGACAATCTCTGTTTGTTTTACAATAAAAACATCTTTGTATCTTTTGTTTGTTGGCTTGCAATTTTTTGAGAATCTTTAGAGTGATGCGTCATAATGTAAAAAATTAAAACTAGACTTTGAGACTGAATATACTGCAATTTGTAACACTTTCATAAAGTAGACAGTATATAAATGAACAATCAACAACTTTCCCTATATTACAGTAAGTATATCGAGAGTTCCATTTAATTTGGTGTAACGAAATATCTCGAGAAAGTGAATTTTCGAAAAACATGTTTCAAATTAACAGTAGCGCAGTGCTTATGCTGTTAGGCTTGCGACCACGGGGTCCCGGGTTTGAATCCTGGTTAGGGTACGGATGTGTAGTGGTGTTTTTCACATGTTGCTGAGTCTGTAGCAGTGGGCTAGACCGCGGTTATGTGAGAGACAACACGGCAATTATTTACTTACTTATTTAAAACGTGTATGCAAAGTCCAATTTGGCTTAAGGGCATTTTTCACTATGCTTACTTGGCTATGCCCCTTGCATTATTTTCTCTATTTTACCCAACTGCTGTAACTAGAATTCGTCACTGGAAAGACGAAGAGGCGTATCTCACATAAATATACATTATAGATACGCCTCTTCATCTTTCCAGTAACGAATTATTACACCTACAAAAAGTTTTAGACAAAAGTTGTACAAAATGATTCACTCTACAATACTGGTAGCACCTATTTTGATCATAGGACTGATTCGAAATGAGATATCGCGATAAAATTTATTTTGCTTCCATTTTGAAAAGATGGCGGAAAGTTTATAAACTTGGAATTTAAATTAGGCTCGTAAATTATCCCAATATATTAAGTTTTTCAATGTAGGTTCAATTAATTAAATACGCAAATATAATTCTGAGGTAAAAATATTAACAATAAAAAATAAACAAATTAAAGTATTTATTATCAACAATTTGAAAGAAAAAAACTTAACAATAATGTAATGATTGTAATGCATAACAAAATTATGATATGAACAAAAGTATTCAAATGTTAAAGTCCTTAAGTCCTAGTATGACAAAAATATTCAACAGACTATAGTAAAGTAAACATGTTTTACTGTCATGAAAATCAACAGATGGCATTTAATTGCCGAAACATCAACAACGATGACCAATACCATAAACAAACCGCATATTACACTAAACTAATTTGGTTTGCCATCCACTACAATGGCCTCCATTAGTTGTGACCTCACAAAATTATATAACCCACTAATAGTTTCATGAGTCATGACACACTGGTCGCATGCCAATCACACTGGAAATTGGCCCTTAAAGCTATGTTCTTAAAGAAAACATTTTGGTGGGTTGAAACACAGCAAAGAATTTATGAACTTTTATAACCGTATACCATGCGCAAAATGTACTAAGCTATTCAGAGTTACTTTAGGTTGTAAAATATATAATATACAAGAATCATGACTATTTATAGATTGTTATTTTCTCTTTTAATTTTTTTCATGGAAACCAATCGAAAAAATTCTTATGTGATATATCTGAAATCAGAATTTTATCTACTTTTCAATGGTTCGATTACAAATTTTAAGTTAATATAAATAAACAACTTGTTGTGCCAAAACGGCACTAAACGTAATCCGATCTCAACCAAAACCTTTTCAGATCTTCTGGAGCACTAAAGAAACCCTCATGCAAAGTTTCATCCAAATCCATTTAGTAGTTTCGTCGCTATCGTGCTAACTCACATACACACACAGACATTTTTCAAAAACCACTTTTTTGGGTTCCTGGGACCTCAAAACATAAAGATCTGATATCTCAATTTTCGATTTGGACCAATTTTAGTAACCTCCCACAATTTTGTGGGGAGGTTAAAAATAATAGTTACAATAATGATGACGTCACCACACAAGGTACGTGGTCGGCCACCGACGGAAATACCCAAGCATACACCTTGTGGTGGGCTGTGAAAGTTTTAAGAAATAAAAATTGCAGTGCGCTTGGCAGGCAACCGTTTTGTCATGAGTTTTATGTGGGTGGCAGAACTATGCGACATCACACTAATCTGAGAGCAGCCTATGCTACATACAGGTTTGACAAATGTAGTTTTATATATCCCGACTCTGAGATAAACGAGTGCAAGAAACAAAAGAGAGAAATTAGGAAAAGAAAGACATATATGTCGTAGTCATTTGATGAAATCCGTCATTTCGTGAAAAGCCTAGGCAATACATGAACTGCCGGCATATCATGCAAATTCTTGAGATTGCATAATCTGCCTAGGCATTTCATGAAACTCCGTGGTTGTCTCGGCACTTGACATTTAAAGTCATTCTACACGATCTGCCGCAAATTAGACCGGCAGATTGTGCTCTATTACTTGCTGCCTATTTGTTTTGTATATTATGGAAAGTAAGAATGAAAAAGACTTGTTTAATGATCATTACAAATAGTATTATGGAGCAAAGCCAAATAAATGACCGTATACCATCAGAATAGAATAGAATTTCACAGTCATCTAACAAGCAAAAAGAAACTTGGAGAATTGTGAATGATCTTAGGGGGAAAAATAATAATACCACTGTGAATAGTACTCTGAACGCTGATGAAATGAACAATTTTTATTGTTCTGTAGCAAAAGAATTATGCAATAAAATTACCCCAAAGCATGATCCCCTAAAGTACTTAAAAAATGTTTCTGTACTTGAATCTTTTTTTCTGTCACCTACTGATACTCAAGAAATTAGAGAAATACTCAATGATGTTAAGAACAAGAATACTAGAGTGGTTGGGATTGTATCTCATTAAAAATTTTCCTAAAACTTCCAGAAAATGTTTTGCAGATCTTAGTGGAGGCTATTAATACATCTTTTGAAACAGGAACTTTTACATCATGTTTAAAAATTGCATTTATTTAAAAGCGGAGGTCGTGAATCGCCCTCTAATTAAAGGCCAGTATCATTGCTCCCTACGTTAGCAAAAATAGTAGAAAAATTGATCAAGAAACGAATTTTAGATTTCTTGCATCGAAATAAGATACTTTGTGCAGAACAGTTTGGTTTTCATGCTGCAAGAAACACAAATGATGCTATATTTGCTTTTTTAGAGAAACTATAGCTTCAGCTTAATGATGGAGAGGTGGCCGCAGCAGTGTTCTGTGATTTGACTAAGGCATTTGATTGCGTGAACCACGGAATACTGTTGAGGAAACTAGAAACATACGGGTTTAGAGGTAAAACGCTGTATTGGTTCCAGTCATATTTATCTGGGCGTAATCAAAAAGTTAGTTTTAATGGTAATGTTTCAAAACAAATGGAAGTGAATACTGGTGTGCCACAAGGTTCCGTCCTTGGACCACTACTATTTCTAATATATTTCAATGATCTGGTATCTGTTAAAATTAAAGGAAATTTCACTTTTTTTGCTGACGACACCACGATACTCTGGCATGACAAATTCATTAATGAACTCCATGAGATTGTAAGCACTGATTTAGAAATGATTAAAGAGTGGTGCGATGCTAATTTGTTATCCTTTAATGTGCCTAAAACTAACATTATTACAATTAGACTCAGCCAGAAATGCATATTTCGCACTTATAGATTCTCATTTGCGTTATGGCATTTGTTTCTGGGGTTGTTGTTCACAATATTTATTTAATAAAATCTTGTTCTGCAAAATATATGAGTAAGGCTAATGTAAGGGACCGGTGTAAACCTCTGTTTTTAAAAGATGGAATTATAACACTTACATGTATTTTTATTTTTGAGACTGCATGCCTCGTATAAAAAATTTAGACATGAGATAAACGCTAACCCAGTTCACTACACACGTCATACTCATAACATCCTTCTACCCATTCCATCATCAACTCAGATAAAGAATTCTATCTTATATAACAGCAAAAAAATATTCAATCATCTTCCTATAAATTTTAGGCGAATTATCAACGAAATTAAATTTAGAAAAGAATTAAAGAAATTGTTACTTAGTAAAGCTTACTATTCAGTCGATGAATTCTTTCAGGACACATTTGATTGACTTTATATATTTGATTTTATTGTTTGTTTCTTTAGACTAAGTCCCTGTTTTATACAAAAATAAAGGTTTTTGTGTCATTATGTTTGTATTTTATACTAGGATGTTTTGTTTTTATACATAGATTAAGGACTGGCTTTGTCAATAAAAATCTTTTGTATTTTTTAGACAATAAAGCATATTTGATTTGATTTGATTTGATTTGATTTGAATAGTATTATTATTAAGTTATTATATCCGTAATTCGTAATTTCATTAGCAATTTAAAACCCAAAATGTACCAAATAAATCTGAACCAAACCTCGAAATTATCTTTCTCTCTTTGTAATGATCACTGAACAAGTCTTTTTCACTCTGAATTTCCACAATAAACAAAACAAACAGCTCAACATGGCTTCCGGGCAAATAAATCGACTGAAATGGCAACGAATTTAATCTCAAACACACAACACAACACAATCTGCCGAGTATCAGTCACTTCATGAACAGTCAACATCTAATTTGCGGCAGATCGTGTAGAACGACTTTAAACATCATGTGCCGAGACAACCACGGCGTTTCACGAAATGCCTAGGCAGATTGTGTTACCTCAATAATTTACATATTATGCCGTTAGTTCATGTACTGCCTAGGCTTTTCACGAAATGACGGATTTCATCAAATGACTACGACATATATACTGCTCCCAGCTCGCTTCACACTTCATGAAATCTTATTTTTATCACCTAATCGTGTATCAACACAGGGCATCGCTTTTTATTGCTTCTAATCGCATGTGCATTGTAGAAGGAGTATATCCACCTTTCTTTTTCTAATTTCTCTGTTTTCTTTCTTACATTCATTTATCTCAGGACCCATATATAAAACTAAATTTTTCGAATTTATATACTGATTATTTTCATTTATCTATATCTGCGTCATCCCATCACTTTGCAGATTTGCAAATGCCACTTAAGGTGATTTATTTCAAAGAGTCTATAGTACACATACGAAAGGTCAAAATACTTCGTCGCATCAGGGCGTGACTCGCCTCATGCCTTGACAGACGATATGAGAGTAGTACGATTGTAATAAATGATTTATATGTTATGCAGATATTGGATGAAATGCTTATAGAAATTTTTAAAATTTCACTATGTTCTTTGTTCGCGATAACGCTCGGACTAGTACAATTGTGGTATACAGAGTTGCCTCATCTACTAAAGGAGCATTATACCAAAATTGTGATTAGTAATAAGTTGTTTTTGACAAATTGACTGATGCTCCCCGCTCCTCACTGATCTCGTCGCCTTGTTTATTCTTAGCAGTTAAATCACGTGCATACTAGTTTTCTATTGTCAGTGAGAGTCAAATATCTGAAACAATACTTTGAAAGACTGAGCTAACGTTTCCCATTCTTCTACTCCAGTTATTTCTATCATCGCTATTGGTATATCAGACAATCAAATCGCCGGCCTTACAACACTAGTAACAGAAGATTATTAGATTAACACCTATAGTCTGTTAATTTTTCAGCAGTAAAAATATTTTACTTTACAGCACTGTAAAGAGTTAAAAATAACTCAAAGGCATACTATGGAAATCCCAATGATCAAAATGAGTATTAAAAAACAAAAAAATTATGGATGGATGTTGCTGATGAAGAGTATAAAAAAGTGTAATATGGATGGATATGAGTGACATGATTACAATATTGTTGTATTATTGCTAATTACGTCCCGAATAAAATCTAAATATACAAAACTCTTAAAAATCTTTATCGCTGTTGCGCACAAAATTTGAGAATCCCTGACAGTTAAATAAAGCTATGTGGAATGGATAGTGTGTCCTCGACTGAACATGTACATTTTGGTCCCAATTCTATAATATAAGCAACTGTGTGGTTGTTAGGACTGCAAATGGAATCGTATTTACTGAAACAAAAATTTCACAACATTTCAGTAGTGTTTGAAAGCAGTTACCAAGTTTGAGAACATCTGCACTGATAGCATCTAAATAATTTTTCGAAGGCTACACCATGACGTTTTATTTTCAAGTACTCTAAACATCTCATACATTGATGATACAGATGAACATGTGAATAATGTCTTTAGAATTTGAATAATGTATCAAGAATGACTGATGCCATAAAAATAGGAAGATAAATAAATAGGTTTCTTATTTTATAGGCGAGTGTACATTTATTCCGCTGTGGGTGTACTGAGGAGTTATATAGTATCGGAAAAATTATCATATACTTAGGTGATGAAAAAATTTCCTATAGATACAGACAATCTGGTGAAAATTAAGATATCATGGAAAAAGATAATATATTATGTGTTCTTGCTCTTAACAATAATGCAATTATATAGTGTACGGCAAAAATAATTTAATTCTTCAGTATTTAGAAAAAATGAATAAAACCACGTTGGAATTGCTATTATTCAGTTTTTATCACATTAAACATTATTGTATCTAACACATTGTGCTATCCCAACAAACACAAAAGATCGGCCCATTAGCGGGCCATCACTGGGCCAGAAATGACACTTCTGGCCCTTTGATGGCCCACTGGAGGGCCGATCTTTTGTGTTTGTAGGGATGGTGCTTTAAACAACCCAGGTATTATTATATAGTTGAAGCAATCACATTTGTGAGCGACTTTGAGAGGCAAGGGGTGCAGAAGGCAGAGCCGGATTTAACTATATTGTAAATAGATATAAAATAATAATAACTTATAATATTACACTTACAATATCCTCCAAAGCACTGCTATGAATTGGAACAAAACTTACCAAAATTATTTTCAAAAACACATTACCAAATAAAGAAATATAAGGTAATTATCGAATTATATCTTCACCCCGGCACACACTGGTTTCATATGTGTTTGTAGTTGGCCATTAACCAACTGCAACCGATCCTCACTAAACGTAGAAATGCCACGCCCATTTAACCGGAAACCTTATATCTAACAGAGAAATATTTTATCATTGCTAATTCAGTCAGTGAATAGTCCTCGAAGTGACAACCTGTGATACAATGCGCAAATAAATTACAAGAAACTTCTTTACGTATAATTTTCTACTTTGTGTGTTTCCGTGAAAAGTGCTATTTTCTAGATTTTAACAATTGAATTATATTGTCTCAGGTATGTAGATTATGATTACATTTAAGTAAAATTACTAACAAGTTTGTTTATAGATTTACTTTTAAATTCTATTTAAAGGGTAAAAAGTGTATTTCCCATACTCAAATTTTATTTTGAAAGAGAAAAACTAAAGTCGCTTATATTCGCTAGAGTTCTTTTTAGTTTCTACTTATTAAAGTCCTATTCAGGATTAGAAAACAGCTTGTAGATTTTGCGCAAACTTGCTCTTTTTTTTTTAATTTATTTTTTAATAAAAATGGTTCACGTTAATTTACTTTTTATTAATTTCAGTTTATTTTTTTCTTGGAGAGACTACAAACATGAAAGCCCAGGAAATCTTTGATATGTGGGTGTCAACTGCAGGCAGTAGAAGCGTGAAGTGTGATGCAGTGGAGAATCATGTCCTAGCTTCCCTTGGACCTTCTGTCAAAAATCGATTGGAAATTCACGAAAAAGTACGAAAGTTTTGTTGCAACCTCTTTACCAAATGGAAACACGTGAATAGACATAAGGACAGATTCTTAAAATGTTATGAATCTTTTCTCAACAAAGATATTGTATTCACAATTGGTACTGACGAATCCGTTGAAACATCGACGTCGGATTATGAGCATGACATTCGTTCTGGCCCTGGTCGCCCACAAAAACCTTTTGAACAGATCGCTAAAAGAACACAGCATAGACGAGTTCAGCCCTTATTATCTTTGGAAGAAAAAGAACTTCTTTATGCTACGGAAATGAAATTGAGAAAATCTGGAAAGCGCAGGAGAGCAACTCTAGTTAGGCAGGCCACATCATCGTCACCAAAGAGTACTCGACGGATGATTAAGGCCTGGAGACCGATAACTCCTCGTAAACCAGCAAAGCTCTCGGAAAACCAAGCTTTATCCATGATAGCGGAAGCCGATTTGTCAAAACATCAATATATAACGATAAGAAATATGTTGAAAAGTCTCGACATCAAAGTTTTGCCAAATTATAATAAAATTGTTTCCGCGAAGAAAAAATGTTATCTACCAGAACAAGATAGATAGATAGATAGATAGATAGATAGATAGATAGCTTTATTGGTGCTATAAATTACATTTTACACAGGTCAATACATACAATACAATGAACAGAAACATTAGATATAAAATTACAATATAAAACAACTAAAGTGTAACACATTTACAGTTAAAAAGTCGAGTAAGATAAAAAAGAAACAATTTAAAAAATTTTAAAAACTTGTAGGGGACTTGGATACATGATTACAGTTCAGAAATCAGTACATGATTTTAAAGTGATTACGTGAGGGGCACACATAACAACTAAATATTTTTGATATTGGACAAAATCTCATCAATTGTGTAAAAGGCATTTCCAATGAGATAGTTTTTTAACACAGTTTTAAGTTGGTTTGGAGTCAGATTCCTTACTTGGATCGGTAGACAATTGTAGGCTTTTGGACCATAATAGTTTAAACCATTTCTTGATCTGTTAACTCTATGAAAATCTAAGCAAATATTATTACTATGTCTAGTATCATGATTATGTATATTTTCAAAGTTGATTGTATTACTTAAATTATTTTTTGTATGCATTATACATTCCAAAATATAGTAGTTACGGAATCAACTGCTGAAATAAAACTTCAAAGTTTGTTAGACCATACTACTTCAAGAATTTTGGAAAGTCATGAGGAAGTTTTAGGACATTTTCAAGACGATGAACTCCTCAGTCTAGTTCTAGTCTCAAAGTGGGGGTTTGACGGTAGCACTGGACACAGTGAATACCACCAAATGAAAGAAGAACTTTTTTCGGACCAAGATTTGTTCGTTACCTCTATGGTTCCTTTACAACTACATGTTGAAAAAGCTAACAAAACTGTAAACAAAATCCTATGGAAAAATCCACGGCCAGCATCCACAAGATATTGTCGTCCGCTCAAATTTCAGTTTAAAAAGGAAAATGTTGACCTTTCAAAGGAAGAAGAAGAGCACGTGCAGTCCCAGATTGATGCATTACATCCTACAACATTAGATATTTCTGGACGGGACCTAGTCATTACACACAAAATGTCTTTGACTATGGTCGATGGAAAAGTGTGTAATGCTTTAAGCTCCACGGCTTCTGCACAAGTGTGTTATGTTTGTGGTGTATCGCCAAAGAACATGAACGACATAGATACTGTTTTGCAGATTCCAATTGATACAAGCACATTCCGATTTGGCCTATCGACTCTTCATGCCTGGATTAGGTTTTATGAATATTTTCTACATTTAGCATATAGAATGGACATCAAGAAGTGGCAAGCCCGAGGTGCAACCGACCAAGCCGCCTTGAAATCCAGGAAAACTTCAATACAAGACAAGTTCTACAACAGTAAACTCGGTTTGATTGTAGATAGAGTAAAGCCGGGGGGAGCAGGAACTTCAAACAACGGAAATGCAGCTCGACGTTTTTTTCCATAATCCAGAGCTTTCTGCTTCGATAACCGGCATCGAGGAGAGCTTGATAAGAAGATGCTGTGTCATCTTAGAAACCATGTCTTCACCGTACGAGATTAATGCTGAATCTTTTGACAAGTATGCTGTGGAAACAGCAAGACAATTAGTCGCAAAATATCCATGGTAAGCTACCAGCATCCGTGCACAAAGTATTAATATACGGATCCAAAATTATCGAAGCTGCCTTATTGCCTATCGGTCAACTGTCCGAGGAAGCTGCAGAATCTCGAAACAAGGACCTGAAAAGTTATCGAGAAAAAAGAACTAGAAAGATGTCTAGGAGATTAACAAACGAAGATCTCTTACATCGATTGTTATTGACATCGGATCCTGTAATTACAGGCTTTAGAGTCCTTCCTAAAAAACGGAATTTTTCCTTGTCTCAAGATGTGTTGGCTCTTCTGAAAGCTCCACAAGAACCAAAAGATTCATCAGAAGAAGAATCGGAAGAGTCTGAAGCTGAAATATTAGATTAAGTTAAGAGATAAATGGACTTCTTTGTGTTAATATTTGAATTCCATAAGGATAATAACTAATATACAGTGTGTCCCCGGATGAACCTTACCATACTTGTAAATTTCCCTATTTCGCATTTTAAGAGAAAAAGCCATTCTTCATAAAAAGTTTTGCTTATCGTGAAAAGTCATTAGCGCTACTCAGACTTTCAAAATAACATACAGGGTGGTTAGCAAATAGGGAAACCTGAATTTGTGCCAAGAAGAGTAAAGAATTAGTTTTTTGAGATGAATATAAAAATGTTACTGAAAGAAGTTGTTTCCAATGTTAATATTAGTCCAGATACGACGTTCAAATTTCATATCTGGACCACTATTAACATTAGAAACAACTTCTTTCAGTAACATTTTTATATTCCTCTGGAAAAACTAATACTTTACTCTTGACACAAATTCACGTTTCCTTATTTGCTAACCACCCTGTATTTTAAAAGTCTGAGTATGGCTTAATGACTTTTCACGATAAGCAAAACTTTTTATGAAGAATGACTTTTTCTCTTAAAATGTGAAATAAGGAAAATTACAAGTATAGTTAGGTCCATTTGGGGACACACTGTATATATTATAGTAAGTCAGTTAGTTAAACATTGTAATAAATATGTACACAAGTAATATACTTATGTATTTTTCATTGTTACTAACTTACCCACACTAAAACTTGGTTATATATGCTCATATATAATGATGGCCAGCTACGAACACATATGAAACCAGTGTGCAGCAGTATAAGCTCGACTGAGACGTCCTAACTGCGGTCCTGGGTTAAACAACACACTTGTAAGTTTACGCCCACAAACCCATGTCAGATAGCTGACATCGCTGGCCGCTATCTTCTCTCTCACTTAATGTAAAAGTGGAGTAAAGACGGGATATGAGTTGCCGCCTTTTTTATTACCCTTGCCTCTCACCACACTTCTCACTAATACGATTACTTCAACTATACTTTTTATGGTAATTTGTTTGTCCAATTAACTCCTTTCCAATACTCTTTCCCATTCAAATAAATGTGCATTCTTTATATAAATATGAAATATGTAAATAAAAAGAAAATTGGGCATTACATTTTATTAGCTTTTTAGCTTTTATCGTGTTTGTTAATTTGAAGATTTATATTATTAAAATTTGTACATTATGTAATATCTACCAAACATGCGACATAATATCTCCTTTACTATAAATATTTAAATTATCAGCATTTTTACATTTTAATGTATACTTTATTTTTACATGAAAGTATAAAAATGAAACTTTAATTTACTACAAATAGACAGATAGATTTAGGTTAAGTTAGTATATCGAACAATACAATTTGAGAAAAGAAAATAAATAATTTACCTGATTAATTTAAGGGTGCCTGAAACCCCAAGACTGTTTAAAATGTAGGAAAAGAAAAAAAAGTGATAATGTTTGGGTATTCGCAATTATTTAAAGTATTTATAAGCAAAAATTAGGAACTTATTCTACTGTGGTAACACTTCTAAAATGTATCTATGTGTGAGTAATTGAAGCAATGCAAATAGCTTTGAAATGGACAATCATGAATAATTATTGTATATATAAGCAGATAGATCAACATTTGAAATTGGCCTCCTCTAGTTGTCTAATATTATAAATTTTCCAATAAACAGATAAAATATTTGAAAAAATTGAGCAGAGACTTATTCACAAAAGTATTTTTTTAGTTCAACGCATGAAAAAATGTTATTAAGAGTCTCATCACAATTTCAATCTCAACAGGGTGTCAAAGTTCAGTTTGACATAATTGTAAGAACTTATTGTATTTACATTTTAAATAAATTAATAAATTAAAATGCGTCTTTTGTATTTCCATATGATATCAGAGTATTTAAGAACTTACTATAAAAAATTATGAAACGTTTATAAAAAAACTGTATTGATGCATTCGTTTTATAGTTATGAGTAGTGATGGGAATAATCAAAAGGTACGATAATTGAATTAGTCGATTATTAAAATGTCTCAAGATAATCGATTACGACTTTGAAAATTAGTATATACTAATACTAGTAGTACTGAGAAAATTATTTGTATACAATTGTTCGATGAATGCGATGGTGGCTCAGTCAATTATCCTCTCGATGACAGAAAATTAGTATACGTGAGTACTAATAGTACAGTATCTAGAGGTAAAAAATATGCAAAACTTCGAAATAATGTCATATCGAACGGATTTCGTTCATTTTTGGCAGTATAATAGTAAATGCTTCACAGAAAAGTTTCTATATTGTGCGGGGCTTGCTAATTTATAGGGGGTGGATGCCACCCACTCTCAGGGGGTGGTACTTAAAAAAATATATATTTATTGGAGCTGAAGTAGAATGAAATTTTAAAAAGAAAAGGTTCTATGCAATTTTTCATATAAATTGATAGTTTTTAAGTTATAACGACTTCAAATTTTCGATTTTAGCTCAAAAAAAAAAGGTATTTCCAAACGGCTTTCGTCAAGTATCTCGAAAAGTATTACTTTATCGAAAAAATGTTACAGACCAATTACAGAACAAGTAAACTGGGAATTAATTATATTTTTTGTTTATTGATGTAGGATTAATAATTTCGGAGATATTTAAGTTTACATTTGGCATCCAAGTGTTCATAAGATAATTATTTAGAGTGAGAGTTAAATATCTCAGAAACTGTGACACCTACATCAAGGATGCTAATAGGTAGAATAATAGGTTATTAATTAAGCTTTCAACTCTTTTTTTATTTGTTTCTGTTGCATAAAAAACAAAGAAGTTATGGCCGAAGCAATATGCGTCTACACATTTTTTTATTAACAACGTCGCCATTCTGTTACTGTAATTAGCCAGTAATTAAAAAAAAGGAATTTGAAACACTGTTTCTCATTAATATATAGCATGACGTAGATGCTCAAATTTTTTGGTATGTATACGGCACTTGCTTTAGAAAAAAAAAATACAGTTTAAACTATAAAGGTATTTTCGATAAAACGTAATTTTTTTTCCTCTTCCAAATATCTCTATAAATATTAGTTTTATTGAAAAATGGGTAGAGACCAAAAATAAAGCTCATAAACTAATGAATTTCGCTTGTTTATTTATTTGCAAAGATTTAATAGTTTCGGAGATATGAAAGTTTATAATTGGCGTCCGAACATTTATAAGACGAAAAATGCAGTTTAAATGTTAAATATCTCAGAAATTGTGACACCTACGTAACGCATGCTAAGAAATGAAATTAAAGACAATTAATTGCGCTTTCAAATTATTTTTTGCTCGTTCCTGTAGCATAAGAAATAAAGAAGTTATGATGGAAAAATATGCGTATTTATATTTTTTTATATAAAAAGGTCGCCATTTTGTTACTCTAATTAGCCAGTAATTTAAAAACATTATCTCAAATACAGTTTTTCGTTAAGATGTAGCAATACCTAGATGCTCAATTTTTTTTGCTCATTTAAAGCACTTGCTTTAGAAAAAAATGCCATTTTAAACAAATGTAATTTTGAAACACTTGGATACCAAATATAAACTTAAATATCTCCGAAATTATTAATCCTACATCAATAAACAAAAAATATAATTAATTCCCAGTTTATACTCTCTGTAATTGGTCTTTAACATTTTTTCGATAAAGTAATACTTTTCGAGATACTTGACGAAAGCCGTTTGGAAATACTTTTTTTTTAAGCTAAAATCGCAATTTTGAAGTCGTTATAACTTAAAAACTATCAATTTATGTGAAAAATTGCATATAACCTTTTCTTCTTAGAATTTGATTCTCTTTCAGCTCCAATAAATATATATTTTTTTTAATGCCACCCCCCGAGAGGGGGGTGGCAAATATCTTGATTATTTCCATCGCTAGTTATGAGGGAACATTATTAAAATTGGTGCATCTTTATGATGTTATGTTGATTCTGGAGCGTCCCGTGGTGATTCAGTAAGATGATCAGTATCTAAGAACCAGTTTTGAAGAATTATCCCCTAATAGCACATAATGTCCGCCGGACGTCCGTTTTATGTCCATTTAATGTACTGACGTCCTTGGACATAAACTGGACGCCTACCGGACTTTTATCATCAGATTTACTTTGAAATTGTACGGAATGGACGTTCTCTGTATGTCCATTTTATGTACGGGAAGTATATACATTTTATGTCCATATAGGGACAGGAGATGGACGTCCTTTTCGTGTCCGTTGATTTAAATATTATATTTTTGCAATAAATGATAATATCTTCATACCGCTTTCTCTCCAACACGTTTTCGAAATATGTATATATACCAGCGAATAGCACACTTAACGTCCAACATATGTGCCGCAACGGACGTCCTTCGGCAAGAACGCACATTTTAGGTCCCTATAGGGACAGCAGCAGGACGTCTAATATAAAAACAAAAAAATGTTAACAAAACTGGTTTTTCAATTTTACAATGTGCTTGTTTACATTTGACCGTTATTTCTGTAAAATTTGTAGTTTATTTTTGATAGTAATTTGTAATTTATCATTAATAATTTAATTTTAATCTTTTTTGTAAATTATTAATGATATTATTTGATACTAAATATTTATTATAAATTCAAATAGGTACCTTCTACATTTTGAAATAAATAGTTATATTAGTCAACTGTACAGTCCTTAAGTAAACACTAATAAGCCAAGTTGGTGGCCGAGTGAGAGGACATCGAGTTACAAATCACGAGATCGACGGTTGGATCCCTGCTCATTCCGTTTTTTTTTTCTAAATAATTGGAATGTACAAATATTGTCCCAAGTTGTGGCATTTGCACGTCCTTCAGCTGCCCGTCGGATGTACTTTGGACCAAAAACGAACGTCCATCGGATGTACTGTATGTCCGTCGAGGACGTCCTTCAGATGTCCACAAGACAATGTTGTGCTATTAGGGTCTAACTTTTACTCAGAAAACTACATTAAAACTGGTGCATTCGTTTTAAAGATTTGAGGAAACTGACAACAAACAAAGATCGTACCCTCTAAAATGCACACATTGCTATACATTCTGTGGGGGGATAAAAATGCACTAATACCCCTGCGCCTTCAGAGAATTCCGATTTTTTTGTCACTAGATATCATATTCCATAAATCAGATTCCAATATTTGTCTCTATTGGCAATTCCAGCTATGCGTTGTGCCCCCTGACCTTAAGCACTGCAATTACGAAATTAATGTCATTTTGGGACTAAAGATGGGAAAGGCGGTTCCACTCATATAGTGTTCAAGCGCGTTCGCTCCAGAAAATTACTGCTACAAAATAATGTTACATTGTAAAGACCGAAATTACTCGACTGGTTTTGGTTTCAATGTTCGAACTCCATACGTAGAGTGGGTAGAGAGGGTCACATCTAACGTTCTCAAAAAATGTGCAGGCGCCGCTGAGTACCTATGGTTAAGATGTTACCCAAAAATACCGCGAAAAAATAACAACCCTTCTCTAACAGGGTTAAAATGTGTATTTCCGTCGTGGCGTCATACAGTACATGTTGTACATGTTACCAAAGTGGGAATATTAATTTGAATGGCCACTAAGCTCTCTATCGGAAAATATTAAACCACTATTGGCACTTTTCTGATTCCACTTTGCAAAGAACCATGCTTATGAACATTACATGTAAGAACTGATTATTGATTTAGTTCATTATAAACGCAAATATTCTAAAATAGTTTGTTGAAACAAAAGTCACACCTATTTTTAATAGAACAAGCCACTTCAAATGTTGATCCTTTTGATGAGAAAATGTAGTTTGTGCATCTTGGTTTTTTAATTTAGTCAGGAATTCGAGAACTTAATATTAATATTTTCATTTTAAATCTGAACTCCAAAAATTAGCCAAGATGAATTAAAAACCAAGATGCAAAGATATGTTCCAATCTCCTTTCGTTCTAAGTTATTTCCATACATACATACATTTTTTTATTACACCGTGATACAAGTGACCTAATTTATTACAAACGAGAATGGTTCACTTTTATTTACCTGATGTGAGCGCAGAGTGCCGAAGTTATCCCGACCTCGATAATTGTCACGGCCATTGTAACCGGCATCAGTCTGAAATTGGAAGAGGGTTTCTGCGTTATTTTGATGTGGTCCTTTGCGGAGCGTGTTTTTCGGCGAGTGAAGCTTCGGTGGAGGTTGGGGTACCAAAACAGGCTCGGCGTAAGTCACCTCTTCTTGCGGAAGAAGTTTCGGCTCGGCCGCTATCCTACTGAACACAAAGACATACATTTAATTATCTCAGCCTTTATACTTACAGATAATTCAACTTTGGATAATAAGAAAGGTACAGCTAATGACCAATGCTGTCGATGCTGCAGCAAAAAAAAAAAAGAAAGCTATAGATATGATTCAAGGTTTCTTTTAGAGATAGACACTAGAATAGCAAACAGTGTATACAATAATAATGAATAGTATCTAACTAGTTCTATATTAAAATATGCGAAGTTTTTAAAAGGATAAAAAGTAAACCACATCTTGCTTATGTTAAAGCCATAGTCAGAACTAAATATTAGGTACGGTTCATTCCTAGGGCTAAAATGTTTAAAACATTCAATGAAAATGACTGGTGTTATGACAAGCATACTTCGTCTGCATCTTTTTACCAGGGCTCAAATTTTTTTATTTTTTTAGCTCTCACCAATGCACCACGTCGCTTTTATATGAAGACAACAGATACTTGCAACGTATACGTTGCTTATGAAAAGTTCTAGTCCGTTAAAGACTACAACACTTAAGCGAGGTAGTTTTGACGCTTTCAGGCATGAGAAAGATGACCCCTGGAAAATTATAGGATACAGTACAAGAAACCCAACTGGGCATGTAGGTAAATCCTATATACTTATGTACATGTGTAATATGGGCAGGGACCGAAACCGAAATTTATTTCGGTTTTCAGAGCAGCGTTAATTTGGTTTTCGGTTTCCAAAGCAACGTCAATTCGGTTTCGGTTTACCAGATACTCTCATTCGGTTTTCGGTTTCGGTTACGGTTAGAAAAAATTCGTAATTACGGTGAGGTTTTCTGTTAGGGTTTCAGTTAAAATTAAATTAATGCTTGCAGGGGCCGAAAACGAAATTTATTTCGGTTCAGTTTCGTTTACGGTTAACTAACATACACCATTTTCGATTTTCGGTTACGGTTTGGATTTTCAGAGCAGCGTTAATTTGGTTTTCGGTTTTCAAAGCAAAGTCAATTCGGTTTCGGTTTACCAGATACTCTCATTCGGTTACGGTTAGAAAAAATTCGTAATTACGGTGAGGTTTTCTGTTAGGGTTTCAGTTAAAATTAAATTAATGCTTGCAGGGGCCGAAAACGAAATTTATTTCGGTTCAGTTTCGTTTACGGTTAACTAACATATACCATTTTCGATTTTCGGTTACGGTTTGGATTTTCAGAGCAGCGTTAATTTGGTTTTCGGTTTTCAAAGCAAAGTCAATTCGGTTTCGGTTTACCAGATACTCTCATTCTGTTTTCGGTTTCGGTTACGGTTAGAAAAAATTCGTAATTACGGTGCGGTTTTCTGTTAGGGTTTCGGTTAAAATTAAATTAATGCTTGCAGAGGCCGAAAACGAAATTTATTTCGGCTCGGTTTCTATTACGGTTACCTAATGTACACAATTTTCAGTTTTCGGTTATGGTTTCAGTTTTTAGAGCAGCATTAATTTGGTTTTCGGTTTTGGTTTTCCAGAAGCTCTTATTCCGGTTTTCAGTTTCGGTTACGGTTAAAAAAAAAATCGTAATTACGGTGCGGTTTTCGGTTACGGTTTCGGTTCGGTTACGGTCCCTGAATATGGGTCAATACATTACTAACCTAGCGCACTGTGAATCCAACCAGCTAGTTGTCATGCTATAGCCCAACGAGGTCTAAAGTATAGAGAGGCAATCCCAATTCAGTATACATACGGTTTGTTTGGTCTTACAATAAACGCTCGAAGGACGCAGTGGGGGGTCATTTGTTGGCCCTAGTTGCCAAGATTTGCAGTGGAGTACTACTTTGAGGGATACAATTAATGAATGGATATTGCTGTTCTATTATTAGTTGAGCTTAAATTTATTAGTCAAATTACTGTAGAAGTAGTAGACTAGTATTACTATGAGAAGATGCCAGGGCGGAGCCAAAATGCGCGAATATTTTTACCAGTGGCATAGCTTTATCTGGGTTATAGGAATGTGTAATTGCAATAAAAGTTTCGCGGTCAAGGAACTGTGAAAATGGAGTAGATTAAAACTTGCCAACTGTTACGAGTAACCTTTGTTCAGGAGAAGTGTAAGAATAGTAGGTAAGTTCTACTAAACTTTGCCTAAGAAAGTTGTTTTATTATTATTATTACCGTCGCCGCCGCTCTACTGCAGGGCACCGCCGCCACTGGTGTTGACATTGAATGTTACGTAATTCTTTCTCATTGGTTTAGAATGATGGAGCGCACAAACTCGTTTCTGCGCATATTTTTTGCTGGCATCTTCTCATAGTAATACTACTTTAATAAATTAAATTATATTTAAAAACGGAGTAAATGCTGTTCTATATATTTTTAAAATATTCGCAAATTCCATAACGTTAAGTTAAAGTGACGCCCATGGGGACTAGTTGCTTGCTCAAGGTCGAATATATTCTGACCATGTGTCACGCCTACTTTTCCAGTCTCTCCTTATTATGTCGCTGCTATGGCCATGCCCCATCATGTATTTTATATTACCACGTAATCCTAACTCATATTGTACATGTACATAAGTATACAGTATAGTTGGGTTCCCCAAGTTCGTTCCTACAGTGGTGAGTGACAGTATCCGACGAACGGGAGTCTGTGTGCGATGATTTTGGGTTGCTTAAGATCTGTGCATGTGGATCCGCTGATGATGGGAGGCTGTTGCTTGCCACTGCAGAAACAAACTTACGATTTCAAAGAAACAAAGGATCTTTTTAGATTGAAGCGAAGAAAGGCGTTTTATACCTTAACGATCCATTTACAATCTATCTACTTATCCAGCCCTGGCTATTGTGTTGCCTTTGCAGCGGCTACAATTACAGTTATTATTTTGCTGGTGATGGTGTATGCCAAAGTTTTTTTTAAACAAAACTGTATGTGAAAATAAATGTAAGTTAGGTAGATTTATTTAAAAATGTTTTGCACTCCGATATGGTTTTTCATTAATTCTAAAGCATTTTTAATACAAGTGAGTTCACATTCTATTAAACAGGACTTTCATTAGAGATCATAAGACACATTACCAATTACTTTCAATTTTCTGCGTATCGTGTTTAAGTTATGCTTTCTGAGGATTTATCATATATTTGGTAAATCGTAAATAGATTCTCCCATTACATTAATAATTATCTCTAACATGCATTTCAATGGATCAAGCTGCTATTGACACTGAAACTCAATGCAATAAGCAGAGAGCCAACCAACGTTACGCACCAGTAGATGTGTACCCAGCAATTTATGATCTATTTGTTTCTTACACAGTATAGGCATATACATGGGAAATTGCTTATTTTCAGTCCTTTTTAATTTTCATGTGTTTTTTATTGAGAGCTTATCAGTTCTTTTTAGAACTACATAATATACATGAGTTATTTTCAATGGTAAGTAATAATAACCCAGCAAACACAAAAATCGCGGCCCTTAAATGGGCCATAGGAATAGGCGACCCTTTTGTGGTTCATAATAAATTATATGCAGGCGTACCATAACTTCATGTTGTTATGAATAATAACCAGAAATGGTCAATTATTGTGCAACCATAAAAAATGTTACTTCAGTTTATACGTTGATGGTACTTTTATGGTAATATGTAGGCTAATATTAAAGGACTGCATGTAATTTTTTACCCAAAGGGCCAGCGAAAGTAAGTCAGTAATTAAATGATATTACGCATGTGCACTGTGTAATATAAACGTTCTATCGTCCTCGGCCTGTGCGTTCAAATTTCTATAAGATAACTGTGTATAATACTTATAACTTATTGGGTTCTCCTATATAAATTTCAAATAAAAAAATTATATACCAGAATCTTGTAGCTTATGCAAAATATATATGGCTGCTTAAAAGGTTCCTATAATCCAATATATTGAAAAATGTGTGAGATTACAGTCAAAAATATACTGGCCAAAGGGTGGAATCATCAGTGGTTCTTTGATGGCCCATTATTCTACACTGTTGGCAAATTAAAGGATGGTATAGCATTATACTATGCTATTAAATAAAATATAAATAAACTTCTAAGATTTTAATTTAGATTTCAAAAAGTAATTTTCATAATAATAATCTTGTTTTTTGTTATTATATCCTTAGTTATATTCCTATACCTATATGTATGTAGGCTAGTACCCTACAGATGGCCAGCTTTTAGTCCAATTATGATCATAAAGGGTCGGAATTTTTTCAGCGTTAACAGAGTCGAACTTGACTTGATATTTAACTTTTCAAGAAATATTATAACATAACAATGTTGTGTTTTGACAATTGTGAATTTGTAATTGTAATTTATCTTTTTATGTTATCTCTATTTATAACATTAACATATTACCTTTCGTATTTCTGTAAAGTTATTTTATTGAGTAGAGAAATTTTTAATAACAAATAACAATCAGTTGAAACTGAGGAAATGTATTGGAAAATTATTTACCCTGGATGTTTGCCTTTGTGGTCAGATTTAGACTATATAAAAAAGAAATCAACAGCCAGCTTCAGATAGATAGTGTCTTATTCGTTTATTTTATTTGCATGGTATAAAATAATTATTTCTTCCAAATTGTATATAGTCATTTTTTGACACCTACTGTTAAATATCCACTTTAATGCTGAATAGGAGCGTTCTACATCGGCAGAAGTAAGCGGCACATACCTCATGGCCAAATATTTTGAATGTTCGGTATTACCCAGATTACCCTCCAAAAGTTTGCTAATTTTTGCAATTCCTTCAAATCCGGGGTTTTTCAAGAATGTTTGATTCAGTTTGTGGTATATTTTGAGACCTCTTATTCCCTCTGCTTCGTCGAGTTTGTCGAACACCGAACTAATTGTTTGCAGAGATTGATGAACTGACAGCTCAGGGAATTGTAGATATTCTATGGCATTTACTTTAACATTAAAATTAGTGTTTATATATTCAAGTTCTGTCTTTAGCGTTGCTTTATCAAAAATCTTTTGCGCTTTACATTTTGCAATAGATTCGTGGAAATCGAACGTGTTGATTAAACTTCTAATATTTTCAACATTTTTAGCATCATAAAATGCCAAGTGCCCCACCTCGTAACAATAGGTTTCGGTGGCAGCGGTATCCCCAGACAATGTTCATAGATCTGTGCGATTCTGCTCGATGCCCTCAAGAAAATTTTTACTTCTGAAATTAAGTCAAAATAAATCTCTGATTTCTTCTGCTACTCGATGCAATCCATGCGCTGCACTTGTGAAATAAACTAAATCGAGATATTTATCTTGCAAAGCCTTCCCTGCCTTAAGTATATATCTATCCCACGCCGTCAGTGAGTAATAAAATAAATATTTTGTTATTACATTGCTCCGATTCCCGCCACAACCACTTAACTGTGTCTTTTACTGAGGTAACAATCATGACGTGATCAGTTTTTTTCACAAATTTGCACGACACTAAACGTGGTTTCACAGCTCTCCTTTATCTAAGCCCCACAAAAGGGTATTAATTATTTGGCGGCCTGTTCCATCTTTCGTTTCGTCTATACTCAGACATATGTATTTATTTTGAAGATCTTCTCGAATTTTCTCCAACCTCTTGTCACATTCTTCTTTAAGATAGCATTTCCGAAGATATGATTCATCTGGAAGCTTGAAATTCGTGTATTTTTCTGCAGTTGGCGGGGAAATGCTAGTTGATGCTCTCACTTATACTGTCTATTTTATGCACACAGTTGTATATTAATAGGTAAATTTACATATTGATAAATAAAATTTCACGTAGGAATATAATATTATTTTTCAAAGTATTTTTAACACAATTCATTGTACTTTATTTAATGCTCCCGAGTGCGACCCTGTTATCGCTGAAGGATTCCGACCCTTGATGATCATGCTGGCGATGGTGTGTGTCACCATTTATGTGCCATGAATATATGCTGGGAATGATGACAATGAAAATTTTAGGTCATGTAATTTTTTTCTATGTTAATCATATCCCATTGAACTTTGTTTTTAAGACCAAAAACTGACCTTTTTGTTGCTTATTTTTCTTAAATTGATGAATAAATGAGTAATATAATAAAAATACTAAAATTTATCACATTTAGAAAATCAACTGTGAAAATTTTGAAACCTGAACAGGTCGTACGAGCCCATAGAAGCTATCTCTCATTTGAATTTGTTTTAAGTATCAATAACATGCCATATTCTATTGCCCTTTTAAACATTTATTGAGTAAATTAATATAATGATATCCTAATTAATTAATATTAGATTCATGTAAAATTTAACTTTAACTACAACACCACTGGAATATATTTAGGAAATTTTGTTCATTTCATAGCTGATTTCATATACCAACAGTGTATTGTCGGTTGCCTACATTTTATGGTCACATGTCTTATGATTATTTATGAAAGTTCTGCATTAAAAACCTGCTTGAAACGTGCTTACCTGTTCATGTTTTGCCGCTGTTCGAAATATTCATATTCGGTATCAGGATAAGGCAAATTGTCGTCTTCGTCCTTGTGGCATTTTCTGCCACAGAGGTAACCGGTGAAGAAACCTACAACTAAGGCAGACACAGATCCAGCTACCACAGCCATGATGAGCGTTTCTACGGAGTATTCGGAAGGACGAGCGTCAGCAGCAGTTACGGCTGGCCCTAATCATAAAAGAGAAACAGTGTCATCATTTATTGATACATATCCTTTCGATATGGTAATGCACAACTGAGTTAAAAATGTGAAGGATAAGAACAGTTTACTTCCAAGATCTAAAAAGTTACAGTGGTCAGTTTCTACAGTTTCTATAATGTAAAAATATGTATAACAAATTAAATTATACAATATACAACAAAACTGCTCAAAAAATATATATACGTGTATATAAATTTATACAACTTATACAAAAGATATTAAAATGTATGATTTAGACAGGTATTCTTCGTCAGAGTAAAAACAGTTGTCCAAAAGTGGGTTCTTTACCTTATTTCTGTTTTGTCAGGCTGTAAATTAGATCTTAAACCAATAGATAACTTATTGAAAAATTTTATGCTGAGGTATAAAAATGATTTCTGTACTTTTGAAAGTCTATATTGATGAGGTAATAGTAGAGAGTCATTGTTTCTACATTATTTTTACTGGTGTAGATCACTTTGTCTCATAGTTTGATTCCTGACTTTAATAAAAAAAAAAAAAGGGAGACTCTGAAATATAACTGCAGGTAAAGGCATAATGGTCTGCAATTTTGGTCCTAAGGCTTTCGCAGAGCTGGTGATGACCAGTGGCGGAGCTATCGCATAGCACGGTTGTACAATGCACAAGGGCCCAAACCTGAATGGAGCCCTCTTATAAATAATTATAGCTCATATTTTCTTTGTTTTCCTGTATTAATTTTTTCACTAAAACACCAATGTGGCCTGGGAGTCCAATTTTCTGCACAAGGGCCCTACAATTCTTTGCTCCGCCACTGGTGATGACCTGTAGACTGGCTTTCGAGATGTCTTCTGCGTTGAACATTTTGAATGCTTGATGTTTCAATCATATTATCATAGTCTTCTTCCAAACTGCTTCAGAAGAAGACCACGAGAAGATGGTTCAAAATGTTCAACGCAGAAGAAGTCTACAAGTCAATGGACTGCAATGTTGCAAATAGTCAGCTTGTGCAATAATTTGTACTGCTTGCTGCTGCAGGAGGAATATCCTTAGAGCATGACATGAAGGAGGATCAAGTAGGACATGATAATGTGGAATAAGGTAAAATATATACCACTTTTGCATAGACTGCAGATACCGTACTATTTAACTGTCTGAAAATATATATTGATGTGGCCAACCTATTAGCCAAGAGGTCTATTCATTATAATACATCTAAATATATACTAGTACTTTTACAGATGTAATGAAAATTTATTGTTTGAGTTTTCTCAATATTCAGGTTTAAATAATGATTGTCACTAAGCCAATTAGTTAATTTGACTAGAGTTTCACTCGGAAGAGCTTCAAATATGGGAGCGTCTTTTGACTTGATTACGAGAGAGGTATCGTCTGAAAAGCAAATTTTTATTTAAGCAGGATGGCATATTATTTAATTAGATTATGGTGAAAAGGGGCATAACACAAAGCCTTGAAATACTCCATCAGAAACTGAAAGTGATTGGAAGATACCATCAGTCCATTTAGTAATTTTTACATCCACATCCAGCGGAAGTACAGTAACGACAAAAAAATTTTTAAAAATTTGTATTGTTCAAATAGGCTTAGAATGTCACGAAACGTCGAGATTTTAAGTTTGAGCGAAAAAAAAATTTCTGTCTGTCGGTCTGTCTGTAACTTTTTTGTGCGCACGTTTACTCTGGAACCGTTTGTGATATTGACTTGAAATTTGGTACACATAATATGTACTTTAACGAGATATAGAACTGGATTATATTTTCATCTTGTTCCGTCGAAGGGTTGAGGGTAAATTGGGGTAAATTTGGGGTAAATAGGTAAATCAAGCAGGTAAGAGTCCATAAAATTGGTATTTAGTATATACAAGAGAAGTTGAGTTCTCAAAAAAATTTTGGCATTAGCCACCCCCATTACCACCCCCACCCCATTATTAAAGGGGATGAAAAAAAATTGTGATTTAGTGTGTGTACAAGAACCAGAAACCTCAAAATATTTTTTTACTTCATCCAACGCTCCCCCGCGCTTAATAATTTATGAGAGGGGGAAAAAATGTTTGTCAAAATCTCTGGCAGGACCCCGCTAGGGGCCCCCGGAGAAATTAAAATTCATTAAAATTGAAATATTAATATATATATATATATATATTTTTAAGAATCGCCAAATGTGCACAACTGAATGCCTAGCCTGTATGACGTATGACGTAATATAGCCAGAGTACCGGATCCCGGCGATTTATCTCCCTGCCCCCCTTGTCGTCGGCCCTGTATTTATTCATATAAACGGGTGAACCCATTAGTACAAACAATAAGTTATAGTGATAAATGAAGAGTGACAACAATAACATGACAAGGATAGACAACAAATAGCAAAATACATGGTAGATTGGACAATATACAATATATAGATGATAAAACGAGGTTAATACTAATAAAAATTTATACTAATAAAAAATTAATACTAATATATAAATGGTAATAATTTAATGACTAGATTGATGAAGGATGTTTAAAAGTTCTAAGATTTGCACTGAAAAAAATCTATATTTTCCAACTGGTTCGCTAACTGAAATATACGTGGTAAACAGCTTTGGCGGGCCCCGGGCAAAGTAAATCTTCCGGGCCCCCTTATTTTGGAAAGGATTAAAAAAAATGGAAAGGATTGATTTTTAATTTTTTTGTAGATCCGGGAGGGTCCTCTTATAAGGCTGGGCCCGGGGCAAACGACCCAAGAAAACCGGTCTGTGTACGGCCCTATTATTATATGGTGGTAAACAAGAATTGTATGCATAATTTGTCCTGAAGAAGGGCACGAAAAAAGTAATATCTTGTCTTGGGATAATAATTCCGGACAGTTACATTTAGAATTAATTACATTAAAAAGCAATATCAATTCTTTATGTTGGCGGTGTATAGCAAGGGAGTCAATGTTTAAAAGTGATTCGAGGTCAGAATAGTCATCAAGAGAAATATTTAACTTGAAGGCTATATGTCTCAAAAATTTATATTGGACTGACTCAATCTTTTGTACATAAATATTGTAGTGTGGTGACCAGACCAAGGAACAATACTCAGGTGCTCACAAGTGAGCAATATAAAATCATAAGAGTATGTACGTTAGAAAAATCGGTAGTTGTGCGTTTGACAAATCCCAGTAATTTTAATGCCTTGTTTGTTACAGCAGAAATATGAACCTGAAAATTAAGGTTTGGGTCAAGTAAAACACCCAAATCTTTAATTACTTGTACATCGTCTAAAAGATTGGCGTTAATTTGATATTTAAAAATAATAGGATCCCTGTTACAGTAAAATCTCATTGCACTTATCAATATTTAATGTCATACCATTAACTGAGCACCGCAGTTATCAAGAATATCAAAATCAGCTTGCATATGTAAGGCATCATTTTCAGACCTGATTATAGAAAACACTTTGAGGTCATCAGCAAATAGAAGAATTTTTCCAAAAGAAAAACAGTTTTTGATGTAAAAGATTTCATTAGGTTATCTATAGTAGAAGAAAAGTACATTATCTACTATGTGTATCCGAATTACTGTAAAAGTGCATTTTATATATATTTTTATAAAACTCTACATCATCTTTACATATGGGACAAACTTACCGCTGCTTTCATACGGCTTGTCCTGAATGATATTAATAACCTGACCATCTGGAAGATCTTTGGTTGGGTGGTCAGAATTGTACTTGGGCTGGCTGGAACTTAAACCACCCACAGAACCAGCGTCTTTTCCCAATTTGAGTGGAGGACATGCTGTATGTTCTCCTTTAGAGACGCTTTGAAAGAAATAGCTTTCCTCGCCCCACCTTCCGGATCCTCTTGATCTGCATTTACCTTGCACTTTGTCCCAGGCACAATAGGGATCCTGTAGTGCTACGCATTCGCTAAAAGCAGAGAACAGTTTTAAAAAATCCTTAATGGAAGTAAATTCTATCGGGCTGGTGAGGAAATACACATTAATACTGTGAAACAGCAACAAAACAAAATCTCACACTGTACATTGGTATATATTCAGTAACGCCTTACCTGCAACTAGATATTTTATTGCTATCACATCTGTGCACCCTTAGGGACTGCACTTCAGAATCTGATATGACGACGAGTCTTGCTTCTTCCCTTCCGCTTTTCCCGCCTTTCATTATTTTGATCCCACGTACAGGAACATGAGCGGGAAATACTTGTATTTCTTCTATGACTACTGGTAAGACTCCGTGTCGGGTATCAGCAGACAAACCGTTGGTTGCCTTAATGACTTTCCCATTATCTAGAAATAATTCATTATTGGAAGATATACAACCCAAGAAACATCAGAAAATCATGCAATTCTTACCAGTTCCAATGAAAAGGACATCGTAGGTGTTTCCACCAGGAACTTTTACTTGTGGATCCACAGCTATTTGCGTGAAACGGTAACTGTAAAAAGGGAAAAGCGAAATAATATGTATTTCATTAGAAAAAAACAATAGGAACTTATATAGAGCTTTGATAAATGATCATAAGACATGTGACTAATTACTTTGAAATTTATGAGAAATTGCTTATTTTCAAATCTTTTTAATTTTCATGTGTTTTTGATTGTTTTAACATTATCATCATTTGTAAACTTTAATCAATAACGTACCATATTCTACTGCCTTTTTAAAAATTTCGGTTGTTGAAGAATTTTCAAAAATGGTGAAATATAGTAGTGGAGGCATTAATTTATATATTTAATTTGAAAGAAAAATTCTAAGCGCCACATATTAAAAAATTATTAAACTCCAACTATTTAAATGTGCCGCGAAAACGAGTAACATCATAATAGTAGTTAAATGTGAAATTATATGCAGAACAGAAGACGAACAAGTTGACAACAAAGAAAATAACCTTATATATCAATAGTAAATCTTACGTTTAGTTAGCAGTGTTTATGTTTTGTATTATTGCTATTACTGTTTTCAAAATGACTGTAGGCAGGATTTATAAAATCTAATTCTGACTTGAGGTATATATGTTTATGGCCAGCGAATTTTTCAAAAGAGACGATTGTTTTAGCATACAACAGTTAGAGGTAAAAAAGTATGTTACAGCTAAAGTTTTGAATTGAAATATTAGAATAAGGTTATAGGGATCATCAAATACTTTGATTAGTTTTTACATACATTTTATATTGATTTCAGTGTAGTTGGAGAATTTTATGGTGATAATGCCATCGGTTATGTCCAGTTAAGGATATAGGTCTAATTTTACAGTTAGAGGAAAGATGTGTCCTGAACATAAAGTACAAAGCAAGGCTTATTCCGTTACATTAAGTAAATTAATTACATATTTAAGATGGCGATTTATATTCAATATTGTGATACACGTATGTGTATTTTAACAGTTAACTTTCAGATTCAGGTTAGCCAACCAAGAAGATAACCAATTATTGTGAAACTGGCTGCTAGTAATATTAAATTCATGTAACATTTAGCCTTTAGCTAGAACGCCACTGAAATGTATTAGGGAATGTTGTTCATTCGAAGTACCAATAAAACGTCGCTTTGTTGGTTGCCTATATTTTGTGGTCACATGCCTTATGTTCATTCATGAAAGCCCTGCCCGGTAAGTACTTACTGAAAACTAGTTCGAATCACGATAGGTTGCCCAAAGAAGCTAGGAACGCTCTCGTCCATGAGCGAGTGCGTTTTAAGGAAGTTGAGCGTCAAATCTGGCAGCGTGCGGCTATCATTATGACACTGGCCGGGTCGTGGATCTGGCACTTTATTGCTTATGACAGGGAGCCAATTGGAGTTAATGGCAGCTTGTTCCTTAAAGTTGCCCTCGAATGTATCAGTGATGTCTTGCAGACTGAAGGCGCATACTGCACTGCCCGATATGCTGTTTGGAGGCGTTGTAAAGGTGCCGTAGATCAGCTGGGCGGTCGTCCCGTCGGCTCCATATTTGCCATCGATCAGGTCTGTTGTAGATTCTGCAAAATAATGACAAATCATAATTTACTGTATAAAAAGAATACTAGAGTATACATATAACAAAGTTATCGTGGAAAAACGTGTTTTTGCGAATTTTAAATGCGAATTCCTCCGACACCCTGTGCAATTAAGCTGAACTAAGTTGATAACATGTTAAAAGAGAACGCGTGTAACCGAATTGTCAAAAAAATTTTTTAAAAAAAGTTGGTTTCAAAACAGATCCGCTCCAGTATAAGTAATTAATAAATTTCAGAATTCCGTTTTATAACTGGTCATAGAAAAAATAGTGGTTACGATTGTTACAACAATTGTAACCATGACTTTATTTGATCTTGGATCAAGCTGAACTTGGTCTGAATTTAGTTGGTACAACTCGCCCTAAATATTTTACTGGTTTTCTTCTAGTAAAGGTTCTCTTATATTATTATCTCATTAGACACTTAATTATTTCTTTGAAGTATTCTAAAATGATTAAGTATTAATTTTGTATTAAATTCTACAATTAATCATGATTATATATAATTCCTTACTAAAACTTGTAATATTTGCTAGGTTATGAGAGTAGTTATCAGATTTTGATATACGGACAAGTTAATATGCAGGTAAGAAATATCACTTAGGTTCAGTTTTGCCTCAGTAGAAGCAGGGTGTATTAAATAGGTGATGCGACGACACAGTGGCTTCATAAGTGCTTACTTTGTAGATAATGTAATAGATGGCAGGACCAATAAGTTCTCTCTTTACTTACGCACAGATAGATAATTTTATAGGTTCTGTGCATATGTGCATACAGTGTTGCCTACATTCCCGGCCTTTTGTATTTGTTTAGTGAAACAAGAGTCCAGTGACATCTGACATTAAGTAGCTAAATTAAAACATTGAAAGAATATGCAACACTACATGCAGCATTGCACGTGTTGCCACGGCTAACCTCAAAAATATATATTTCTTAAGATTTACAAGTATTACCTAGCCATTATTAAAATTACTGACTGGTTCCTGTACTTTCAACCAAAGTCAAGTTCAACATAATGTGTATAAGGTTTTAAATAGCTTGTCACAATTAAAAAGAAACTTTTTGCAGGTTAGGAATCTAACCTATAATTAGCAGTCTATTTTTATTAATCAACAATATTGAAAATTATTTGCGTGAATTTTTAAATATTTGCTTGGAGCCAGTATGGCTAAAAATGCCTATACAAACATTAAAAATGAGAATAAACGAAAAAAAACTTAAAATTTGAGGTTATGTCAGTTATACGATGCACATGCCCAGGTAATTGTAGGACCTTATTGCTTGCGCCATCTACTAAGGTAAATAGAAACCATGCACTTATGAAGCCATTATTATAATAGGAAAGTGTCGGACCACCTATTTAATACACCGTGGTAGAAGCCACAAAGGAACTATCTAGGGTGTAACTTTGAATGCCGAGGACACCAGAGTCATGAGAAAGTGCTGTTGATTTACTCGGATATACATATAGTAGCAATAGATATGTCTTTTACAATTATTTTTTATTTATTTGCTTTCATCATATGATTAGAAAATATTATTCAGGTATTAAGTAAATCACAACTTACACGCTTTTTTAATTTAAAATGAAATTATCTACTTTCTGTATATTGGTGTATCAATCTGGTCACGCTGATGTACTAGTTAAGTAAACACTTTAAAACACTCATTATAAGAGGACCAATCAAAACAACTACTCGTTTAGCTAATACTTACAAAGTATTGAATTACAGGATAGAATTTCTAGCATTTTAAAGCAAAATAGGAATCCTATTATGTAATTCCATAGTTTTTCAGTGTTAGCTAGAAGAGTAATTGTTTTGATTGGTTCTCCAATAACGAGTGTTTTAAAGTATTTACCTAACTAGTATATAAGCGTGACCAGAGATTGAAGCACCAATATACAGAAAGTAGGCAATTTCATATTGAAGACAAGTTTGTAAGTTGTGATCTGCTTAATACCTAAATAATATTTTCTAATCATGGGCTGTCCTATGGACGTCCACAATGCACACAATTGTCCATACAGGACTTCCACTGGATAGCTATAACGGGACATCATATGGATGTCCAAAAAAGTGGCCACCCTACAGTTGAATGGACATCCGCTGGATATCGTCACCACTTAATCTGGACAGTTATTGGACGTACAAGATATCCGGACAAGCATATCCATTGGACACTCAATGGACATGTGTGTGTTATTAGGGAAGGTGGCGTCCGAACGTTCATAAGACGAAGTATTTAGTTTAAATGTTAAATATCTCAGAAACTATGGCACTTCGGCCAAAAAACGCTAATAACCAAAAAAGTTATGACAAACAATGTACTTTTTCACATTTTTTTTTTTTAATAAAAACGTCGCAATTTTGTTAATGTAAGTAGTCAGTAATTAAAAAAAATATATTTTTGTTAATATATAGTGTGACGACCTCAAATGCTCAAATTTTTTCATCAGCTTACAGCGCTTGCTTTAGAGAAAAAATTGCATTATAAACTGTAAAGAGATTTTTAAAAAACGTAACATTCTTTTGTTTCTCTGCAATTATCTCAATAAATATTAGTTTAAGAGAAAATGGTGGACATCAAAAATGAAGCTTATAAACTGAGAATAAATTTATTTTGTTTATATATTTGTGTAGGGTTGATTGTTTTAGAGATATTTAATTTTATAGATGGCATCTGACCGTTTTTAGGATGAAGTATTTAGTTTAAAATGTTGAATATCTTAGAAACTTTGACGCTTCCATCAAAAGTTCTAAGAAACAAAATTAAAGGTAATTGATCAATCTTTAAAATGATTTTTTGTTTGTTTCTACATCACAAAAAATAAAGAAGTTATGGCCTATTCAATGTGCGTTTTCACATTTTTGTTAACAAAATGTTGGCATTTTGTTATTGTAATTGCCCAGTAATTATTCTTTCAAAAATACTGTTTTTCGTTAATATATAGCATCACCTAGATGCTCAATTTATTTTGTCCCTTTAAGAAAAAAATTCCATCCGCCATCCCCCATTGAAAAATGGCCGTATTTCCGTTAATTATTGCTATAAAATTAATTTAAAAACACCAAATTAAAGATAATTTTACCAGAAACAACTTTTATTTGAACTATTTTTTTGTAAATGTCATATTTCCCGAGAAAATAGAGAAAAAACGATTTTTTTTTTATTAAAAATACCCCTTTTTACCTCTATAGGTTCCCGCGGATCCGCAAAACTCCTAAACACTTTTGTTTCGTGAATTTCGGCCTATTTTAAACTTGCAACCAAAGTTTAAAGTCTGCATAATTTTTTTTTCGAGTGACTGTCATTTTTTTCAATCTTTCCCTGTGGTCTCTATATTTTTATAGATACTTATCAGTTTTCTGTATTTTCATAGAATTCTCTCAATTATTTACGAAATGCGATTAAACAAATCCTGATTCTGCCAACAGTTGTTTTTAGGGAGGTTGATTTGGCATGATTTTGGCAGTTTTGGATGAACACAGAAAGTTATTGAGTAAGACTAACCATAGTTGAAGAGAGATAGCTTTCTGGAAGTTCTGGGTCATCAAATAAACATGCCTTTTGTCTTCAAGAGGCGGAACTTGTAGACGAAAAACATGGAATTAAATAACGGGAAATTATGTTTACTTGAATGAAATTCCTTAAACGTGTAGGAGTAACGTACAATCGTAGTAAATATTGTATTGTTCATTAAACCCACGGCCGGCAATGAAAATATACAATCAATCATACATTTATTATTTATTTTTCAGTAGCGAAAATACCATCACCCTGTCACGATGGTTCAATAATACTGGATGCGCAACGCAATAATTCGTCAGATTTAATAAACATAAAAAAAGAATATAGAATGAAAATATTTTACTACTTTGAATAGGTAGGTAGGTACTTATTTTATATACACTTTAAACGAAATACACGATTACACTGGGAAAATATAATAAAACTCAATCCTCCGCCCGGTTTAAAAATATAAACGTTAGAAACGCCATTTCACATTTATTTGGCTCTTGCTTTACTGGTGATATTTTAAAATAAAATTGAACAGCTTGCTGAGCTCTGAGTTCCAAGAGAACACTAATTCAATTTAGTAACGTCACTGTGTATAGTAAAATAAAGGTGGGGTTAAAACATAAATTTTTAAATATTTTTAATGGCAAAATACCCAAAAAACACAAGAAATCATGAATACGCCTCAAATAATAAACTATAAACAATGTAATGTTTAGAAATAATAGTGATTGATTCGGTTTATACTTGTTTAAAAAAGTTTTAAGTTTCCCTTATAGTCCGGTGATATTGGGAAAACGTTTCGGAAAGTTTTGGGACTAGCTAAAAATTAGTCTACCACCTACAGAATTTCCTCAGTAATCCGAAAAAAAAATAGTGTTTACCACTCAAAACGGTGCCTTTAATTATTATTTAACTTTTTATAAATAAAATGAATTTTGTAACTTAGTTTCTTGCTTATATCTTCGCTTCTAAAGGTCATAGAAAAACGATCGACCCGTCAATTGACGATTTGCATGAAAGAAAGTTTGGTAAAAAGTGTCTAGATTGGTATCCCTGTAATTTACTGCACATGTTGACCAACTCGTCTAATTTCCAAACTTTGCAACAATTAAATACCTATAATATAATAATCATAACATTGTTTTCATTATCTTTAATGTTAAACCTACTTCCCTTGAATATAAATCATATTTATTAGGTTGTTTCGTAGTTTACAATATTTAAAAAATGTCAAATTATGCATTTTGTCAATCACTGCTGCAAACTCTTCTTCTAAACTGAGAGTTGGAAACAGTGTTTGACAAATTGCATAATTCGACATTTTTTAAATATTGTAGACTACGAAACAACCTAACAAATATCATTTATATTCAATGGAAGTAGGTTTACCATTAAAGATAATGAAAACAATGTTATGATGGTTATATTATAGGTATTTAATTGTTGCAAAGTTTGGAAATTAGACGAGTTGGTCAACATGTGCAGTGAATTACAGTGATACCAATCTAGACACTTTTTACCAAACTTTCTTTCGTGCAAATCGTCAATTTCTTCGTCATAAGCTCCCCTATAAGGTACGTATATGCAAGAACGAATATTTGATTGTTAATAACATTTTATGGCAAAAAACTGAAAAAAATGAATTTTTCGATCCTCGAACTTTGAAGTACTGTAAAAACAAATATAAAATCTGTATATTAACGATATTATGAGAAATAGTACATATTTATACCCTTAATAAAATGCACTTTGTCCCGTTGCAAAATATTAATTTTTTTTGCAATTAATTTATAAAAAAAAATCAAACTTATATTAAAAGATCAAATTAATATTTTACAGTTCTGTTTCGGTAAATACATTGTATTTGACGTACATTTATATAATCAAAAAGAATATTACAAAAAAAATTTAATTTGCGACTTTTTTACGCAAAAAATCAATTTTGAAACTTCAACAAATGTAAATATCTCGGTGGATTTTGCATAAAATGTATTGTAATCAACGGCAATTCAATTGTCATAAAAAAACACGAATTTCAAAAAAAAAAAAAATTTATTCTTCAATGCTCTGGAGCCGAGATATGAAGAATTTGCGTTTCTTGCGATTACGGCGTTTGAAAATATTTGTACTTGAAAATTTAACTGAATATTCCTCAGAGTGTGTGTTATCACTTACGAATGTGTTTGTCTATACCGTGCGTGTAATTTCCCATTAGGCATGTACATTCACGTAGCGCGAAAGATATGACAACACAGCTGCCGTAAATTCCTCCGTCGGGCGGAGCATCCAGCTCTGTTATTTCATTTCAGCCAGCTGGCACGCGCGATGTTGTCATTTTACTCCCTCTGCTTAGCGCTCCGCAACACGCACGGTATAAATTAATGGGCCATGGAAAAAAAATCGAGAAAATTGTATCGATTATAATCGATGTCCATTTGTTGCCAGCGATTATTCTGGTAATGTACACAAATGTATGAAATGTTTCGTGCTTTCTTGTAAAAAATCCATATAATTGTGTACAAAAGCACTTGCGCCGGCGCACAGTGGGGCAAATAGCTTATTTTTTGGACAAACGACAATTCCCGAACTTAAATTTTTTTTTTAAACAATTCGTTATAAAATTGCCTTTAATTCTATTGAGCCCGAATTTGGCTAATCCAATATCGCGGACATAAATTTTGAAAGTAAATTAAAATGTTATCAAAAGATTGTTTAAAATTATAAAAAATTGTTACTGGGGGGGGGGGGGGGTTGGTTTCTAATCTCATTTCTGATCCCCGAATTTTTCGATTCAAAAAACCAAGACAGCGGATCCAAGGCCATAATATTTTTTTAAATGAAATGTACATGCACAAACTGTTAAAAATTGTTACTTAGGATTTTTAAGGGTTTCTGATCGAGAATCTGAAATCTAAATTACGTAATATCGTAATCCAAAATGGCGAATCCAATATGGCGGCCATAATATTTTTTTAATCGACATGTAAATGCGCAAATTGTTAAAAATTGTTACTTGAGGGTTTTAGAGATTACTGATCATGAATCTGAAGTCCAAATTACGTAATATCGAAATCCAAGATGTAGGATCCAATATGACGGCCATAATATTTTTTTAAATGAGATGTACATGCGCAAATTGATAAAAATTGTTACTTTGGGTTTCTGACCATGAATATGAAGTCTAAATTATGTAATATCGTAATCCAAGATGGCGGATTCAATATGGCGGATCCAATATGGCGGCCATAATATTTTTTTAAATGAAATGTACATACGCAAATTATTAAAAATTATAGTATTAATATAGCTTATAGTATTAATATCACTGGTCGTTTGTGACTTGACTAATTAGGTTATTTTAAAGGATTTGGTATATGTTATGTTAGGCTTAGAGCCCCTTTCTACTCAAGTTTTATTTTCCACATTAAGTAATAATAGGTTTATAGCCTACCTGCTCCTTTATGATTTGACTCATGAGGTTACATTAGGTTTAAAGATGTCAACATTTTTGATTGGTTATCTCATTTTTTTATAAGATGGCATATTCGAATCTGCCATCTTAGAATTCGAAATTACGAATGCGTAGTCAGCAATCGCAAAAACCTGCAAGTAACAATTTTTAACTATTTTCGCATGTACATCATATTTTTTTAAAAATTTATGGCAGCCATATTGAATATAATTTTCTGGTTTGCAAAATATCGAAATTTTAATTTACACCATATTGGATCCGACATCTTGGATTTCGATATTACGTAATTTGGACTTCAGATTCATGATCAGCAATCTCTAAAACCCCCAAGTAACAATTTTTAACAATTTGCGCATTTACATGTCGATTAAAAAAATATTACGGCCGCCATACTGGATTCGCCATTTTGGATTACGATATTACGTAATTCAGATTTCAGATTCTCGATCAGAAACCCTTAAAAGTCCTAAGTAACAATTTTTAACAGTTTGTGCATCTACAGTTCATTTAAAAATATATTATGGCCGCCATATTGGATCCGCTATCTTGGTTTTTTGAAAAGCAAAATTCGGGAATCAGAGAAACCAAAAAAAAAAACCCCAAGTAACAATTTTTTATAATTTTAAACAATCTTTTGATAAAATTTTAATGTAATTTCAAAATTAATGTTTTACGCGATATTGGATTAGCCATCTTTAATTTTGAAATATCAAAATTCGGGCTCGATAGAATTAAAGGCAATTTTATAACGAATAGTTAAAAAAAAAATAAGTTTCATTAATTCCAGGCTTGGGAATTATCGTTTGTCCAAAAAATGAGCTATTTGCCCCACTGTGCGGCGCGTTACTGATGTAATTCACCGGATTAACTATGTATTTATACATTTTAACATGTAATTTATACATAATTATATGGAAAATTACATTACTTGAATTAAAGATACATAAATGTGTGTAGTTTTAATTTACTTTATGTAATAAACCATAATAGTATATTGTGTATTTAGGTGTGAAAGCAATACATTCCCGGACGACGATGCAATTTGTTGGCCGAGGCGCTAGCCGAGGCCAACAAGCATCGAAGTCCGGGAATGTGCTTTCACACCGAAGTACACATACTATTTTTTCTGAAATCACAATCAACATTATTATAAATTAAGGAATTTGTATTAATGCATAACATTTCTTCATTACAATCTAACTGCTTACTAATAAATGCAATTTTAATGTGAGTTAGTTTGTCTGCGTGTATTAATTTACTTTCTAAAATATACATAAAAAACCGTACGGGAATGTTACTTTCCCGGCCTAGGCCGGGAAACTAACATTCCCGTACGGTTTTGTTGATCGTTGCTTGGCAACGGATCTTTTCCGGTCTGTTTTCTGATAGTTTCTTAGCAACGGACTAAAATACTGGAATTGTGCATTTTTCGATCTGAAATCGCGTCGAAAATGTAGACATTGCCGATCGATTTCAGAAAAATATGTTTACCTTTGCCCTGAAAGTCCTGGTAAAAATAAATTAATTGTGTATAATTTCACAGAAAATTGAACTAACGGTAACTTAACTTTCAAAGTATTTTTACATACATTGTTTACACTATACCCAGCAAACACATCTCTGAGACATCGCATTAATGCCCATTGACTAACACATTTTGATTTACATTTGTTAAGTCAAAGAGATGCCAATTGAATAAATGTACCACCCAACGAGATCGCATTATATAATTTTATCGGCATCATTTAAAATTATTATTTAACTCACATGAATAGCGCAAAAGCGTCACGGGAGGGATAAAAATGTAACTCGCATTTGCCTATTCAAAATAATTCTCATTATGCTTCTACCAAAGGAATAATGTGATTTACATGTGTGAAGCTAAAGAGACACAATTTCAAGAAACTAATGGCTTCAGAGTAGATCACAAAGTGCAATTGCAATTGCAAATTAAAAAACGGTAAAGGAGTAATGAAAGTAGATTAAAAAAGCCAACTTTAAAAAAAATTAATGCTCTACTTGCATTTTTGGAGCTGAGATACGTTAGTTTCTACGTTTAGGTCACTTATAAATAAACAAATCGATATTTTTTATTGAAATTTGAACTGGTAATTCTCCAATGTTTATTATTTTATCTCTGCTACGTGAAAATAATCCAAAGTTACAATTGTTAAAAGATACCGCATAGAGGCCCGAAAGTGGGGTCTTTAGTGATTTTGTTAGAGATCCGAAAATCACCAAATATGTCTAAATATTATATTATGTTCTTACAAACTGGACTTTAGTCGCCAGATAGCTCAATGGGTAAGGCACTTTCTATTCAGGAAGCGGACGTCTCGAGTTCAAATCCTGCTCGCGAAATATATATTTTTTTATTGTATCAGTAATATTAAAAGTTTTACAAAGCTGTATAAGTGAACATAAAGGTAGTTGTTCAAGTTAGGTTGCCATTTTCGTGGCAAAAATTAAAAGAAATATAAAAAAATTGAAAATGTGCATTATGTTCTCAAAGCCGCTTTATTCGATGTTATTTTAATAATTGTAGCTTTGGATTGTCTTCAAATAAGCATTGGAGAATAACCAGCCCAAACAAGAAGAAATATCGATTTGTTTATTTTTAAGTGACCTAAACGCAAAAACTAACATATCTCAGCTCCAAATGCAAGTAGAGCATTAATTTTTGTTTTCAAAAATTGTCTTTTTTAATCTACTTTCATTACTCGTTTATCGTTTTTGATTTCATAAAAAAATCAGAGTTACTTGAATTTGTTTATAATTATAATTTCGAACTACAATAAAACGGGTTTAAATTTTGAAAAAAAAAAAAATGTTTTTCTCCGTGATCTTAAAATACTTATAAAATTTGAGCCATCGTACACATTTCTTGGTCTTGATGGCAGGATTTCACAAGGGTGCAAAATTTTAGCAACAATTGTATATTTGAGCTGTTTTAGTAATCATTTCGTTTTGAAATTTTAAGTGGTGACTGTACTTCATAAGAGCTATAAAATTTCATTAAACATTATCCATTATTTTTGAACTAACAGTGATTTGTTTAAAAATGCATAATTTTGCAAAGTTCAATTTTTTTTTAATAATAATAACAACAATTGGAATGAATTATAATTTATGTAATTTTATTGAACAACTCAAAAAGAACGTTTTCCTTCTTTTTATTGTTTTCCAAAGGACTTATGGATTCAAAGAAAACCGATGGAAAACACGGTCAAAAAAATTAAATTATTTAAATAAACAATACGCAGACCTCGCAGAAACTGCAAAACTGAGCTGCGAACTTATGTTGATCCCCTGAATACGTTAAAACAGAAAAAGTGTCCTGACCAGATAATTCACATTAAAATCCCAATTTGACTCCACTATAATAATTATAAATAAATATAAATGCTAACAGGAAAAATGTTGGTTTGGGAACACAAATAGAAAATAAAAAAAAGGACTTGAACGATTAATACACATAATATTTTAAATAAAGTTGTTCTATTAGAAATTCAATTTCACATAATAAATGACTTGATAATCTCATTAAATACATTTCCCACACATTACTATACCACTTTTAGCATCCAAAATAACGGACACCTAGATAGCTCAGTGGGTATGAGCGTCAGAACTGTAATCGAGACAACGCAGACCTGCAGGTTCAATCCCCACCAACCACAACTAGTAAAAAGGTAAGTAAAAATGAATTTAATAATTTAATAAACATTATAATTTGCAGGCATCCCTTGTGAGAGTAAACTGGTGTGTGGTAAACAATATTAGATATGTTAATGTAAATAATATACATATGGAACTACAATATAAATTATATTTTTTATTTTTCTTCCATCCGAAAGGAGAGACGACATAGTTAACACGCATGAGAGTTCAATTGATGTCGAATATATAAAAAATGTAGGTCGCAATGTCAGTACTGCGAGTCTCTTATTATCTTACATCTAACAACAAACGAGATTTAGCATATAAACTTTCATGTGATGCCAATGTGAGTTAATTTTTAACTCACGGTGCGATGTTTCCAATGTGGATATTTGGAACTGTTTGAGCTATCCCCAATGCAGATATGTGAGTTGCAATGTAATTCCCAAGTGTGACGCGGTACCTAGATGTGACTCTGGTTTATGTATCAGGGAGGTATTTGTGTTTGCTGGGTAGGGTGTCAAACACTCAAGAGCGACAGTGACCGCATGATTTTATCTACAACAATTGTTTGAAAATACTAAAATAATAATAATAATAATAATAATAATATATTTATTCATCCTTATTACAGATCATTTCAAATACACATGATATATAGGATATGTCAGATTACGAGTCCGAGTTTAAGTTAATAAACTGGTGGTCAGGAACACTTACACAGTACAGACAAAATAATTAAAATAATTAAAAAGAATATACTTTACAATAGGTTTACCTAGAATTAGATATAAAATGTTTACATGTATATGTAATAGTTAAAACCTGTCATTAAAAAATTCATGCATTGAATAATAACACTTAGATACAAGGAATTTTTTAATGTCATTTTTAAATTTACTTGCAGATGGACAGATTTTAAATTCATTTGGTGGATGATTGTAAATTTGTATACACTTGTAGTGTGCAGATCTTTCATAAGCTGCTGTCCTATGCATTTCATTTTGAAGAGCATTTCGAAACCTGGTTGAGTAATTATGGTTTGAGCCATTTTCCGCAAAAAGGTTAAGATTATTTTTGACATAGAGTGAACACTTGAGAATGTATATGCAATAGAATGTGAGAATTCCGTTGTTTATAAATAAGTCCCGGCAAGATTCATGTCTTTTCTTATTATAGATAAGACGTACAATTCTTTTTTGGGCTAGGAATACTCTGTTTACGCCCACTGCGCTTCCCCATAGTATGACATGATATGACATAGCTGAATATGCTAGCGCATAATAAACCTGCATCATTATTTCAGAGTGCAGATCATATCTGAGTTGCATGATAGCAAAAAAAGCACTACTCAATTTCTTTGCAACTACATCAATATGTATTTCCCAGCACATTTTGTGGTCAACACTGACACCAAGAAATTTTGTGCTCTTAACAAGAGACATGTTACATAGCTCCGCAGGAAATTGTATGTTTCTGTTAAAGTAAATGCATTTTGTTTTCTCTGAATTTAACATAAGGCTATTTTTTTGGCACCATCCTGCCATTTCATCCACGATAGTACCTATTGATCTCTGCAGTTGTTCCAGTGATGGTTCTGCTATAGCAATCGAGGTGTCATCTGCATAAGTAGTAACATGCCCCTTGCTAATACATTGTGGCAGATCGTTAACAAATAATAAAAATATCAAAGGACCCAGTATGGAACCTTGCGCTACCCCAATGTCGATATCAAAGTGGTCAGAATAATGACCATTTATTGAAGTGAAGATTTTCCTTCCACTTAAATATGAAATTATCCAGTCTAATGTAATTCCTCTTATACCCAAGTTTTGTAGTTTTACACTAATGAATTTTATGTTAATGGAGTCAAAAGCTTTAGACAGATCAAAGAAAACTCCTGCAACATGTTTATTTTTATCTAGTTCTGTATTTAAAAAGTTAACGAAACTCACTGCAGCAGTTTCCGTTGACCTGTTTGGGCGGAAACCATGTTGAGATTCACTTAGGATATTGTATTTATCTAGGAAGGAGATAAGCCTATTATACATTAGTTTCTCAATTATTTTTGAAAATACACTTAGAATACATATGGGACGATAATTGTCTATATCCGCTGGATCACCACTTTTAAATAAAAGGAACAATTAAGTTACATTTTGGCTGGAAATGACGATTCATCAGTATTTTATGAGCATGCCTTGCATATGTGATCAAAATAAACAGACGAACAAAACACAATCGCTGTCAGTTTATTTAAGTTTTATTAATTATTAATTCCCTTAATAATTTATTAATTAAAGTTCGTATTCTTCGTATTAATAAATTAAGTAATTAATTGTTACTCTTACATCAACTCTCATTACATTAACAGTTTTGGGGCATTATTATTCCATAAAAATAAATTGTCGATGTCCCGACCAAACTTGTGTAAGGACATGTGCACTCGAGCGAGCGTAAAAGTACTTTTCGTCATACGTCCCTCGTAATATACTTACGTCTAATTCCATTGTTTTGTCGATCACTTTGGTGATTTACGACAGGGCCGCACCAAGCCCTATGAGCGCGGTCGTGCAAATACGAACATGCGTCCTTCCGTAGCATATCTAGAATTCGGCTCAAAAGGGAGGTTGCGGAAAAAAGTATCTCAAATACATCACGCTAAACAATTGAATATAAAAATTCAACATTTTTCAGTTCATGCCAGGGCCCGATTAAGGATTGGCGCGCCTTTAGGCAAATGAAGTATTTGCGTCCTCTTATTTACAGGTGGGGTTACAGGCGAAATTTTTGAATTTTTCAAGGTCAAATAGCCTCAAATTAAAAGTTAGAAATTTGACTTAAAATTATATTGTCTTTGAATAGTGGGCGCAAGACATAAAAATATGAAATACCAATAAAAAATGTTTTATGACTTCTTGCTTACGAACTACGCTATAATATATTCCTATAAATAAGTCTGTAAAATGTTGCTACTGAACAGAGGTAATAAGTGCGACAATTCTATCAAAATAAAATAATCAAATAACAAATAAATAATTTCCTTGTACATTTTATTTGCCAACAGATCAATGGTAAACGATAAACGTCGCCAGTCGCCCGACGGGGGATAAAATTAGGTAGTTTTGTGCTGCTGGAGCGCCCCCTCCCGCGTTGGGGCCCCCAGGCAACGGCCTAGTTTGTGTATTAGGTAATCCGGCCCTGCTTCATGCTATATTGTAACTAAACATTTTTATATATATTTTTAATTTTTGAATTTCAAAACTCGTCTTACGGCGACTTTACTTACGTGGCGCCGTCGTGCGCCGCACGACTTGCCCTTATGGTCGGCGCGGTTCTGATCTACGACACTCGCCTGCGGCTGGTGTCTTAAACTTCACTCTCGTGAATTATAGCCATCATTGTATGCTCGTTGAAGAATATATTATCAGGCCCGTCTTAAGCGGGCGTGTAAGGCGTGCGCTGCACGCGGGCGGCTGATAGTAAGGGCGGCCGCACAGTGGCCCCAAACTGACTTTTTTTTCCAAATCTGCCTGAAGGTCTTAATACTTAAGCAATTGGAAGTTATTTTTTTAAATATTCGTTTTTTAATTGCCTACCCAAGGAACAATTTAAAAGTCATTTGGATTTGAGGAGGTTTTAAGAAAGGTTTGTCGGGGTTAGGAAATAGTCTTGTGCTTTATTGATGTTGTAGTTAAGACCTTTTAGACTTGGTAAGTTTTAAAGCATTCTGTAAGACCTAATTATAAAGCTAATTTGCTTCTAGGATAATATGTATTTGTAGTGGGTTTATCATACCTACATGAAACTCTCCATAAGGCTAATTAGTTTTATTAACGTCTTACATTCCTTTTAGATTTAAAGAGGCTTTAAATTATTCTTTATGGTTTTAACATATTTGCAATAAATACATTTTAAATCCTTTTTAAAACTAGACATTTTCAATGCCTATTAGAACTTATTAAAGGCCATTACAAAACTAGACTCCCAAAACATCCTTGACAAATGTTGTGATAAAACCGTTATGAAGAAAAAAAGGCCTCTACAAATCTAAAAGGCAAATTTTAAGCCTCAATAAAACATTTATTACAAAAATAATAAACAATATGTCGGTTTGAAGTGTCGTTGATGCATGTGCGTGTGTGTGTGTGTTAATTAAAAGCATTTCACGACTTACTGATGTGTAATTATGTCTTTTTTGGATGAAATTATTTTGAGGTTAAGTTTTAAGTTTTTTATATCAAATGTCAACGCGGTTCGTCTTGGAGGCGGTTCTTTTAAATCCGAAACGTTTTATTACAGCTTTTATCAAGTCCATGTAATCTTCGCCAAGTGCATTTGCATTTATGTAAGGAAGGGATTATTTGTGATAGTGATAGTATACAAAAAGACTAAAAGGACTTCATTTAGAGTAAATGTTGTAGGTCATTACCATTATTAGAATATACAGTTTAATGAGGAGGACTGTAAAATGACAATTAGGTTTTTAGTTGGTCAGCCATGTTTTTCTTGTTATATAAAAATATTCAAGGTCAATCTCACAATTATAATTATTAATAATTATAAATTTTTCTTTAGCAAATTAAGGTAGAATTACAAGAAACGACTAAAAATTACCGTGGGAACCGAGACGCAGCCTACTTCTTTAAATTTACTGATTACGCGTCTATGCAAATTTTGTATGGATATTAAAAATCATTATTTCTGAGGCGCCCTTGTTTTTTTGGACTTTCTTTTGTACTTTAAACGATAAACTGCCATTGGTTTTAATTTTTTTGTCATGCCTGATGTCTTTTTATTACCTTTTAAATCGGCCTTAGAGAGGTTATAGTGCCACGCTTTATACATTTCAAATTCCATTTTATCTTCAATAAGTCTGATGGTGTGTTTGCTTAAATCAGTTTAGAAAAAATAAATGCAATAATAAAATTATTTGGATTCCTTCGTGGACATTCTTATAGCTTCTCAGTTCTAATATGGAGTTTTAAAAACCAGTTTTAAGGTAGCCTTCTAGGTGTTTTCTATAAATGCAGGAAGCTAAACTAAGTTTCCGACAGCTTTAAAATAAGTTTTAAGAAAGGTTTTAAAACGGCCCGATCAAGGTTTTCAAGAGCGGCACCATGCCTCACTAAGGAGTTTTATGATGGAATTTAAAAAGGCCTTAACGACCTTCATAAGGGTGGATCCTTTTAGTCTGCAGGTCGCTTTATGGTGGTATTAAGGATATTGTTACAGCAAAATAGATTTTTCAAGGCATTTTATAAATAGTTTTATAGCACCCTTGCAAATATTTAAGAAACCAAAATTGTTCCTTGCGTATCGATCTGTCAAGTCAGATTTTTGTTTTTTGTCCCTGATTCTTAAAAAATTTCCAAAGAAATTTGAATTTTCATCAAAAATTTTAAAAAATCAAGGACAACAATCAATAATGTGGCTTGGCAGATCGATAGGCAATTAAAAAACGAAGATTTAAAAAAAAATCCGATTGCTCGAACAGCTCGAGAAACGAGGAGCAGCAGTAGACAGCTTTTAGCGAGAACCTGAAGACGGCAGATGGGATTCTGCCGAAACGTCGTTTAGAGAACCGTGGCTCCTGCAGGAGGCCATCAACTACTAGAGAATACACCCGAAAGTACAGCAACACTACATTCAACACCCGCGAAAACCTAAGAAACAACATATGTAAATTAGCGCATAGGAAAGAGCGGCCTAATAATTTTTGCACGCGGGCAGCCAAATGCCTAGAAACGGCCCTGTATATTATTATGGTAATAGTGAAAAAAAGTAACATTACTATACTCTGACGTATAGAGGAATCATAAGAGTGCATTGAAAACAATGGGCCTTTTCCACATTTTTTTTAATTCGCTTATTATAAAATATATACTTAGTTATGCCTAAAAAGTGTTTTTTTAAATTTTTTTCTTCGCCACATATATTTTTAAAAAATTGTTAAAATTACCATATATTTCAAATAACGCGCCATTGACGTCATACTCCAGTTCATTGTTGTCATTTGGCTGCCCTGCCGTCATCACTCTCATTTATATTTTGTGTTCTGTCTAGTGATGGGCGATATCGTGATTTTTCAATCACAACGTAAATCGTTACTGTGATTTTCTTATATCAGTGAATTTATAGCGTGATGTGATCACGACTTTCATAATACGACGTACGGGAGAAATTGTTAATTGTTCCCTATCCCTAAATAAGCGCCGACAGGCGGTGAATGGTGAATTAGCTACTTTTGGTAATCTGTGCTGCCGCAGATATTCATAATAAGTATAATATATATTATGATTTGTTTTTCCAAATAACCTGATGTATGGATTGGTAATAAAGCAAAAGCATACTCTAGGTTTTGAATGGAACTTGATAATAGGATATTTTTGTAAAGTTGTACTGTCGTGCGCAAAAAAATGGGACAGGTCTTATAACGTATTTTTGCAAAAATCCAGTTGTGTACATCTAACTGTAATTTTTGGGACATTGTCAGTTATTTGTCAAAATTCATTGCAAGTGTGCAAATAGAGACAGATTTACATTAGAAAAATAGTCCTATTTTTTTTGCTCACAACAGTACAAACATTAACATTTCGGAAGCATCAATAAATTTCTTGTTTATATTTATGTTTATTTTACACGAATTTTTGTTAATTTAAAATGGTATATTTATTTTTTAATGTTATTTTTTTTGTTGTTTTATAATACACCTATAAGGATGTTTTTTAAAAACGTTTTCATTTGCTTATTGTCGAATTCCATATTTTTATTCATATTTCATGCCGAAACGTAAATACTCAATATTTGCAATAAAATTGCTAGTATATTTAATCATATAAAATATTTTTACGCATGGTTTTAGTAGTTATACTTCTGGTGTTATAACAAAAATGTTCCGTCACGACCCTGCCTCGAATCGCCACATCACATCGCCAGTCAATAAAAGACAAAGATATTTATTTATATAAATATCTAAATAGTGTGAAATGCGTATCTAATAACGCTAATAAGGCACGGGATCGCTTGCTTTACGTGTTAATACATACGGCTGCAAACAATAATCGACTCAAAGTAAATATCGTGAAATATCGTCTTGGTTAGACCACTGCAAGGGAACGAAATACGGAAAGTCGTGATCACGTCACGCTTTTCTGCCAACTCTACTAACAGTCGTTACCTGTGATTTCTTAATATCAGTGATTAAATCACAGTTCGTGATATATCGCCCATCACTAGTTCTGTCAAGTGAAGTGTGCTTAACCTAACTTTCGTTTTGTATTTTGGTTAACTAGTATTTGAACAAGTTGGAATATAACTTTTCGAATAGGCATTTTAAAGTGATTACAGAGCAGTCAGAACACAGAACACAGCAAAATTACAAAACAAACCACGACGAAACACTACACAAAACATAAACACTAACCATAACCTAAGTTGTCAAATCAAATGAAAACGATATTTGTTGATTCTAGCATAGATTGTGCAGTGTTGTCACTTTTAGCAAAAAATACCTAAAAATCATTTTCTCAAGGGATAAACCGTAAAATAATCATGTTGATTTGCTTTAGTAATAATTTATGTAGAATATTTCACTTAAAAATGCATATTTTCATTTCAAAATGACCATTTCACCTAAAAATACATAATATTTTTTATTTCAAAATTATCAGAATGTAAAATTAATCATTGCCAACAGAAAAGTAAAAATACATGTGGCAATGTGAAATAGTTCTTTAACTTCTCTACATTTTATTGCCTAATGGAGTGTGATGTCAGAGAACCGCGCAGTTTGAAATGATTCATGAAGACCGGTCACTTTGTACTTGGATAAGTTTGCTTAATTACAATTCTTTAATAAATTGGGTCAACTCTGCCTTTACTTATGTACCAGTATAACGTTTGATATTAATAAAATAGTAAAATTCAATTTAGTGGAAAAGGCCCATTGAGGTTGTCTCGTGATCTTCACTTTTGATTTGTGTTTTGGCATTTGAGTTAATTCTGAAAGGACCCCGCATCAAATACATGGGAAAATAGATTTCGGTGAAAAGTTTTGTAACTTTAAGAAAAGGGAGTTCTCGCTGTCCCGATCAATATATGCACCCTGTATATACCTAAATGTCTATTTTAGTTAGTAAATTACCCTCATCTTATACTTCCTGATTATGTTTAATAAATTATACGGCCTGCGGTGCTGCCCCATTATATTTTTACTGTTATGCCTAATACAATCTATTAACTATGAGTCGTCGTAAACGGTGCACGATGTTAAAACTTGATTTCGGAGTGGTTTAAAGTTTCCGGAAGAACCGCCCAACTTTTATTATATTCTTATTAAAGTAATCTCTTTAGTTTATGGCGAGTTTATATCTATGCATACTGAAGAAGCAAATTGCTCCAATGTTGTTTGTGTGTTTCCTTGAATTACCAAACTAAAAAACACGAGGAAACATAAAATTTTATATTAGCTCTACTTTACTTTAGAGTATAAAATTTTATTAAAAAGTTATATAAGTTAAGTACTTAAAGTTAGTTACATTTTTAACAGTCTTACCAATTTTTCTTCTACGTTCTTCGAGCACCGCGGGGCTTAGAGAAATGTATTGTTTATTAAGTAATATAATCGAGACAGATTAGGAGAAAGAAAGAGAGAGAGAGAGAGAGAGCGAGAGTGGGGGGAAAACTAGACGTACGTAACAAGAGGTAGAAATCTTAATTAAAAGAGATGTTTCCGTTTTTTTCTTATTTCTTATTTTAATATACATATACATACGAGTAATGATGTTTTGTCTATTAAGTATAATTATATTTATTATTTAATATGCTGCAGAAAAATAAAGCATGCCCCGCCGCTTTTCCATCAATTCATAAGCGGCAAAGCTTTGAGATTTTTTATTTGCACTAAACAAATGGAGTCAACTATACATTGTTTTTAAAAATGTATAAACACACTTTAGATTACGAGATGGACAATTCCATACCTTCTCAATGTAACATGTAACATGTTAAATCGAACCTAGGTTTATATAGGGATTAACAGATTTATTTGCCATTTTAAATTAGAAAATCCTGCACAAATTAAGCTCACAAAAATAGAGAGAAGAAACTAATTTATCTACTCTTATTAGGTTATATACTAATTAATGAACTGCTTCTGAACAATTGATAGTATCCATAAACAAATAGCGTGAGTTATAATGAGTGAGTTATTACAAATCACTAGGTACAGAGCCAATCACCTTTATCTTCATGCCTAGCCTGTCCAATCGACGTAACGCGCGACACACGGAGGTGGCTCTGTCCGAGAGAAATTCTTTTCCGATACGGTGAAAAAGAACGGTCCATTGTTATTGAGGGGAGGAAGGTGATTTATCATGTTTGAATAATTTCGACGTTTTCAAATCAAGTTAAGTAATAATTGTGCCAAAAATGATGAATTCGGTTAGTGAAGATGAACTAATATGTACACTACCAGAATGAAGACAAGTACTAATGATACAATACATAATTTATTACCCGAAAAATCGCAGAAGAAATATAAAAGGGTTAGTTAACTTTATTAATAAACAAACTGAGTAATTATAACAAAATTTTCTCAAAATAATATTTATTGCTATAATCGTAGATAAAGTATAGTATTCAACTTGCGGTAATGTAATAACTCACTTGATGAATTACAGCACTCGCTTTCGGCTTATGCTGTAAACTTCATGTGCGTGAGTTATTACCAACATTACCGCTCGTTGAATAATATACTATTAAAGTCCTTAATACTGTACAACTTTTAATATAATAATACATAACGCTAAATAAAGAAACAAAGGAATATATTTTTAAATGAATTTAGAAATTTAAATTTAAAAAATTTAAAAGCCTAAAGGAAAACAAAAGCCAAAAGAATTTAATTGTCAGTGTGTAATAATAATTAAAAACATGTTTATTTCCGGCAAAAATAGACACGATACATGATACATGATGATACATGATACCTCACTTATACAGTGTGTCCCAGGATAGATGTAACAAGAGGTGTAATGGACCAAAAATTTTGGAATTTTGGAATGGTATTTGGAGATTGAGTCCTGCTTGTTGTAAAACTAACGTATACCAAAAATGACTTGATTTGGTGTTCTACAGGGTGTTTAATATGCAAAGTTGTAAAAATCGCCACGAATAAAGTACCTTTATTTTTCAAAATATGAAAAAATTCCACTAAAAAAAGTTATTTAGAATGCAATTTTATACCTCTATACCAAATTTCAAGAATATAAAATTATTTTTTTGAAACTTCCCATTTTTTGCGAATTAAGAGTTGAATTCATATTTCAAAGTTGTGTAGGAGCAAATGTTAATCAACTCAAAAAGTAGACTATTGGTAAATAAAAAATTGAATATACGAGATGTAAGAAGGTATAATGTTAATCGAACTAATTGTAAAACAAGAAACAATTACTAACAGAAGATTAATGAGGTTTAAAAATTATAACAAGTAATAAATGTCAAAAATATAACAGATTCACAAACAAATTAATTATTGACCAATACAAAACAATGTTTACAATTTTTTTATTATTCGACGTAGCTACCACCCACATCCACACACATTTCGATCCTTCGCCTGAAGTCCTTAAAACTGTTTCGAATATGATCTAACGGTATGGAGTTTACGGCATTTGTAATTCTCTGCTTCAATACTGCTACATCGTTAGAAAGTGGTTCAGCGTAAACCAACTGCTTGAGGCGACCCCATAAAAAGACATCCAATATTGGGGACCTCGCCGGCCACTTGATCGGTCCATTCCTGGCAATCCAATTTTCTCCAAAATTTAAATTCAACCACCGATTAACCATTTCTGTGGAGTGGCCAGGGCAACCATCATGTTGAAAATGAACTAAAGGCATATCTCTTAAAATATTTAAATGTTCTTCAGAAAATCTTTCAAGAAGCTGTAAATAAGTGTGCTGGTTTAACCTTCCCTCAATGAAATAGGTCCAATACAGCAACGTGATAAGAAACGGCACACCACACATTCACCTTTTTTTTTTTTTTTAATATTGTCTTCTACAATGAATTCTAAAATTTGGATTTTCAGAAGCCCAAAACCGACAATTCTGAGATGAAACAACACCATTGGTTGTGAATGTGGATTCATCAGAAAATTATGAAATGATGAAAAAATCTATCTTCCATGATTTTTTCTCCAATGGTCAAACAAAAATCCAACTTACGGCCGTCATCTCCCTCTTCAAGCATTTGTTTATAATTTGCTTTATATGCCCTAATTTTCTTTGCCTTGTAAATTCTTTGGAGTTCAGATTTGCTAATATTAATAAGACCTGATCTCTCTCTTAGTGGCATCTTAGGATTTTCTATAACAGAGGCATCAGCTATAATAGCCCCAACATTGTCTTCATCGTATGCTTTTATTTTTCTTTTCATGTTAAGAACACTACCAGTAACCAGAAACTTTTTAATTATTCTCATAGCCTGAATACGTGACAAAGCAGTGTTTGGAAATTTCAAATTAAATTGGCTTACCACTTCTCTTAGCGAGTTTTCACCGCCAATTCCGTAGCATTGCACAATATAAATTTTTTCACGCACTGTGAGTACCATTTTCACTTAATTTTTTATGCTTGATTCGTTAATTTGAAACAGAAATTAAGGATAATATTGACTACGTTTGACAGATATGTCAATAATAAATGATAAATGTGTATCCACTGTTTTTCTCATAGCCTACTTTTAGCTTCTACATAACTTTAAATATTAATTCACAAAAAATAATTTCTATGCAGTTTTAATTGAATGGTTCAAAATAAAATACTAATTGATTGAAAAAATGGGAAGTTTCAAAAAAATAATTTTTTATTCCTGAAATTTGGTACAGAGGTATAAAATTGCATTCTAAATAACTTTTATTAGTGGAAGTTTTTCATATTTTGGAAAATAAAGGTACTTTATTAGTGGTGATTTTTACAACTTTGCTTATAAAACACCCTGTAAAACACCAAATCAAGTCATTTTTGGTATACTTTAGTTTTACAACAAGCAGGACTCAATCCCCAAATACCATTCCAAAATTCCAAACATCTACATCTATCCTGGGACACACTGTATATCTACGATGTGATTTTTTGGTGCATTAACCGAAAGAAAATCATTTCCCCAAGTTAAAAGACAAACAAATAAAAATTGGAGAGCCCCATCTCAGTATCACCCGGTATAGTTATCTCAGTACTACAAACGACCCAGAATATTTTGCGGAATTTAAATATGCCATCAGATTTGAGTGTCCTGTCACACCGTTTAAATTCTAATAATGAGTTGCTATGACTGGCTCCTTCGCCATAACTTTAATTTCATTAACCAGTCTCTATTGAACACGAACACGCATGTTTAGCAGTCTTTTACTTTATTTTATAAGGTAAATGTAAAAATAGTCGATTCTATATTTTTCGTACAATAGGGTATTTTCACTAAGTGGACTTTGATTGTATCCTTCGAATATGTTAAAATACAACAGAAAGTATAAACCGACTATCAGTCATATTCATCGAAATTAATAACATACTGGAAGGTGCCCTCAATGCTTTAGGTATACAAAACCACTAAAGCATGTTTTTATGGAAAGAGAAACTTGCGTGCACTATTTTGTCCTTGTTTGACAAGATCTGATTGCTTAAAGGAAACGTCTGATTTCTGTACACAGTTCGAAAAAAAGGATAGAATTTTGCACGCAAGTTAATCTCTGAGTTACTTTCTCTAGTCGAGTGCACCTTCCAGTTTGTTATTAATTTCGATGGTCATATCCTAATAATTGCTGATATACTATTGAAAAATGCCCGCCATGAGCAAAAATTTGTAAGTTGTAACTTTATAAACGAACTTCAGTACAAAAATGTTTATTCTAGGACGATTATTAAAAGTTTTTTGTGAGGTTAAAGCACAGTAGAGAAAAGACCAGTAGTTTCACTCGCAGCGGTCCCTTTGATATTTGTTGTACTCGATTTTATTTTTTTTAATCCACTGCGCATCTACTGTTTGTATCCCACGCGCATTTCGTCGACAGTGGCGACTGTTCAGAAACGTAAACGTAAACAAAAATAAACATCCGCCCCACCCTATATCATCACTGTCGTCGTGCCGTCCACTGCGCATCGAATAGTTTAAGCCCACGCGCATCGCATGCGTACTGAAAATCTTATACAACTGTTCCGGCTGAGTGGGACTACTTTTCTTTTCTCTACTGTGGTTAAAGCATACCAACTTATTTGATGAATTGGTATAGATATAATAATGCCTATTGCCTCACTTAAAGACTGGCTAGTCGGTTTAAACCAGTGCCATCAGACCAAACACACACACACACACACACACATTCCCTCACATGTAAGATCACAAGATCAGTAACAATTATAACCTTACTTGCGGAAGTATAAAGCATTAAAACTAAAATTTCATCATCATACGCCTACTTCATGTTTCTTTATCCATATGATTATCACCTAAGTAGGTATATTCAAATAACACGCAAACGTTTATACAGGAAAATCGTATAATGTATAGAACAAAACTGCAAGCTGTCCTAATCCTATGTTTTTCTTAGCAAACATAGCCATGAGCGTTTAAGACTCGTTGACAACAGACAAACACTGATCGTGTTTTGTTTCGCCTTCCACGACTAGTTTTGTGATTCCAGAGCAAGTTTTGACATACTTCTCCCGTAATAGTATTTAAAAACTTTTGAATTGTGTGACCGTATATGAATTTGTTAATATTTTGGCTCATACTTAAAGGTAAGGATATATGTAATGTTATCAAATATTTTTTGTACAGATGTACGTATCTACTTTGATAAATATAACATAGATAAGATAGATAGATATAGGATAGATATACATAGATAAATATACATAGACTCAAAAGAAGTCTTTAGACGTTTATGGCTTTATAGGTATTATGAATCTTTAATATTTAAAAGAAAATACATTTTCTCAGTAACCCATTATAGCAGTCATTTGTGGATTCTAAACATTTTTTAAATGCGGATTATCTTAATAAATTCCGTATAATATTTATATTTGTTGTATTTTAAATTCGATTTGTTTGTAAATGGATAAGTTTTTGGTGTGATACCAACGTCTTTTTTAGTGCAGGAAAACTTTACTTTAACTCGAAAAAAATTTGTGCAGACCTTAAACTTTGGTTATAGGTTCAAAATAGGCCAAAGTTCACGAAACAAAAAAGTTTAGGAGTTTTACAGATCCGCGGGAACCTGTAGGAGGTGAAAAGGGATATTTTTAATTAAAAAATCGATTTTTCTCTATTTTCTCGAGAAATATGGCATTTACAAAAAAATAGTTCAAATAAAAGTTGTTTCTGACAAAATTATCTCTAATTTGGTTAAATTTAATTTTATAGCAATAATTAACCGAAATACTAGAGGTTTTAACTTAGGAATAATGTCATATGAATCAGATCTCGTTCATTTTTGGCAGCTTAATAGTAAATGCACAAAAAAAGAAGTTTCTATATTATGCGAGGGCTTGCTAATTTATTGGGGGTGGATGCCACCCCTTTTCTTGGAAAAAAAGAAAAAACAAAAAGATTGAAGCTGAGAGAGAATTACATTTTAAAAAGAAAAGGTTCTATGCAACTTTTCATATAAATTGATAGATTTAAGTTATAACTACTAGAAAATATGTGAAAAAGTGGTATTTCAAATATGTTTTCGTCAAATAACTTGAAAGGTATTAGATTGAGCAAAAACATACTAGAGATAGAGGCGGATTTATACTTCTGCCGCCTAGGGGCTAACGGCAACTTGCCGCCCTCCACCCCCTTTCTTCTCTCTGCTTCTTGCTCTCAGCATTCAAAAATGATAGTCCCTCTACACCTCACCGCCCTTCTCGCTCACTCCCTTTTATGCTTTCTTCTCAATAGCACAAAGCACAAAATCATTAGTACTAGCCTAATTACTCCACATCCAGTGGTATGGTAACGACAAAAAAATTTTGAAAAATTTTTATTGTTCAAATAGGCTTAGAATGTCATGAAACGTCGAGATTTTAAGTTTGAGCGAAAAAAATTTTCTGTCTGTCTATCGGTCTGTCTGTAACTTTTTTGTGCGCACGATTACTCTGGAACCGTTGAAGATATTGACTTGACATTTGGTACACATATGTACTTTAACCGTCGAAGGGTTGAGGAGTAAATTGTGGTAAATGGGAGGTAAATAGGTAAATCAAGCAGGTAAGGGTCCATAAAATTGGTATTTAGTGTATACAAGGGAAGCTAACGTCTCAAAAAATTTGTTAGCATTAGCCACCCCCATTACCACCCTATTATTTAACGGGATGAAAAAAAATGTGATTTAGTGTGTGTACGACAACCAAAAACCACAAAATATTTTTTTACTTCATCCACCCCCACTACCACCCCCATCACCCCCCTTCTACCGATGTGGGATATCGTCTTATGGGTTTTTGGGGTAGACGATTTCAAATATTATATTATTAAAGTTCCATAAGCAATTATTTTCACATACAAATTTTTTTCGTTGTGAGAGACTTGGATAGAAAATCTGGATGTGGAAGTAGTGATTCCTTGGGCACCGGTTTTTTGTTCAACAGATCGACATATAATTTTGTTTATTATACTCTTCGCAAAAACGAAGAGTATATTGCGTTTGATCGGCACATTTCTAAAACCGGAAATATCGCTCGTAGAGAAAAAATTTTCATATCATTGTGTTAGTGAACGAATTCTTGCAAGCACGATAACTTAAGAAAGAAAAGTCCGATTGTATTGAAATTTGGAAAGTAAGTTAGCGTTAGCTAGAGCAAGAACCCTATTGTTTTTGAAAAAAATCAATCAATAAATAAAAAAGTTATTAATCATTTAAATAAAAAAATTTTTTTTTCAAAATTTCTGTCATTTGTACTTAAATAGAAATCTTTCGAAATGTTATTCTCTATAATTTTTTTTGTTTTTACATTTTACCAATACATAGATATTTCATAATAATGTAACTAAGCCGTTGAAATATAATTCTTAAATGATATTCATTCAAGTTTTCTGGTAACATGAGATAGCCCAATGGTTAAAGCATTTGCCTTGCAATCCTGGGTCAAATGCTGTATTATTTTAATTTTAAATAAACTAGTTTTTGATTTGATTTGATTTGATTTGATTTTTGCCTTGCAATCCAAAGGTCTCGTGTTCGATATCCCTCACATAGTGATTTTTTTTTCATATATTTTTTTTCCACAACAAAGTTGGTATCACAAAATTTAGAATGTCCAAAAACTAACATTATTTACAAGAAAAATGCGAAGAGTATCCTATAGAATCTGTAATAATTATATAAAAAGCTCAGTAAATCGGCGAAGAGTATAATGCTTCCACTAGTTTTATTATATGAGAACGAGAACAAGATAAAATTTGATATAAATTTGATATGCATTTAAAATGTAATATATTTCCAAAAACTTGCCGTCCTGGGCTATAGCTCGTATAGCTCCCCCCCCCAAATCTGCGAGACAAATAAAAATGCTACTGAATTATGAAAGAATTTTTTTTTTCTAATTTTTGTAGAGTTAATTGTTTCGGAGATCTAGAAGTTTAAAGGCGGCGTCCAAACGTTTATGACGCGAAGTATTTAGTTTAAATGTTAAATATCTCAGAAACTATGGCACTTGGGCCAAAAACACCAATAACTAAAATGAAAAACTATTAGTTAGGCTTTCAAATGATTTTTTTCCTATTTTTATAGTATAAAAAACAAAGAAGTTACGAACAGAAACAATGTACTTTTTCTACGATTGTGCTGAAAGTCAAATTTTCTAACTTCAAAATGACTGCAGAAAATATCACTTTGCCACTCGCCGTGCGGCAAAGAATTTGCTACACGCCTTGATTACATCTTCACGCACCGGAACAAAATAGTGTGTTTACCTTAAAGAATTTTATATTACTTACTGGTAACAACAATTAAATTCTATAAATGTACATTAATTACACATGAATTGCAATTACAAAGTCAAATTTTCTTCAGAATGACAGCGGAAAATGTCACTTTAAATAAAATCTGACAAGCAGCAAATTTAAAATTTTGGAAAGATTTTGAAAAGGGAAATAACTTCACAACCGTAGAAAAAATAGTATGTAACACACGTGTTGCAAGCGTCATTGCAAAACTCGTATGATAGGAACAATCGCTGCGCTCGTGTTCCTACTTTCATTCATGGTTTTGCAATGAAGCCCTTGCCACACTTGTATTACAATCTACTATTTTCACATTTTCTTTTAATAAAAACGTCACAATTTTGTTAATGTCAGTCAGTAATTAAAAAAATATATACCATACTTATCCCGCATACTGTTTTTTGTTAATATATAGTGTGACCTAGGCGCTCAAATTTTTTCATCGGCTTACAGTGCTTGCTTTAGAAAAAAATTGCATTTTAAACTGTAAAGGGATTTTAGAAAAAACGTAACATTCTTGTTTCTCTGCAAATATTTCAATAAATATTGGTTTAAGAGAAAATATGGTGGACACCAAAAATGAAGCTTATAAACTGAGAATAAATAATTATTGTTTATATATTTGTGTTGCGTTGATTGTTTCAGAGATAATTTTTATAAATGGCATCCGACCGTTTTTAGGATGAAGTATTTAGTTTAAAATGTTGAATATCTTAGAAACATCAAAAGTTCTAAGAAACAAAATTAAAGGTGATTAATCAATCTTTAAAATAATTTTTTGTTGGTTTCTACACAAAAAATAAAAAAGTTATAGCCGATTAAATGTGCGTTTTCATATTTTTGTTAACAAAATGTCGGCATTTTTTGTTATTGTAAAATGCTATTTTTCGTTAATATATAGCATATCTAGGTGATGCTCAATTTAGTTTGCCCCTTTAAAACACTTGTTTTAGAAAAAAATTTCATCCGCCATCCGCCCGTCCAAAAATGTCCGTATTCCGGTTAATTACTGCTATAAAATTTTTTTATTTGAACTAATTTTTCTGTGAATGCCAAATTTCCTGAGAAAATAGAGAAAAATCGATTTCTTTTATTAAAAATACCTGTTATTACCCCCTATAGGTTCCCGCGGATCCGTAAAACTCCTAAACTTTTTTGTTTAGTGAACTATTGGCCTATTTTAAACTTATAACCGAAGTTTAAAGTCTGCACACATTTTTTTCGAGTTACGGAAATGTTTTTCAATATTTTCCTGTACTATCTTTAGAGAAAGATTAATCGACCGATGAACTCTTACAAATTATGTTTCTCTCAATGTATTTCCTTAGGTGAAGTCAGGTCTTTTCGCGGTGGTTGACTCATCAGCACCGGAAAAGCTGAGGATCGTGGATATTTCTGAATGAAAGGTGAAGGATAATGTAAAGACCTAGTTGCTGGTAAGTACACTGGATATCTTTTTGGATGAAATTTGTTTTTATCTTTTGAACTGGTTGCCCTGCGAAATTATAGCTCAGCAACGAATATTTATACGATTTTTTAAATTAAATTGACAAGTACTAGGTTGGAATTTAGTTGGGCATATCGAAGACTTTCTGTATGCGTATTTGAAATCCCACATAACGATTTACCAGTAATTTGAAACATTGGTTTTTCATATTATATCCTTTAACTCGTCTAGTTGAATTCCATTCCGACTAAAATGAGTTGCAAGCGGACTGGAAGGGCATCTGCGGTCATCATCGGAACATTTCATTTATTATTAAAACTATGCAATGGAAATTATTTGTTACGAATTTGAGATATTTTGAACTAAACATGTCCGCATTTATCTGACTGGTATGGAAAATTATTGAAAATATTTGTATTGGCTATTTAGTTATTGGAAATTCTACTTCAAAAAATACGAATAAACCATTCGCAATTAAAGTTCTTTCATAAGATTCTCTACATTTACGTACCTAACTAGTATCTTCTATATATTTTTACAACTGCACATATTACGTATACAATGTGCACAGGGGGACCAAATTAGGTGGGATTTGAGGTTTTCTCTAAAACTGTGGCGATAGACAGAAACCAATACACCAATACATACATTCTTAAGGCGATTTTTTGAGTAAAATCCGTTGCTGATAAGAAGAAAATTATGCAAGCCTCAGTTTTCGAGATATAGACATAACTTCTGTTTTTTTAAATGGAACACCCTGTAAATTATGTCATTATTCGATCACAACTTAAATTAGATATTCAACGATATATCATATGTCGAAAAATTTAATTTAATTGTGAGGAGGCCATGGGAAACTATTAAGAACAAAACACTTCTTATAATATAAAATAATTTTGCCAAAAATGGGAAAAACTAAACTACAATAAAAGTTCGAATTGTCTTCCATTGACATCTATGCATTTTTGACACCTTCTCCTTATAGGCCGGGAGGCATATACGTAATCTGCAGACGCATAAGGCATAGCTGACCGCTTCGGGTTTTTAAGAATAATAGGACCAATGAAAACGAGAGTAAAGTGCAGACGTAGTTATCCTAGTACGTCTGCAGTTTACTACATTTGCAGGCGATGGGCTGTGTGTTTATTTTATTTTGCAACCGTTTTAAACACCTCTAGATTTTTTACTTTTAGAGATAAAAATATGAATTAAAATACTATTCTTATAAAATTTCATGTGTTTGTTATATTGACATAATTGGAAAAAAATAAGCTATAAAACTATCAGTTAATTGCAGACGCTTGAGTTGAGGCTTTTCTGTGCACATTCTGCGCACTGGCTACTGCCGACTGGACTATAAAGTATCTTATGTGTTCTCGATGCTTTGCTTTTACAAACGCTTTAGTTACTATTTGTTGCTGTATGCTTTATAAATCAATATAATTTGTCATAAACTATTATAAATATAAATGGTAGAAACAAAAAAAAGTTGAAATACATGAATTAGCAAAAAGTGTAATTGACCATATTCTTGTATTTATCTATACTACAATCACATAAAGGTACACAAGTAATATTTTTTTACAATGGCATGCTTTGGTTTTGCAAGTCGTTAAATATCTGCACTGTGATATAAGATCATTAGGTTCTAAATTTTTTAACTAAATCTTTACCAATAAGCAGTGAGACATATAAGCCGCTGACGATTATGTCCGAATATTACCGAATCATTTTGGCTATGCCTTATGCGTCTGCAGATTACGTTTATGCGGCCGGGAGCCCGTGTATAAAATGACTGACTATCCGGCGAGCTTTGAAAATATGTAAAATGGATTGTTCTTATATAAGTTAGCAAGGAATGGACTATTTATACTGAGATTCACGAAAAACATAGACAGTTGCAAGTATGTGGGTGGAAAAGTCGTCAGCTGGTACAGAACAGTGCTGAGTGTCTGATTTCCGTGCAATAGACAGAGACAAAGATTCCGGTAGGGTCTACAGCCTACGTCACCTGTAGACACGACAGGCATCTTTGTCTCTGTTTTTTGCACGGAAATCAGATATGTCTGTCTCTTTCATTCGATTTCCCGCCCCCCGCGTCTCTCTCGTCCTAAAGCTGCTTATTGAGGTAACCGTACCGTTTATTGACCGTGCTGAGTGTTGATCGCCTGCGAGGCACCGCGCATCATCTTTCATGCATCAGCTGACGACTTTTCCACCCACATACTTGCAACTGACTATGTTTATCGTTAATCTTAGTATGAATATTATCATATACCCGAATTTCAAAGTTCGCCATTAAGATTTAATTAGTAATATCGATATTGATAACTTAATGTTAGAAAACGTGCATGCGGCATTCCCGAGTTTCTTTTTCTTAATTTGATTAAATATTCTAATTTTTATTAATATACATTATTTTATGAGAACACAAATTAATATATTCGTACATTTGAAAATTATACAGAATGATCTGCTCAGAAAATTTATTTAGTTTAGTGAAAATAAAAATAAATTTATTCGGCTTCCGATAACAGATCTTCCTCATTCTCGTTTTCATCCAACTCAGCACTCTCTTGATGTACAGTGGGTGAAAGATCATTTTTCTCTTTGTCACTCTCATCTAAAAAAAATGATTATTTGTAAAAAATTGATTAAGATTATAATATAATGAAAAGTGAAAAGCACAAATGATATAATACCTTCAGGCATCTCGGATAATCATTTCCATTTATGGAGGTAATTGATCTCTATCAAACTTGCTAGTTAAATTTGTTTTCCTCAAGCTGTCACCCATAAACAAGGGATCTGATGTAGATGGCACTTGTTTGTGTGCGTTGTTCCAAATCATATACATAAATACATACACAGTTCTTAAAACGTGCTGTACGAGTTCCGATTTCGACGGAGGCGAGAGAGATGCAGCAAAATTTTTGTCTGGTAACCGAAATTCGTTATCATTTTTGCTAAATTTATACACCTTAGTGAAGGTAGCTACACGAGCATCATTGATGTTTTTTATAGCTTTAAACCCATACATCGTGCAAACAACTTCTCTATTATGTTAACGACATTATTTAGGGTCTCCTCTGGTAAATTATTCAAACTTTTAAATGCTTCAATAAACTCTTGATCTTTTCTTAATATAAAAGGATTTTTTTTCATTTCTTGAAAAATGCGGGATTATAATCACATTCCGCGAAACCGCGGAAAGCGGGCAATGCGTTACACAAGTCGTCGCCAAGTGCTGAATACAAATCGTTTAGATATAAAAATCGTTCTTTATTTTCTAAGTTTCTTTATTTCCATTTTTATCCAAATTTTTACATTATTATGTACATTTTTCATGTTTCCCAGCATGATGATAGGAATGTCAGTATCTGAACTTATGACCACACTAGTGTTTTCATTTATACGTGAAAAATCATTTTAGTGTCCGCCTCCTCGTGACTAAAATACGATAAGCTTTCCACGGTTTCTTGAGTGACACTAGATTGAATATCGTTGTTTCGAACTCAATAACTATAGTAGTTTTTAGCATTAGGTATAGGGTTTTATTACCTAAGAACGGAGCCATTTCATCACTTGCCCAATACATTGAAAGAAACATGATTAGAGCTTCTAAAATAAGTTATTGAAGCAAGTAAAAGTTTGAATAATTTACCAGAGGAGAACCTAAATAATGTCGTTAACATAATAGAGAAGTTTGTTTGGACGATGTACGGATTTAAAGCTATAAAAAACGTCACTAAGGTGTATAAATTTAGCGAAAATTATAACGAATTTCGGTTACGAGCCAAAATTTTGATGCATCTCTCTCGCCTCCGTCGAAATCGAAACTTGTACAGCAAGTTTTAAGAACTGTGTATGTATGTATACGATTTTGAACAACGCACACAAACAAGTGCCTTCTACATTGGATCCCTTGGTTAACGGTGACAGCTTGAGGAAAACAAATTTAACTTGCAAGTGGTTTGATGGAGATCAATTACCTCCATAAGTGGAAATGATTATCCGAGATGCCGAAAATACTGAAGGTATTATATCACTTATGCTTCTCACTTTTCATCCTATTATAATCTTAATCAATTTTTTATAAATAATTATTTTTTTTTAGATGCGAGTGACAAAGAGAAAAATGATCTTTCACCCATTGAGCATAAAGAGAGTGCTGAGTTGGATGAAAATGAGTTATCGGAAGCCGAATAAATTTATTTTTATTTTCACTAAACTAAATAAACTTTCTGAGCCGATCATTCTGTATAATTTTGAAATGTATGAATGTATTAATTTGTATTCTCATAAAATAATGTATATTAATAATAATTTGAATATTTAATCAAATTAAAAAAAGAACCTCGGGAAGGCCGCACTCACGTTTTCTAACATTAAGTTATCAATATCGATATTACTTATTAAATCTTTATGTCGAACTTTGAAATTCGGGTATATAATAATATTCATACTAAAATTAACGATGTGGGTGGAAAAGTCGTCAGTTGATGCAAGAAAGGTGATGCGCGGTGCCTCGCAGACGATCAACACTCAGCACTGTTCTGTACCAGCTGACGATTTTTCCACCCACATACTTGCAGCTGACTATGTTTTTCGTGAATCTCAGTATAAATATTATCTTATACCCTAATTTTAAAGTTCGCCGAATAATTTAAATTTTTCATGTTTTTGGATCTGTTTGATCGATCAACTGACGGTAAATTCACCGCCCCCCGTCCAGCTGACTATGTTCTACTTTCATTATATAACATAATCTTCCCCTCATATAAGTTTCAGCGTTCGCCGGATAGTTTTTTTTCTCAATTTTTTTTACGTGTTTTCAACCCCTTGACAGCCACCCCCACCGCTACCCAACCAGCTGACGGTCCATTCCTTGCTAACTTATATAAGAACAATCGTTTTACATATTTTTAAAGTTCGCCGGATAGTCAGTCATTTTATACACGGGCTCCCGGCTCCCAACAGTATTTGTTGCATTTCCAATCATGACAGGAGTTATTGTTCGAAACGCAGTGTCATGTTTTGTCTTTGTTTTGCTCGAGGTTTTACAAATGATCCAAATTCTTTTAAATTTTGTTGTAGTCTTTTGTATATTTTTATGCTGACTGTCTCTTTTCTGGATATCTAAAAATATTGTTTAGGTGGCACTTTTGGCACAAAGTTTTGCTGTCTATAACTTAATCGAGCTCAGGACACATATATCGGCTATTCGTCTATCTGCCATAGTTTTAGAGAAAACCCCAAATCCCATCTAATTTGGTCCACCCTGTACATTACGTATACTTGCCGCATAGTTTACGATGAATTTGAAATATTCCTTTTTACATATTTTTGAACATGAAACTGAATTATCTAAACATAATGAACTCATGATACGATGATGATACATAATGTTATAATAGGTCTACTAAAAATAAAATCGTTGATTCTAGTGGAGTAAAAATAAAGCTAAAAATCGAAATAAAGACAGTGCCTGGGGAGAGGATTTTCCTTACTGGAATTTGAAGTACGCATATAAAGTATGATTGCAAGTTTTGGACTACGGGCGAGATCTGGAACTTGTTCATTTTAACAACTGAAGTCGAAAAACCTTGTTTTTTCTGGTTTTTTACAAATATCTCCGGTGCAAAAATTAGAAATGGAGATTGTTTGCAATTAAATTTCGAACAGATCTAGATATACATGACCTCGATTAAATATGTAATGTACTTAACCTCAAAAAATTTCAAGTAAAAATATTTGCTTAAATGGCCAAAAAACATAAATTGTTTGCGGCCTCTTAAAATCATGCCATTATTACCATAAATTCCAGCAAAAGATTGCTATATTAAGATAATTATCTGGAAATTTTAGTTTTACTCTATTAATAGAACAGAGGTAAAAGACATGACCTACTTTTTTACACAGAACATTTAACATATTTAATTAATTAAACCATTTACTTTTTTCCCTCTTATGATGATTTACTATTCAACAGCTCTCGAGAGGAACGCAGCTCCGTTGGGAATATTACACAGCCAAAAAAATATGATAATAAACTTGGCATCCATTCTAATATTATAAATTTGGTTTATCATGAATATATGAATATCGTGAATAAGAAAATGGCCGCCGAGCCCGTCTTCGGGATCATTTTTAATAAAATATTCAAAATGACTTCTCCAATAAAAAATATTTATTCAGATAAAAATAAAGTACACAACACTTATTGAGTAACAGATTTCACTTTCCAAAAAAAATATATCTCTTGCGATTATTACTAGTGTATTTATTATTTATTTCATTCAAGACATTGGGGCATATATATAATGGATCAGTTGAATATTAGAATTACCGTTTTTAGTACAGTATTTAGTATCAATATGGTTGGTTTATCTGAAATGGTAAAGGGCATAGCAGGATAAGCACGTAAAATCTGCCTCCAAACAAAATTTTGTTTGTTATCAACTATTTGAAGGGGCTTACCCTAAATATGATTTTCCCAAAATTTCAAGCCTGCAGCCGCCATATTGGAGGAGTGGTGGGGGGTTTTTTGATTTTCGTTTTTTAAAATTTCCTCGGATACCGTTGTACGAAAAAATCCGAAATAATTCACAGTTGCTACTTACATGTTGGACTATTTACCCAATGTTTTTCATAATTTTTAAATCCAAATTTCATATGTAAAAAAATTTTGCAAATTTTTGAACACAATTTTTTGGCACTTTAAGAAAAAGGGCCACTCTGAATTTTTCATCGTAAATTACTCATTCATCAAGGCCTATTCCCAAATTTTTTCATATTTTTAAAAGATGTGGAAGATAGTTAAAAAACGAAAAACTGCATTACCGACCATTCTCTTATACGCACCTCACTATCATTTGGACGCGTGTTAGTCTATGTAATGAAAGCAAAAATTGTGTAAATATTTCGTGCAAAGACGAGATTACCTTTCCCCCCATTTTCGAGGATGCTGAACACGATGCAAGTGGTGGGAGAAGTTTTTGACGGCCGCAACCCCCTGGACCGGCCAGCCCTTTTATGGATCCCTTTATGTTTTCAGATATAATCGGGTCTGGGAGTGATTTATCAACGGGTTATACTTGAAGTATCATGGAAGGGGGTTATAGAATAAGTGGAATTCAGACAGCAGGCCTAGGGTTGATTAAACCCTCCCGAGGGGTGGAAAATCATTTTTTTTTTCAAATGATTCGGTTCAAACGCGTATCCCCCCGTTTTCGGGGTGGCTGATCACGGGAAAAATATTCATTTCCCTCAAACGGTGAGTGAGGGGGGTGGTTTCTGGCGTTTCTACTCGGGGATTAATACCTATACTACTATCGTCATACAATTAGAGTGTTCTATCCATCATTACAGAAGTTATTAATATTAACATGCCCTGATTTTTATAAACGTTATTTCTTGGAAACTGTTGATAACTGGTACTTACTAAACTTGTACGATTATCGGATAGTTAAATTGTAACGAATAAACCTTGTGATTTTCCATCGGACATTAATAGAAGAATAATTACTTCTACATCCAGTGAAAGTATAGTAACGACAAAAAAATTTCGAAAATTTTTATTGATCAAATAGGCTTAGAATATCGTGAAACGTCGAGATTTTAAGTTTGAGCGAAAAAAAATTTCTGTCTGTCTGTCGGTCTCTGTAACTTTTTTGTGCGCACGATTACTCTGGAACCGTTTAAGATATTGACTTGAAATTTAGTATACGTGTATACTTTAACGGGATCTGGAACTAAATTATATTTACATCTTATTCCGTCGAAGGGTTGGGGGGTAAATTGGGTAAATAGGTAAATCAAGCAGGTAAGAGTCCATAAATTTGGAATTTAATATATACAAGAGAAGTTAAGGTCTCAAAAAATTTTTTGGCATTAGCTACCCCCATTACCACCCGCACCCCATTGTTTAAGGGGATGAAAAAAAATTGTAATTTAGTGTGTTTACAAGAACCAAAAACGTCAAATTATTTTTTTACTTCATCCACCCCCACTACCACCCCCATCCCAGTACCGATGTGGGATATCGTTTTATGGGTTTTTGGGGTGAACGATTTCAAATATTATATTATTGAAGTTCCATAAGCAATTATTTCCACATACAAAATGTTTTCGTTGTGATAGACTTGGTTAGAAATCTAGATGTGGAAGTAGTGATTCCTTGGGCAGCGGATTTTACACATAAACGGTAGATATTCTGAACAAACCTGGTCTTTCTGACGGTCCCGTGGAGGCCCCGCTCGAGCGCACGTCGTTCTTTTCATTGCTGGCCATACTTGAACGTAGGTAATAAAAACGTTATAAATAGCACCTAAAAACTGTTAAAATGATCTATAACGGCGGCAGATTGTTAAAAATGCACTTATAAGCGATGGAAAAACTGTATATATTTGTTAACAAGACATGCGTCCAAATGATAGTGAGGCGCGTATAAAAGAATGGTCGGTAATACAGTTTTTCATTCTTTTAACTATCTTCCACATTTTTTAAAAAAATGAACAAATTTGGGAATAGGTCTTGATAAATGAGTAATTTACGATGAAAAATTCAGAGTAGCACTCTTTCTTAAAGTGCCAAAAAATTGTGTTAAAAAAATTTGCAAATTTTTTTTGCATATGAAATCTGCATTTGGGTAAATTGTCCAACATGTAAGTAACAACTGTGAATTATTTCGGATTTTTTCGTACAACGGTATCTGAGAAAATTTTAAAAAACGAAAATACGAAAATCAAAAACCCCCCACCACTCCCCCAATATGGCGGCTGCAGGCTTGAAATTTTGGGAAAATCATATTTAGGGTAAGCCCCTTGTTTGGGGGCAGATTTTACATGCTGCTATGCCCATTTATTATGTATTTTATTAATGAGTACGACATGAAAAGTGGAATCATTTACTCGAAGAATTATTAAATGACTCAATTAAATTTTCGTCCAAATATAAAAATATAATTGTTTCCTTATTATTTACTGAAAACATAGAACTTTGTTTCTTAGAATGTGGTGGAAATGTAAAACCTAGGCTTTTATCACTCATTTTTAAACTGGTGTTACAAAATGACATTTTTAATATAGGTAACAAACGTTAAAAAGCCTACTTTTAGTAGTGTTTATAAAAAAATATATTTAAGAGTATAATCTGCGATCAGTGAAATGAAGAAACGAATTATTCGGCTTATTTTTGAAGATAGAAACTTCAAATTTTGTACGTATGTATTAAAATATATATTCTAGTTCGTCACGTTTTTAATTTTTTGTTTTAATCAAAAACACGTGATCAACGAAAAAATTGACGTCGAAAAATTGGAATTTACAAAAAACGAAATCGTGACGACCTAGATAGTCCTTAATTAATTACGTGGATAAAATATAACCTCTTAATTTTCAAACATAGATTCAATAAATAGTTTCCAATTTTGCCGTCAATAGATGGCACTCGCCTCGGCATTCGCATAGCTTTACACGCTCTCAGACTTTAGGGAGGAACTTGTTGTCATGGAGACCAGACGCGAATGAATGCTTGCCAGGGAAGCATTTAGGAGTTCTGGTAATTGTAATCTTAAATTTATTTATAAATTATTTTATCTTATTGGAATGACTTAATAGATGAAATTCTTGAAAATGTTAATACATAAATAAAAGGTGCCAAATAGAGAGGACCGTTTTGTATAAACACTCCTACAAATTTTATTATGAAAATTTGAATGCGGTTTTTAGTTAGGTCAGAAATCAATTTATTCGAAATTATTACCAAGCCAAATGTACAGGGTGTCCCAGTCAACGCGCTATGCTCGGTTTTCTCGGTAGTTTCTGAGATAAGTTTATGGTTCAAAATCCAGTCTGACGTAGGTTTTCCGAGGAATCTCATACTGCTAAGATATTTAGGAATCCAAGATGGCGGACGAATTTCGTCATCTATGGACCTATTCGACTGAAAATCGATGTCTGGGAGTTTTCGGGGATGCGGGTTATGAATTTTTGATCAAAATTTAGGACTCCAAGATGGCGGACGAATTTCGTCATCTATGGTCCTATTCGACTGAAAATCGATACCTCGGGGTTGTCGGGGATGCGGGTTACGAATTTTTGGTCAAAATTTAGGAATCCAAGATGGTGGACGAATTTCGTCATCTATGATCCTATTTGGGTGAAAATCGATGTCTGGGGGTTTTCGGGGATGCGGGTTACGAATTTTTGGTCAAAATTTGGGAATCCAAGATGGTGGACGAATTTCGTCATCTATGGTCCTATTCGACTGAAAATCGATATCTGGGGGTTTTCGGGGATGCGGGTTACGAATTTTTGGTCAAAATTTGGGAATCTAAGATGGTAGACGAATTTCGTCATCTCTGGTCCTATTCGACTGAAAATCGATATCTGGGGGTTTTCGGGGATGCGGGTTACGAATTTTTGGTCAAAATTTAGGAATCCAGGACAGCGGACGAATTATAACTATATTTTGACCCCCCTTTATTTATGTTATTATTGGAGATAAAAAAAAGTTTCGTATAAGAGTTGTAGGGTTGTATGCATATTTTTTTAAATGCAATTAAAAAACAATTGCTTGCATATGTCACGTGATATAACAATGAGGGTTGCTTTTTAAATGAAAACCCTGTATATTTTTACATATTCTTTTAGATCCTTTATCCCTGATTTCAAACATATAAGGATTGATAGATCTAGCTGTAATATTTTTTGATATATCGGACATTAAATATGCTCCAAACATGCATATAGGTATTTTAGGGTTTCTGACGGAGCGCAGTCAGTGGCGTATTTAGGGGGGAGGGGGGCATATAGGGGCTCTAGCGGCAAAATTCAAGGGCGGCAATTTTTTTGAAAAACACCAAAGACAAAAACAAAAAATTATTATTATTAATATGTTCTATCAGAACATATTTAATTTATTTGAGAACGTGTTTTTTATATTAACTAGACTAAAGTTCCTTATTATAGTTAACAGTACAGGGTGGTTGTGCAAACGTTAGAACCTCATTTAACTTCTTTATTTTGGGAGTTACGTAAATAAGTTCAAAAATAAAAGTTATGGGATATCACATGTATTTTCCAAACATCATTTCAGCAAAACAATTCAAACAAGTCGAATTTCGGAGATATGAGCTTTACCTTGTTTTTTTTAAATATATCTTTACACCATTTGAAAGGCCATAGAAAAATCTTTCCAATGATATATGACACAGTATTTTTCTTAAAAACTATAGTAGATATTAAGTTTTATGTTTTCTTACATTAAGTCATGGTAGTCCGAAAAATATACAGTGTGTTTCACTTTTTAATTTTTTTTTCTGATTTGAATCAAATTTTACTTAAGTATGGAACAAATTAGGATCTAATTATGACCAGAAAAAAATGCACCTCCTACAAATGCAAAGCCATCTGCGGTACCAAAATATGCGGATAAAATCAAAAAATCATATTAAGCATATTTTTATTGGAAAATTTTGTCAATGAAACTTGTTCAGAATTGTTCAGAAATCTTAAGTCCAAAATTTAATCAAAATAAAAAATATATAAATTTTTATTAAAATAATGTCAAAGTCCGAAAATATCATTTTAATGGGTTTTTTCGTTTAGAAAACTGTACTATGACAATTTTGTTTGAAATTAAACCCAAGCTGCCAGGTAGTTGTAAAGCAATTTACAGTTTTTTTTTTAAATAATTATTTTCAAAATTTTTAAAATTTCAAGTTTTTAATTTTTTAATTTTGATTAAATTTTGGCCATTTTGGATAATTCTGAACAAGTTTTATTAACAAAATTTTCCGACAAAAAAATGCCTAATATGATTTTCCGATTTTCTCCACATATTTTGGTACCGCAGGTGGCTTTGGTACCGTAGGAGGCAAATATTTTTCTGGTCATAAGTAGATACTAATTTGTAAGTAAAATGTGATTCAAATCGGAAAAAAAATAAAAAAGTTATTGGGGTGTTACCATTTCAAGTGAAACACTGTATCAATTATTGAAATTCTCCATTTTATTTAAAATAAAGTGAAATTAGATAGAACTAACATATTGTTTATTTTAATTTACATACTTTTGTTTTCCATGGCTAATTTGATAAATTGTAAATTTATAGTAAATTAGACAAAATTTGTTTAAGATAAGTACCATATTATAAAAACAAAGCTTTTTTTATGGCGTTTCAAATGGTACATATATGGAGTGTTAATTTAAAAAAAAGCAAAGTAAAGTTCATATCTCCGAAATGCGACTTTCAATAGGCATGTCCACAAAATTTTAATTTCAATTGGAAATGATAGAATTATCGATATTGTACACTAATTTAACAATAAAAAAAAACCGCTGCCCAAGGAATCACTACTTCCACATCCAGATTTTCTATCCAAGTCACTTACAACGAAAAAATGTTGTATGTGGAAATAATTGTTTAGTAATATAATATTTGAATTCGTCTACCTCAAAAACCCATAAAACGATAACCCACATCGGTAGTGGGGTGGGGGGTGGTGATAGAGGGTGGCAGTGGGGGTGGATAAGGTAAAAAAATATTTTGAGGTTTCTGATTCTTGTACACACAATAAATCAAATTTTGTTTTCCATCTTCTTTAATAATGGGGTGGGGGTGGTAATGGGGGTGGCTAATGCCAAAATTTTTTTTGAGACCTTAGCTTCTCTTGTATATAGTAAATACCAATTTTATGAACTCTTACCTGCTTTATTTACCTATTTACCCCAAATTTACCCCAATTTACTCCCCAACCCTTCGACGGAACAAGATGAAAATATAATCTAGTTCTAGATCTCGTTAAAGTACATATGTGTACCAAATTTCAAGTCAATATCTCAAACGGTTCCAAAGTAAACGTGCGCACAAAAAAAAAGTCACAGACCGACAGAAATTTTTTTTCACTCAAACTTAAAATTTCGTCGTTTCATGACATTCTAAGCCTATTTGAACAATAAAAATTTTAAAAAATTTTTTTGTCGTTACTATACTTCCAATGGATGTGGAAGTAATATATGTATCCTTATTTTGCCAGTTATTCGTAATAGAAATCACCCCAACATAGCGAGGATTTTTGGTAATTTTTCAATAAAAATTTTTGGACTATAAAGTAAAAAAATATTTTGAAGTTTTTGGTTCTTGTACATACACTAAATCACACTTTTTTTGTCCCCTTAAAAAATGGGGTAATGAGGGTAGCTAATGTCAAAAAAATTTTCGAGACCTTAGCTTCTCTTATATATACTAAATACCAATTTTACGGACTCTTACCTGCTTGATTTACCTGTTTACCTCCCCATTTACCCCAATTTACTTTCCAACCCTTCGATGGAATAAGATGAAAATATAATCTAGTTCCAGATCCCGTTAAAGTACATACGTGTACCAAATTTCAAGTCAATATCTTAAACGGTTCCAGAGTAATCGTGCGCACAAAAAAGTTAGACCGACAGACAGACAGAAATTTTTTTTCGCTGAAACTTAAAATGTCGACCTTTCATGACAGTCTAAGCCTATCTGAACAATAAAAATTTTCAAAAATTTTTTTGTTACTATACTTCCACTGGATGTGGAAGTAATTAATATTCTATTTTCAAGAAAAAGAACGCCATTGCCATGTAAACCGGAAGTGATATTTAAAATTTACATGCCTTTTTTTACTTTCCTTTAATAGTCAATTAAGAACATAAATAATACGATCAATTCTTCTTTGATGTTCAATTATGTTTCTTAGCGGCATCGATTCCCCGGAAAAAAATACTTATCTCAAAAACTACCGAGAAAATCGGACATAACGCGTTAACTAGGACACCCTGTACACTGTAAATATACATTATGTACCTACAGATAGTTTTTTCTTTTAATTAAAAACCACTGCCTAAGGAATCACTACAACCGCATTCAGTTTTCCTACTCAAATTACTTTAAATAAAAATTCTTGTGCACCCAACGCGAATTCGACTCTGTACGACAGAAATATATTTGAACTATTTGTCTTATATTACACAATATGTTTATCTCCGCCTTTGGGCATATTTCATTGGTCAAAGGTGCACGCCCACCCGTATATACCTTTTTCATATATATCAATGAAAATATTATGTATCCTACCGCAAATCATACTCTTAACGGTAAATAGACTGAAATTTTGAGTTTCAAATATTAAATATCTAAATTTAGGGATTGCTCTCACCCCTTGGGGTAAGAGCAAGGGATGATACCTTTAACTACAATAATAACCAATACAAAAAATTTTTTATTACATATGAGGTTATTCCTAAATTTTACATCTTTTTTAGCTCTAGGTACTGTACTAAGCGTACTAATTCCGTATTTAATGGATTCATGACAATCATTGAGAATGTTTGCGACTTTCTTGTTAGAAATATTTGTAATAAGTAAGTATTTTCCGCCTCTGAGATTATTATTTCGAAATTCTTTATCCGGAGCATCCCATCAGCCAACATTAATTTCCCCAAATTTACTGCTGATGATAATAAATACTCGCTAATTAAACTGATGATCCCATTTAAACCCAAAGTTATAAACAACGGAGAGGAGGTCGGGTAATATTTCGCCAAGTTCTGCCCCTGGAAGGAATGATGATGATCTTGGGCTAAGGAAACAAATAAAGTATTTACATTTTCAAAGTTTCATGCTCGACTTTCACCACCAGATAATAAAGTAATTTAAACTTTAACGAAGACTGCCTTATTTATATTATATGTCGAAAGTGATAACCGTAATGGTGAACAGCTCGCTCTTTGTACTGGTTTTATTTAATTGTTTGATATTTTTAATTGAAAAGTCGAATGTAAAATAATTAAATTTATATTTAGAACTGTGTCTATTCAGTCAGTAATGATCGGTTTCATTAGACTGCCGCAAACTTTATTAACTCCTTTTCCTAACTGAAATCAAGGGCGTAAACATACTCTTTTTTTAGGGGGATAATATGAAAAATTAAAAAAATAAAAACGTTGTACAAAATGTATCAATCGTGACGAGGGTTTATGATAAACCTATTAACTTTAAAATCATTATACAAAATACTTGACCTGAATACATTATTAAGTGGGTCAGGACAGAATTATAATTCACGAGGGGGTTGACTTTCTCTTTTCTATGAAACGTCAAGTGGCAATAAATTTAACTTGAGAGAGCACGCTAGAAACCAAAATAAGAAATACAATTTTACATCTGCAGATAAGCCACTCTAGTCTGACTTTTTATGTTCTAGCCCATCTTGGGGGGAGGGGGTAATTACCACCTCTACCCCATCTACTGCCTTGGCGGAAACTAGATATCTTTCCCATCTGCAATTTAAAAGACACCTAATCAAAGTGAATATATCAAAAATAACAACAAACGAAACTCAAGTTTCGTCCGCCAACGAAATTGGGGTATGTGGAGTACATATACTAACTACCTATGCGGACAGATATCGATAATCATTCGATTAAAAAATAAATGCCCCCCCTCCCTATCCCCCCACCATACAAAAAAGTTCCAGAGAGAAAAAATGTTTGTACTTATATGGTCTCTTCGATTACCGACTGGCAGACGGTAACCATTCGTCGTAGAATTTGCACGCTATTTCCTAGACTAATAGGCCATATTAGATTTTGATGTTTGATCGCCATCTTGAACTCGCCATGTTGAACTTCTCTAGAAACTGTCCGATAAAAGTAAAATTGAAAATGTGCAGACAATTATGGTAGCTGAACATGATTTAGGCCTCATTTTGATTCGGTCATATGAAACTGGTACGATTAAATACATTGATCGGGGGTTTTTAAAAATCTTCAAGCTTACTTGTTAGGTATTTTCGAGTGGCCATATCTCGAAAAATTTGCATTTTTCGAAAAAATTCCCAAGAGTAAAAATATCTTATTTTGGGCCAAAAAAACGTAAAAATATTGTTTTTTTTCATTTTGACCTAATTCTACACCTAGTTCTACAACCCGTGATAAAAAGGGTGTTCTCTACCCCTTCCGATCATTTCCTACTCTAATCTTTTTTTTAACTTTTTTATTAACGTCATTAAAAACACATTGCACAAGGCTTCATCAAAATCCATTGATTAGCACTCAAGTTGGAAATTTTGGTCATTTTAGCGCTCCGTTGACTGGACTATAAGAAAGATACCTACACATCTTGATTTTGAAATTGAAAAGAATAGTAACCTGAATTTTCATTTCCCGTTTTATTGCTAGCAGAGGTTCATCTGCCATTGGGCTATGGCACATTCCTCGCGAATCACCCTGTATAAGTATACTTACTTATATAGTTTAAATTTTATACACCGCTCAATATGACTGAAAAATGTTAAAATTCACTTTAAACTTCCAAAAGTTCATGTCGTACTTCATTTAATGTTAGTCTAAGGAGTAAATTCGTAATTTGAAAGGGCTTTGCAGATAATTGACAATACTTAAGAACTACTCGCAGGTCTTAAATTATTGAACGCAATATACAACAGTAGATGTTCATCCAGTATCCGATATGAAATATGAAATTCGCGATTAATAAAACCAATAAATTTGCCGGGAGTGGATTAACGGCCTCTAATTTAAATGCGTACTACGTGCTAAAGGATCGGGAAGATCCTTACGATTCATCTAAGTGAGTTAGCGACCAGACCGGATAACTTAATCACAACTACAGTCTGCATTAGAGTTCCTTAAAACTTCCTGCGCGATTGCATTTCAAAATTATTGCACGCTATCCGATCTGGGAAAACGAAAGGGTAAAAATGGAGCTAGGGTTAAAAACTTTGAAAGTTTAAAAGGAAATTAGAACAGAGGCGCATATTTATTTCATCGACAGGTTTTATTACGTGAATATTGTAATCGTAAATAGAATTGTTTCATTTCTAAATAAAAAGAATCTCTTAACATTGTCTCAATATGTCTTTAGAAGTAAATTTTCTACAGAAACTGCTACTAGATCCAAATATTATGTAATAGGAATTATTTTTGACCTCTCAAATGGTTTTGATACTTTAGATTTGTCTTTTGTTTCACACAAATTAAATATGCTAGGTATTAGAGACAACCTAAATAAGTGGATTGTATCATACCTCACTGACAAAAAAATCAGAGTCAAAATAGAAAACTCTCTTTCATATGAACATGAGCTAAACATTGGAACACCCCAGGGTAGTGTGCTGGGTCCTTTGATATTCCTGCTACATGTAAATGATCTACCACACTATCTAAACTCTGCAAATGTTTACATGTACGCGGATGACACATCTTTTATAGTTACGGCAAAAACTCCTGAACAACTAGGGAAAAATGTGAACAATCTTTTACATTTGTTCAGTGAATGGTGCTTTAGAAATAGGCTTATAATAAATTATGGTAAAACAGTTTGCATTCATTTTACTACAAAACAAAAAGAACGGAGAACAATTTTAATATAAATTTACATATTCATTCTGAGTTGCTTCAACCAGAAATAAAGTTTCTGGAAACTATAATTGGTGCGAATCTCAGCTTTACTAGTTAAGTGAAACATTTATGTAAAAAGTTGGGACAATCCTGTTTCGCTCTCACAAATTTAAAAAATAGTTTGGACAAAAAAATTGCTCCTAAATGTCTATTTTCCTATAACATAATTTCATATGGAAACAGTACAGACATGCAAAGAGTTTTATAATACAAAAAATAATCATAAGATTAATACCTATTTAATATAGGTTATAAAGAATCATGTAGAGATACTTTTAAAACAGAGAAAATATTGACTGTGGCTTACAATCAACGTTATCAAACTCGCAACAAAGACGAGATACATATAAGTAGTTATAACCTTTCTTTATATAAGAAGTCCCCATTATGTGCACATAGTTATTTATTCAATAAATTGCCCTCATATATAAAAAATTGCATGCCAATAAAAAAGTTCAAACAAAAACTAAGAACGTTTCTGGACGGTAGTTGTTTTTATTCTGTGGAGGAGTTTTTGGAACTCTAAATTACAATTGCTTGTTTTTATATATTTTTACCTGAAATGTGTTGTAATGTTTTTTGTAATGTTTTTATTTGAAATTTTAATGCATTATAATCCAAGCAACGAATGCTCAAAAAGGGGGGTAGAGGGAAATGTTAGGGACAGAAAATTTGACTTTGGAACTTTGTTTGGACTAGTCTGGAGATGAACATATCAAAAGTCCCCACTCCTAGGTGGTGAGCGGGAGGGGCACTTTAAATTTTTAAATTTTTTTACGTGAGGCGAAAAAATTGTAAATGTAAGTAGTGATTCTTGTAGCAAATTTTGTCAGCTTCAATTTTGTATAGAGTGGTCAAGCCGCTACGACGCGAGATATAAGCGAAAAAACAATAAATGGGACCTTTAAAGTGCCCCCCGCTCACCACCTAGGAGTGGGAACTTTTGATATGTTCATCTCCAGACTAGTCCAAACAAAGTTCCGAAGTCAAATTTTCTGTCCCTAAAATTTCCCTCTGTAATCATTCGTTGCCTGGCCTATTAAATTAATTAAAGTTAGGTAGTTTAAATTATATTTGTCCATATTTATATGTTATCTTGTTTTTAGAATTAACACCATGAAATATGTATACTTATGTAAATAAGTCACAGAAATAAATATCTATCTATCTATCTATCTATTTGCCCTTGATTACGCAGATGAACGTGGTTTTATGAATTCAGTGATTAACTTTCTAGTTTATCCAAAACTATATTAAATATTAGTCGCTTGTTCAACTCCTCGAGATGCATCTATTCATGAATTTGTAAAAATTTTAGCAGCTCTTACGCAAAAATAAAAAGAACAAATATCAAGGTATACAGCTATCAACAAATTTGACTGATAGTCATTGTTATATGTTATTGTTGTCGAGTTCTAAGACAAGTTTAATAGCAGTATTATGGTATACACCAATATCGAAAAATATGATTACCATTTATTGTCAGTGCGATTTTGATGCTGAGATGGCAGTCACAGTTTACAGCGAGAGGTGCTTCGCAGCCAAATCTGACTATGTCTAAGAAGTTAGTTCAAAATCTAAAAACACATGGTTTATTTTCCAAGAAAGTAGTAAGGCGGCGGCAGCATGTGACGGGTAATACAAGAAAAGTGAATAGAGTATGGGATTATGTTAACCAAAATGAAGAAACCTCTTTGAGGCAAATTCAGAGAAACTGTCGTATAAAAAAACGCAATGCAAGAAAAATACTAAAAAAAAAAACTGATTTCGATGCTACAGAGAAAATAACAGCTCGGTGGAAAATTTTTTTGAAAATTGATGAGCGGGGGAAGAAACCCCAAAATTTTTTTAAAATATGCTACATTTCAAAACCGGACCCCCCAAATAAGCCGGAGAAAAATCACCCCTGCACCGCCTCCCCCATTCTCAATAGGAAGAAAGTTCAACATTTTATTGAGGCAGATAAGTCGAGGAGAGTAAGATTTTGTAGTTGGTTGTTAAATAAGAAAAGGAATGACCTGCTGATATGTAGCAAAATTCTTTGGTCGAGCGAATCAAATTTTTGTAATAATGGATTTTTCATTAAAAATATTCATTATAAGTGGACACAAGAAAATACACATTGATGCAGAGAGACTGCTTTCCAAGAAAGATTTTTTACAAATGATCGGATGGGTCTTTTAGGGACTAAAGCAACTGGACCTTATTTTTATAATGGCACATTCACCCCTCGTAGATACCTTAATTTCCTGCAAAATGAGTTTCAAGATTTTCTTTATGAACTGACATTAGAAAGATTACATTATTCATGTTTTCAGCAAGATAAGGCTCCATATGTGCAAATTATTTAAATCAAGTTATGCCAGATAGTTGGATATGCACCTATGGACCCTATGGCCACTATGGCCACCTCGATCACCAGATATTACTCCCTTGGATTTTTCCTCTGGGGTTACATTAAAGACAAAATATTTCAAACTGCCCCTGAAAATATTGAGGACTTCAAAGCCAAAATTAGAAACTTTGTTTTTTACTCTCCCGAATTTCATATTTTCACTTTTGCATCTAACTCTGTATGTATACAACGTGCAACAACATCAAAATCATATACGATAATTTCATCTGATTTTGGACATAAAAACGGTATGAGACCGGTTTACCCGGAAATGACCGTAACTTTCGATTTCTAAATGGAACATCCTCTATATTTATACATATTTGGATTTAAGACAACATTCTGAGTATACTATGAGATTTTCGCGAATTTTTGATGTTCAGTTTTTTTAAGCATTTTAAGACATTCATCTAGAGTGCTTTGGAATACCAAAATTTGTTCTATGGCAGATAAAGCAGGTAAATGCAACTTCTATTAAGCTTTACAATCACCCTCAGAGTCTGAAGGATTTAAGAAGCTTCAAACAATTTAGAAACCATGTTAAAAACCTATTAAAAATCAATGTTTTTATTCCGTATCTGAATTCTTTCAATTTAAAAATAGCCATTAATTAATGACCTGAAAAATCTGATTTTACTGACTGTTTTATTGTTAAATATTTTAAGTGTCTTGGGACAAATTTGTGATATAGTCCACTCAAATTAGGAAAAAAACGCCGATTTAAAGAAAGATTTTGAACAGCAGTTTCTTTGCATAGATAGTAAGTACTCAACTTTTAGAACAATGTTTTGCTTATGCGCAGAAAAAAAAAGACATGATTTTTGAGATATATACATATATATACGTTTTTTCGTGTCCTTTCTCATTTAGACTTTCATATCTCGAAAGTACACGTTTTTAAGGCTAAACGAACATAGGTAAGTGTTCAAAATACGATTTCTTACAAAAAAAAGTTCAATCCATTTTCCCGATTATCCCACTGGTTTTCCGGAAAAGCGACTTGAAAAATATATCTATGTGTTTTTCGTGTTTTTTTTTATTTTGAATGCAAATATCTCGAAAAACGCGATTTTAGAGCTAAATGAACATAAATAAACTTATTCAGAATGAGATTTTCTACAAAAAAGCTCGTATACATTTTTCGAATATCCCATTGATTTTTCCGGAAAATCTTCTTGAAGAATATATATACTTGCTTTTTCGTAATTTTTTTTTCATTTGGACGTATATATCTCGGAAAGTACGCATTTTTGAGGCTAATGAACATTACTAAACTTGTTCAGAATGTGATTTCCTACAAAAAAGGTTCTATATATTTAAGACATATAAACGTCAAAATGAGAAAAAAAAACACGAAAACGCAAATATATACATTTTTCAAGAAGCTTTTCCGGAAAAATCAATGGGGTAATTGGAAAAATGTATAGGAGCTTTTTTGCAGGAAATCTCATTCTGAACAAGTTTACTTATGTTCATTTGGCCCTAAAATCGTACACTTTTCGAGATATTTACATTCAAAATGAAAAATACCCGAAAAAAACACATATATATATTTCAAGTCGCTTTTCCGGAAAAGCCAATGGGATAAACGGAAAATGTTGTAGAAAATCGTATTCTGAACATGTTTACCTATGTTCGTTTAACCTTAAAAACGCATACTTTTCGAGATATATACGTCTAAATGAAAAAAAACACGAAAAACCGTATACATATGTGTATATGTCTCAAAAATCATTTCTTTTTTTTTTCTGCGCATAAGCAAAACCTTGTTCTAAAAGTTGAATTCTTACTTCCTATGCAGAGAAACTGTTGTTCAGAATTTTTCTCCGCTATTTTCCTAATTTGAGTGGACTAATAATAGGCTATACTTTTTATTAACTTTTTAGTTTTTGTATTGATTACATATGTTTAAAATGTTTTTTTTATATATATTTTAAAAATGTGTTATATTGTACAGTATGTACTATTTGACAATGCCAATACTGTTATTGCAGTCTAATTGGAAATAAACTATATTGTTATTATTATTATTATTATTATTATTATTATTATTATTAAAGCCTAAGGGAAAAATATAATTTTTCATTTAATTTCATTAATAACTATTTACGAAGCCTCCAAAGTTAAACATATCACTTTTTTATCGATGCTGTTCAATAAATTATAGATTTTTTTCTGAATTCATTAATATCCATCTGAAATCTATGCTATTTGTTTTTCTATTTTATAATTTATTAAAAATAAAAAATCACTCGCAAAATAATTTTAATTGAATTTTAACATAGTTGCCTTTGCAGTACGACTTGATACAATATTATAAAACAGGTGACATTTGTAAACAATTATTGTTAGCGAAAAATTTTTGTCCATTATTGATATTTCTAAACATGAACTACACCAATAACCAAAAAACTAATGATATTAATTTATGGCGAATGTCGAAAAGTTCTCTATTGTATGTAAGTGGTGTCAGATATTTTATTCTTGTTCAATAACTAATACACTCTTATTTTGCACCAACAATTTTTTTTATTATGAATTACAGTTGAATTGGGTTCTCTTTTATGCTCTGGAGATGTAACATAAATGTTGAGCAGTGATGTATTACTACCAAAATATTAACATATTTAGATATTTTATACGAAACCGCAAATAGCGATACGCTCTCCACATCTCACACTGCGACAAATAAATCATTTACACCGCCCTCTTTTATTAATCCATATCCTGTAAAGAATAAAAAGGCTCATCTTTATTCCCGCGCCACACCCGTTAACCTATAAATTTCAGTGGTAATTTTCGAAGGGGTCAGATATTACATGCATAATGCTTTATTAATGGGACAAAAGAATAAGTATTGTACTCACGTATTTCGTTAAAGGCGAAGGGGAACTCTCCTGTGACAGAGCAGTTTAGCCTGGATTTTAAAAAGGACGTCCATCGGTTCCTGAAACGGTGCGGACCACCTCTGTCGTTCTTGCACACTCGGGCTACTCGAGAATACACCGACTGCAAATAGTTTTAACAGTTTAATAGTTTACAATAATAAAGTTTATATAGTTTACTAAAATTAACTTAAATGTAAATATTATTAGGAACTGAAATGCATTAGAATTATATTAGTATATTATGCAACGACCATTTAATGATGGCTATTAAGACACGAGCATGAATGTCATAATGCGAGTGCCTTAATAGCCATTAAATGTGAGTTGCATACACTATTTTTTCTACGACCAGTCATAATAAAATAGAAAATTAACACTTTATTTCTGAAATGTATTAATTATAGATTAAAATTCAGGAAATAGCTTAGGAAATATTATGGATTATTTTTTCAATTTGACTGTCAATCACACATGTTTACTGATAGAAACACAAAGTTTGAAATTTGCTAGGTAAACAGTGAGTATAACTTGTCAAAATTGATACATCTTAGATGTCAGATGTTCAAGGCTATAGTTGATATTGACAGAATATTGCTATGTGTCGCATTTCATTGGTTATAAACTTGTATCTTAATGGAAAATTTGTATCTTAATGAATCTCATTAGAGTACAGGTAGGGAATGTCTAATAAACGAATCTTCTCCCATACCAAAAGTTCATTCAAACTTTTTTGTAGCTTTTTAAACAATTAATCGAATGGCATATACTATTTTCCTAAAGAAAGCGTTTTTATTCGAATTTGTTATAAACAATCATCTTTAAACAAACAAGATATTGCAAATTGCTATAACCACCTGAACCTGATAAAAATTATGTTTTTTTTATAATTGTCAAAAAATTTTTTTACGGCATTCAAAAAATAAGTTAATATAATAGCTCCTTGAAATATACTTCTACAGCTTACTAGTTGCTTCCAGAAAAATGAAGCATACATGTACAGATTCATTTATGCTTCTGTTTTTAACCCTGTTTTTTTTATTAAACAAATCATCAGGTGTTGTAAAATGTTTGTATGATAGGGCTAAAGTAATTTCTTCAAATGATGAAAGTTTAAGTAATGAGAAAAAATTTATTAAAACCGTTCTATTGAATAATTAATACCCCGAGGGTTTTGTTGATAGCCAAATGGCAAACATTGAAAGTAGAGTAACCACTCAACATTTACAACCTGAATTTAGATCTTTAGCACTAATTCCATACATACAAGGTTTATCGGATAAATTGAGAAAAATCGGAAATAGATTTTCTGTACGAACAGTTTTTCAAACAGGAGCCACATTAAGATCTGTTTTATCAAAGACTAAACCGGTGAATATTATTCAAAATTCCAAGGATTATATTTATAATGTTCCATGTGAGTGCGGTAAGCATTATGTAGGTGAGTCATCTAGACCTTTCAACGTAAGGCTTGGTGAACACCGAGATTATGCTAGAAAGGGATAATTTCAAAAATCAAAAATTTGTGAACATGCGTGGGAAAACAATCATAGGATCCAGTGGGACTCCGCGAAAATTTTGGAAAAAGAAAGCAACTCAACTAAAAGAAAACTTAAGGAATCCGCTACTATTTTGTTAAATGAGGATAAATGTGTTTCTAATTATTCTATAGCTTTCTGTACCAGCTGGTTGACGATCCTCAGAGACGAAGTAAGTAAAAATAAAATAAATATAATTTAATGTCTCACGTGACTATAGAAATACATAAACAACAAACTGTCTGGTTTGACATTCCCAAAAGTGAAAGTTTTGATAACGGAAAAAGAACTATTTTCCGAAACGTCAACTGCCTTCGTTTTAATTTTTCAATTTATCATTTAACAATTTTGTTTCAGTTTATATATTTTTACGTGTGAGACATTTTGTAATAGAAGTATAAAAACCAGCCTCTGTCTGATCCTTTGGGCGCAGAGGTTTATTTCATCAAAATTTTTAAATATTTTTACAGTGGCAAAATACCCAACAAACTAAGAAATTCAAAACTATTTATTAAAAACATAATTGTTGAAAGAGCAATTTGTAAAATTAAATGTAGATTATGTATTATTTGGTGTGTTTTCTTATATTCATTAAATCGTTATTTGCAATTCTAAATCGACATTGTCAAAAAATAAATTTTAAATTATTGAACTGTCATTACTGTCAAACTGGATGACATAAGTGAAAAGATCCCTTAGGGGATCTTTTCAGTGTAATTTTGTTCTTATTGGCTATTTCAGCACGCGTGATTAGAAATGGGCGAATGTAATAGGATTGCTATTTGAGCTAAACATTTTCAGTGTAATGTTAAAATGATTGGGTGATTTGTGTCACATGACAAGAAATAACGAAATTTAATTGGTTGTTAGAACTGAAAAAACATGTTCAACATTTTTCATGATAAATCGATTTTTTGGGAATAAAAAAAAACATCGGGTAAGAAAAAATTGTAAAAAACTTAATTTACGATTATAGAAAGCCTTTAAAGAAGTTTTGAGGCAAATCCAATCGATGTTCTGACGTAATTTTTTGGTCTAAATGCACTCCACCATTATAATAAACTATTGTTTGATTCCCGTCAAACTACATCTACAATAATAAAATACGTCACGAATAAAAACTCCATTTTCTGGTCTGTTAAAAAGCCGTAGTTCATTTAACAACAAAATCCTATGCAGATAAATTATTTTGCAAGATTAATTACTTTTGTTTTATCCGCAGTAAACCGCTATTGTCAGAAGAATTAACTTATGAATGATGTATTTGCCAATTACCGGTTAATGAAAAGGAAACAAAAGAGAAGCGTTTACCATCAAAATACTTTTCATTCTTTTCAAAAACGTTGCCATTTATGTGTAATATCGCATCGCGTGTTTTTCTCCCATACCACATCAACATGTTATTTATTTTTATTGAACTATTTAATTTATAAGTTTTATTTTCATTTCGTCCGCTGTTTGAAATGGAAAATTTATTTCTACTCAATTTTATTATTATTGAATATACAAAGCCACGTTGATTATTTTATGAGTCCAGGCAAATTAGTTCGAAAATTACACTCTCCTCAATTGTACAACTAGCTGCTCTACAAAGTATGCATGCAGAAAAGTAGGCTTAAAGTGTTCCATAATTATCGAAGAGCCAACGATAGGTTTTATGAGTCTATCTGTGGAATCTGTGAGGTGTAACTGACAAACAGCCAGTAGCAGAAATGTAAGGTGTAACCCAACGCTAGGCAGAAAAATGTTGACGCACTCGAGATTCCTCTTTGTAAACAAAGAATCTAAAACTCGATTAAAAAATTATAAAATAGCGTTTTCAAGACAAAATTATACCTTCAAAATTATTTGTAATCCGGCATTTTTCATTTTTCTGCTCGAGTCTCTTTACGGAAAAATATATTTTTAGTCCAATCAATGAATGCCCAAAACGTGGGGATTGTAGAGAACATTGAGGGGGAGAGAATTTTCCTCTTCAGGAATGTGTTGGGAGGTAGTTAGGAGGTAAACATTCTAAAAGTTCCTGCCCCTAGCCCTGCCGTTTTAGGTGGGGGGAGAGGGGAGGTCCCTTTTTTCGATTCTTGGCTTATAACTCGGAAATGATGCGTCATACGTGAAAAATTTTTCTATGCAAAATTAAATTATATTAAATTGCCTAATGGATGGGTGACCCACCTATCTTGGGAAATACAGCGTTCTCGTCCCACCTTCTAGAGGCTTGTATATCAGTGTATACTCGGAAGTTACGTAATTTCAGACGAGGATTACGTAGTGGATATACCATCCTTCGGAGGGGATGTAAAGCAGGCGGTCCCTTGTCTATTAAATGTTAAGCAAGTAAAAGATCCCTACTCTTCTTAAGGGAAGAGGTTCGGCAAAATTTCCAGGTTGGGGGGTAGCTCGTCTCCTGGCGTCGGTGATAGGCCCTGGTAGCGGAAATAGGCCGACGTTAAATAATTATAATAAAAAAAAAAAAAATAAATTGCCTACAAGAATATCTATATTCATTTCCTTCCTATGTGTTATAGTCGCCAGCGAAAATCGATAATTAATAAATATATTAATTATGTATCTGAAATGTTTCTACCAAAACAGTTTACCGTGGTCTACTAATAAATCACAGTCATAAAACAATCTTTATTTTACAACACTCGCCGTATTTACTAACGTAACATTCTGTCGAAATCTATACATTTCTTAAATATATAGTGTGACTCACTTAAAATGACGACACCCTTATAACTTTTTTATTTTGTTTCCAATTTGAATCAAATTTTACTCAAGTATAGAACAAATTAGGATCTACTTATGGCCAAAGAAAAAGGACCTTTCCACCCCCTCTCCCCTGAAGTGGCAGGGCTAGGGGCGGGGACTTTTAGTACATTTACCTCCTAACTATCCCCAACATATTCCTGAAGAGGAAAATCCCCCCCTCCCTCCATGTCCTCTACAGCTCATTCGTTGACTGCACTATTTCTAATTTTAACATATAAATTGACACTTTTCAAAACTGACGTAAGAGTCAAAACGTTCAATTTTTCATAACCAGTTATGAAAAGTAAAACTTTACCTAACTGGTGAGGAAAAGTTCGTTATATCATGAATGAAAAATAAACAACTCTCAAAAAGAAAAAGAAACAATGTTTATTCAATACAAAATTGAATACTGAGTCCATAAGATTTAAATTCTTATTTCCTTCAAAATATGCTTACAAAACTTTTTCATTAACACGATTTACCATATGCTATCAAATTAGGATTTAAAATAATATTATAACGTTTGTTAATTTTGACATTAAAATTATAATGTGTAATAATAGCAGCAAAGGTAACTATGAAAAAGACTATCTATTCGTTACACAAAATAAGGTCTTTCGTAACTGGTTATATAAACAGCTACTGGAAAATGTTGCACAATACATGTTACGTTATTTACACAAATTATTTCTGTCACTTCTTTAAGGATGATTTGGATTTTAATTTTTTACCATTGAAATAAAGTATTACATTTTTCTTTGTCTAGTTTCTTAAAAAATAGAAGTATGCCAATCTGCCAAAAAGGCTGCACCCCACATTTTTATTTTATGTTCTTAAAATAAAATTTCTGATATTTTCACAAGGTCAATTGGTGTATAATGTAACAATTTACTCTCTGTTATCTCGTTAAACACAGTGTCAACAAAAAAAATTAACAGCAAAAGTTAGTTTTTGTTCGAGCCGCCTCCCTTATGTTCTGAATCCTAAAATTTCTTAAAATATACCTAATTTTGAAAGTGACATAATCTACAAAAATGTTGCTGCTAATTCTTTAAAACAATCAAATTTGCCTGGTCTATTAGTTCGCATTATACAACTATTGACTGAATGAAAAAGTGGAACTAAACGGTGTCACAAAAGGGCATTACATATTGCCAGAGCGTCGGCCTAGTAAATGGCCCATCCGGACAACGACAAAGAAAAAATAAATCCTCTGCGCGGGAACGTTTGATCCCCATTCCTGACCCTCATATGCCAATCTAAATGAACCGTTCAAATTTTATTTCTCGCCTCGTCCTAAGATATATGTGGTAATTTGTACTTGCTAAGTCTTACCTTTCCGCAATTGATGTATTCGACGGCCGTTTCCCTGAAGAAGAAATAAACGAAGTCTCCTTGTGCCATTGAACCAACAAAATCGGGAGCTGCAAGAAAACAAATGAATCAAAAAGATGTACCTAGTATAAAACACAAAAGAAGGGAGGGTACTTTTCATTATTTTGTATACAGTGTGTCCCCGGATGGAGTACCGCAATCTTGTAAACTTTCTTATTCTGACCGAGAAAAAGTTTTATTCTTTATAAAAAGTTTTGCTTGTCTTAAGAATTCATAAACAGTTGTCAAACTTAAGATAAACTATAGAGGGTATTCTAAAAATTAGAAAATATGAAATCAACTTTAAGCAAACTACCTTTTTCGTACATCATTTTTATTTAAAATTTTATTTAACAAAGTTTTCTCAATTATGAAGAAAAGCTTAAGAGGGCACAACGTCAATCACAAAGTTTCATCGGTAAAGCTAAAACTGAAGTGGGGCGAAGGGTAGGCAGTGCGGCTATTATAGGTCATCTGTACGTGACGTCACACCCAACCTCCAAAATACGTGTTTCTTAAGATTTAAGAGTATTATGCAGTTGTTATTAAAATTTCTGCTTGGTTCCCATGTTTTCAACTAAAATCTAGTTCAGTGTAATGTTTATGAAGTTCTAAATACGTTGTCCTAATAAAATAGGACTCTTTTTGTAGGTTGGAAATCTAACCTGTAATTAGCAGTCTATTTTTATTAATCAACAATATTGAAAAATTATTTACGTGAATTTTTAAATATTTGTTTGGAGCCAGTACGGCTTCAAGTTAAAAATGCGTATACAAACATTAAAAATGAGGATAATAAATTTGAAAAACTTAAAATTTAAGCTTATGTTGGTTACATGATGCAGATGCCCTATTGTAGTGCTGCAGGTGGCACCATCTATTAAAAAGCACTGGACTAAAAATCTTGACTGGGAAAAAGCAGATTTTAGCCAAACGGTTGGCGTTATTAAACTGAAAAAAAGATATTCTTGTAAGTAAATGAATACTACACTTCTACTGAAGAACATTTTTAGCTAAAACTTGTTTATTAGGAAGATCTCTCTTCACATTGGCTAATAAACAAGTTTTAGCTGTGTTCTTCAATAGAAGTGTAGTATTCATTTACTTACAAAAATATCTTTTGATCAATTTAATAACATGAGCCAGTTCGCTAAAATATGCTTTTTGCTGGAAATTTTTTTTAGTACAATGCTGTTTTAGTAGATGGAGTCACTTCGATGTAATTAAAAATGATTGCAAAAATAATTATATTTATAACCGATGCGCACTCATTTCGTGTATTTGAAACTTGGTCTCAATGTGAAAATCATAATTAAAAAAAAAACACGTTTTATACAACTATAGTCGGGAGAGCCCACCCTAGCTGTACGTGCTTCCCCCCCCCCCCCCAGATCCTAGGGGACAATGTTTTTCATAAAGATTAAAGTTTAAGGAACAATTTTAGACATGTCTCCAAAAAATAACTGGCTGTACTTCAAAGGATTTTGGTCAGTAACAAATTCTATGAATTCAAACCAAGATTTATTCACAAACTTCAAGTTGGAGATAATGCTTGTCATGTGGACTTTTGTTTAACTATTGGTGAGAAAACTTGGCAGATAGATCATTATAGAAACATTTTATTCACAGACGAATCTACTTTTACGACTAATGAGGTAGTCTCTTCTCAAAATTGTAAGTGGTCGGCTCAGGAAAATCAGAATTTCCGAATTATCACTAATAGTCAAAAATCTAAAGAAGTAAATGTTTGGTGCGGCATAAAGCATCACAGAATAATCGGTCCTTATTTTATGGATGGAAAATTAAAGTCGTTCTACACGATCTGACGCAAATTAGATGTTCATGAAATGACTGATATCCGGCAGATTGTGTTGTGTTTGAGGTTAGGTTAGTTACCGTGTCGGTCGATTTATTTACCTCGAAGCCATGTTGAGCTATTTGTTTTGTTTATTATGGAAATTACGAGTGAAAAAGACTCGTTCAGTGATCATTACAAAGAGAGATAGAGAGATGGAGATTTAATTAATTTTGAGGTTAGGTTCAAATTTATTTGATACTTTCGGGTTTTAGATTGCTAACGAAATTACGAATTACGAATATAGCATCTTATCCTAACCTAACCTCAAAATTAATTAAATATTTTTCGCATTACGTTTAATTTTCTGATAGTATACGGTCATTTATTCGGTTTTTCTTCATAGTACTCTTTGTAATGATCGTTAAAGAAGTCTTTTTCACTCTTACTTTCCATAATAAACAAAACGAATAGTAATAGAACACAATCTGCCGATCTAATTTGCGGCAGATCGTGTAGAATGACTTTAAACGTCAAGTGCCGAGATGACCAGGGCGTTTCACGAAATGCCTAGGCAGATTGATGATATGCCGACAGTTCATGTAATGCCTACTAGGCTTTTCACGAAACGACGTATTTCATCAAATGACTACGACATTAATATTGCTAAATAGTTTTCTTACAAAGAAATTATTCAGATTTGACATTTAAACAATTATTAAGACATTTCTTATCGACGCTTAAAATTATTCAAAAATAGAGTTGATTAATCTTAATTTCACAATTTCTGGAATTCAAAAAAAACTTGCACCTTGGCATTAAAGTTTCTTTTTATCACTTATGTGGTTTACTTGCCTCGGCCCCACGGGCAACTGAATTCCACGTCGTGATAAGAAGTTTAACTTTGATGCCTAGGTACATAAATAACTATTAATGGCGCGGGCTCTAAAAGTAACAAAAAAAAATTAAATTTGCCATTCTTATCATTTAAAATGGTTTTTATTACCATTTAATTCATTCAAAAGTGATAAAAGTTTTGTGCCGTAATGCTCGGACTAGGCCAAATTTTGTTCGCGCGTCTCCATTTTACGAATGGTTGCTTGCATGCACGAATTTTTTTTTAAGAACATCTTTTGTGTAGAATTTTGTGCTTGTATCTTTACCTCTACGATTTTTTTTGTAGTTTGTGTATTTTGAAAGTAATTTCCAGAGAACTAATTTTTGGAAGTTTGACGCCATTCTGTTTTATATTGCAACCACTTTGGGAACCTTTTTTATACTTTTACTACTAGCAAAAGACCTACTTTTTTGAAAAATGTCTCATAAAAATTATTTTATACCAGCTCAAAACAAATGAAGACTGAGCAATAAGATCTTTAAGAGTCTGTGTTGTTGGATTTTGTCAGAAAATGTTTCAAAATCGACGAAACCGATAAACAGTATTCGAAAATGGTACATGTGTATCTAGTAGTAAAAGGAATACATTTCCGGTCGACGATGTGCTTGTTGGCCTCGGCTTAACGCCTCGGCCAACAAGCATTGCAGTCCGGGAATGTGCTTTTACTACGAAGTACACATACTATTGTTTCTAAGATCGCAATCAATATTATTATAAATATACCGGGTGCCACAGGCTAGAGTCTCCCCTCTATATTTGCTTTATTTTTTAACTTATTATCCATTTCACATATATGCTATTTGTTTTTCTATTTTATTAAATTTATTTAAACATAAAAAATCACTTTCAAAATAATTTTTATTGATCCTTATAGTTTGCACTAATACCAGAGAACTTATACCACAGAGAAGCGACAGCAAGGCTTCCCGCGTGTACCGTGGCATATGACAAATAAGTTGTTTAGTTGTCAGTTCCACATGTTTACATTGCGTCAAAGATGACCCAACCACCATTGATCTAATTCTCTGGGTTAGAGAACAGAGTACTAGTGGCGTGTCCCTTTCTCTGAAAGTTATCGTTAATCGGGTATAATGAATATATCTAGTGATTTCTAAAGATTTTTTTGAATATTTCAAGAACGAATCTGCGTAATTTAAATCTGATTAAGCACATTGATAGAGGTATATTTAGGGAACTTATTTTAATGTAAAAAAAAGTAAATTAAGGTGAGCAATATGTTTTTTTATTATTTTTTAAATGTGTCCGATATAACCTCTGGGGATGTATTGGAAAATTGTTATTTTTCCATTTAAAATGTGTATATTTTAATATTTTTTTGATATAGAATTTATTATACACACGAATCGGATAATTTTGTTTAAAAAAATATAGGTAAAGGCTAAAAAATAGACTTGAAGGGAGGGTTCCTTTAAAAGGAAAATAAAAAAGTAAAATTTAAAATTTATTTTATTTTAACACATGTACAAATATAAGTAAAAATCGATAAACAAAAACTTTTATAAATAATACACCATAAAAAAAAAAAATAAATGTGTTTGTGCCTTCAGGGAATGAATTTATTCATCCATGTTTAGAATTCCCAAAACTATATTATATGTTAAAAATTTGTTCATAAGAATGAAGAATTTTTATTCCATTAAATACACAAACAGGGATGTAAACTACTAAAACCGACAAAAAAGTAAACAGAAAGGTTAAAATTTTGTCACATTTATAATTTTTAGTGTATATATCGAATCAATATCAAGTAGATTATTTGGTTTATATAAACTAATCATTATCATATAACTAACATAACCTCAAATTTTAAACTTTTTAAGTTTATTCTTATTTTTAATGTTTCTATACGCATTTTTAGCTTGGAGCCATACTGGCTCCAAGCAAATATTTAAAAATTCACGCAAATAATTTTTCAATATTGTTGACTAATAAAAATAGAAGTAGTATATAATGAAAGAACCTCCGGAGCGGAGAGGCGCTCACCAGTGAGCAGCCAATCAAAAGCTATGTGAAAGCATCTGGCGAACAGCTGGTTGTGTGGGAACCAATTAAAACTACTGTTCTCACGACATCCGGTGAACAGATGGTACACAATCTAAAAATAGATCGATGACTCACGACATCTGGTGAAAGGTGAATGACTTGTCTGGCTGGTGAAACCAAAGGTTAGATTCTCACGACAATCTAAAAATAGATCGATGACTTATGACATCTGGTGAACACGTGTTCGACATCTGCCAGTGATTCACAATCTAAAAATAGATCGATGACTCATGACATCTGGTGAAAGGTGAATGATGTGTTTATCTAAAAATGGATTATGATGAAAGGTAAAACCAATCAAAACTATTGTCCTCACGACCAGATCATTATTTCGGTAATTAATTCAATATAATAATATGTGTACCTACAAATTTCTTACACACGGTATATACTTTCATAAATAAATGTGCTTTTCAATTGCCCCAAACAAAGTATTCTCTAAAGTGTTTACGCCATAAAATTCATCGAACACATGTAGACTATATTTAGCCAGTATATTTCTCACGGCTTAATTGCAGCTGTCTGATGACTGCATCAGTTAATAAGTTGTATTCTTTTTTAAAGATGCAAAACAGCACTCAGAAGCGTGGGGTCTCGGAGAGTAATTATTATCGTATAATTTATACAAGTAAAAATAGCGCCTAAACCAAAAAAATAGCAACATGTTAATTGTAGTTTCTCATAACAGGATATTGTCAATTTTTCGCAAGATGTGCATTTCATCACAAAAATTATTTACGTTATCAGCAATATGTATACAAAGTGCATAGTTTTTGACTTCTCGCTTTGCTAAAGAAAAATGTGTCGAAATTAGGGATTGAACCTAGGACTTCTGGAACTTCAGACTGAGCTATTTCAGCTTACACAAATATTAATGAAAGAAATCTTATAGACTAGGAATAAAACAATATATTTTGACTTAAAATTTACAATTTCATCTCAGATTCTACTAACATATATAACTTGAAATACCATCTATTAAACAGGTTTAAACTTGTCTAGACAAGTCTGGACTCGTCTAAGATGTATAGGAATGACATGGGTATGTGGTAATTAATTCAATATGCAAGCGCATGCGCAAAATTAACTTTCATTATCTCAATGCGCAGAAGCAAATTTATACTGATGCTATAAAGAGAAGAGTTGACTGATTTATTTGCAGTGCTAGTTTCCTACAGCAACGAATCAAAATGTTTATGTGTGGTTATTGTAGTACAAGTTTTATACGCAACGAAGACCTGCGACGTCATCAAAGAAACTCATGTAAGACGTTGCCCGATATTGGACTTGAGACTCCATCAACATCTATGCATATGTGTGGTTATTGTAGTACAAGTTTTATACGCAACGAAGACATGCGACGTCATCAAAGAAACTCATGTAAGACGTTACCTGGAGTTGAGACAAAACAGCCTGATTTGGATGTAACGGTAATTATTGTATTTTAACTACCACGATCATTGTGAAGAAAGAAGTCATTCACATACCTCATGAAGTACAGAAGATCTGGGATGAGAAAGTGTTTAAAAATAAGCAAAGGTTCTCTAGTAAATAAATTATACTTATTGTTTAATAAATTAAATTTATAAGAAAAGTACTTTCATTCTCCCCCCTCTCCTATATGTAATAGAATATAAATTCATGTTAATTTAATAGAGCATTAGTGTGTTTATAGATATTACGATGATAACCTCGCAATTTATAGTTTTACAAGCCATTTGGCATGGAATTCTCTACATACAACAATCTCACAATACTAAAGAGGTCTTTATTTGTTTCGATAGCAACGGCACAAGAAATGAAAGTTGGCCTTCAAAATGGAAACGAATGATACCTTCCACAACAATCAATGACTCAGTCCTTACATCTTCAATACCGAAAAATAGTACTGTGTACAAACTACGACTAAGGCAGAATGATAACTCTACTAAAGAAACAAAGTGGAATCAACTATTCGGTAAATGCTCCCCACCACTAAGCGTTGATAGTACAAAAACAGATTGTAAACTAGAAATAGGTACAGTTTCTTACCTGATCTACTACATTGTGCTGTGTTCCTCGTTGTTAGTTACTGAGTTGATTGTCAGACTTATACAGACAATATGGATCCAGAACTGAGCTGTTTACACTGTCTAGCAAACGCATTAATAACAGAACACAGGTATGGTAAAAATTTATATGACTTTACTGAGGAAGAACTTCGTCATTTTCCATTAAATTATCTGATCGACAAAGCCGATCCCATGGAACTTCTTTGCGCGTGGGTCAAGTTACCAAATGAATATAAAGCAAATTTCAGGCTAACGATTCAATTACCTTGTTTCGTACACCACAATCGGCCTGAATGGAATGGTCACGTGGATGGTCCACCAGAGCCACAATCCAGATGTCAAGTATGTAAATGGGGCCTTCAAAGATGCGGATTACATTAAATAATTTTACCATATATTTATGCTACATTTATTATAAACCATGGTGGAAAAAAATAAAAAACAATTAATAATGTATATGTGTTTTATTTATAAGTAAACAATAATATATATGTTTTTAATATAAATTACAAAGCTAACAAATTATAAACCTAATAAATTACAAATCTAATAAATCGAAATCAAAATTATCACATTCTGATTCAGACTCATCTAAATTAACACTATCCCATCCTGCTTCAGGTTCTTCTATGTCCAGGCGTCTAGCATACTTTAGCAAAATGTCCAAATTTTTATCACTACTATCAGGAATTAGATGATGCCCCCAAGCCAAGGTTCTTACATCACCAGGTATAACATACCTTTTATCATCAGCTGATGAAAGGGCTACTTTATTTTTAAGTTCAGTGTGAATGGTATGTAAAGTGGATTTAAATATAGACATTTTACGGAATATTAAGCCACCGTTTTCAACAATCTGAACATAGTCTGAAAAATCTATTTGATGTTTAACAACACTTTTAGAAACGCCTTTCGCCTTTTTAGTTACATCATCGGCTTTAACACAGTACGCTTTCGCACCAGTACCATAAAAGCTCTCTATTGGTCTTCCAGCGTATTCGTCCTTCATTTTTCCTACCACAGACTTTGTTTTGGGTATGTTATGGATGTTGTCTGCATTATAATTTGAAGTATCGAAAAAATGAATGTTTCTCTTGATGTCATCATACACATCATCTGTAAATATTTCTAAAATTAGGCTGTCGGTGTCTGTGTATAAAACGACTGCGTCATCTTCATACATCGATTTGATGTAACCATATAGAAATTCGTATATGATAGTCTTGGAAATATCCAAAATGGAAAAGCCTACGTAGAGTGGCTTGTCATACACAACTTTTAATTTCTCCAACTGAACAGCCACTAAATTTTCATCGAATACGGAACAGGATTTAAAATGTGGCAAGGCTATTAATGCTCTGGCACCTAATACACCTTTTTTATTTTCCCAGCAGGAGCATAGTTTAATGTTCTGTCTTTTATCAACGTTCTCCATGGTTTTGCCAAAAATTGAATTCACCATCAACTTGAATAGATCCTTCTCAAACTCGTTTTTAGCAGAATTTCGGAGATTTGTGTTTAAATCAATATAAGACTTCAACCAAGGTGATTGGGAAAATTCTATTATCCTATGTATTTTCTTTAATTTCATACCATATTTTAAACATTGTTTCAAATTTTGGTAGTGAATGGTATATTTATATTTGTTTCGTAAATTTGGAATTAATTTAGCAGTTTTACTTTTGGGAGGAATCATTCTCTCAGGACAGAATGGTAAGTCGTTATGGTCATCGTGCAAGTCTGATGGATATTCCAAGTCCACTTCTAAAACATAACCTTTTGGTGAATTTTCTCCAATTAGGGAACAATCAAAATTTTCGATTTCTTCTTCCCTCAACCACCTGAAATCACCTGTGGGCAGGTATCTTTCCATTGCGGATCCATATAAATTTGTGGCGTCTAGGTACATAATGTATGACGTTGGTTTAGTGGAATCATAGTTCGGTAAAAATTTATTATTTGCCACAGCCTTTCTTTTACTACATTGAGCCACGCCTCCTCGAATACCTTTTCTAAAGAAATGCACAGTGTCCACATCGGTTAAAAGTTCAAGTTCAATACCTGTTTGACGTAACATTGCGTCCCAGCTCAAAGAAGGCGCTGTCAAATAATGAGCTGGATCTAATTTGTACTGTTCCAAACACACTTTCCGAAAATTTTCAAACACATCGGTTAATAGTAAAATGTCCGATTTTAGATATAAGTCTGCATACTCTCCCAACGTTTTACATTTGAAGGTATTCCATACTTTGTTAGCTCGCTCGTAATCATCGTCGGAAATGGCTTCATTTGTTAATTCATTGTAAAACTTATCTTTTGAAGGTAATTGTGTTTCTTCCAATTTTTCAAACGAGTCTACATAATTGTAAGGAAAAACACCTTTCTGTCTGATTAAACTGAATTTCTCATCATCTTGAAAATATTTCCTAATTTCAGTACACTGATTAGATTCTAAACTCTGGCTCAGTTTATCGAGGGATTTGGATAAAAATCGAAAAGAGTCCACAAATTTCAATCTCAGGTATGTATCTGGTTCTTGAGGATTTGGGGATTTTTCCACAAGGATTGATTTAGAGAATGATATATACTTCTCTTTGGTTTGTGCTATCACTGAAATACGCTCCTTCTTGCATGCCAACTTCTTAATAAATAAATGACTATCATAGTTCGTTAGATTGTGGAAGAAAACTGGTATGAATTTTGACACTTTATAGTTCAAATTACAGACAGAATGAGCCGCAGCTCTGAATTTGCCACTCACGTGGCAATGGTCGCGAACTCTGGTTTCACAAGTCTTGAATGGCTTCTTGCAAATGTGGCAACATGTGGCGTTTTCAAATTCAGCTTTCTCTTGGTCCGTCAGAGGTAACATCTTTTTAACATGTTTTAAGTGGGTATTATATAAGTCTAGAGCTGTTTCATCCAACTTCTCAGCGAATACTTCAGCAGCATCAAGTCCTCGATATGTCACAAATTTTGAGTATTTATCGTCGAAATTGCATTTCACATAAAAAGCAAAAGAATAAGGCTGGTGTTCAGATACTTTAACTGTGAATGATTTATCTTTACAAGGTTCATTATGGTCTATGGGTTTCAGCAAACTCTCGAAATCGGCATAAATTACGAATGGTACCGGTAATTGTTTCTCAAAGTTTATGAATTTAAGAATATTTTCAGGCACAGATTCACCATATTTATTTATTCTCAATTCTGTAGATGGCAGTTTCGTATATGTATGGTTACAGTCATTTTCTTGATGCATTCTTAGCTGGTTTATTTTTCTAAACGATTGTAGACATCCATCACAAATATGTAATTGACCATTATAGTTTGATTTTTGTTTTGAAACTAGTCTCGACAAATCTTGTATAAGGCAATAATGATTGTTACCTGTATCATCTGACAAAAGTAATAAATTAACGTGTGTGGCTTGTCGACATGATGTAAAATGTAATGGTCCAACGACTTCAGTAATAGTTTTCCCATCCTTGAATTCAGATTCGAGACCAAACACATTAACGGAGATATTGTTCATTTTTTCAAACTTGGTTATATCTTTTAGTTTCATAGGGAATTCTAAGCCTCTAAAATTCAGTAAAGTGTCATAATGTGGATATGAACTTGTTTTCGTTGGATCACCTTCTGCTGGAAATATGGCTGCATTGATCGACCACGCAAAGCAAGCATTATCATTGTTTTGTACATTTAAAACGGCTCTCTTTGATTCTATAAATTTTGGCAACTTAATATATGATGAAGCCGACATTGGTGTAAACTTATTTATGTTTACATCAAGAAACATTATACTCCTCAGTGTCCATCCTGACTCCTTCTCTTGGAATTCTGACGCTTGTACAGTCATTTCTTCTCTAAATTCTTCAAAGATCTGATGCAAGTCGGTTGATATAGTGATTATTTTATTCTTAGTATTAAATGACTTAATATCAGATAATTTCTTTTCAGGTATTTCATAAAGCCCAAATAATTCAAAATTAATCTTAAGGGCCTGGTACTTCTGCAAGTATTCACTAATTTTATCCAAAACTTTCTGTTTAACTTCTTTCAGAAAATCAGAATAATCGATATGACTTCTATGGCTGCTAAAACGGTAACTACCGATCCTGCTTTTAAATGCGCAATGAAGTTTATCAACGCCATCTTCCAAATTACATACAAGAGGTCGATTAATTTTTTTTCTATCAATCATAAACATATCATTTAGGACAGGGCATCTATTATTATTAATATGCCGTTGTAAATTAAAAGCTGATAAAAAGTTACTTCCACAATATTGACAAGTTTTTGAACCACTCGAAGAATTCTGCTTTCTGTTGATACCACTCGTAGAAGGTATACTATCAAGCTTTTGTTTTTTATTCGACGGCTCACAGGTCACACGTTTTCCATCATTCAGAACTGGACAATATTGGCGAATATGCCGAACTAAATTTCTTTTGTTTGAAAGAACTTTCTTACAGTGTTCACACTTCATTGTTGTACAATAAATTATACGGTACTGAAGAATGTGTTTAATCCCAGCATTATATATCGTAAAATCAGTCGTAGGGGAGGGGGACCGTTGCCATGACAACAACTGCTTACCACATGGTATCCTAGATCACATCTGGTGAACACGTGTTCGACATCTGGTGAACAGATGGTACACAATCTAAAAATAGATCGATGACTCATGACATCTGGATGGTAATTAACTTTAATTAATTCAACATATCAATTAAGGCGTGACGTCATACAACAGATGGTATGCAGGTGTTTGATGACTCATAGTAAATATCTACAGACATGTCGAGACATGTTTAAACTTGTTTGTAAAATAAAACACATGGAATATGTTTAATTTGTTTTATTTCTATGACATTACAAAATTTTCATAAAGATAAAATACATTTGATAGAGAACACATACATTTAGATTTTAAATGGTTGAAACATCGAGGTTCTGAAAAATTGAGTGGTGGATGTTCTTCTAACTCGTATACTGGTGCTAATGAATACTTTTCTATGTATGCAGCTTTTTCTTTTCCTTTTACATAAATTTCTTCATCACATTCGGTTAACTCTCGGATAATTTTCCCAAAATTGAAGTATGGAGTGTTTCCTTCATTCCAATGTATACCATGGTAATTATTTGTTAACCAATTAACTTGCTTTTCTAAATCAGGTGGTAGGCATTTTACAGAATATGGTGGCTTGAAAATATAGTGAGCTGTTTTATAACCATCATATGCGGCTAGTTCCTTAACAATAAACTTATTTTTTTCTGCTTTGAACCCTTGTACATCAAAAATTAATGGCATATTTTTATATTTGCCAACTTTCGTGTCACAAAAACTTTTAAACTATATAGTTCCACCGCTTTCTTTAAATCTCTAATTTTTTTCTGATGCTCTCTCAACGCGTTTCTGTACTTAGAGTTCATTGTAAACTAACTCGGCAACCTACATCAATGTTCCTTAAGTAGGCTAGACCTGTCTGACAATTTTTGTTAGTGGATTATACCGGAATAGACGATCATGCAAAATTAAACAGTATGCTGTGGTATCACTGGGAATATTTTCACTTGTTTCGAATTCAATGCGCATAACGACAGATCCCGATTGAATAGTTTCTTTTTGACGAGAACAGTCGATGTGAGTTATAGGCGAAATAGATTTGAATTCTTCAGGTGTGAATATAGGTTCATTTCCGGTTTCATAGTATGAATCTTGAAAATCTGAGAACATTTCATATAATGCCGCACATTTACCGTCTTTAAAGTCTAAATATAAATCATTGTAAGGATATCTTTCAGAATTTAAAAATACTCTTATATTTGTTAGATTACAGTTATCAAACGTACTCATATTAGAAGTTACTTTATTCTTTTTATTAGTTTGGAAGGCCACTACAACATATCGAGGTGTTTCTAACTTCGTGGTAGTTTTCACAGGCCAAGTATGTCTTGTAGTCTGAGAAAGTGAGGGATATTCTACAAGTTCCCAACTTCGAAATGAAAGTAATAATTCGCCATTTTTGTCTAAAATATTAGTTAAAGCCAGCTGCTGTGGTATTCCCACAGAAACATGTGGTACTCTCCAATAAATCTTATCAATATTAATTTTAGGTTGCTCTGTATCATCAACACTAGTTACTGCATCTAAATCATTACTACTTCGAATTAAGACCAGTTCTTGTTTCATATTTAATATAATTTGTTTGTAATCTTCGAAAAAGCCCATTAACATTTTAAGTGGAATGCAAACATTAAATTTATTACTATTCGGTAATATGGTGGCTTTAGGAAACCAACCAGCATTTTGAAGTTTAATGCTTTCACCTGAATTAAAAGATAAAAAGCCCTTAAGAGTAGATGTTAGTCCCACATTCCGATTTGAATCAATGACAACGCCATTTAACTCGTATCGAATTTCTCTAAAGAGATAACTGAAGGCGTTATTTATCAATTTTAACTTGGTAGCTGGTGATCCATCGTTTTTTGTTAGACTTCCTTCTAAGTATAGATGACTTTTACATGGTAAAGTATAAGCATCCAATTCTTGGATTGGAATTCTAATTTCATCATTATAATCAAATTTTCCTGCTAGGAAAGGTTGATAGTTGTGGTACTCATAGTTAGAAACGGAATTATCTATGAGAGGTTGTTGTGTAACATTTAAAATATCCATTATATAAGTAATTCAAAACCGAGAGATTTTAAGAAAAGTTTATTCTCAGGTGTTACTAGACTAACGTTCTTCCTATTACTGGCTAAATGTTTGCTTTTAGATCGCCTTTTATAAGTGCGCTTAGCCACTACACTTGGAATGTGATATTTATTATAGCGGACCACCATTAGGATAACTTTTTTAAATGCAGTCTAACCGTGATGGTTTCTTTACGGAAATTGACAAGATTGCCGTCTTGATCGAGTATTTTAATAGTAATTGAGTTGATTGTCCTAACGCTTACAGGGAAGTATAGAATGTTTAGAGGCGATTCCACTATTTTATAGCCTGAAGCAACGGTTGGGAAAAACTGGTGTATTATGTGAACAGGTAATCCATTAGAATAAGAACCAGTGGCAATATTACAATCAATACACAGAGCATTCACCTTAATGATTTGTACTGGAAAGTCAGATTCGTTTAGTTCGTTAGCTTTAAGAATCCTTTTCTCAAATCCCAAGAGACGTCCTATAGAGTTTTCAGATGTAAAATCGATGTCAACATTTGTCTTTATTTTAACCGTCGAAGTAATACGATTTGGAACAATATTAATATAAGCAGGCTTGTGAATTATTTTTTGCAGATAATTGTTAATATCGCTAATTTCATAGGCTCCAACAGGAATGGTCGTGGTAATAGTCCCTTGAGTGAATTTGTTGTTTGTTTCGTCGATGTTTGGTATAACATTAAAAGTCTCAAAATTTGTTAAACCGATAACGTAATCGGAATTATCATCCAAATATATAGGTGGATTAAAATCAGCTGTTAAGATGGACGAATTTCCCGAGAGTGAAAAAGTTAGGGACATGTTGCACAATTCAATGGTATACACATAATAAAGACATTTCCTTTATTTACATTCATTATATAAAAATTTCAGACATAGTTGTCCACAATTAATTGAATTATATTTCTGAATTTGATCATAATTATAATTAACCTTATTCAAGCTACTATCGCTATAGAAATAACTTATTAATTTTTTCGGTGGTCTTAAGTTTCCATAACTATCGAAATAAATTATTGAGTTCTTTTTCTTCACATATGCTGTCCAGTGAGTGCCAGGTCCGGATGTATCATCTAAATTTATTATACCACATTCATTTTTTCTTATCTTCATTGGCAACGCATCTTTCATAAATACACCACGAAAGTTTGGAATATGTAAATCTTTAGCATATTTCATTAATTCTATATTGGTTAATGCTCTGCGAGGTAGCTTTATTGGAAGTTTTTTTTAAAAGGTGCTAGATATAATCCCATGCCTTTCTTGTAAGGTCGTAAGTACAATCCTTTTCCTATTGCAGCCTGCTCCATAGCTATGTTGTGTCTTTTATCTTCCTCGAGTTTTTCTTTTGCGGCCTTTGCATCATTAACGGCTTTTGCAATTCCTGCAGCACCACCTCCTATACTTCCTAAAGCACCTAATGCTGCAAATATAGGTAAAAGGAAAGGTAGAAAACCACCTGTTTTTGGTATAGGAATAATCCGTTTCTTTGGTAAAGACAGTTTTGTTGTTCCTATTGATGTTAAAGCTTGTTTGGCGACTTTAATAAGATTATTAGAATTACTGCTTTGAATGCCACGTCGCGCTCGTTGTACTGCATTATTAAAACTTAACATATTCTTACGCACTCCCCTACCATGTTTCCGATTGGGGCGTTTCTTTCTGCGTAAGCCCATTCCAAGTTTAGTTTTTGCTTTCATAGTGCCAGCCACACTTAATGCGGTAATTTTTTCACCAACTGAAGAATCACTTGCTTTAAATCGCTGATAAGCTTTTTCTGCCAACACTTTATCTGCTTGATGTCTGCTCGTTAAATCCTTAGAACGTGAATATGCGATATCATGCTCCTTACATGCCTCGTCTAATAGGTTGACGCCAGTATCACCTCTCGCAAGTCGTTTAGATAGTTTTGTTCCTGGGCCACAATAGTTGTAGCCTGGTATATGTAATTCGAAAGGTAGGTTATTAATAAGACTATTAACAAAGCCTGACCCTGTCTTTGCTCGTCTTCGTTTACGATTAACTGTTGGTGTGTTGTGTACAAGCATTATATAACCTCTCGAAGGTTCTATATGTAACTGGTTTTTTCGACAATGTGCAATCTTATAAATAGTGTTGATGAATGATTGGTGGTACAGTTCCTTATATGCAGTTTTACGATGAAGATTGAAAAGCAAAGTGTTACGTTACCAATCGTTAACCAGGACGTGTCTTCATTGGAAAATAATTATCAAAAGCATGGTAAACTATTTGGAGGCTTATCCAAGCGAGCATTGATCGTTGGTAGTAGTGGCAGTGGAAAAACAAATTTATTAGTTACGTTGCTTTCACATCCCAATGGACTCCGATTTGAGAATGTTTACCTATATTCAAAGTCCTTGTACCAACCAAAATATGAATATTTGAGAAAATTATTGAAACCCATGAAAGAAATAGGTTATTTTGAGTTTAATGATGGGGAAGATGTTTTATCAGCTCAAGAGATCAAACCCAATTCGATTATTATCTTCGATGATGTAGCTTCTTGTAATCAAAATATTATGCGAGATTACTTTTGTTTTGGACGCCATAAGAATACTGATTGTCTTTATCTATGTCAGACCTATTCATCGATTGAGAAAAGATTAATAAGGGACAATGCTAATTTAATAGTTATGTTTCATCAGGATAATACAAACCTCAAGCATATTTATGATGATCACGTAAGTGTCGATATGTCATTTCAAAAATTCAAAGATCTTTGTTCTTTATGCTGGCGAGAACCATATGGATTTGTAGTGATAGATAAGGACTGTGCAATAAATAATGGGAGGTATAGAAAAGGATTTGATAACTACATTACACCATAAGATATATAATACATAAATGCGTTGAGTGAAAGACAGTGTTTGTTAATATTTCACAGTGCAAAGATGGATAAAAAATTAGCTAAAGAGCTAATAAAAGCTAGAAAATCAGTGAGACAAAAATATCTGTCTCTAAAATCTGATATCGCACAGTCACAAGCTCAGCTGGAAAAAGGTTATAAGCCCATTACCGAACCATTACAAAAATTTTTGCAAAACATAAAATCTGAGGTAGTACTTAAAAAAGAGCCTGACGAAACTGAACAAACCAAAACTCCTAAACAAAGGTACAGCTCTACACCTAAAAAATCACCAGTTAATATTTTAAATAAATATATGCCTGCATTACCTATGACAGGATTTACTTTTTTGGAGGATACTTATCAATTTGATCCAACTAATGCACAGAATTCTACTGTTGTTGATGAGCAGAATAGTAGCGATTTAATTAATGAGGAGGTTGAAAGAAGTCGCATATACATGCAAGAATTGTCAAAAACCAAGGCTTACGAAGAATATCTTGATGCATACGATCCCTTACCTAGAACATATATTGATGAGTCCGTACGAGGAGATGAAGCGGCAAATGATCGCATATATGGTGTAACACATGATCATGTAACTGAAAAATTTCAAATAGGTGATTCCGAATTAGAGATTGTTGGTAAAGACATAAAAGTGAAAAATATAGTATATCCTGGCACCGTTGGACTGTATGAATTACTGTTTAAGAAAAGTCCTAAGGCGTTTAATCAGACAGAATTAGATCATTATATGGATATATTAAAACGCACCAACACCTATCGCAGAAATTTCGATCCTAACGAGCAAATTCAGAGCAAGAATACTCAAAAATATAGAACTATAATTCGACCATATTTAGTAGATAAAGGTATACTGAAATCTATGACGAAGACTTTTCAAAGGACATCATCATTCTCCAAACCAGTACCTCCAAATACTAGATCTCAAAGTAATATTCGTCCTAGAACTCAATCATTTAAGCAGCCTACAAGAGGTGGAATGCTGGACTTGTCTAACAAAAAAATCGATTACGTATATTATGATGATCCCAATGAGTTAATAGATAGATTAAGGCTTCTAGTGGCTTCCCAGATGGCTGGAAATGATGGACATAAAATGGAACTCCTCTCAATAGTCTCAGAATTGCGTGAATTACATATTATTAAATAATGGTCACATATCATCATCTGTTCAGTATAAATCTAGCCAGTAAAGGTAACACAATGCCTATAGATAAATTTGGTAGACATATGTTTGCGTACAATATTAAACCTTATCCCACGTCATCGTTTTTAACTGCACCTACAGATGCTAGTACTTTATCTAGCCTATGTCTCATACAAATTCGAGGTGTGGCACAGAAAATACCAAAGAATCTTCGAACTTATACATTTTACGTGTTAGATGATGGTACTGTAACATATACGATACCTATTTCAGGTATAATTGAAAGCATAAATTTACCTAATAGCGTTACAATGTTTTTAAACAATGACAATTATGATCCGGACAATAAAAACTTAAGTAAAGGAGATAATCTTTCATTTTCGCTTCCACAAGTAGATCCTGTAGAACCGCTTTTTGTAGAAATTGTACTTCGCTGTCCATTAGTGAAGAATGAGTAACATAAAGTTAGAAGTAGTTAATGAATTACATAAACCAGCCAGAAAAAATTTTCGAAGAAGACATGTGATTATTAAAGGACTAAATGACCTCATTCAAGCTGATCTGGTTGAAATGATTCCGTATGCTAAAAACAATAAAGGCAATCGATATATTCTTGTTGTTATAAATGTATTTAGTAAATTTGTATGGGCTCGGCCAGTTAAGAGAAAAAGTGGAAAAGATGTAACAGACGCGATGCAAACAATTTTATTAGAAATGAAAATCAAGCCGAAAAACCTTCAGACAGATATGGGTAGAGAGTTTTACAATAAACAATTTAGAGAATTAATGAATAAATTTAAAATTAACCACTACAGCACTTTCTCCAATTTAAAAGCTAGTATAGTAGAAAGAGCAAATCGTAGTTTAAAAAATTTAATGTGGCGGCAGTTTAGTTTTCAAGGAAACTACAAGTGGTTAAATCTTTTACCAGATATAGTTAAACAATACAATAATGCAATCCACCGCACTACGCAAAGAAAGCCGATAAACGTTACTGAAAAAGATGAAAAATATTTATTACAACATGCCTATGGATATTTAAAGACTGTAGATCCACGTAAAAAGAAATTCAGTAAAGGTGAACATGTAAGAATAAGTAAATACCGAGAAGCTTTCTCGAAGGGGTATACTCCCAATTGGTCAAATGAAGTTTTTAAGATATGGAAAGTACGCAATACAAATCCCACCACTTACATTTTGGAAGATCAAGAAGGAGAACAAATTGAAGGAGGCTTTTATGAACACGAACTCCAGAGCGTTAAATATCCAAATATTTATTTAGTTGAGAAGGTTTTAAGATGAAAAGGAGATAAGCTATATATAAAATGGTTAGGCCTAGACAAGAAACACAACTCTTGGATAAACAAGAATGAATTAGTATAAACATGTAAACATTTGTATATGCAAAACTTAAATAAAACAAATTTCATTTATTATATGTTTTTTATTTCAAATCTTTCATCAAATATTTTACATCTATGATTTTTATTTAAAATAGGGTTAAGTACATAGGAGGCTTCCTTGATTCTTCTGTGAAAGTGCAGTCTGTCCACCACCATAAATTCCCAATATATTTTTCTAGATGAATTGTATGCATAGCTCCATGTTATAAGATGGTGAACTTGATTATTTTTCTCGTTAAATGTTACTTTTTTCATTGTGATCGTGTACTACATTCCTTTTCAAAGACATCTGGGTACATATAAATTAATTCCAGAATCATGCAGACGTTTTCGCTGTTTGGATTGCCTTTAATTATATTTAAAGCATTTTCAAAAACATTACCACTCTGGTTTTGCAGTCCATCTTGTAGAATCTTGAAGTAATTTGCAAATTGTTGGTTTTTAATCATTTCCAGTCTATAGTTCACTAGCGGCTGTATTTCAAATAAACAACACATCGATTCATACCCCAAGTATATGTAATTATTTTCCTTTGAAATTTTTATTACTAGAGCATCTGAGAACTGTTCGAAATTTATGGAAAAGTTATCTTCATGTATTGCATCCGTTTTTCCATTGTAATACAGGTAATTCATTATTGTTCCTTGATGGGATAAAAACCTCTTCCAATCGGGTTCATCGAAAATCACTTGATCACCTTTATTTCCTGACAGCTTTACACAGGCGGTGAAAGAAGAGTTGTATGATAGTCCCACCAAAGCAAATTTACATGCTGATTTATTTAACTTAAATTGACGTATACCAATCACTACATTTTTTGGAATATTATCTTTGAATTCACTTGATGGTGTGTCAACTACACTTGCTGTATATTGTTCAGGTACATATTCGGTGAAACTGAAGGATGCAGACATTTTGAAGACTAATACTCTTAGATATGTGTCGTGAGTTATATATTCCATTACCCCCACCACTAGTTACCATCTGGTGGTCATGCCCTGAAATAGTTCATCTTACCATATTTTACAAGTTTAAACATGTCTAGACTTGTTTGGACTTGTTTTCCCATCAACATCTGTTGCTATGGAGAGCATCCCCCACCTAAGATTATTATATCCTTAAACGATATATAAAGCATATGCAATTTTGTGTCTTTCTGAGTATACAACAAAGTAAATATGATTGATACTCTTCCTGAAGAACTAGAACTAGACAGTGAATCTATAATAGAGAAGAAGCATGAAGTTAATAGTTTACAGTTTGTGCAGAACTGGGCTTACCAATATGTATGTCTAATTCAAAATTATTTTAGTATTCATTTGGTTGAAAATGAAGCAAAGACATTGTGTATGAGTTGTTTTTTTGATGTGGTTGCGGACTACAACACAAACATCGAAAGTTCTCAGATATCTCAACACATAACATACTATGCTGTGGAATTGGGAAATAAAGCCTTGGTTTGCTGCACGTGTGGAAATCCGCTTTTTACGTACTGTCTAACACGTTTTTGTATTTTCTGTAATACCATTTAAGTTTTTGTGAAAATTGATATTTTATTGTTAACACCCTGTACATTAATCAGTTTATCATCTTTTATGAATCAATGTCTTTTCTATGTACTTGTATAATTGTAAAATTTTTAATAAATATTTGTAAAACTATATGTGATTTATTTTGAGTTTAGTTTCATGGACTATCACTTAAAAATAAGTAATATTTATTTACTGGGCTAATTTTACATTTATTTTATGCCATCTCTATAAGACTTCATACGCTGTAATTTTTAACCAAGCAGAAGGTCGCTCTAATTAGTCAACTTCAGATGTTACAATGATTGCGTCATGCTTTGCTAAATGCAACATTATTTATTAAATACTTAAATTAATCCTTTTAAAATATAAATAGAAAGTAAACGCCGTCTTGAATGTGGCGGGTGTTTTGTGTTCAATTCAATGCTTCTAAGAATATTTTTGTGAAATAAAAATACTGTGTAATAGTGCGAAGTGGTAGTAATGTTTTCTTGGCAACCTTAAATGTACCGTGAACTGTGCATTAAATACTTAGCGTGTTTTGTCAATGTGGTGGGTGTTTTGGAGTTCAGTTCAGTGCTTCTAAGAATATTTTTGTGAAATAAAAATACTGTGAAATAGTGCGAAGTGGTAGTGTTTATGTATTCTTGGATACCTTTTGTTTTTACATTGGATTAGCACTGAATTACAGGTATTTTTTTTAATTTATAAGTTTAATGCATAATTTATAAACACTTTGTTTAGAAAGATTTTTTGGCTGTTTTAAAAATTTATTATTTCTTTGATGCAATCAATGGAATCGTGTAAATTTTAATACACATGATTTGGGATTGGAAAAATGCTTATTTTTTCCACTGAAATTATTTCGAAATTTTTAATGGGTATAGACCATAGGTATTCATTATATCAGATATAACGAAAAGCCAAAAACCACCCATTTTGTGAGAAACTAGTCAGTCAAAATATACTTCCCATATGAACGTGACCTTTCAAGCTTAATGTTATTACATGTGGACAGCTGCACATGGTGGGAGGGCAAAAATTAAACTGAACTTTCACCAGATGTCTTGCGTCATCGATCTATTTTTAGATTGTGTGTCAGACAGGTCATTGGCATAGGTCATTCACCTTTCACCAGATGTTATGAGTCATCGATCTATTTTTAGATTGTCGTGAGAATCTAACCTTTGGTTTCACCAGCCAGACAAGTCATTCACCTTTCACCAGATGTCGTGAGTCATCGATCTATTTTTAGATTGTGTACCATCTGTTCACCGGATGTCGTGAGAACAGTAGTTTTAATTGGTTCCCACACAACCAGCTGTTCGCCAGATGCTTTCACATAGCTTTTGATTGGCTGCTCACTGGTGAGCGCCTCTCCGCTCCGGAGGTTCTCTTATTATATACTACTAATAGACTTCTAACTAATATTTCTAACCTGCAAAAAGTGTCTTATTTTATTGGGACAATCTATTTAAAACTTCATAAACATTACATTGAACTAGATTTCGGTTGAAAGTACAGGAACCAGGCAGACATTTTAATAATAGCTACGTAATGCATGTAAATCTTAAGAAACATATATTTTTTAAGTTAGTTGTGCCGTCACGTGCACATGCCCTATTGTAGGTTCCAAGTATGGAAGATTGTAGATACATTTTATAGTTTTTAAAGGTTTCATAACAGAATTATTGGATTTGGCCTAAATAGAAGTTAAATATTGTAAGTGTGAATATAAGAGGCAATAATATATATTTTTTAAATATTTTCTAGATATAAAATTTCGTATTCTAAAAAGAATTCCAATAACAGGAGAAATTTTTTTTTCTGTAACGCATCAATATGATGACTATGACAATTTTTCATCAATACGAAGCCCTAAAAATTTTGTTAATGGCGAATATTTAATTGTATCATTATTAAATGTAATGGATGGAACTGAATTTGGAATTTGATTTTTAGACATAAACATAAATGATGATTTTCTAAAATTGAGTGCATTATAGTTATTAAGGTACCAAGGGTGTTATAAGGATAATAACGCACCGAGATCGGCAGTGTACAATCCCGAGGGCCTCTGGCGTCATTATCCTATAACACCCGTGGTGCCTTCAACGTTTAATGTCCTACAAGTCTGTTATTTAATTCGAATTTTTTTTTTGACATTTACGATTTATTAATTTGACATCTATTATGTTCAGAACGATTTGATTTAAAAGAGAGTAAAAATCAAAATTGTTTGTAAATGCCGCCGTTGCATAGTAACGCATTTTGTTTGTCAATAACGCTATCATAATTTGCTTGTTTTGGGTTGTATTATAATTTTATAATGCCCTAGGGCTTTATAGATATTCATAACGCCCTAGGGCGTTATTTTTCATTTAATGTATCTCAAAATAGGGTGGTTATTGTAAAATAACAGACTTGTAGGACATTAATTTATTAATCTGCAACCAAAAGTGCTATTTGCCTCAAGTCATATTTAATATATTACTAGTTATTTCATCCTAATCTTTCCCAAAATATAAAAGTGTTGTATCATGAGCATATAATACGTACTATACTACCCTGTATATTCAACTTAGCAATAGAATTTATGTATATTAGAAATAAAAATATTTTTTGTAAAACATGTTGTTTGTTTAATTTTTAGAATAATTATAAACAAAAAAATATTAAAATAGAATAAATTGTAATATTATGTACAATATATCATTCTAAAATATGTTTTTATAACGTATATCTATACAATACATTCTATTATATGTGAATATAAATATTTGATATTTAATATATTATTTACATTTTTTTACATTTTTTTTAGCCTTTTTTAGAAACTAATAGTATTTAAAACATCAACTATTATTTAATTATATTTAGTATGTGGTATAGGAACATATTATACTGAATTACTTTCAGTGTACATCTAACTTTAAAGTTCTCTCAGTGTAAGAGATTGTGTTGAGTACATATTATACTGAATTACTTTCAGTGTACATCAAACTTTACAGTTCTCTCAGTGTAAGAGGTTGTCTTTCACTCATGTCAATGTCATTAGAACCGGGCCATAAAATATCAAAGGAACCGCCGATTTTGTCACTTCTCTGTGGTATAAGTTCTCTGCTAATACTTTACCTATTTATACCTATTAAGAAAGAAGAGAAAGAACCAAAAGGCTATTATTCACAAAAAGGTAGTTATTCATATTTCATTATTAGACATGATTTTTGCAAAGGCAACTACGTTAAAGTTCAACAAAAATTATATCGAAAGTGGCTTTTTATTTTTAAATAAATTCAATAAAATAGAGAACAAATAGCATAGATTTGGCACCCGGTATATAGAGATAAAAAAATATATACATATTAAAATATATATAATAAAACAGTCGGGAAAAGTCAACTTTCCAGGCCTAGGCCGGAAACGTAACTTTCCTGGACTGTTTTCTGATAGTTGTTTGGCAACGGATTAAAATACTAGAATAGCGTATTTTGGGACCTGAAATTGTGACCTGACATTCTTGATCGATTTCAGAAAAAAAAGACATTTCCGTATTCCAAATCCATTCCTAAACCCAACTCAGATTGAGTTTAGGAATGTATTTAATAGTTTTAGGTAACAATACATATCGTGCGTAACAATACACATCATGCACATTGAAAATTAAATTTTCATTAAAATAACTTGAAAAAGACAAACATAATGTACACCAAACGAATTCAATTAAAAGCATCCTGCATTTCCAGGACAATGAAAATAACCTACTTTTTTTTATAATGATGTCAATCTTTAGAAACCCAATTAAGTTATATGGGAGTTACATTTGTTCTACTGTAATGATACTTTTTTATTTGCTTGACGTTAAATCCCCTATTATAAGAAAATTTATAAGATCCGAGTACAATAACAGAACGGACAAAAAAACTGTTAATTATTTTCAGAGACAATTCGTAGAAAACTCACCGTTGAGGCTCATTGAGTCGTATTGTTCAGTTTGTAGCGGTTCTCGATAGATAATAGGGTCCATCCCGCTGAAATCAGCCACAGTTCCAGTATAGAGGTCTCCGTCTGCAACAAAAGAAGGTTTCTTTGTATTCGATCTCAATCGAAGATATCGGTTAAGAGATTTACAATCACTTAGTTCACTGCAAATAGAAAATTAAGCGAGGTTATTGTTTTCGAGTGCGGATGATTGAAAGGGCTTACAAATTAGGGCATTCGGTATTTAATGAGAAACACAAAGATGTGCACCATATTGACATAGATCGTTACTAGTTTCAATTTAATTTTGCTAAGTTCTCTTTAAAATTATTTAAATTACAACATGAATCATAAATTGAAAAAAACGAAAACGGGGGGTTCCATAACGGAGGTGAGGATAATCAGTATGTGGGTGTATCATGTTATGCAAGGATACACCATCGATGATGAAATTAAGGTCACCTTTAATAAAAGACTATCTATAAAGCTTAATACAGGCCTATAGAATTTAATATTCTGCAGAAAAAGCTTCCAATTTCGTAAATTCTCATCTCCGTTACAACTGTCTCGCCTCTTTGATTATAGATTATAAAGGAGATGAGAATCATCAGTATTCAGTACTCAAAATAATATTTTTCAAGCAGAAATAAAAAATAGTATATTGTTTTATTAGGAGTAAAAGTGATATTTTTGTGACGAGTGTAGGGCAATTACAGACCAGTCACAAGAAAACGTCGATTAGCCATACAAAAATAAAGATAAAAAATCTCGAATTTCACCACCAAAAGACGCATTGTGTTGATATCGCATGGCCGGCGTATTAAATAAAATACGGGTTGTATGGATATTACTTTTCTGCCACTCACAGTGTCAGAAATAGTTATTTACATTACTAGATGCGAAAGTTTACTTTCTACACCTAAAAGGGCTTTCACATCGTGTAATGTATTATATTTCTTCTACTACCGAAAGATATTATGGGATTTAATAATTTAAAACTAATTACTTCATGAAATTATTTGACGTTTTTAATAAATCTTATAGTTTAGGAGGCCGTCTGTGAAAATTGTTTCCATGCCAATGAAACATTTACTATCTGTCATCGAAGTTTATGTTAAGCATTTTAATTTCTGGTGGTTTCAAACTAAAATGGCGATGAAAATGGGATACAAGAAGGAGCCAATATTACTTGTGCCTCGCTTTACCCCAAGAAATCCAAAGCAAGGTATATGCAAACTTATGAGGCGTTAAAATGCGTTTTTTTTTTAAATTTTTCTGTCCTGGCCACGAAAGTTCTACTTTCGTAGCTAGCAACGCCTTAGCAACCAGGCAACTCGAATATTTACTTTCGTTATCGCGCGTGTTTATATAGACGGTAGTAGAAAAAAGTACTTTTACCTCCGTTGTTAACGGCAACGCACAGCCGACTGAAAAATAAAACTTTAATGTCATGAAATCAGTTAAGAATTGTCATGTTTTTCTGACGTTTGAAGAAAAATATATGAGTTTTTAAATAGTAGATGGAGTTATGGTGCTAAAAATGAATGATTCTTTTTTTTGTATCTGACAATTAAAAAAAATATATCCTCTCAGTTTTTGCATAAGAAAATATTTTTCTTATCATTTTGTAATGATAATTTTAGTACGAATAATTTATATTCGTATTAATATTAATTATTTCAGATGAGAAAGAAACAACTTGCGCATCTTTACTCATTTTTTGAAAATTGTAAATTTATAGTAAATTAGACAATTTTTTTCAAGATTAATTCTGTGTTCTTATATATCATTGAAAAGTTTTGTATGGCCTTTCAGATAGTGTAAAAATATACAGAGTGTTCCATTAAAAAAAAAATGTGTATATATCGGAAATGCGACTTTCAATTGTTTTTCTGATGATTTTTGGAAAATACAAGTAATTTTCTATAACTTTTATTTTTGAACTTTTTACGTAACTCCAAAAATAACGAAGTTAAATGAAGTTCTAACGTTCGCGCGACCACCCTATACATTACAATTGATTCTAATGCTAAAATACCTGATTTATAAATTGATAAAGGTTCTATGTACTGTTGAAGTTGGTAGGTTGTTAAAAAGTTTGAGATCAATTATCTCAAAATCACTTTGTTGTTACATAGACCCTTCATCCATTTGTGCCTTCATTTGTGAAAAAAAGTGGACACAAATTTCCATTCAGTGAACAGATTAATGTTTGATATTATCTATTACATTCATATCACATATAAGACTATCTCTTTCTAGACATATTTTTCTTATTTTGTTGTATGGTAGATAAGTATTAATATTAGGTATTTTGCAAGCGAAACTTGCATACCTACTGACTAACAATCACTTGGTGTAATTATACGCCCAATTTGTCATGATTATAAAGGGGTCTACAGACGATCCAACCAACCAACCGACCTTCTCGGTACACTTTGAAGATTGCCATGTGAACTCGTAAAACTGCAACATTGTCGGTACGCTTTGAAGACGCTGGAATTCCAGCAGATCAGCTCACATTTACGAGTTGTTATGGCAATTTTCAAAGTGTACCGAGAAGGTTGGCTGGTTGATTGGTTGGATCGCCTGTAGACCCCTTAAATGATACGCAGTTGACTAATGGGAGTTTCTTATTATCTATATGTATGAGATAACTTGGATTATTCTCTTCTTTATGTGTGCAAAAAACTCTTTGGTACACAATAAAGATTTTTTTATTGATCTACTTATATTTAATTTGTTAATTGGTTTCTCATCCGTATAAATTTAATTTATTTACACTGGGACTGTATTTCCTATTTTTCCATAATTCACGTATACCCGCTACACATACGTTCTTGTAGCAACTAGACTGATAGTATTACGGCAGTGCCAAAGCATTGACCAAATGGAAGCCACGTTACATTCAGGTATGCATAAAACGTCTTCATTATTCCCGGCATATCGCATCTCTTCCAGCGTCCCGACGTCCCACCGCTCTTTGAAGTTCTTCTCCAAGCAAACGTGACACGAGATTCGCTTTCCTCAACTCACTAACTGAATTAATGCACGCGCTGTGTTCACCGTGGAATTTCAGTCTCACAATTCAATTCTAATATGACAAATTACCTTGTCACCTGATGACACCGTCTGCAGGTTTACAAATCAGTTTGGCGGTGCATTTCTCGTCAAATTTCTACTATAACATAACGTATCCTTTTGTCTGGCAGGGAATTTCAATATGAGTCACATCTATTGAAAGATCACGTAGGTTTATTCCGTCAATTTGTCTAATACAAATTTTAATGATTTTAATTCATTTGCTAATTAGAAATTAATTAGGACCTTAAGTGAAATTGAAAAACGGAATATATCAATAGTACTTATAGGTCAGTCGGTAGGTCATTTTAAGTAATGACTCTCATAAAGCACATACCAATTTTGCACCCTCTAATAGGCTGAGTTGTTGTCTCCACCTTGAAAAAATAGCGGAGAATATAACATTTACTCGAATATTTGCAAATATCTCAATCAACTTTAGATAAAAATACATAGTTATTACTCTGAAAGATAAGTAAATTCCATATAAAAAATGTTCTGTGACGTACTTCCCAGTGAAGCTGCAAAGTGTCACTTTGACACCCAATAAATGGCAGTAGTTACGGTACGGTTACTTGGGTGCCAGTTCCTAATCAAATGGAGGAATACCACTGGTCAGAGAAGCAGGACTTGAGTAGCTACAATGAAGGAACGGAAATATTCAGTGAGTCAAAGGGAAAATTAGATTACACACCACAGCAGTAAAAAGCACAATTCGGAACACAATAATATTTATTAATATCAAAACCTACTATGCACAATAGGCCCGTTCAGGATTTTTTTTTTTAATTTTAGAAATCGAAAGTAGAACACTTTTTAAGGCAATTTTCAAATTTTTAGGTTTTTATTAGGACGTTTAAGCTCTTAAATAAATTACCAAAATTGGACCGCGCAAAAACGAGGCGGAGCTTCGCGTGACGTCACTATGCAGAGGCTGATCAGGCGACAGTCGAGATTTAATAAGCGTGTGGCGCGTGCTATTGTGTTTCTTTATGGAAACGGCATTTGATTGTTGAATTATATCTTTTTTATCTTTTTGCTGGTTTTAAAATGAGTAGTGTTTATGTAGAATGACGTCACGCGTCGGCGAAGCGCTTTGAACTGAAACTCAGTCTTTAACATTGAATATCTAAGGATTGGATATACTTATGAAGCTGAAATTTTAACAGCTTATCTAGACGATCGAATTCTATTGAATGCCATAAAAAAAATAACGAAAAAAACATTATCGGTAACAAGCCCATTCGACAGGTACTTCAGACTACTAATATTATAAGAGAAAATTTTATTTTACAATTTTTCGACAGATGGTTACTTCCTTCGATTTACTTACTGATTCCCTCGGGTGGTCGGTTAGGACTAATTTTTCACTTGTGCCTCGGATGGCGATTAAAGTGAATTAAACGGTGGCCGAGGAGGAGAAATCGCCAAAAGCGGTGCGTAGTAGTATCTAATGACATTTCACAGATTTCGAAAAATTTTCTAGATTGAAGAGGGTGCCAAATTTAGTTGAACCGTACAAAAATTGGCATTTCTATACAAATACAACAGCAAATTGGCACAATACCACAGAAAGACTCATTTACTCAAAAAAAACCCTCCCCATCTCTCTGGAAACCTCCGATTAAAGAACATATCTAGATACATAACAGGCTATCTTTTCACTATATACCTTGTTTGCTCCTAACATAGTCACATTATATGTCCATTAAAATGGATAGATGAACATCACATTCCATAGGCAACAGTGGCGTTGTGTATGTACAAAATGTGTAGAATGGTAAATATTTTCATTAAAATGAATTATTGCAATTCCTGCATTACCGGCTCTTTATACAACGTGATGTAGGCATACGATATTACAGTAAGATAAATATGTATTGAGAGGATATTAAAATTTAATTGGTATTTACTTTATAACTGTAAACTGAACTTCATCATCATGTTACGACTATGCAACGATCGATTTTCTTCTTTTCTTTACTGCTTTCTGCAAACGGCACAGCACTTTGCACTAAATATATTGTCACTAAACTGTGTAAATATGAATAGAGAATATTATTTAGGTATTAAGCAAATCACAACTTAAAATAAAAAGACTTCTTCACCACATTTTGATCGAAAAACACTTATTAACATTAATGGCAGATACTGTCAAAAGTGTCAAACTGAGATTATGATAATCGAACTAAACCGATCGTGCCCGAATCGGTCGCGAATAGATCGACTAGCTAATCAAGAACTTATGGGAAGAAGTGCCTTAGATTGTAACTATCTCAGCAACATATAAATCAGTACAATTATGTATCTAGATATAAGTTCTTTAATCGGAGCTGGGAACACTAACAAAAACTGAAGTACATAAACTAGCTGATATTTAATATAAAAAATATAAGGAAATCAAAATGTGGCTGAAATTTTTTTAATACAAAGAAATTTTGATATGAATATATTGATTAAATAGCTTTATGGAATACATCGCTCACTCAACGAATTCGTCAGATCTAAAAGGCTAGCTGGCACACAAAATCAAGATTTGTAGACTATGAGGTTCCTTAATATACAGCTTTTAGGCAAAGAAATCAGTGCGGGGGTGAAAAGTCAGACTATCTTTGTTCCACGAACGCGCGGTAGCGGCGCAGTTATCTCAATCTAGAAGAACCGTCCGTACTGGCCCGAAATATGGTCTGACGTTACTAATGTTACTATGATCTGTAGTGTTACATTCTACAACTTATCCTCATTACCAGTATGCAGAACAGTGACTCCAAAATGCGAGGATAATTACCACCGACCTCAAAAGCGGGTCATTGCGAGCCCATTCCAGTTACGAGCTCTTTGCTTAATTAACATTACACAAATTCTTACAATATTTTGAATAAGGCCCTGCATCTGGTGTGATTTCACACCAGCTGTTCATTGGCTAATGCCATTTTTTGGTGGGGATTGTGAGTTATTAGGCCACCTTAAAGTAGGTATACCAACCTTGACACAAAGTAACTAACATATAATTGACGAATTACAGCCATTTTTCTTAATTTTCCAACCGTAATTGGTTGGCTCTGGAAGCATAGAGTGAGCTGTTTGTCTCTATGCTATTTCATGACTTAATAATGTGTCCGAAAAATTGCAGTAGATTTTCCCCTGCAACTTGCTTCTTTTTAAATAAGGTCCAACATTACCTACATTATCAAGCTTGGCCTGTGGGGTATATACAGGGCTGGCTCCAGGTATTTTGCCGCCCCGGGCACAGTTTCATTTTGCCGCCCCCCTCTTAAATAAATAACATTAGGGTCAGGCGGGGTAAAAATGAGACAAAATGACATCTTTCAATTTTTAGGTTGCTTAGAATTGAGTCATATTTATTGAAAGATTGACAGGAAAAGTTATATTTCTATGTATTTTTTTACTAAAAAGTACCGTTAATTGATAAACAAAAATAAACAGTGTCTCATTTTTACCCTCCAACTGGGGTAAAAAAAAAGACAGTGGAGGGCAAATGAAAGACACGTGATTTATTCCCATTCTTATTGATGTCGTACAAATGGAAGTGTAAAAATACAGTTGCCCAAGGAATCACTACTTCCACATTCAGATTCTCTATCCAAGACAATCACAACGAAAAAACTTTGTAGGTGGAAATAGTTGTTTATGGAACTTTAATAATATGATATTTGAAATCCTCTACCCCAAAAGCCCATAAAACGATACCCCACATCGGTAGTAGGGTGGGGGGTGGTAACGGGGGGTGGTAGTGGGGGTGGATGAAGTAAAAAAATATTTTGAGGCTTCTGGTTCTTGTACATACACTAAATCACATTTTTTTTCTTCCTCTTTAATAAGGGGGTGGCTAATGCCAAAAATTTTTTTGAGACCTTAGCTTCTCTTGTATATACTAAATACCAATTTTATGGACTCTTACCTGCTTTATTTACCCATCTACCCCAAATTTACCCCAATTTACCCCCCAACCCTTCGTCGGAACAACATGAAAATATAATCTAGTTCCAGATCTCTTTAAAGTACATATGTGTACCAAGTTTCAAGTCAATATCTTAAAGGGTTCCAGAGTAAACGTGCGCACAAAAAAAGTTACAGACAGACCGACAGACAGACAGGCCGATAGATAGACATACAGAAATTTTTTTTTCGCTCAAACTTAAAATCTCGATGTTTCATGACATTTTATTAAGCCTATTTGTACAATAAAAATTTAAAAAAATTTTTTTTGTCGTTACTATACTTCCACTGGATGTGGAAGTAATAAGACAGAAGAGGGTTCTTTCTTTTATATGTAATTTATTCAGATTTTTTACTAAACAAGAAGGGGCTTGCGGAAGGGCTAGCTTCTCCTAAATTAGGAAGTTGAAATGGGCCTGCTTCAGTCTGCCCATTTGGTCTCTTTAGTCTCTTATTTACCCCACTTTTAATTTTTTCTTTAAAATCAAATTTTTGATGATTTAAAACTAGCAGATTAATAAACTTGATCACAAAATGTGAAGTATGACTCTTCTAGTTGACGTCTGCCAAATACGGACAATGCAAATAGAGAAACTATAAAACCCCCAAAAAAGTACTAAGAGGTGCGTTCAAAAATTTTTTAAAAGTGAATTAAAGAGTTTACTGAATAATATTTTTTCCCGCATTAACAGTAGGCATAGGACCTGATTTGATAACATAAAACAGTTCTGAATGTACAAAACAAACTTGAATAAAAAATTAAGTTTAATTTATTTCAATCTGGGTTGGATATCACCTTGTCTTTTATTTACCCCACCTGACCTTATCTTTTTAGTCCGTTATTTATATTATTTATAACATTTTAAGAGTCACCTACTGAATATTCTTAATGGTTTGATTTTTTAGTTATAATATAAGGTTTACAGCAATTTTTGGATTTTCAACAATATGATTACTGTATTTAAAAGGGTAAAATAAAATAATTGAAAAAATTAACCGTATTGAAACTTAAAAAAAAATACCACACCACAGAAATTAGACAAGAAATAAAATCACATATAAGAAACAGAATGTATGTATGTAACCTACTTTATATACAAAAAAACTAACAATAACAAATTATTTATATAAAGTTGACATTACTATTACTATATTAGTGAAACAATTGTTTTCTAGCTTTTTTATATTTTTTGGTAACTGTGGATTTGAAGAATTTGCCGCCCCTAGAATTTTGCCGCCCGCTTCGCCCCCCTCCTAGAGCCAGCCCTGGGTATATAACTGGCAAACAAACTTTTCAACTCCTAAAATAACGTAACCAAGCTTTTTAAGTGCTAACAGTATGTCATCCCGAAGTTGACAAAATATATTCTAACAAGACACTTCTTTCTTTGAAAAACTTCCTGTTACAGCATGAAGTCTAAGAACAGAGGAGTTCTGTTTTCCTAATTTATTGATAAGGTAGGCGAGATTAATTAACAGGTACCTGACAGCTTTTCCAGAAAGCCATATAACTGAGTTATCATGACAAAGGTGTGGAAATCTTATGATCAATATGGTAATATCTGTGTCGGCAGAATATATGTGTATTTGAGTAGCTTCGCAAGCTGTAGCAACAACAGCATGAAGCAGCATTTTCGTGTCTGTCTCTTCACATAAGCTTGAGAGATAGTCAATATTCATATGAAGTAAAACATTTAAACGGTTTTTATAGTCCTATGGACATATAAAATGTGAAACAATAATAATAAGTAAGTATAGTTAAGTCCACACTGGACACACTGTTCATTTTTTATTATACACATCTATACATATACACTCGTTCATAATACAGTCAAAGGAGGAGGGCCTATAAGGCTGGTTTTCGCCCCTTTTTATTTTTGGTCAAAAAATTTCGAAACATTTTTTTATCATAGATATTCAATATCTAATCTATTGCACCCTAAACAGAACTTCCCCCTCCTAATTTATTAAAGAACCAGTATACATTAGTACTCATGCTCGGATGTTTTCGAACTTGAAAATCCTTTGCACAAACTGCACCCTCAGTTCCCTCTACTACTATACAACACCCCAACGATAAGCACCCTTTCCCCCCACTAATATAAACCACTATGCACCTACCGGGATAAAATAGTTTTAAAAGGCAAAATCCGGCAACACTCATTTTTTGAGGTGAATGCTGACTGTTCTTGCAACATTGTAACGTTTTCTGACTACTGACATGTTTGTCGTTTGTGTAAATGACTTAAATCAAGAATAGGCTTATAAATAATGAATTAATGTTTCTATACTCAATAAATGAAGTATTTTCAATATATTTTTTTGCCTTAGAAATGCTAGGAATCCTCGTCAGTATTAGCTAGAAGAGTAATTTTTTTGATTGGTTCTCCAATGATGAGTGTTTTAAAGTGTTTTCCTAAGTAATATATTAGCGTGACCAGATCTTATTTGATTTTATTATAATTTCTTTTGCTTACATTTATCAGTATTATTAATAGTATTATTTTTATTAATATTATTTTTTTCGGGCAGTCCTGGGTTTCACAAAAATTATTATGGTATCCCTATCCTTGTATAAAAGCCGCGGCGTGCCCCTAGAAACTGCTCGTAAACCGTAAAGCACCGATTAGAGGATGCAGCCATTTTCGATGCAACCGGGCATACAGCCGACTTATTTTTCTTATTGAGCCCTTAATTGAATGAATTTTTAAAGATCTACCGCAATCAGTGCCGCGCACTGCTCGAATACAAAGTGCGGTTGTTAATATTAAGCGTGCACTTCTGCTAAAGAAGCTAAATTAAAAAATGCATAATGTAGGGATAAACTGCGGACGGGCTTTGAGAGGCAAATAAAAAGGTCTCGTTAATAACACGAGATGATCGTGTTTGTTAAATGAACTACTAAGTATGTCTAATCTTTATTTTTTTAAAACTAATAAATTCTTCGACGTTTCATAATATAACACTTTAAATAATTAATGTCACTATTTCAAATACAAGATAAAAGATGAAAGTGTCATATCCATTTTAGACACAAATAATGAGATGTAAATGTAAAATAGTAAATAAAAATAGCCCGAGGGACTAGGCGGATTTTTTTTAAAGTGTTTGATTTCCGATAAATAATTTTTAAATAATTATTTTAAAAAACATTCTCGTTTCAAATAGAATACTTTTTTAATACTTTAATTTCAAATGCTTAAACTGAAGCTATAAAGAATACTTTGCAAAAACTTGATTTCAAGTAAAACAGAAAATAGGAATGAATTATTTCAAATAATCAGGGTATATACATGTAGCCAATTCAAGAACCTAGAAGAAATGAGGAAAGAAAAATACCCATCATAATATACGAGTTAAGGAACACGTGGAGTGTATGCATAAGGCATTAAAAAAAACCAAGCCTATTTTGACCATTGGAGCAATGGAAACAGGAGGAAAGACGTAAAGGGAATAAAAAACACCGTACAATATCTGAAATATACATACTGCGGCACGAAGACTTCCAGAAGAAATACCTCCAAGGAAATAGAAAAAAAAGTGATAGGAAAAGAACTAGACAGGATAATGTGGCTGAAGACAGAAACGAAATCAGAAATGAGAAATGATTATTTACAGTGGACCAATGGAGTAATGCACATGACTTGAAAATTTTAGTAATTACAAAATTGAAAAGTATGTTCCTATAAAACGAAAAATTTATTTTAAAAGGGATTGTGCAACTAAAGTTATCAAAAGCAAAACACGGATTTTAACAGGGTAAAACACCCCAAAAACTATCCAAAAATAATATAACTATTGTAAAAAAGTTTTTAACACTTTCATCTTTTAGGGTGTGACAGAAAAGAGCATTTCCAATATTGCATAATTTTGATTTCTTGAAAAACAGGGGATAAGAGTGTTAAACACCCCAATAACTATCTAAAAATAATATAACTATTGTAAAAAAGTTTTTAACACATTCATATTTCATGGGGTGATAAAAAAGAGCATTTCCAATATTGCATAATTTATATAATAATTTTTATTTAACGAAAAACAGAGATAAAAGGGTGAAACACCCCAAAAACCATCTAAAAATAATATAACTATTTTAACGCTTTCATATTTTAGAGGTGATGGAGAAGAGTATTTCCAAGATAGCGTGATTGGGATTTAACAGAGGGTAAAACACCCCAAAAACTGTCCAATAATAATATAACTATTATAGATTAGTTTTCAACACTTTCATATTTTAGGGTATGATAGAAAAGAGCATTTCCAATATTGCATGATTTTGATTTATTGAAAAACAGGGGATAAGAGATATTTAAAAATAATATAACTATTGTAAAAAGTTTTTAACACATTCATATTTCATGAGGTGATCGAAAAGAGCATTTACAATATTGAGTAATTTTATTTGACGAAAAACAGGGTCTAAGAGGGTGGAACACCCCAAAAACTCTGAAAATAATATAACTATTGTAAAAAAGTTTTTAGAACTTTCAAATCTTGAGAAAAGGCTTCCAAGACAGCAAAATTTGATTGATAGACACCCCAGAAACTACCTAAAAATAATATAACTGTTGCCAAAGTTTTTAAAATTTTCATATTTTTAAGGATTATAGAAAACAGCATTTCCAATATAGTATATTCTATCACCTCTAAAATATGAAAACGTTAAAAAATTTTACAATAGTTAATTTATTTTTAGATGGTTCGTGGGGTGTTTCACCCTCTTATCCCTTGTTTTTGGTTAAATAAAAATTATGCAATATTGGAAATGCTCTTTTCTATCATCCCATGAAATATGAATGTGTTAAAAACTTTTTTACAATAGTTATGTTATAAGTATTGGGATGTTTTACCCTCTGTTTTTTATTAAATCCCAATTACGCTATCTTCTATCGCCTCTAAAATATGAATGCGTTAACAAATTTTACAATAGTTATATTATTTTTAGATGGTTTTTGGGGTATTTCACCCTCTTATCCCCTGTTCTTCGTTAAATAAAAATTATGCAATATTGGAAATGCTCTTTTCTATCATCCCATGAAATATGACTGTGTTAAAAACTTTTTTACAATAGTTATATTATTTTTAGATAGTTATTGGAGTGTTTTACCCTCTGTCTTTTATTAAATCCCAATTACACTATCTTGAAAATACTCTTTTCTATCACCTCTAAAATATGAAAGCGTTAAAAAAATTTACAATAGTTAATTTATTTTTAGATGGTTCGTGGGGTGTTTGACCCTCTTGTTTTTGGTTAAATAAAAATTATGCAATACTGGAAATGCTCTTTTCTATCATCCCATGAAATGTGTTAAAAACTTTTTTACAATAATTATATTATTTTTAAAGTTTTTCAATAAATAAAAATTATGCAATATTGGAAATGCTCTTTTCTAACACATCCTAAAAGATGAAAGTGTTAAAAACTTTTTTACAATAGTTATATTATTTTTAGATAGTTTTACCCTCTTAAAATCCGTGTTTTGCTTTGATAACTTTAGCTGCTCAACCCTTTTTAACATATATTTTAGCAGATCTCAATCGCAACAGACAGTCAGGCGGCACTTGGGGCACTAGCCTCTAACAGAGTGTCTTCCAGACTGGTTTGGGACTGCCACGAAGAGCTCAAAATTCTGGGTGAGCGGAACAGAGTAAGACTACTCTGGGTGCCGGGACATACCAGCATTGAGGGCAACGAGAAAGCTGACGAACTTGCTAGACAAGGAGCAGCGAATATATTCTATGGCCCAGAACCTGCGCTGGGTATCACAAAAGGCTCAGCCAGAAGGGTAATCAAAGACTGGGTCAGGAGTAAACACAACCACCACTGGAGAAATATTCCAGGAAATCGACATGGGAAAACACTTATCAATGGACCATGTTCAAAACAAACTGGAGAACTGCTCACAAGGAACAGGATCCAGCTGAGAACCATAACTGGTCTTCTGACGGGACACTTCCCCGTCAAGAAGTACCTGCACTTAATTGGAAAGTTTGCTGGCGACCTTAGCTGCAGACTGTGCGGCAAGGTACCAGAAACTGTAGAACATATTATACATGACTGCGAGGCATTGGTCCGCAGAAGGTATAACATTTACGGGCAAACACAAACAGACCCGGAAACCATCAAGACCCGTCCATTTTCAGACCTGTATCACCTTGTCAGTGACACAGGAATTTTAAAATGGACGAGTGTAAACTAAAAAAATAAAAACAGGTAAGCACAATAAGCCCAGGAGGCTGCAGTGCATTCGGAGTATTTCATACAGACGAGTCCTAGAGGAGGGGTTTTAGTCAGTTTGAGTCTGACACTCAGACCTATTCCTAGTTGGGATAGGCAGCCCGTGTGGGTTTCCCCCCCTCGCCAAAAAAAAAAAAAAAAACATATATTTTCGTTTTATAGGAACATACTTTTCAATTGTGTAATTACTAAAGTTTTCACGTTATGTGCATTACTCCATTGGTCCACTGTAAATAATCATTTCTCATTTCTGATTTCGTTTCTGTTTTCAGCCACATGACTGGGTATCAACGTATTAAAACATAAAATTACATCAAGAAGAACATTAAAATGGGAGAAGTCATCCACCTATGAGCTAACAAGGAAGGAAAAAATAATAAATATAAACAGCTAAAAAAAAAGATAAAGGACACAGACAAACAAGACCAGATGTGGAACATACACGAAAACTAAAAAATGCATGGAATTTTTCGACAACATAGCTTCCAACAGAACAGCGACCAAGGGCGGATCTGGACCTTGGGGGGGGGGGGGTAACACTGAACCCAAAATTTTTTGATGAGCAGGGGGAATCCGAAAAAATTATTTTTTCGTCCCAAAATGTTTTTGAAGAGCGGGGGGGGGGGGGGGGGGGAGAAATCCGAAAAAAAAATTTTCGCTCTAAAATTTTTTTTGAAAAGCGGGGGGGAGAAATCCAAAATGATGATTTACAGAATCTTGGGGGGGGGGTAATTACCCCGTTACCCCCCCCATAAATCCGCGCCTGACAGCGACTAAACCAAGCCTGCAGCCATTTGAATAAATATACAAGAAACAACAATATGGACACGAAAAGACATACCACTGCAACATTTAACCAAGAAACTGGTGGAAGAAAGGGGCAAAGAAAGAACGAATAAATTAATACAGGAAACGGGCCACTATCCCACACAATTATTATAAATTTAAAAATAAAGTAAAACAATTATTGATTTCTAATTCATTTTATGATATAAAAGACCTTTTACACTCAAATTTCTAGAATCTGTATGAATCATCTGTAGCTTTTAAGTTGTATCGTTCCTTTTTATTATTTTAGTGATTGATGTGTACCACTGGTATTATTTTTTTCATTCAGTGAGATTATTAAGCTACATATAGGCCTTGGGAGAGAGTGACGTCAGTGATTCGAGCGCCTCAGTTTATTTAGAATTAGATTTTAAAGTAGTATATTTCTGGAACTACTTATCGGATCGACCTCAAATTTTCAGTGTAATAACTATTTGATGATTACTTCGCACAATTATAATAAAAAGTGCAATATGAAATTTGACTAAATGACCCTATTTTAGAAAAAAAAAAAAAAAAACTGAACCATCATAAGGAGGACGACGTGACGCAACGGTTCAATTTATGGATTAATTGTTATCCCTCAAAAAAATACCTGCACTTACCAATCACCCTGTATACAATATCGATATTATTTTCATTGACTGACGATGAAAGGTAAATCTAGTGAACAGTTGGAAAAAATGCTTTATATAAAACATGAATTTAAATTCATTTGTTTGCTTAATAAATAATGAATATATTTTATGATACTATTAAACCTTCTCGCATGCCTAGCTCGAATAAATTTCAAACATAAATAGATTTATATGAAGTAAATATCTATTTAAACACACTTTATTAGAGTCCTCAGTTTGAATTTTATTGGAAACTGTCAGGTGAGCAAAAAATATAGCGTGAATGCAAAAAATCTTATATTATGTAGTTGGAACCTTATATACAGCGATTGAGGGTTGTAAAATAGTAAACACACACATTGTTGAAGGAAGGTCATGTGTTTTATATTTAAGGATAAAAAAAATATATTTGTAATGATATATCGTGACTACACAGAAAAGAGAATATCCGCCGTTTTGAATTTTTAAGCTTTATTGTCAGGCTCGGTATCAGAGAATCTCGAAATCTTAACAAAACTGCAATTATGGCGGCCATTTTGAATTCTTAACTTTTCAAATCCGATTCGGTATCAGCTACTCCTGAAAATTTTTTCTAAGCCTATTTGAAGAAAAAAAATCTTTTTTTTTCTGGATTACTATCCACCACGTGGATGTGGAAGTAATACATACAAATCGAATTGAGAACCTCCACCCTGATTAAATCTTTTTAAACTGGTTAAGAAAATGGATGTTATGTTGAAAAATGAGCAGCTACCGGAAGCGGTTGCAACTTGCCCACCAAATCTTGGCGAAAATTCGTTAATTTGGTTAATTAATGGACACGTTATAGTTGACTACGCGCATAATAAGTCTGTAGTCAACTATACCGCTCAGCTATGCAATCAATGCATGTCTCCATTCACGAGTGCAGGGACTTTAACTTAATGACTCGGGCAATTCTTTTCTGATGGTAAATATTACTAATGAAAAATATAAAGGAATTGTAATTAAAATATATGCATCATACAGGGTTCTGTCGTATTCCGCTTAGTTGGGGCTTCTATAAAGTGGTTGTAACAGATGCCATTGGAGGGAACCATTCACACTATTTACAAGTCACTGACTCTGTATTGCTCCATTTTATTACGAGCAAAAGGAGCCAGCAGTGTCAGAATCTGCTTCGCGCTGACGAGAGCCAAAATGCTCGAAACCGTTCCGCAAATGACTGTGGACACCTGTCGAAGTGGCGGGTCTTCTTTAATTCAAACACAGTTCCCTTCACCAGCATTTATTGCAAACACTTTACTTTATTTCTAGTAATTGATAATAATTAAAATATCACTCTGAATGCACATCTTAATCATAGAATTAGGAAACCAAGAGAAATACGACAAAACCCTGCATGATGTATATATTTTTGCAAGTCTTTGTAGAGTTAAATTACTCAGAGAAGATATGCGCACAGACCTATATCGCTAGCGCGTGCCGGTTGTCTAGGCAACGAACTTGTTTTTCCTATTGCAGTGGTGTCGCGTGGTTGCGTTGAATAGCTGTGCTGCTTGTTATTGTAGGAATGAAATTTATTTTAATTGCGACTGTCCAATATACTAATAAACGAAAATAGGAAATTTAGTAGTATTATTTTATTTAAAAAAGAATAAATTTACCCGGCACTGGTATCGTGTCCACAAATACACTCGCATGTGCGAAGCTGTGACGTATGTTATCTTCTCTAAGTAATTTCACTCAATTTATTTCATTTCCGATTTTTTTTTGTTGTAACATTTCTATCTGCTGGACAAGATATGCAACATACATTCTCTTTTCAATTAAAACCAGAAGCATTATGTCTGGCTTGGTAGCATCCAGCTTTCGGTTGTTGGGAAGGAATATTCCCAATATATCCTTGCTGTTCTCTACGACTGTCTCGATTTCCTGGGACACGTACGGCACGATGATATCTTGGTCGATGTCATAAGCGTGCGTAATATGGCAATAAAGAGCTGTGTTGTGCCTGGTAGTATAGGATGACAGTGCATGAACGGGACATACCGAGAGTATGTGTGTTAAGGTCTCAGGATGTCAATTATAGGCGTAGATAAGCTACATGGGGCCCTGGGGTGACATACAGTTTGGAACCCCTATAGACAATAGTAATAGGCAAAAAAAACCGCCTTCAAAAAATATTTCTGAAAAGTAAGAAGTAACATTTTACTAATAGGTAGACAGATATTAGGAAAACCAAGTGAAACTTTATTTCTTACTTTTAGAGATATTTTTTGAAAGCGATTTAAAAAAAATCAATCTTTTTAGTAGCTTCTATTATTTATTTAACTTCTGCATAGTGAAAAAAACTATTACAAAATTCTCTTCATGTTGGGCACCATGTGACTGTTACCAGGAAAATAATATCCTGTTGTTTGTGATTTAATTGAAATTATCGGTGATTCTGCCAAATCTTCGAATATGGAAAATACACTCCACTACATTCCGGGTATATATTAATTTATTCTGATACACCAATACAAGTCCAAGCTCGTACTTGAGAGTGACTAGACGCTTTTTACAAACGCTTTACAAACGGCCAGTAAATCGTGAAAAAGACCGGTAATAAGTTGGCCTAAATAGGCCAAAATTACCCTAGTTATTGAGTAAAAAATTCTACATACGGTGGTGGTGTCGACATAACAACAATTAAGTGATAAGTGTCAATAATCAATAATTAATAAATACGTGATTAAATTCTTCAGTGTTGTGCAGTGAAAAAAGCTGACAGATCGAGTATTCGACGAAGGGACGGAGCAGAAAGGAACCATAAATCAAGCTAAGTGTCCAATTACCACTTATAAACCAGTCACATTTTGTAGACAACTTAAAGAATTTCATAAACAGGTCGGGCAATAAATTAGATAACTCAATAAACAATTTCTCTTTCAGCTATACATATATGACTAAACCCCAGGGGCGTACCATCAGAGTAACAGTACACCGCGCCTAATTAAATTAATTCAAAAATAACAAAAATTTTGGATAAAATTGTTGCCCATCCTGGTTTCAGCAAATCTAGAAAATTCTCATGCATGCTTTAAAAACATACTGACTGTTTACACTCCACGTCTGGTACGGCTCTGGTAAGGCTAAGGAATTTTATTTTATTAAAAAGTTTAGGTCAAGAATAAGCAAAAGTAAGCAAGAAATAAATCTCCAGAAAACACAAAAACAATGTACCCACTACAGAACGTAAGAACGAAGACACATCAATTACTGGTACAAAAAATCGATGGCGACGGAAACTGTCTATATGGAGCAATAAGCCATCAGTTAGAAGGAGAAAACATAACAACCCCGGCACACACCAACGCCACGAAAAATCTACGGAAACAAGTAGCGGAATATATACAAAACAACATAGATTATTTCATGCTAGCATCCATCAACGAACTGGAACCCCGCTACAATCAACACAGCACCAACAAAGAAAAGATAGAGGCGTTCATCGGAGACCTGAGAAAAGATGGTTTCTGGGGTGGGCAGGAGACGATAGCAGCAACATCAAACTTGAAGAGGAGGACAATAATAATACACCAAGAGGAGGGCGAAATCATAACTTTTCATCCCAACAATCAACAAGAAGACGACAACATGCCAATTGAGATCGTGTACAGGAAGCAGGGAAACAACAGAAATCACTACGACAGCGTAATCACTACGCAGAAAAGAAACGAACCAGAACGATTAGAAAGAACAAACCCCCAAGCATAGCTATAACCCCCCGCCCAGAATGGGAGGAAACGACGAATATCAACAGGTACCAAATATCGCAAAGAACGGAAGAGGGACGCAGTCCGGAAGCACCAGATGACTGGATAACTCTGGCAACATGGAACGTCAGAGGATGCATACGAAGAGTTAAAAGGGAAAAAATCGACGAGGCCTTGCAAGCAGAAAACATGTATACAAGAAATACACATGATAGACGGAACAGCAATCACACAAAATTACAAATGGCAACTAAGCGGGGGGGGGGGGGGGGGGGGCAAGAAAAGACCAGCAGAGGAATTGCATGGGTAACCAGACGGGAGAGGCCCATCGAAATAAGGACGGAAAATATAAACGAAAACATAGTCACGGCAATCATATAAAATGGAAAGGAGAACATCTGCATGATAGGAGTCCACGTACCCTCAGACAAGAGAGCAGGAAGGGTATTCAGGCAGCTAACTCAAGAAACCAGAAGAAACGAAAAAAGAAAAATGCCCATCATAATATTAGGAGACTTCAACGCGCATATAAGAAAAGACGATCAGACGGAGGAGGATAAAAGCATCATAGGAAAACATTACTCCACACATGGTCAAATGAAAACGGAAACGCGCTGAAAAATCTAGCACACATGTTTGACCTAACAATAAGAAACACATGGGCCAAAAGCCAAACCTGCACTGACACCTGGAGCAATGGATAGAAAAATATCGTAATTGTCCATTACAGGTCCCAGATAACTTACTCTACAAGATCTACAAGGTCTCCGCTGGTTTTACGCAAAAAAGAATAAACGGCACATTCCTAGGTCGATTTCGATATGTCCGAACCATTGCACTCGCAGAGATACACTGTTGTCACTGTTTTCTATTATATGATTTCAAGTCCAATATGTCTAAGATTTGCCCCTTCTCCCGGTGATTTAAATACTTTCCAGTTAGAAATTATGAAAACAGACTTGATAATTGCTAATGTTTAGTAACCCTATATTGATATATATAAATTAATTTAAAATATACTGCATATACAACGAGCCTATTGCAATAACCTCCCAATTTTTATGGATGAAGAGGTTAAAATAAAAAAAATTAAAGAAAATACAATCCGCCTAATCTCATACCTCATACAGATATTCCAACACTTTACAACAACAGAAATCTCTGTCAGGGTATAGTACATGCAATATACATTCTGATTACATTATTTAATTTACAATAAATTAAAACTAATACCGAATATAATTTACATTCGTGGAAACACATTTCGGTCTGCTTTTGTCGAATATATCCCGTGTAGTCGATGATTTAATTATCCTTAGGTCCTAGAGATATAATCAGTTAGTGGTGAACATAAATGAAATTAATTAATGTAGGGAACAAGTTAGCTGGCCTGCATCATAATATTTTGTTTATTAAAGTGACGGGCGGTGATAGAATTAGGCCAGCAACTGAAACCATTGCGTAAATTATTTAATATAATGAAAGTCGGGGCATATTAAAACAAAACGCCTACGCCTACGCCTATAACAAATATTTGATAGGGAGATGGCGTATTTTACTAAAACTAAATTTATTACCCTACTTTTTCCAACATTTTCAATTCTTATTCTTCTTTTCTTTCTGTAAATTTTTGTTTCCATTCGCTTATTTATTTTTATTTCTAAAGTATTATTTTTTTGATTATTTCCCTCATAAATTATAGACCAATGACATTTCCTGAATTTTTAAATTTCAACCAATGACAACAGTTTTACACTGAATAAACGCAAGGTAGCTTTTTTAAAAATGGCAGCGAATAAATTACCTCTAATTGATTTAATTTACCCTCAATTGGACTAAAAACAAAATAAAACATATTACAAATTCAAGAATTATTATTTTTGTTTATAATTACTATGTACCAATGGTATATTTATGCAATTTTACAAAAATATTTTTAATATCAAACTGTCACAAATTGTCAGATTTACAATCACGATCGCGTAACAAAAGTCAAATAAGCATCTAGCGCGTCCGTTTCCATGGCTACGAAACAAAAGTTGTTTATAGAATGCGTCGCCGTCAATTAATTAATAAGTAAGTATGTTCTCCAAATCAAAAATGAACCGTTTTGGGAAATAATCTTGACATATATCACCTCGAGCTCTAAATGTTATCCACAAACTGCGTGTATAGCTATATTTTTTGTAAAATTTTGCTTTAAGTAAATATTCGAAATAAATGAATTTAAATTATTACATTTATATTAAAAAAATTAAAATTTTATAAACTAGAAAAAAAAATTTCTAGTTCTGTAATTTGGTACAGCGTCATATTTTTAATTCTGAGCAAGTTTTTCTAATAAAATTTTTCAATATTCCGCACAGAAAAGGCATTTTACCTGATGCGATTTTTATTTTTAAGCTGTTACCAGCGCCCTCCTCTATAATTTTTTTTTAGTCCAAGATACTAAAAATAGTTTTTGGGTGAAGCAAGAGCAGAATACAACAAATTGCGTTTGTAATCCAAAAAAAAATTGTCATTTACACCTATAATACCGCTTTGCCGTGAACACATTGTATACAAAATTTTTTGTATCGCCATTCGAAATTAGAAAACAATATAATTTTGTAAAAATAGACTAAATTCTATTGCTGTTTCCACAGAAACCAATAAGTTTTATTTCACACTGTGAAATAAAATTTCTTTATTTCACTCGTTTTTCTTTATTTTACATTTGTCAATAATGGCATTGTTTTGATTCATTGAAACTGTCAAATAAATGTCATTTTAGGACATGTTACAAAATAGTATATTAAAGTATAAGTGGATAATAGGGTGTTTAAAACACGCGCGATTTTTCGAGCACGACGGCGCAGCCGAGTGCTCGAAATAGAGCAAGTGTTTTAAAGACCAGTTATCCACGAATACTTTACGCTATTTTTTTTTATTAGTACACTTTGAAATCATAAATACTGGTATTATTACTACAAAAAATGGAAACAAGAATTAAGAATGTAAATTGGTTGATTCGTGATGTGACATCAAGATACCTGTCAGTGTCATGAAAATGAGAAAAACAAAAATTAATTTGCAATCTGTCACATATGATTAATTATTGTCAATACAGTTACTGATTGTATACTGCTTTAAAATGAGTTCTAACATTGATTACTTAAATAGAAAAGCAGAATCGCGGTTAATACCGCAAAAATCGGAAGGCTTTTGAAACATTCGTTAGTAATATTTTATTTGAGTTACAGTATGTTATATCAACAATTAAAAAGTTGACATTTTGACTTCACGTTTCTTGGATCGTTGATGTTACCATGGTAACTTTAAAACACGCGCGTTTTTAAAACTTGGATTTAAACACTCTGAGGCGTACTTTAAATAAGCAAAATAGGGTACCAATAAAAAAAAAGAAATTTATGGAACTGATAATTCGAGGTTTTGCCGGAGGCGCCGCGTGTAAAAACATGTCTTTAATTTTCATATTTTGAAGTTCATGATATAATATGGGACCATTAAAAAAATACGTTCGCTTTCTAGTGCAGGCAAATCCAGTTTTGAGTATGAACTATCTGGGGACAGCTATTTCTTTATCGAAATGGATAGCTTTATTCATGTAGAATGAGGATATAAAAGTCCCGAAAAATCCCAATGTGAGCTAAAGCCACCATTTAGAAAAAATGGCCGCCAGAACCGTTTCTTTTAGAAGAACATATCTCAGTAATCATTGCTCCGATTTTAGATTTCTTTTTTTTGTTCTCTTCCCCTTTTTATGTACAATCGAAAGTGTTATTACATCTTTGGGCATAAAATAAAAGATAACTGAAGAAAATAAGACTTGAGTTCTTGGAAATATACAAGGTGTCCAGTTAGTGCTTCCTCAGAAGATTGTGCAAGAACGGGTAACTTTATAAAAAAAACTTTTTTAACAAAACTTTCAATGTTTCATCTCTACTACAACGTAAAATTATTTTCAATTATACAAGGTGTCACAAAAAAGAGTTACACAAGAATGTATAATTTTTTTAATAGAATACCCTCTAATTTTTTAAGCCTCTAAGGGTCCTGAATTACACCCTAAAATTGTTTGCCAATCGGATGCAGCGTTGCCAAGTTATAATTTTTTTCCTGTTTTTTTGGCAAATTACAAACATTTTTTTGACTATCATATCTCCGCGATTTATTAATTGTTTTTTCTAAAAATGTAGGATGTTATTCGATAGTGATGCATATTTATGAAAAACATTTTTGAAATAAATTATTATTATACCGGGTGTCCAAAATATTTGTTTACATTTCTTATTATTTAATTATTATTTTTCTCAAATTTTTTAAATGGAATGCCGATATTGTTTTACATGGATGAATAAAGCATAAAATTCCCCACATTCTAATATTATACACTTAATTTTTATTTCAAACCGTTTTTGAGATATGATTATTTCAAATAAGCTTTGCGCAAATTGATGTGCTTTTTATTTTAGCATTAAAATCTAGTATGGCTTTGGTCTTTTGTTTTGCGTTTGTTTTTCACTCTATGACATTTCTCTAATGTGTTTAAGATTATCGTGATTAAGTTGAATTAATATTGTCAATATTTAAAAATACGAATTATAATTATTGTCAATAAGATTTAATATCTATGGTAAATGATATGTTATTGGTGAATGTGATGGAAATTGTTTATTGGCATCAAGAATGTATGGTCAAAAATATCCCTATAGAAGATGTCCTGATGTGAGGTCTAGAAAATTTGAAAGAACGTTTTGAACGTACTGGAAATTTTGCATATGAAAAGAAGGCGAGACGACGAAATGTATTGTAATGAAGAAAATGAGCTGGCTATAACTTTAGCGGTAATCGAAAATCCTACGGTAAGTGTTCGGGAGTTAAGTAGGGATTTAGAGGTCAGTGAATCTAGTGTTTCTCTATATCTTCGTAAAAATAAGTTTCACCCCTATCGAGCTCAGCTGCATCAAGAGCTTTGGGATGTGGATTTAAATCGTAGATTAAATTTTTGCCAGTGGGCTCAAAACCAAATAGGAGAAAATGAAGAATTTTTCAAATTTGTATTGTTCACGGATGAATCAACGTTTCATCGCAACGGATTTGTGAATAGGCACAATTTCCATTATTATGCCAGAGAAAACCCTCATGTTGCACAGAAAAATCAGAACCAGAGTTTAAATGTAAGGGGAGGAATTGTACATGATTATTAATCATCCTCATCCGTTCTGAGATAAATGTGAATGGAGCAGTCTTTTAGATTTTACGCAAAATACGTTTCCACAAATAATCGAGCATATTCCTGATTACATTACAAATAATATGTGATTACGACTTGAAGGTGCACCACCACATTTTAGTAGAAATGTTCGTCAGGCCATTAGTAATCAGTTTCCTGAAAGGTGGATAGGAAGAGGAGGTCCAATATTTTAATAAACTGTTAAATAAAATCTAATTTATTATTTTATTAAATTATGTTAGGTCTCATTACATGGCCGCCTAAGTCACCCGACCTGACTGCAGTGGGTTTTTTCTTTGTGATTTGTGAAGTCAGACGTTTATAAAGTAGAACCAACGACTCGAGAAGATATGATGGAAAGGATTCGTCGGTGTTTCAATCGTATAAATGTTGATATGTTTCACTGTGTAAGGCGCTCATTTATCAAAAGACCTCAGTGTTACCTGAATCAAAATGGTGGACATTTTGAGTAGTTGTTAGGTTAGTTTCAATATCGTGAAAAAAAATTATTGCTCAAGAACCGTTCATAAAAGAAAGTATATGATATCAAAATGTGAGAAATTGTAAGCGTTACTTATCCATTTAAATAAATTATAGGCATTCCATTAAAAAAAAAATGAAAAAAATGTAAAACAAAATATATTTTTTAATGCTAAAATAAAGAGCACCTTAATTTACGCAAAAATTATTTGATATAATCATATCTCAAAAAATGTTTGAAATAGAAATAAAGAGATATTAAAATGTGAGGAATTGTATGTTTTATTCATTCATGTAAAAAAAGTATACATAGGCAATCCATTAAAAAAAAAAAAAATAAGAAAAATAATAATTAAATATCAAGAAATGTACGCAAATATTTTGAACACCCGATATACTAAAGATTTATTTAAAAAATGTTTTTCAGTAAATGCCTACATCATTATCAAACAACATCCCACATTTTTAGAAATAACGATTAATAAATCGCGGAGATATGCCAGTCAAAAATGTTTGTAAACTGCTCAAAAAAAACAGAAAAAAATAACATGGCAAAATATTTTAGGGTGTAATACAGGGCCTTTGAAGGCTTAACTGGCGTTAAGGAAATACAGGCTGTTCTATTTAAAAAAATTATACTTTCTTGTGTGACTTGTTTTTGTAACACCTTGTATAATTGAAAATAATTTTAAGTTGTAGTAGAGACGAAACATTGAAAGTTTTGTTAAGAAAGTTTTTTTATAAAGTTAGCCGTTTTGCACAATCTTCCGAGAGAACACTGACTGGACTTGTACCTTAATGTACATTATTAAAAATGATTACAATTTTATATATAAATAACTATTACTCCGTTAATATTTGAGTTAGTAACATCGGCCAAAAAACAAATGAAAGCTAATTGTGTGCTCTAGAACTCTTATTAAAATTATTTTTTCAAAAATTGACCAGAAATTTCAGTACAAACATCTCGAGTTTACAAAAGTTTAAATTTCCGTAATATTTAAATTATTTTTTAATTTCCTAAGTTTATCGTTTAATTTATCGTAAAATATGTAATCATACTTTCTGTAAAATGTGAAGTAAGGAATGGAATAAAAAAAGAAATCTAAAATCGGAGCAACGGTTACTAAGATATATGATTTTAAAGAAAATGTCTCTGGCGGTCATTTTTTCTAAATGGCGGCTTTAGCTCACGTCGGGATTTTTTGCGACTTTATGTACTTATCCTACATTAATAGAGCTATCCATTGCGATAAACAAATAACTGTCCTCAAATAGTTCATGCCAAACCCATTTTACACTGAGATTTGCCTGGTCTATTCAGAGAGGAGGGGAAAATGTGACAAAATGAAAGATAGGTGAGTGTATGAAAAGTTCTCAAAAATGTTTTTCTTATTTTCGAAAAAAAATTCCTAGATATTATGAAGTTTTTGAAGGTCAAAACTTTTTGTGGTAGTATCTTATGCAAAGATACATCACTGAAAGGAACCACACGCAAAAAGATTACAAAGGCACGGACACTTATCTTAACCTGACATGGCCTTTACATTTCAAGATTTGTCGAACTCATTTATTAGTCCTTTTTTGCCCATGGGCTGTAAGTGACACTTTTATAACACTACTTGCTTTGTAAGTGGCATTTTTTGATGCTTCTCAGTGTGCCGTTGGACATAAAAGTGAATTTTGTACTTTTTTGCCCATGGACTGTGACAGTATCATAACACGGATAGACGTCAAAAAATGCCACTTACACTCAAAGAAAATGATAGGTAAATTCAACCAAAAAGAGCATATGAAATCGCGCCTATCTAGTTTCATAGTTAAATCAATCAGTAAAGAATAGCCATACAACTTTATTTGTTTTCGTAAACAAATAGTAGTTTAATAATCATATCTTCTTGTAACAAATTAAATAGTACAATGACACTTTTTTATGTTCACTAACCATTTTCAATTTGGTCTACAATTAAATAGTACGACTTTGTTTTTTGTTCACCAACTAATTTTTAGGTTGATCTACACTTTATTGTATGATGAAGTTTTTTTTGGTTAGCCAAAATCTCAGTATTGAGACATCAGACCACCCAAACCAAAGATTAGAGATCGTTTATAAGATCCATCCAAATATATCGATGATCCCTGAGAGAATTTGAACACTGCAATCATGTTATTAATTTTCTATAAATTCATAAGAGTGCAAGATAATGCATGATGGATTATTGTTAGTGATTTGTATGTGGCGTCATCTGGGAATAATTTCTGTAATAGACTACGTGGTAGGCAAATTTTATGGTAATTCTTTTAGAACTTCTAGAAGACGACAATAATATTGGTTTGTCTACCAAGTACAATAATACAGCGAACTAATACTGGGTTAGAATTACAATTCGATAATAGTTAAAAATAGAATATACTATTATCTAGTTTAATTTGACAGAATTCAACAAAATAATAGTCAGACGAACAAAATAATAGTCAGACGAACAAAATAATAGTCTTATTCATCTATTTTTTAAGTTAATGTTTGTTTTGTTGTACGACAACTTTTTATTAATTAAAATAACAATCACCTCTTGTTTAAAAATACCATCAATATAGTTTGGTTTAACAAAATTAACGATATTGTTAGTTAACCATTTTTTTTTGTTGAATTTACTCATACTATTTCTTTGAGTGTACAAAGCTAGTACTACGAAAAGATTATTTCTGTTGCAGAAAATATTGTTTAGCTGCAGGCCAGAATTGGTACGTGACGGTAAAAAAGCTTCGCCTAATGAAAGACAACAAATACTGTCGATATGCATTCCATCAAAGTAGAATAAAATATCTCTCGCCTGACAGCTAATTAAAAAGGTAAAAGGATTATTTTTGCGTTTAATTTTATGTGCAACAAACAGTGCGCCGCGCCGGGATCTGTATTGGTTTATAATTATTTTGCAAAATTACAACATAGCGAAACAGTAATTTGACCCGTCTGGTGCACGGCCAGTGTTAGCGACTGCATTAGTCCGGCAATATCAGATGTCCGTGCATGTAACTGAATTAATACCTTATAGCTTTGCAGGCGTATGCATGAGTAGCTATTGATTAATTAAAACCATTCATCATATAAGTGTACACTAGGTAACATACACCGGTTGATTTCCGCTGAATGCTGCCAATTTCCCTTGATATACATTTGTTTGTCCGTAATATTGAAATATAATCAGGTCGAATAGTAATATGTTATAGTATTAGTATTAAATTTTGAGATGTGTTTTTTCATACAACACAAACCTAATACTAAGTAGTTTCTGCAAATACTGAAACACGGCATACGAAACGTGTTCTGTCAACCAAGATGGCATTACCTGAAGGCGATTATAATACCAGAGTTTAATTTGCTGTTTTTCGTTCTTCTTCACCTTGCCCCATCCCAATAGAAGGAATTTTAGTTAATTGTGGGATAAAAAGCCGAAATTTCGTTAAACTCCGAGAAAATAGTGGGAATTTTATAAAATTCAGAGATAGAGAGAAGTTGGACAAAATTCAAAACAGAAAACAATAATATTAGACCAGGCTAGATAAGGGTTGGACAACAAAATAATTCGTTACAGAAAACTGACAGTGGAATATTGTAGAACGTATCATAACTAAGGAAAGAAAAATAATCCGAACCACCTGCGATTTTCTGGGGTGAAATGGGGTAGATTTTTAAGGGTGAAAAACGTTTTTTTGCGATTTCTGGCTAAACTACGCGTCTTATCGAAAAAAGTTAAATATAAAAGTTGTATTAAAAAGAGATCTACAACTTCTGTAGAAAGCAATTTTATCCTAGCCTCAAAATTTTTATAGAAATACGCAAAGAGCCGTTCTATCGGTCCGACAAAGTTCGGACAGGGATCATTTTTTTGTTTTTACTCCTACTTTCAATAAATAAAAATATATATGTACAGTGTGTCCCAGGATAATAATAATAATAATAATTTATTAATTTATTAATCAAACAGTAACACCGTAGTGTTTTGACAAGTCAAATAAAAATAGTACAAAAAATATAAATAAAAAACACGTAAGACTAAATGATAGATGACTAGATGATAGATGTAACAAGAGGTGTAATGGACCAAAAATTTTAGAATTTTGGAATAGTATCTAGGGATTGAGTCCTGCTTGTTGTAAAACTAAAGTATACCAAAAATGACTTGATTTGGTGTTCTACAGGGTGTTTTATAAGCAAAGGTGTAAAAATCACCACTAATAAAGTACCTTAAAGTACCTTTATTTTTCAAAATATGAAAAAATTCCACTAAGAAAAGTTATTTACTAATTGTAAAACAAGAAACAATTACTAACAGAAGATTAATGAGGTTTAAAAATTAGAACAAGTAATAAATGTCAAAAACATAACAGATTCACAAACAAATTAATTATTGACCAATACAAAACAATGTTTACAATTTTTTTATTATTCGACGTAGCTACCACCCACATCCACACACATTTCGATCCTTCACCTGAAGTCCTTAAAACTGTTTCGAATATGATCTAACGATATGGAGTTTACGGCATTTGTAATTCTCTGCTTCAATACTGCTACATCGTTAGGAAGTGGTTCAGCGTAAACCAACTGCTTGAGGCGACCCCATAAAAAGAAATCCAATATTGATAGGTCTGGGGATCTCACCGGCCACTTGATCGGTCCATTCCTGGCAATCCAATTTTCTCCAAAATTTAAATTCAACCACCGATTAACCATTTCTGTGGAGTGGCCAGGGCAACCATCATGTTGAAAATGAACAAAGGCATATCTCTTAAAATATTTAAATGTTCTTCAGAAAATCTTTCAAGAGGCTGTAAATAAGTGAGCTGGTTTAACCTTCCCTCAATGAAATAAGGTCCAATAACTCCAACGTGATAAGAAACGGCACACCACACATTCACTTTTTTTATAATATTGTCTTCTACAATGAATTTTAAAATTTGGATTTTCAGAAGTCCAAAACCGACAATTCTGAGATGAAACAACACCATTGGTTGTGAATGTGGATTCATCTGAGAAAATTATGAAATGATGAAAAAATCTCTCTTCCATGATTTTTTCTCCAATGGTCAAACAAATATCTAACCTACGGCCGTCATCTCCCTCTTCAAGCGTATGTTTATAATTTGCTTTATATGCCCTAATTTTCTTTGCCTTGTAAATTCTTTGAAGTTCAGACTTGCTAATATTAATAAGAGCTGATCTCTCTCTTAGTGGCATCCTAGGATATTCTATAACAGAGGCATGAGCTATAATAGCACCAACATTATCTTCATCATATGCTTTCATTTTTCTTTTCATGTTGAGAACACTACCAGTAGCCAGAAACTTTTTAATTATTCTCATAGCCTGAGTACGTGACAAAGCAGTGTTTGGAAATTTCAAATTAAATTAGCTTACCACTTCTCTTAGCGAGTTTTCACCGCCAATTCCGTAGCATTGCACAATATAAATTTTTGGCACGCACTGAATTTTTTATGCTTGGTTCGTTAATTTGAAACAGAAATTAAGGATAATATTGACTACGTTTGACAATAATAAATGATAAATGTGTATCCACTGCTTTTCTCATAGCCCTACTTTTAGCTTCTACATAACTTTAAATATTAATTCACAAAAAATAATTTCTATGCAGTTTTAATTGAATGGTTCAAAATAAAATACTAATTTATTGAAAAAATGGGAAGTTTCAAAAAAATAATTTTATATTCCTGACATTTGGTACAGAGGTATAAAATTGCATTCTAAATAACTTTTCTTAGTGGAATTTTTTCATATTTTGAAAAATAAAGGTACTTTATTAGTGGTGATTTTTACACCTTTGCTTATAAAACACCCTGTAGAACACCAAATCAAGTCATTTTTGGTATACTTTAGTTTTACAACAAGCAGGACTCAATCCCTAAAAACATTCCAAAATTCTAAAATGTTTGGTCCATTACACCTCTTGTTACATCTATCCTCGGACACACATATATAGTATATAGTGCAATGGAAAAAATTGCCGGAAAATCGAAAAAATGCCTTTTTTCTTTGTTTATTTTATAATTATTGTCAAAAATTTGTTATTATTTATTAAAATTAATATAATTTTATATCAATGTATGCTACAAACAATAAGTAAAATAAATCTTGCTCTCTTTGTAGAATGCGATGGTTCCTCTTCATCTGATTCCACAAAACTAACAGATTCTTCAACATTTTCTAGAGTTTCATTGATTGCTTCAACATTACTTGGCTCCATTTCCATTTCTTCTAAGTCACTGTCATCAATTGAAAATCGTTGAATTTCCGCATTTGAACAATTGTCTAAATTGTAACAATTTGAACATAGATAAGTACATTTGAGACCGTGTTTTCTACAGCTGCATTTTGCAGAAGAACAGCCCTTTTCGCAGCTGCAACAAATTGATTTAAGAAGGCGATCTGGTATCAATTTATCCTCAGTGATATTTGGCCGCATGATTCCTGCCCCAATCCGTTGCGATGATTTCATTTCGAAGCCATGTTTGAAGCTGATAATATGCTCTAACCAATGTTGTTTTGCCGCTCCTAATGTTAGAGGTAATTTTTCTATTTGAAAGTTAATTTGATCGTGGCTGTTCGGTACATGTCAAACCGTAAATCATGTAGTGTTAAATCTTCTTTTTACTGTAAATCCATGCTATTAATTTACTGCCGTTATCAGCTTTCAACTCCTTATCACCATCTTTTTGGTAAAAGATATCAGCTAAGCTAGCAAAATCTTTATTTTGTAGGATTGTTTTTATTGTTGTAATTTTTCCTTTTCCTACAAAACCTGAAGTAGTGTCACAGCCAGTAAAACAATGCACAAATGCCAAATATTTACGTTTTATTGAAGCTTTTATTGATTATTGAAGCTATTGGAAGTATAAAAAGAATCACGAGTGTTACTTGTGGATGGTTTTTGAAAGAATATTCCAAATTCCTGTCATTCAATTGATTTAAAAGCACAAGCAGATCAATGTCTTGCCCGACAACTATCGCAATTTTATCATTATCTGCGGCGACTTAAGAGGGTATCTCCATCTTCTGCTGCCTGTTTACATGTGAATTTTGCTGTTTGAAATTCTTGTGATAATAATAATGCTTTATTGCCCAACAGAGAACCCATTTACAGGACAATATATAATAATTATACATAATAAAAAGGAAAAATATACTTATAAAAATTTTACATGTGTTACATTTTACATTGTTACATTTTACGTTGTGATAATATTTGTATTAAGTTATTTTTATTACTCTCATTATATAAAAATTTGTCTTGCATAACTGTGTGATCTTGAAAATCATTCATATCTGGTTCCATCGCTGATATTTGACGTCGTAATCGTTCAGTGGTTTTTGTGGCAATTGAAGTGGCCGTAGAACTCTTATCAACATTAGGGTACCCATAAAAAATTATATAACTATTTGCCGCGTAGTGACTGCAAACATATTGAAGGTATTTTTTTTTAGGACTTCAACAGTATCATTTTTTTGCCTTGTGCAATAAAAAACCTACATCGACAACATGCAAAACTTTAGCTACTGAAGCATCACATATTTCTACGAAAATTGAATGCCTATGATATATATCTTTCGAGAATCGTATTTCAACTCAGTAGATATATTATTATGAAATATATATTAGTAAAATGCATAACCAAACAAAATATTTTATAGAGATAACATTTCGCGAGATTTATATTTAAATAAGAGCGACAAAAATTAAGAAAATATATATTTTTTTTAAATTAAATGATTAATAATTTTCTTATTTACTGATTGATTTTCTTCAAATAGACTACAATAGTGTTCTTCCTCTAGCTAACACTAACTTATTTCCCAAATTTCAATACAATCGGACTTTTCTTTCTTAAGTTATCGTACTTAGAAGAAACGTGACGGACGGACGGACGGACATTTTGAAAGTTGTTCAGAATTCGTTCACTACACAATGATATGAAATTTTTGTTCTACGAGCGATATTTACGGTTTTAGAAATGTAATAAATTAATTCATATAATTTAGCTGTAATTGATTATTAATTATTTTACTTATTGTTTATAGCATACGTTGATATTACAAAATTATATTAATTTTAATAAATAATAACAAATTTTTGACAATAATTATAAAACATACAACAAAAAAGGCATTTTTTCGGATTTTTCGATTTTTCGGCAAATTTTTCCATTGCACTATATATATTTTATTTAACGATTTTTTGCGTATTTCTCGAAAAATGTTGCTTTCTACAAAAGTTGTAGATCTCTTTATTACTACAACTTTTACATTTAACTTTTTTCCATAGCATGCGTAGTTTAGCCAGAAATCGCAGAAAACCTAAAAATTCACCCCAGAAAATCGCGGTAGTTTGGATTATTTTTCCTTCTTTTGTTGTGATATTTTCTAAAATATTCTGCTATTGGTTTGCTGTAACGACTTTTTTTTTTAATTCTGACACTTGTCTAGCCTATAATGAGTTTCGAGCAATTATCTGTCAGATGTATAAAAAATAAAATGGTGAGTTGCACGAGAAAAACAAGCAACCAATTTGTTTTCGAGAGCAGTCTTCGAACGCAACATTTCCGAGCGTGCCACCATCAAAAACCGCTGCCTATGGAATCACTAATTCTACATTCATATTTCCTATCCAGGTATATTACAACGGATATTTATTTGCACTCTACTAGGTGGAAATAACTGTTCATAGAACTTTAATAATATTTGAAATCATCTACCAAAAACCCTAAAAACTATATGCTACATCGGCAGTGGGAATGGGGATAGTGGTGAGGGGGTGGTAACGAGGGTGGCTGGTGCCAAAAAAAAATTGAGACCTTTGGTTCCTGTACACACACTAAATCACAATTTTATTTTTTTACCCCCTTTAATAATGAGGTAGGTGATAGTGGGAGTGGGGATAGATAGAAATTTTTTTGAGACCTTAGCTTCTCGTGTGCATTTAGCAAAAAATGTCAATCACACATGTCAATATATTAGTTAAGTTTGTATTTCATGGCTACCATACAAAACTACCTGAACTATAGATATAGAGCATGCGTAACCATTGACATCATGGCTTTAAGCGAGAACTACCATTTTCAAATTATAAATTGGATTTAAAATTATTTAACGTCCATAAAAAAACTGCCGTTACATACACTTAGTCATTACCAGTCTCAGAATGCCAATTTAATGTAAATACAAATTACGAAATAACCCCATTGTATACCGAATTGACTTCTTACAGCACTGAGCTGAGGGCAGTGAGTAAGAACATTTTTTTTTATTAATAAAAAGTTATTAAACACGAGTAAAATTGAATGTAGAGTTTAGACAGGTATTTACTCCGGTCAAAATAGACATTCACCCTTGCATAAATTCCCAAGAAGCTGAAAATTTACATGAACGTTAGGGATACCATTATAATGAAGTTGTGAAAAGTCCCCATTGATCCCGTGTGTGCAAAAAATTTTATGCGAGGTCAAAATTCGCAAAAATGGGTTTTTTGGATTTTCTAGCGAAACGGTTAGTTTTATGATAAAAATAGCATAGACAAAAATTGTAGATCTTTCAATTCTCTACAAAAATGATCCTTATACTTTTTTTCCTAAAATTGACGTTTTGAGAACAAGCCATCTAAAGTTATATTCTCCATAATATGCATGACTACGCTGCCTATGTACATTATGTACATTATGGACGTATAATATAAGTAAAACTATTGGTCTACGTGACTAATACATTAATATTGAATGATAATTCTAAGAATATGAGATGAAAAGAAACCCAGTCCCTAATTTTATGTGACCACGTGGCCTTGAGCAACATCTGTCTGCTATTCAATTGTGAACGTGGCAGTGTCCGTCTACCTGTTCTTTTTTCTAAGGTCCCAAATACCGTTAGTCTTAAACGTTCCCTCGTAGTAAAAATACGTGGTTATTGCAAATATTATTAACTAAAGTTTGTGCTGTATTCAGTTTTTAAAAAATGTCGCAAATTTGCTTCGTTTGCAATCAACCTCTGCATGCAAGTGAATTTGTTACTGTTGATCGTAGCATGAAGAAGTTGATTGACGCAAGTGTTGAAAGAGGTGATGAATTTACTGACTAAATAAAAGACCAAAAAATCAGAGAAAATTCAAGTGCAGTGTTGTAAAAACTACACTCGGAAGAGTACTATTGCTGCAGTGAAGAGACAACATGAAGAGGAACAAGCCAGTACTTCTAAAATAAGTCCTCCTCGTACTAGAGCACGCGTAAGTGAATCAGCTTTCTGCCTTAAAAATTGTTGTTTCTTTTGCGGCGATGAATTGAATGAAGAATATGAAAAAAGCGAGCACTGAAATTTCGGCGTAGAATTTGTAAGGTTACTACACTTTCATTCAAAGAATCAGTTCTTCAAGTAGCTCATATTCGTTCTGATGACACAGCAAAAACTATTGTTTCTCGCATCGGGTTCGAGCATGATTTAGTTGCTGCTGAGGCCAGGTATCATAATGACTGTTATGTTTTCTTTTTAAAACCGACCACTGGAAGTAAATCCGGTCGTCCTCGAGATGAAGCATTAAATCTCGCCATGAAAGAAATTTTTACACACATCGAAAATAGTGATGACTGTCAATTTACATTGGAAGAATTGAAAAATGTATGTAAAAATTTAAATGTAGATAACAGAAGATATGCACTCTGCTCCAGAAACTCTAATCACCAACGGAATTCGCTTTCTTCTTTCTGTATATGAAGCTCCAATGAAAAAAATACTCCCATAAATAAGTTACGTTACGTATCTTTTGCAAAACATACACGTAATAAAAAAAGGGTTCAATTAGCTTGTCTTCCTCCAACCTCGGCTTCTGCTCATCAACATTTTTTATCGAGTATATTACCAGGTTCAAGTGTGGCTTGGTAATCAAATGGACTCAGAAAAATGGGTTTGGAAGCTAATTAATAATGTATTGGAACCAATCCACACTCTACTTCCACCGGCACCAGAAGAGCTCCTTAATACTATTTTTTGCAACTGCAAACAGGGGTGTAATTCGAAATGCGGCTGCAAAAAAGTAGGCTTACTTTGTTCACCAGCATGCACCAGCTGTCAAGGCCAGTCGTGTTCAAATACTGAATCTCCAACAGAAGATGAGCCTTACATCAACGACGAAACAACTGATGTATCGCTGTTTGAACAATTTACGTCAAATCAGGAAGATGAAGATGAAGAAGAAGAAGAAGGTGGAGGAAGAGAAGAAGAAGAAGAAGTTGAATAAGAAGACCTAATATTATATTAAACTTCAATAAAAAGACCGTGGAGTGGGCTTACCGGGGAAACCACATTAAAAAAGACGCGCCAAGTACACTACCTCATAGGTGGCGTGGAAACGTGTGCATATTATGGAGAATATAACCTTAGAATGGCTTTTTCTCAAAAAAGGTGAATTTTAGGAAAAAAGTGTAAGGGCCATTTTGGTAGAGAATTGAAAAATCTACAATTTTTGTCTAAGCTATTTTTATCATAAAACTAACCGTTTCGCTAAAAAATCCAAAAAAACCATTTTTGCGAACTTTGACCTCGCATAAAATTTTTTGCACACACGGGATCAATGGGGACTTTTCACAACTTCATTATAATGGTATCCCTAACATTCATGTGAATTTTCAGCTTCTTTGGAATTTAGGGCTAACTTGACCGGACTAATTCTTTGTAATATAACTTTACAACACAGCAGTTTTTCACTTAAAAAAGGAAGCAAAATTGATCACCCAAAACTTTATAATTTACAAGTTTTTCCGATATTTTTATTACATGATTGTATGGCCGCTGATAGAGGCAATACATGCATGCATGTACCTATCCGCGCCTAGTAAAAAGCACTATCAATCACGGGCATATATTAACGTCGAGAGTATAAAATATTTTCCACTAAATCAAAGCAACCCATAAACAAAATTGATTTTGCAATATACTTACCGACATAAATCGCCGTTGAGTTATGATGAGGATCATACGGGCAGACCGCTTGGCCGGGTTTTTCTTTTTCCACGGTGTAATTTTTATTGAGGACGTTGTACTCTCTGCAAATAGGCTTAAAGGCGTTGGTACCGCAGAGTAATAAACGTCCCGCCGCAGTTTTCGCCATAATCCTGATGTAGTTTTGACAGTTTTCCTGTAACAAACATTTAATGCGGTATTATAGCGGGCCCGATAAAAATTTGTAATTATTTTAACATTAATGGGTTTGAGAAAATATTAGAGAAGTAATTTCCTGTACAGGGACTTTATGTATATTTTGACCCCACCTCTTTGTTTTTAGTTTATGAAAGAAACTTTAAATACAGAAGTTTTAGGATAGAAAGTCAGTAGATACCAAAGAAAGTAAAAGTGATTTTCGTGTGCTCTCTCAAATTTTAAATATATTGTGGTAAAATTCATTAAAAAAACGGGAATTTTTCTGAAACTCTCAACATAATGTGCCCTGAGATCTTCATAAGAAAATAAAAAGGTACTATTAATATATAAGCAGTTAATTAGGCTTAAACTAATTAATAGTTATATATCCCAGAAGCAAACATTCGATAAAAACCTTAATGTTTTGCTCGTCGATAAAATCGAATTTTATCTGCATACAAAAACTATATAAAATATAAAACACCAGCAGCTGTGGTTACTATCATATAAAAAAGTTAATAAATAGTCTGGTGAGACTGATTACTACATAGTACGGGTGATTCGCTAAAGATTTATAAAATTAACAATTAATTCTGCAATGGTAGATGCACAAGAAATCACAAATAAGGATCTCTTCGAGCTTTTGCAATCTGTTTTAAATAAAAATATTGAGATAGAAAAAGAAATAATAGAAAACAGAGAGGCTTTCAAACAAGAAGTATCGGAAAACAGAATTCAGTCAGCAATTCCAAGACCTAAAAAACGAAAATGAAATTTTAAAAATTGAAAATAAGGAATTAAAAGACAAAATAAACTCAGTAGAACGGAAGACCAAAAAATACAGCTTCATCGTATATGGATTAAAGGAAGAGGAAAACAATATAGAAGATATTAAACAACTCATAAACTTATGCAACGAATCTCTGAATCTGCACTGTACATTCTCTGATTTTAGGGACATTTTCCGAATTGGCAAGTCAATAGACGGAAAAATTAGACCATTGTTGGCTGAGGTCGTGTCCTATCATCTAAAATCGGAAATTTTAAATAATTGCAAATTACTAAAAGGTAGCGGAATATTCATTACGCATGACTATACTTCAACAGATTATAAGAACAGGAAACTTCTGGGAAAAAATCTAAACTTAGCGAAGAGTCACAAACTGAATGCAAACATAAAAAATAATATTCTCACCATAGAAGGAGAGCATTATACACTGGAAGATTTAATAAGAGAAACCCCGAAGAAAATCACAGAGGCAGCAAATAAAATAAATCAACCAGGAAACAACCCCGAAGCAGACGAAATAAACACAAAGTTAGAAGAAAATAAAACCGGAGCAAAAAGAAAACAACAAGATAACATAGAAGGACAAAAAGTAAAGCGTTCAGCGAGAATAAATAGCAACCAAAAAATATAATTAATTGCACTCATTTCTCATCTTTATACATTTAAGTATTTAATGCTTTTTAACCTGTGTGTGATTATTTTTTGTCATTTTTTTTTTTTAAATCATTATTTTAATCTGTAATGTGTCATTAATTTGTATACTTATTATTACTTTTTTTTTTACTCTTTTTTATACTGAAACGATCTTAAAAAAAAATAAATGAAAATATAAAAGTTTGTAAGGAAAATTAAAAAATCTTTATTATATCAAATAAAATAAACAACTTCTGTAGCGTATAAATAATGATTAACAAAAATAAGTTAAAAGTTGCTCATCTTAATGTCAGATCACTGTTGAATAAATTTCCAGATTTCAAAAATGTGATAATTAATAATCAGTATGATATTGTAGCTGTGTCAGAAACTTGGCTGTTAAATATCCCATCTGAAGCCGTAGCTATACAGGGGTATAATATAATTAGAAAAGATAGAGATGGGAGGGGAGGGGGAGTGGCACTCTATATTAAAAATACACTACCTTTTCAACTTATTAATACAACTGATGATATTGAACAAGTATGCATAGCGGTTAATATTCATAATATGAAATTTGTTTTTGGGGTACTTTATCGTCCTCCTAATCTTGATCATAAATTTTTTCTTGACAAGCTGGAAGACATTGTTAATACTTGTATATCTATAACAGATAATCTTTACTTTTTAGGCGATGTAAATATAGATCTACTTAAACCTGATAATTTGCCTACTATAGCTTATAATAACTTATTAGACACATTAGATTTAACACAGGTAGTTTCATCTCCTACAAGAATTACAAACACTTCTAGTAGATCATATTATTACCTCTAATACTCAACTAATATCAAGCGTTAATATCGTTAGTGTTGATATATCTGATCATGAACTTATAGAATGCTCAATATCCATTAAAAAGAAAAAAGTATCACAATTTTTTCATACATATAGAGATTTTACAGCTTTCAGTGAAGAACTTTTTGTAATAGATCTACGTCAGGCTGGCTTAGAAAATATGTTTTATATCCCAAATATTGATGAAAAAGTAGAATTACTTAGTAATACTATACTAAATTTATTCAACACTCATGCCCCTGTCCGTACTGCTAGAATCTCCAAGCCACCAGCGCCTTGGCTTACAAATAACATTAAATATCTTATGAACCTCAGAGATAAAGCAAAATCAAAATTCAGCAGAACTAAAGCTCAGTCTGACTGGGACTATTACAAAAGTTTACGTAATTTTACCTCCTTAGCAGTAAAAAATGAAAGGAAAGCATACTACCAATACAAATTTGAGAATAGTAATACAAGACAAATGTGGAAAGAACTTAAAATAATGAATATCAATAACAAACAAGACAAAAATATTCCAACAGAAATAAGTAATGTCAACGACATCAATCACTATTACCAGAACTGTATTCCTAGTATTAATAACAATTGCCAAGAAACATTAAATTTTTACAAAAATAATAAAAAACGTAACTTTAATGAAACTTTTAAATTCAAACTTACTGATAATCACACTGTAGCTAAATATATACAAGAAATAACATCGACTGCAACTGGCAATGATGATCTCAATATTACTATGATAAAGTTGTGTTGCCCTTATATTATACAGTTCATTACGCACATTATAAATTCGAGTATCATAGAGGATTATTTTCCACTGAACTGGAAACATGCTATCATAATCCCGATTCCGAAAATTGATGAGCCAACTGAATTCAAACACTTAAGGCCAATTAGTATCCTTCCAACCCTTTCTAAAATATTCGAAAAAATCATAAACCAACAACTTCGGGAGCATATTAACGAATTCAACATTCTACCGGAAAATCAGTCTGGTTTTCGGCCAGCGTACAGTTGCACTACTGCAATTCTCCAAATAACAGATGACATCCTCGATGCAACTGATAAAAGTAAGCTAACGGCTCTAGTATTATTGGATTATACTAAAGCCTTCGATACTCTCAACCATGAACTCTTAGTGGCAATTCTGAACTTTATCGGCCTTGATACAAAAGCCATTAATCTTATAAAGAGCTACCTACATATGAGGACCCAAAAAGTAACACTTAACAGCAACTCATCGGTTCCCTTACCTGTAACGGTGGGAGTACCACAAGGATCCATTTTAGGACCGTTGCTTTTTACAATATATACTAGTAACTTTAACAGCTACCTAAAATATTCAAAGATGCATATGTACGCAGACGACACTCAAATATACCATAGCTTCGAACCCCACGAATATCAAGTAGCACTTACCAAAATTAATAGTGATTTACAAACAATATCTTCCGTCTCTCGTCAACATCATTTGCTAAGAAACCCGACCAAATCTGCAGTTATAATTTTCGGAAGCAAATCTTCTTGTGCCAGGATTGAACATAATATTGATTTACAAATCAATAATACGAATATTCCAGTCGTAAACAATATACGTAATCTTGGTATCATTTTAGACAACTCATTTAGATATAGACTTCATGTCTCAAATTGTTTGAAAAAGGCTTACTATAAATTAAAACTTTTGTTTCCTCATAGATCTTATTTACCTCGGAATATTAAAACACTTCTATGTGAAACTCTTGTTCTATCAAACTTTAACTTTTGTTGTCAAGTTTATGCTCCATCTCTCGACAAAGAGTGTGAAAATAAAATACAGAAAGTTCAGAATAGCTGCATTAGATTTATATTTGGCATCCTAAAATATGAGCATGTATCTCATAAACTCAAAGAGCTACACTGGTTAAATATGAAGAATAGATCTAAACTCCATTCTGCCTGTCTCTATCACAAAATTGTACGCACCAAACTACCTTCCTATCTCTATAATAAATTAGTATTTCGAACTGATGTACACAGAATTAATACCAGAAACAAAGACATTTTAACAGCTCCTATTCATCGAACATCTCAATTCGAGAGATCTTTCAGCTTTAACATATATAAAATATATAATAATGAGATACCCACCCAATACAAAAATCTAAATGAAAAATTGTTTAAAATAAAATTTAAAGAACATCTATTTACTCAACAGTGATATTAAATCATATACCTCTCCTTTTCATGTATTGTTAATTATTTCCTTATTTCTTTCTTTCTCTACTTATGTCTAAGTTGTCCTTTAGTTTTTAAGTATTAAGTAAATTTGAAAATATTTTAAACATTACTTTTGTAAATTGTTATTTTTTTGGGGTTAAGTGGAAGAGCAGGGGGTACATTTAGTACCCATCTGAACTTCGCCCCGGTTTTAACACCAATAAAGTCGATTTATTATTATTATTATTATTAAACCATGTAAACAGAACCACAACTGAAAATCTTAAGCAAAAGATACCTTCAGACTAGTTTTATTTTGTTAATATAATAAATTTTTTATATTTTAAAATAAAGATTTTTCTGTATTTCAAAAATATATATTTTATATTATATTATCTTTTAGTACGGTCGACACTTAATTTCAAAGCGAAATGCAAGAAAACAGAATATTCTGGGATCTCTATAGACTTTAAAATGAATCAAGAACATCGACGCTGCGTGACGTCATTCCATCCTAGTTGCATTTTCATTCCCCTTTTTTCGGCAATTATAGACTGCATACTTTCGTGTTAAAATATTCCAATAGTCTCCAAATTACTATATCAAGTACATCTCTGGTAAATTAAGACAAATAGCCGGGTTCTAACAAAGTAAAACGTACCTTCGAGACAGACTTTCGGATACAATGACATCAGCACTTTGCCGGTTAATTTTTAAAGCAGCATATTTCTGAAACTACTTATCGGCTCGACCTCAAATTTTCAGTATTATAATCATTCGACGATTATTTCGCATAAACGTACTAAAAGTGAAATATGAACTTTGACTAAATGACCTAATTCTTGGTAGCTTATTCGAGATACCTTTCCGATCATCTGGATCAAAAATAAAATTCCTTGTTTTCCTTTCTGATCCAAACGTTCAGATAAATGGCCTATATGTGTTTAGAATATTTGTAATACACAAAATAAATTTTTATTTTCATTTTCCCGAAACCATATTTTATGATCTAATAGAACACAATATTCAGGAGAGTTGCTAACTGTTCCTTTATCCTGAAATAAGTAAACGTATACATTAGTCTGGCAAATAAATGCGCTAAAATACTTTAGGGTTTCTTTATCCTATTAAATACTTTATTTAATTCAATCATTTGTAGTATGGTTGTTTTCACTAATACGGATTAAATTTTAAATCAGTCTAAAATATTTAACCTTCTTACACCAACTTTCGTGGAAAGTCTAGAGTGATTTTAAACTCGCTCCATTTCATTTCCAGGGAAACTAACGTTAATTTTGTGATCACAGTGGAAAATTTGTGTTTCAGGAATCGATCATTAAGTATTAAGAAGTAATTTTAATCGTAATTTTAATCGGTAATACAAATAGAAATATGCAAAAAAGCAATTGCATTTCAGCTTAGACACTATATAAAAATACTATTACATGTAGGTACGAATTTATATTTTAAACTTTCATAGCAGGTTTGCGTTGCAATTATTTTTTCGTTTTACTCGTTTGAACTCGTTCTAATTCAAAAATGGAACATTGCATTGATCTTATTTTTTTACGGCGGCGTTGCCACCAAACATTTGTTAAAAAAATGTATTAATATGAAGGTCAAATGTTAATAACTAGAAAAGTATGAATTTTCTAAGTCTATGTACATAAAATGTTAGAATTTGCAGCAGTCCAGAAAAAAATCTCTTTCGGAATAGATACCAAATATATTAAGAAGAATTATTCTATTTCAAACTTTTTTTTAGGATTACCAGTTCTCGAGAAAATCGTATGTGAAAATACGGATCGGCCTAGCGGATGAAACGACGCGACGTAGAGAACGGTATAAAGTCGGTAGACATTGAACAAAAACTTGTACTCCATTTGACATATCGAAACACTGATGGCAACTTACAGATAGCAGAACTGTAGTCGTATGATTTATAGTACTAGCAGATCAATCATTCTTATTTATATTTGTTTTACATGATGCACAAAAAAAAAATCGCACTACCCAACAGAGTATACTATACCTATACGAATTTTGGGGTGCTGAAATCAAATTCGAGGTCAGAATTGATCCATCACATCAGCATTTCGACATAAGCTCCAAAAACAGATAAAAACCAGCCAAAGCTGAAGTTGATTGATTGATTGATTTACCAGCGTGTGGTAGGCATTTCTGCCACTCCCAAGGATTATACAGCTGGGTCTGTTACGTCCACGCTGGGTTGGACTAGGATCATGCTTGTTGCCAGCAGCGAGTGCCACACGGCGCATGGTAAAGGAATGTGGGATGGGAGGTATAGGTATTTGTGAGATGCGTTACCGCATTGTGTCGTGAGGGAGCGTTTAAGCTCCCTTTTTTGTGTTTTTGGTTCGCCTTCTTTTTCTGAGTCTCCTGATTTCTCGGTTTCCGATGCTGGGTTAGATTTGGGTCATGCTTGTTGTCAGCAGCGAGAGTCACATGACGCATGGTACAGGAGTGGGGGGGTGGGCAGTGTAGTTGTTTTTGAAATGCGTTGCCGCATTGTGTTTGTGATATTTAATGTTTGTGCTCCTCTTTTTGGTGTTTCTGCTTCTACAGATTTTCCTCTTCTTCTTCTGAGCCTTCTGATTCTTTCGTTTCTGGTTCTGATAGAGTATATGTCTGTAGGTATTTGTGAAATATGTGGCCGCATTGTGTCATGATGTGGGGTGTTTGTGCTCCTCTTTTTGTATTTCTGCTTCTGCAAATCTTCTTCTTCTAAGTCTTCTGATTCCTCGGTTTCTGGTTCTGGTAGAGTATATATCACTGCGATTTATTTGTGGAATTCATTTTTTCTCCTTGCTTTTCTTTCCCAGTATGTTTGGTAGTTTGTTCATTATCCTCTCGATTGTTGTTTTCCACATGTAACCTGGTCTCCCTGTTTTTAGTGTAGAATTTAACGTAGAATTTTGACTTTGTAACGAGCACAATTTTGACCTGAAAAACTTTACTTGATAATTTATCTAAAAAAGTATTATGAAATCAGATTTTCAACACTATATTATAACACCCATACACACAATACCACAAAACACACTCCTATTAAACCGGACACCACACTCAAAGAAATAGTATGGGTAAATTCAACAAAAAAAAAAATGGTTAACTAACAATATCGTTAATTTTGTTAAACCAAACTATATTGATGGTATTTTTAAACAAGAGGTGATTGTTATTTTAATTAATAAAAAGTTGTCGTACAACAAAACAAACATTAACTTAAAAAATAGATGAATAAGACTATTATTTTGTTCGTCTGACTATTATTTTGTTGAATTCTGTCAAATTGAACTAGATAATAGTATATTTTATTTTTAACTATTATCGAATTGTAATTCTAACCCAGTATTAGTTCGCTGTATTATTGTACTTGGTAGACAAACCAATATTATTGTCGTCTTCTAGAAGTTCTAAAAGAATTACCATAAAATTTGCTTGCTTACCACGTAGTCTATTACAGAAATTATTCCCAGATGACGCCACATACAAATCACTAACAATAATCCATCATGCATTATCTTGCACTCTTATGAATTTATAGAAAATTAATAACATGATTGCAGTGTTCAAATTCTCTCAGAGATCATCGATATATTTGGATGGATCTTATAAACGATCTCTAATCTTTGGTTTGGGTGGTCTGATGTCTCAATACTGAGATTTTGGCTAACCAAAAAAAACTTCATACAATAAAGTGTAGATCAACCAATTAGTTGGTGAACAAAAAACAAAGTCGTTGTACTATTTAATTGTAGACCAAATTGAAAATGGTTAGTGAACATAAAAAAATGTCATTGTCCTATTTAATTTGTTACAAGAAGATATGATTATTAAACTACTATTTGTTTACGAAAACAAATAAAGTTGTATGACTATTCTTTACTGATTGATTTAACTATGAAACTAGATAGGCGCGATTTCATATGCTCTTTTTGGTTGAATTTACCTATCATTTTCTTTGAGTGCAGCAAAAGTCAAGGATCAACAACCCTTGTCTGTTATACTTCTCTTCCCTTCCATTGCCTTCTCTCTTTGACTTGTTCTATTGCATTGCACCAAAAACACTGTACCTAGTTCTGGATTATGTACGAAACCAATCACTACTCACAAAATCGTCAATCGCACGTCTCGAGGTATGTATTATCCTTCACTTTCGAAAGTAAGAGGATACGTTACAACAGAAAATCGCAACTCAATTTATAAAGATTTTTTTTGATGTTATATAAAAATTCTAATGCTCGGTTTCAGCGCCCTAAAGTACATAGAGGTAAAGTGGTTAGCTCGTTTAGACTTTTAATTTATTTTTAACTACACTGCCCTGCTATGACAAGAAGTCGTATCTGAGAAAATGTAATTTTAGAGAAATCAACTATTTTCTGAATTATGTTATTCCATCTACATTTCATAATTCATGATTTTCATTTTTGGCAAATAAATATGTGTCCCTTTTATCAGTGTAACCATATAACAAAACCTACGTTACGACAAATAAATCTGGTAATGATCGCATATGATTTTTGAGCTTAGTGAATAGGTCTATTTTGTAGATACGACACATATTCTTTATGTATATTCACTAGTTTTGCTTTAAATACGACTTCTACATTTTGTATAGTGGTGAGGATCACTAATACGGTGCAAATGCAATTAAAATCTCAAAAATTAATTTTTTGCAGTTAGCAGGGCAGTACAGTTTTGGCTGGTTTTTACCTGTTTCTTGAGGTTATGTCAAAATCCTGACGTGATAGGTCAATTCTGACCTTGAATTCAGTTTGAGCGTCCCAAAATACGTATAGATATAGTAGTCTATTAGGTAGTGCAATACTTTATTTTTTGTGTGTGTGTCTGCAACACTCCAGTCAAATAGGGAAAATCAGCGAAAAAAAACTGATCAAGTTCTGAAACTTGACAACGATCTTCATTAGGGCCTACTATTAAACATGCTAAAAGTCCCCAACTCAACCTTTTGCATTCTAGCCGCCATCTTGGAAACACGGCGCTTCGATTAAGTTTTTTGCTTGTATCTTGTTTACCATTAGCGATATCGAAATAATGTTTCATATAAAGAATAAAACATATAAAACTATCTACAAAAAATGTGATATGCTTTTTTTCCGTATCTATGGGAATGGGGTAGAATACGAAGTGGTGTACCTCAGATATCAGCTTTGGGTCCACTTATGTTTCTACTCTACATAAACGATCTGCCTTCTTATTTATGTATTAAATTCATCGGCATGGCTTTTCGCTGGAGATTCATTTTTTGGTAAAAAGCGACACTTCTGCAAATATTCTACCTTATGTAAATGAATGCTTAAATGATATACGTAATTGGTGTGACGTCAATAAAATTAAAATTAATTTCGACACCACTAAGGATATTGTTCTACTATTTAAGAGCCGTTTCGATGGCAATGAATAGAAGTACCAAAAACAAGAGGTACTCGTAGACGAACGCCACGCAATGTTTATGATGGCGCACAGTCTGTGAATCGTTTCCACAAATGCAGAGCTACGCAATTCCTTTTATCACTATAAGTTGAAGATTCATTTTATGCAGTACTTACCAAATTCAACTGTATGGAACATTAACACCATTAGTAAGTCTACGTGAAGTTACAGAACAATAAATATTATTGCCTAAAAGTGCAGTAACCTTTGGGTTTTTTTCCCTAAATTTGGTGGGTTGCGGGGGGAATTTTGAGTGGGAACTTAAAAATTTGGATTCGGTGAGCCAAACAGCATAAAGCAAACCTATTTCCAGAACTACCATGAATTCTTTCAGGTAAAATTCTCTATTGCCTGGAGTATAATGTTTAGCGAAATATAAGCAAAAAACTTAATCGAAACACCATTTTCCAAGATGGCGGCTCAAGCGAAAAAGAATTGTGAATCTCTGCCAAGTTTAAAAACTTTATCAGTTTTTTCCGTCAAACGTCGAAATTTGGTTCTATTTGATATGACTGGGGTAAATAGCAGATCGAATGCTTGACACAATAGTTAATTTTTTATGTGATACCTATACTAATATTAATATTAATTTACAACAAACAACTGGCGGAGTGTGCGTTTTTCGTTTTCATAACAATTTCCTATTTTTACAATTAATTATTTTTTATTTATTTGCTTTTATCATGATTAGAGAATATTATTTAGGTATTATGCAAATCACAACTTACACACTTTTTATTTATTATGAAAATACCTACTTTCTGTATATTGTTGCCCTAATCTGGGCACGCTAATATACTAGTCAGGTAAATACTTTAAAACACTCATTATTGGATAATCAATCAAAACAACTACTCTTCTAGCTAATACTGACGAAGTATTGAATTACATGATAGGATTCTTAGCATTTTAAAGAAAAAAATATATAGAAAGTAGATAATTTCATATTAAATAAAAAAGTGTGAATGATTAAATTTGAAAAAATGATTTAAGTATTTTCAGTATATTTTTTTCTTTAAAATGCTAAGAATCCTATCATGTAATTCAATACTTCGTCAGTATTAGCTAGAAGAGTAGTTGTTTTGATTGATTCTCCAATAATGAGTGTTTTAAAGTATTTACCTGACTAGTATATTAGCGTGCCCAGATTAGGGCAACAATATACAGAAAGTAGGTATTTTCATAATAAATAAAAAGTGTGTAAGTTGTGATTTGCATAATACCTAAATAATATTCTCTAATTTCCTATTTTCATCGAACTACGTCTTAAAGCTCAATTTTAATATAAGAAAATTAAATAACATGCAAATAACTCGAAAATATACGCGCGATTCTCCACATCACGTTAATTAAATATTTCTCATTGTCAACAGTGCAGCAGAAAAGGAACATCCATGTAAATTAAACAGTGGCTGACTTTTATTACACAACCCTAGAAGCTGGAAATTTAGAATAGAGGCTTCCACGGCAGGAGTCAATTTGATTTTACCACCTTAAACGAACCAGAAAATTGGACAATGTTTGAAATCACCGAAAGATAAGATACCGTTTCAATCAGACGCCGTTTACAGAATTCTCTGTTCGTGTGGAAATGTATACATGGGAGAGAAATAAGGGCTGTCACCACAAGACTTTAGAAGCACTAAAGTTTCATTACTATACATTATGTTTAATATTTAATAGTTGAAGGACACACATAACTCTTACAAACTATGAGGTCAGTCGTCCGCGTTTTTTTGTATGAAATTTTGAGTCACGGTCACATTTGCAACTGATTTAGTTATATATTGTCACCTCCGATTAAAGAACTTATATCTAGATACATAATGGCATGAATTTTATGATCCCGAAAGACTCCCATTCTAAGGCACTTCTTGCCATAAGTTGCTGATTGGCCCATCGGCGTATTCGCGGCCGCTCGTACACGATCGGCTTCAGTTCGATTATCATAATCTCAGTTGACAGTTCGGCCATTAATGTCAATAAATGTTTTTCGTGTTCTCCGACCAAAAACTGGTGAAAAAGTAATTTTATTATAAGTTGTGATTTGCTTAATACCTAAATAATATTCTCTATTCATATTTACACAGTTTAGTGACAATATATTTTGTGCAAATAAATAGTGAAGTGCTGTGCCGTTTGCAGAAAACAGTTTAGAAAAGAAGAAAATCGATCGTTCCATAGTCGTAACATGATGAAGTTCAGTTTAAAGTTATAAAGTAAATAGCAATTAAATTTTAATATCCTTTCAATACATATTTATCTTACTGTTTTATCTTACTGTAATATCGTATGCCTACATCACGTTATATAAAGAGCCGGTAATGCAGGAATTGCAATAATTCATTTTAATGAAAATATTTACCATTCTACACATTTTCTACACATTTTCTACACACACAACGCCACTGTTGCCTATGGGATGTGATGTTCATCTATCCATTTTAATGGGCATATAATGTGACTATGTTAGGAGCAAACAAGGTATATAGTGAAAAGATAGCCTGTTATGTATCTAGATATAAGTTCTTTAATCGGAGATTGTCACACAGATCATAGATCTCAGTTTATTCAGTCTGTGTTTTTTTTTTGTTATTAACAGTTAAAACTGCGATTTAGAATGACTTATTGTTAATTTTTCGAGATTTTTTTGCACATAGGAAAATACATTAGAAATAGATTGGTCCTCGACTTGATTTTCTATTTCAACTCTATAATTTGTTATAAACAAATTCAATTTTATTTTTCGAAATTCTCAAATGCATCGAATAATTTCAAAATAGATGCCAATTGAAGTTGTCTCGTGTAGTTAGTTTTCTCCAATTTTGTAAGGATATTGTTTAAACATTCTGATCAATAAACAGTTTAAGGCCCTAACCTTGAACGTCCATAAAATTATTCAATTATCTTTATATATCCTTAAGGGTCGGTTTTGTAGGTAACGATTAAACCAGAGTTTAATTAGACGTTTCAACTGGAGTTTTACTGGTTTAAACCGTAGATTTTGGTGTTTTGAAAATATGGCCCAATAAACAAATTTGTTTTATGGGGTATTTTCCTATTTTTTTTTATTGGATAATATCATAGAATATGTACAAACAAGCCTTCTAATACAGATTTCCGCGAGAATGATTATCAATTTTTTGAGAAAATAGAAGGTAAAGTAAGTGGAGCAACAGGTGTTTTAAATTGGTGACGTAAGTAGTTTGCCGATGACGTAGGTAGTTTGTATGGATTTGTTGATAGAATGGTTTATTCAAAACAGTGTGGGGTTGCCAAATTGAAATTTTTCCTGTAGTTCTAGCAAAGGTAATTGAAGAAAACAGGAGTATAAAGTTATTTTTTAAATCAATTTGAATATATTTATCCACGAAATTTAATTTTATGACGTAAAAAATAATAATAGGCGTGAATTATTAAATAGGGGCATTTGCTGTAATTACAAATAAAAGATAATGTCGTTGAAAAGATGTTTTATAAAAAGTTGTGGAAACACAAATGTGCTCGGGAAAAATTTTTTTAACTGCCCCGAAAAATATGGATATTCGAAGAATTTAGCTGTTTTCTTTCGTACTGAACAAACTGATTGCAATCACTAAACAACTAATCAAATCGAGATATTTTTAAAATCCTTAATCTCTATTGGTTACTTACTGATTGTATTCACTTTGTTCAGCACGAAAGAAAACAGCTCTTGGTGGCAAGCTTCCATCCCATCTTTTCAAAAATCCAAATTTTATTTATAGAAAGAATATATCATGTCAAAATCAACTTTGCGCAAATTGGATGAATCTCCTTTCACAAAATTCAATTCTATCTTAATAATTTATTGATAAAACATAAAGTAACAAAATCAAACGTCACATAAACAAACAACAAATAAATCTAATCAAATATGCCTCTTTCACTTGTATTGTGACAAGAAGTGACAATTCACAGCAGGCAAGCAAAGTTGGAAGAGAGCCGTCTTTACGCAATGTTGCTACATATCCTCGCCGTGAGTTTTGTTTACATTTTTAAAATAATTTTTAAATAATAACAAATATAAATACTTTTTAATTCCTTCTAAATATATGTATATAGTATTTATTAATTTTTAGGATATTGAGCAAATAAAAGTGTTATAGGTAAAATAATGTAAAGTAAATACACAATTTGGCATTCAAGATAGTTACAGTCTAAGCGAAAGCTGTCTATTATTGGTTAAATTATTTCCCGCCAAATAAAATCATTTGAAATCTGTGTCTAGACGGGCGTACTCTTATTTCTTATTTTTATTTAAGAAATTATGCAGTAATTGTTAAAATAATAACATTACTTGATAATATATCACCAAAACTGAATTTTAAAAAAAATGGAAAATACCCAATTGTCATTTCTACAACAATTTTGTTTTATTGCTATTTTATTACATTTATAAAACTGCAATAAAACAAAATAGTTGTATAACGTTTATATTTTGCTTGGACGTTTTATAGATGCTTGTCAAGGTGGTCAATGTTATAACATTTTGTTGGTTGGTAATGGTAAATATAGGTTGATAATATAGTGGCAGATGGGCGATTGACATCATCTTCATTACTGTTTGACTTTTTACGATGAATGATAGAAGGTCTAGAAATTTCCACGACACTGAAAAAAAACTGTTAACTGAATTAGTGAAACACACAATCGAGTGCAAGAAAAGTGCATCAATTATATTGATAACACCTTCTTCATCGCTTGATATATTATCCTCAAATATCTTGAAAATGTCAATTTTTCACAACTTTTACTTTACAGAATACAGGATAGGTAGTTGTTTGTAGGTTATGTTGAACCGAGTTGAAGTTTACGTTAAGTTGAGTGCAAAGTGCAACACCCTTCGAAATATTAGGTTTGTTCAAAAACTCTGCACTATCTGCACCAGTGCAGATAATAGAAGGAGATAAAGTGAGACTATATGTAAGATAAAGAGCAGGGTTTTTGAACAAACTTGCTGATTGAACGTACGCGTGCGTAAACCTGAGTGTGCAGTTTAAGCAGTATCGTCTACCGTTTGGAGGTTAAACTTAAGATTGTCAGTTACTGATGGTTATAAAACGTACTTTTTGACAAAACTTAGAGTTAACTATCAGATCGAAGATAAACGACCCTAAGACAATTAAATAAAAAATGGCAAAGAAATTCGTGATGCAAAATAATGATTATATGAAACTCTATTAAAATGTCTATTTTGTTATTTTTTTTGTATATTCCAACTTACAAGTACAATTACCAACTCTATTTCATACAATTTGAAATAAAGTTGCTTCAAATAATTTCTTCTTTTCTTCTTTGTCTTTCTCTATATAATATAAAAAATATTTATCTGGTTAGCGTCGAATAATCAATATAGTTTGTATTTATTTAGGATAATTAGTGTAGAAATAAATGCACATAACATCTGTAGAGTTTAAGTGCAAAAATATAATGAATGTTATCTCATTTTGTATCTTTTTTCTATGAATAAATCTTTTTTATTATTACCATAAGCCATTGGGAAATTAAACGATTTTAATGAGTAACGACTCAAATAGTCAGCGCTATAACATAAAAATTAGATTTTTTTTGTAACAATTAATGCAAATGCAAAAATATATTTAAAAAAATATATATTAATTTTCGAGGCCATTTTCCACCGAGGATTATTGCAATAAAAAGCATCGTTAAAAAAAACGAGTAATAAAAAAAAATTGGCACAGCTACATTATGTCATTCCTCGCTGTCAAATTGACTTCAATATTTCTTTACGAAACTCAATTCAGTGTATTCGACAAGCATTCCTGCAACTCTGGATTATAAAAAAAAGTTTCTACGGTGAAAATTGCCGAGTTATGAAAAAGTTAATTACAATGTTACTTCGTCCATCAATTTTCAAGCGTGGCGGCGACTTTCCAGAGTGCGCTCGCTTAAATCGCTCCAGTTAATGCAAAAATGGTTTAAGTAAGTCGAAACTAATATGCCTACCAAATAGGAAAATTCTGCTAGCGATACATGGGGTTACTCACAAAATAAAAAGTGCCCTGCACAGTAAGAAAACTACCATTAGAACTTTTTTAGACATAGAGGGTTTTTGACAACACCTCATTTGACTCGCTAAGTGATCCATCCAGTGAAGAGACGCGGGGCCGAGAAGTCAATGCCAAGGCGGATCACCTCAACACTGAGAACTGGAAAAATTCACTCCAGGGAAGGCCATTGCAGTTACTTCCACAAAAAGAGGAAACAACCAGGGAAAATTATATCCCCGGGGCAAAATGTAGGTGAGCAACGAAGTTTTGGACTGATTCCAGATATTGAATTTGAGCCATTGTTCGTCAAAACTCCTCAATGACTTATGGGCGTCCAAAGTTGGAGCGTAAAATTTTTCAAGCATGGTAGTACAGATTTAGTACCATCTTTGTTGTAACTTTGCATGCATATAGTGTACAACATTTTAAAATTTGCAAATAACGAATTTTTTTTATTGGTTTAAATCCAAGTTTTAAAAACGCGCGTGTTTTAAAGTTACCATGGCAACATCAAAGGTAAGCAAATACAACTCGTTCATCTGTTGCTCTTCCATCCATTTGATAAACTTGTCGTATTCTTTTTTATAAGCGTCTTCCGATTTTTGCGGTATTAACCGCGATTCTGCTTTTCTATTTAAGTAATCAATGTTAAAACTCATTATAAAGCAATATACAATCAGTAACAACTGTAGTGACAATAATTAATCCTACGAGAGAGATTGCAAATTAATTTTTGTTTTCTCATTTTCATGACACTGAGAGGTATCCTGATGTCACATCACGAATTCAACCATTTTTCATTCTTAATTCTTATTTTTTGTAGTAATAATACCAGTATTTATGATTTCAAAGTGTACCAATAAAAAAAAATAGCGTAAAGTATTCGTGGATAACTGGTCTTTAAAACACTTGCTCTATTTCGAGCACTCCGGCTGCGCCGTCGTGCTCGAAAAATCGCGCGTGTTTTAAAGACCTTAATATCCACTTATACTTTAATATACTATATTGATTCACTGCACAATTTTGACCGAACTGGGCGAACTGTGTTCTATTTTCAATTATCTGCCGTGCAGCAAGTATATTTTATGTTGAACTTTAACCATACCTCAAAGATTTTAAATAAAATCCTCAAAAAAATTTAGATGAAAACTTTTGACCAGACAAAACATGTTCTGGCGTATATAGCCCAGTCACTTTATACATGAACCTCTAAAAAAATACAACTTAAGATTTTCCAACGGGATTCTCTTTACTTTGGCGCCAAAAATAATTTCTCAAAAGTCCGTAAAGCCAACTGGACGGCTACAATAGTTACAGCAGGTCAAACGTCAAGAAAATCGGTTTTTCTCAAATATCTCGTAAATCATCGGTTTTATGTTAATTTTGTTTACTATAAAATTTGTTCGTGAGATAAATCTGCATAAAAAAGGTCCTATACAAAATTTACGTAGAACCAATAGTTTTTGAGATTATTGAGAAAATTCGGACATTGTGCTGCATTCGTTCCCGCACCACCTTTGAAGTAGGGCGCGTTTTTTTACATGGTGTCCCTAATCCATGGGTTACAAGTTATATTATAATTTTGTTGATTATTTTGTTCGTCTTTGCTGACTTCTTCTTCTTCTTCTTCGACTTTCTATTTCCACTTCTTCAATATTTTCATCTTCGTCAACAACCATCTCAGCGGAAAATAACGAAATGAGTTCGTCTTCATCATCGTTGAACTCAGATTCAACGGTTGTATCCTCGGACATCGTATTGAAACACGACTGGCTCCGTCAAGAGCCACACACTACGGAACATGGCAATCCTATTTTTCTGCATCCACAATTGGTGCCACAACCTTTTGTGCAATAGGGAACTTGCCCAAAAAATAAAATTGAACTAAAATACTCAAAATCGTAAACTAACATCATTAAAAACCCTATAGACAACAAAAAAATAAAATAAAAAAAATTCCTCCAAAAATATAAGCGATTCAAATCTGCCGGATTTTACCCACTCCTGAAACGTGATGTCAGAGGGTGAAAGTCGGATGACGGCGTCAAGAGACACCGATTTTGCTTTCGCATGCTCATTTGTCAGAAACAACTAGAAGTGAACACAACCTAACCTCAAATTCCTTGGAAAAACATCTTCAATATTCTGAAATGTCACAAAATGCTACTTTTGATTCGTTCGTGTCGAGCCGAATTTTCGAATTTCGCCGTGCAATTTACGATCAGGTTTATCTGGAAGCCTTCCTCTTTACGTCACGACATCGTACGGCCGTCCCAATGGTGTTTTTCGAAAAATAAGAAAGTGTCAATTTTGCAATTTTTTCGACTCCGAAATGTAAGCTTAAGCTGTTTTTTGCTATTTTTTCCAGATATCTCCGAAACGGTGGGAGTTAGCTCGAAATAAAAAATAAGGTCAAACGAGTATTTTTCACTGCCAATCTTTTGCTATCATCAGACGTTTGATTTTTTTTTTCGTTTCGGAGATAACTACAGAAATGTCGGCCACGTACGGCAAAAAATCGCAAATTTTGAGCTTCTACAGTTGGCAACTTTTTAATCTTTGCTCCTACGCCAAAACACTACTCTAGCTAATTTAAACATAATTAAATTTGTTAAAACTATTTTTTTTATTTTTTGAATTCCGACAAAAATTAAGGAATTAGAGGGGGCGGGATTTGGGACTTTTTTTTTTTTCGGTAAAATTTCTCCATTTTGTCACCGTAATTAATCGACAATTAATTGAAATCGATCTCATTTACGATGTTCACGTAATTTCATGTACTGTTTTGACGCTCCGTTAATCTCGGCCCTTCGAAACAAAGGTTTCTGAGAAAAATTGTTTTTTTAAGATTTACATACACTCTATAGGAAAACGTGTAATTTCCTACATTTCCTCGAATATCTCGATAATTATAGTTTTTTTCGAAAAATTTGTAGATAGCTTATGTAAAGAGAATTAATTGAGCTTTCCGACACTTTTTTTATTTTTTCTCAAACATAAAAAACAAAAGACTTATGACCGAATATGCGGACGTCTCAAAGCCAACAGCCGCCCAGTCTATTAATTAGGGTGAATGGCTAAAGTACGCCATCTGTCGAACACCACGCGATACCAGTTTTCACCCGGTGACGTCACAGTGCTTTTCGTGAGGAGTGGCGATGATTTCAACTTTAATTATTTATTGCAAAGTAAGTACTGCGATTTAAGAGCTGATATTCGGTGTGGCGTGTTTTTATACATAAATACACACTTTAATGAAATTTAAAAAAATTGGGCAAGTTCCCCATTGCAGAAAATAGAATTGAGAAGTTCATCTGGTGCAGGAGAGTAGTTGTTAGCTCTAATAAATTATTGTTTAAAGTCCAATCCCATTGCTGAGGGTCTAAATCTTTTCCCAGCCAAGTTTGAACATGGTAATATACCCTGAATAGATGTTGTTGAGTAGCTGCTGCTGCGCGTGGAAAATAGACCTTTTCATCGTAAGCGCGCGCATGTGCTGCCACTATGTTTGTTTGCGGGAACTATGAAATGTTCGGACACTTGGTTGTCAAAATGGCTGGACCGATATCACTTTTCCACATTAATTTAGACTAAAGTGTGATTGACGGTGCAAAATTAGTACACAACATTGTGAAAGAACACATTTGTGCTCAATTAAGGCGCTAGCTCAAGTATCCTGGCCGTAAAATGACTGGAAGCAAGAATAAAGAACTGGTTGCAAGGTTAGAATTCAACTATCAACTTATCAATTTATATACAAGTGCATTAAAAGAAAACAAATGTGTTTAGTCTACATAATATGCTTAATAACATTCTTCGTGCAGTAATTGATAATGCAGTCAAAATATTTTCTGTTTTTTTATGAAAATGTAGGGTCAACAATGCAATTGAAAATGAGGTTTTTTGTCGATCCTTCTGTGGATAAAGCTGGCTCCTTTTTTTCCAATTTTTTCAAACACGTAAACTATACGATATGGCACTACCTATTTTCAAAAAATTGGTAACAGATTCATCATTATTTGTTTAAAAAACGTCGAGTTCCGCCACATTTCTTCGGACAGTTTTCGCATGTCAATATTGAATTTGACATAAACATTACGTTTTTTAACCAAATAATAATGAATCTGTTACCAATTTTCTGAAAATAGGTAGTGCCATATCGTATAGTTTACCTATTTGAAAAATATAGAAAAAAGGATTCAGCTTTATCCACAGAAGGATCGACAAAAAACCTCATTTTCAATTGCATTTTTGACCCTACATTTTCGTAAAAAAACAGAAAATATTTTTACTGCATTATCAATTACTGCACGAAGAATGTTATTAAGCATATTGTAGACTAAACACATTTGTTTTCTTTTAATGCACTTGTATATAAATTGATAAGTTGATAGTTGAATTCTAACCTTGGAACCAGTTCTTTATTCTTGTTTCCAGTCATTTTACGGCCAGGATACTTGAGCTAGCACCTTAATTGAGCACAAGTGTGTTCTTCCACAATGTTGTGTACTAATTTTGCACCGTCAATCACACTTTTGTCTAAATTAACGTGGAAAAATGATACCGGTCCAGCCATTTTGACAACCAAGTGTCCGAACATTTCATAGTTCCCGCAAATAAACATAGAGGCAGCACATGCGCGCGCTTATGATGAAAAGGTCTATGCACAGGCTTATTTATTAGCAAATTTTTCAAACAGTTTTCTATTTTGAATGCCGCCAATGCTTCCTGTAAATCTGGTCTTTTTTGTAATGTTTTAAATGCATTTATTTTTCCTTTTCAAAATAAAGCAATGGAATGTTAGAAAGCTACTACTAAAAGCACTTACTATTATTATTATGAAGAAGCGTCCATTTCAAGGACATCTCAGACAGAAATTATGCGGGTATATGTGCATATTATAAACGGTGTTCCTCTGTATCCATAGGTCTTGTTATCTATATACAACACTCTACGTATATAATAGTGGCGTATGCACTTTGCTCCGAAGTTTCCCAGACCAATATCTACGTAAACTTTGTATAGAACCTTTTTTATGCATATTTATCTAACGAACAAATTCTATAATAGACGTCTGAATTTAAGATGCCAGCGCCACAGTGGAGAACTCGTGAACTAATTATAGGCCGTTTGTTTATTTATTTGGCGAATACTTATATCGATTTTTTTCTGTTTATTGTTATTTTTGGCGTTAAAAATAATAACATTAATAATATATGACCTAAAGGTTTGCAAGATTTTGTTGTAAGTGATTTGCAAGATGTTAATGGCATTATTCAGCAAAATTCATATTTTTTAGGTTATCTGGTTTTCCCCTTGAAAAGTACAGTTTCTTCGACATAAACGGTGTCTGGCTAGTTAAATATTAATAAACTTAAATATTTATTTAAATTTATGTACAGTTGTAGTTTAAATCACTTTTTTTTTCAGGAAACATGAGTGACATTTAGGTTAAGCATATTGCAATGTATGGAACATTTGGGAAGCACTAAAAATGTAAAAATTCTAATTGTGTGTATGAAGGGGAATATGTTTTAAATGCAGGACATATTATTTTGTGTGGTACAATCCATATTCAACACAAAACTTAATAAATGTGTATGCTCTATGTTTACAAACAAGTGTCAGATCATGAAATTAGTGGTACCTACATTTTAACTGAAAAGATATTTATTAATTCTTTAAGTAAAATAACTGAAACAGTATTTTGTAAAATATGAAATAGAAATATTCAGGGGTAAAACATAATAGTGCATGATGCAATAGTATACATTACTTTTATAAATATACTGAAATTGCATATATTTACTTATTTCAAAAATTTCACTCACAATGTGTGATTGTTCAGGCCATTATTATTGCTACTCGGGCCACGGTTATTTGCACCAGCTTTTTCCCTCTCAATGCCTGGTTAAAGGTGTCTACATCAAAGAGGGTATGCTGTGAACATTGTCGTGCCAATTCAACTTTCACGAGTTGTCCCTGCAATCTACAAAGGATACCGACTAGGTTGGCTCCAGTAAATTGTATCTTGTGTAGTCCCTTTAAACGCTATCATATTTTTAATAACTTAGCATCTCAGTTTATCATTATTTACTTATTGTTGATATCATCGTACACTAAAGAGACAATGACAGAATGGCCTATAATTAGTTTGACTATAGATCACCAGGTGGCGTACTCCTTATTTTCAGACGCCTATAGCCAAAATTAACGTAAAACCGATAATTTACGATATATTTGAGAAAAACCGATTTTCTTGACATTTGGCCTGCTGTAACTATTGTAGCCGTCCAGTCGGCTTTATGGACTTTTGAGAAATTATTAGACGCCAAAATAAAGAGAATCCCATTGGAAAATCTTAGGTTGGATTTTTTTAGAAGTTTGGCCTTTTTTTATATATAAAGTGACTGGGTTATATATTTCGAAATGATTTAATGTATTTAAGAATTTTGAAAAATAGAAAAGTGAATTTGTTTACAACAAATTATAGGGGTTAAAATGGATAATTGAGTCAGGTACATGTTTCTATTTTTTTTTCCACATATGCAAAAAAATCTGGAAAAGTTTAGTTTAGAAGTTAAATCCTTTCTAATTTTTCAACTTTAATTGTTAATAAAAAAAGACGCTCTAGAATTGTGCAAACTGTGATCTATAATCTGTGTGATAACATTAATCGAAATCAATTGCCAACGTAACCGCGACTCAAAATTTCACAAAATGTTTTTTTTTCTGCAAGACGACTGGTGTATACCACGTGTTGTAAACATTGAGGATAATATAGTTAACATATCGGCTTGTTTTCTGTAGCAGGTTAATCAACATGTCAGACGAAATATACTCACACGCAGACTGCGGAAAAGAGATACCGGATATTAATTACTCCACGCATGGACCTCAATGCTGCGAGAGAAACAAACATTGGAAATCAGTCGTGCGTGTAGCCAAAGTAGTCATTCGAACTAACGGATTAATGTTCTTTAGATTTACAAACTCCTTGTCATATAAGAGGTGTATTAAATGGTACCCGAAATAACAGGGTTAGTAGAAATAAATTAATCGAATTATTTTATTATTCGTGCGAATTTATTTATTTATTTATTTGTAATACTCGGGTAGATCAGAAATTCAAGTACGGGGTAGGTGGGAGATAACAAATGTTGTAGAATTTTATACAATAAATACATATTGCAAACTTAAATAATAATTACATAAAATATCTAATATATAAAAATTTCGTGTCACAGTGTTTGTTATCGAACTCCTCCGAAACGGCTTGACCGATTTTTATGAAATTTTTGGTGTATATTTGGTAGGTCTGAGAATAGGTCGTAGGCTATTTTTTATACCCCAGACCTACTAAATATACACCAAAAGTTTCATAAAAATCGGCCAAGCCGTTTCGGAGGAGTTCGATAACAAACACTGTGACACGAGATTTTTATATATTATATATGGCAAAACAACGTTTGCTGGGTCAGCTAGTTTATATATAAAATTAAAAACATTTCTAGTTTAATAGTCCAGGCAATGAATATATTGTAGAATGCATGGAATATGCGAGACTTTTTGACTTCAGAACTTTGTTAGAAGTTGTTAGTAGGTAAACATACTAAAAGTCCCCGCCCCTGGGCGGTGAGCTTACTATGGGGGAAGGGGGGAAGGTACCATTTTTGTATTTTTCGATTAGGTATATCTCGGAAACGGTGGACTCTAGAAAAATATGTTGTAAATAAAAATGGAAGCTAATTAAAGGGTATAGCCGGATAAGCATAGTGAAAAATTCCCCTGAGCCAAATTGGACTTTGCATACATGGCTTGTTAGCTCTCTATTAATAAACAATTTCTGCCGAGTTTTAAATCCGTACCCCTACGGTTGGGCCAGTTATAGAGGGAGACGTGATTTTCAGTTTCTATTTAATTTCGCTTTTCTTGTTGCATTGAAAATTCTGAAAAAAATCAGGATCCATACAGTCTTAAGGGTGCATGTCAGGATTTTTGTTTCAGATTTTTTGGCTTAAAATTCGGCTTGCTAAAAATTTTTGAAATTTTGAAAAAAATTTTTTTTTAGGATTTTATCAAGTGACTACCTTTATTTTTTTACAGTAATAACTACTTCATATGCTTGTTGGTTTGTAATTTTTTCAGATTTTTTAAAGCGGTGGGCCATGGTGTAAAAAATTAAATTTCGATTTTGAGATGTTTGGGCTCTTAATCTTTATTCTTGAATATATTGTAATTTGTAACATCAAAAAGTTTACTTAGCATTTCTGCAGGTTTTACAATTTTGGAAATATATCGAGCGTGAGATAAATTATTGCAGCTATGTTTGAACAGCACCCGACTGGGCGTCTACCATTTGCACACTCGCAGTAGTATCGCCTAACCCCTCGGAGACCAACGGAATTTGGCTCATAATCATAAAACACTTATAAGTTCTGCTACTAACATGTTGCGACCTCACTTCTACTTTAATTATATTATTATTGTCTTTAACATAAACCATAATAACTGATACGATCCAGTGAATAAAATTTTCAAGTCGTTCTGTGTCATTTCTGGGAAATTAAGGAGATATGAGGATTTCAACTGTTGAAATGGAACCTTTTGCCTAGTCTAATGTTTCATCTCGATCTCTAAAGTTAAAGTATTCTTCACAGTTTGCTGCGATGTCATTTGGAAAATAATGTTTTCGGAAAGACTAACATCTGAAAGGTGTTTTGTTTTCCAAATCTATTAATTAAAAAACAAGCTATCCTCAAGTACGCACGGACTCTAGGAACCAATTTGTTATCCCACTGCTGATGAAGTACTCGGTACTTCTATCCAATTACACCGTGAGTTGCCTCAGCGATCCAGCGAATCTTTGTTACTGGCGTGAGTCATTGGATTCAGCAGTGGTCAGCTGACTACGTTTGCCTTTAAGAGCAGGCATAAGTACTTTATAATCTCGTTGTTTCAAATGGTCCTTTACATCGCGAATGCCTCGATCGACGATACAAATATCACCTTCCTTCAGAAGATTTTGCAACTCTTTCGGATCTTGCAAGACAATTTTCATGATATCCGCATTATTCTGCGTTGCGTGAAAAGGTCCGAGCATTTCGACAATATAGCCGTTTGTGGTGCAAATCGTGGTGCAAGTCATTGTCGAAATGCTCGGACCTTTTCACCCAACGCAGAATGATGCGGATGAAAATATAAAGTACTTATGGCTGCTCTTAAAGGCTAACGTAGTCAGCTGACCACAGCCGAATCCAATAACTCACGCTGAGTAACAAAAGTTCGCTGGGTCGCTGAAGCAATTCACGGTGTAATCGGACAGAAGTACCGATTACTTCATCAGAAGTTGGATAACAAATTGCTTCTTAGAATTCGTGCATACTTTCGAATAGCTTGTTTTTTAATTAATAGATTTGGAAAACAAAACGCCTTTCAGATGTTAGTCTTTCCGAAAATATTATTTTCCAAATGACATCGCAGCAAACTGTGAAGAATACTTTAACTTTAGAGATCGAGATGAAACATTGGATTAGGCAAAAGGTTCCATTTCAACAGGTGAAATCCTCATACCTCCTTGATTTCCCAGAAATGACACAGAACGACTTGAAAATTTTATTCACTGGATCGTATCAGTTATTATGGTTTTTGTTAAAGATAATGATAATATAATTAAAGTAGAAGTGAGGTCGCAACATGTTAGTAGCAGAACTTATAAGTGTTTTATTGATTGTGAGCCAAATTCCGTTGGTTTCCGAGGAGTTAGGCGAGAAATGCTAAGTAAACTTTTTGATGTTACAAATTACAATAAATTCAAGAATAAAGATTAAGAGCCCAAACAAACATCTCAAAATCGAAATTTAATTTTTTACACCATGGCCCACCACTTTAAAAAATCTGAAAAAATTACAAACCAACAAGCATATGAAGTAGTTATTACTGTAAAAAAATAAAGGTAGTCACTTGATAAAATCCTAAAAAAAATTTTTTTTCAAAATTTCAAAAATTTTTAGCAAGCCGAATTTTAAGCCAAAAAATTTGAAACAAAAATCCTGACATGCACCCTTAAGACTGTATGGACCCTGATTTTTTTCAGAATTTTCAATGCAACAGGAAAAGCGAAATTAAATAGAAACTGAAAATTACGTCTCCCTCTATAACTGGCCCAACCGTAGAGGTACAGATTTAAAACTTGGCAGAAATTGTTTATTAATAGAGAGCTAACAAGCCATGTATGCAAAGTCCAATTTGGCTCAGGGGCATTTTTCACTATGCTTATCCTATAAAATTATTTCCATACATATTTGTCGAATTTCCAACGGTTTTCGAGATATACGTTACTGAAAATCGATAAAGGGGAAGGGATGGGAAGAAGTGGGAAGTAGTGTTAGAGAGGTGAGAAGACGGGAGAGGGAAGGGGTGGATGGCGGTGGCAAATGAAAAGGGTTTTGTCTGTCTGTCTGTAAAATAAGTAGACTAAAAAGTAAAAAATAAAATTATATAAAAACAAATATTTTTAATAAAAAGCTTTTATTTGAAAACACTACTAAAAAGTAAAATTTTTTTTTCTTTAAATTCATACAGCTGGAAACCAAAAGATTTGGTGGGGGGTCAATTGAGCAAAGTAACTATACAATAGCGCTATATGACCGTCCCCAAAGCTTTTGGTTTCCAGGTGTAGTATGAATTTTAAAAAAATTATTTTTACTTTTTAGCAGTTTTTTCAAATAAAAGCTTTTTATTAAAAATATTTTTTTTTATATGATTTTATTAAATTTTATGAAGTCGGGTAAAAAATACAACCGAAAAATACCTACAAATTCAAAATAATGTATTTGACATCTGTTTAATAAATCACACTGATAGGCGTACTTCTTGCAGGGTAAATGCCGTCATTCTTGTACCTAAGATATTACCTGAATAAAATCATGTGGATAAAAAACTATCCTTATTTTTACCTACCAGTAAAATAAACTCCTGTTTTCATTCCTTTGAACGATCGATAGGATGCGAGTAAGATTAAAGATGAGATCAGCATCAAAATACCCCGAAGAACAACTTTTGATCACTTAAACGTTATTTCACTTGAATCTCGAATTTTCCCCACCATAAACCTTCAACTCCTATTTTAACTCCTTAAAAGGTTTATGGCTTATACGTTAAAAATGATTCAAGAAACTTAAGCAATTAACTTATGATCCCATAAAAATGAATTTGGTATCCAATCTACATGAACACTACTTCGTTTGTTTGTGACTCTTGACCAAGGAGGTAAACGAATAAAGAGAAAAAAACCGCTGCCCAAGGAATCACTACTTCCACATCCAGTTTCTCTATTCAAGTCTTTCACAACGAAAAAAAAATTGTACATGGAAATAATTGTTTATGGAAATTTAATAACATAATATTTGAAATCGTCTACCCCAAAAACCCATAAAGCGATATGCCACATCGACAGTGGGGGTCGGGGTGGTAGAAAGGGGGTTAGTGGGGATGGATGAAGTAAAAAAAAATGAGGCCTTTGGTTCTTGTACACATACTAAATCCCATTTTTATTTATATATAATGGGGTGGGAGTTGTAATGAGGGCGGCTAATGCCAAAAATTAGACATTAGCTTCTCTTGTATATACTAAATACCAATTTTATGGACTCTTACCTGCTTGATTTACCTATTTACCCCCGTTTACCCCAGTTTACCCTCTAACCCTTCTACGGAATAAGATGAAAATATAATTTAGTTCCAGGTCTCGTTAAAATACATACGTGTATCAAATTTCAAGTCGATATCTTAAACGGTTTCAGAGTAATCGTGCGCACAAAAAAGTTACAGACAGACCGACAGACAGACATTGTTTTTTTTGCTCAAACTTAAAATCTCGACGTTTCATGACATTCTAAGCCTATTTGAACAATAAAAACTTTAAAAAATTTGTTGTCGTTTCTATACTTGCACTGGATGTGGAAGTAATATCTGCGATTTTTAGGTTAGGTTAACCCACACCCAATTTGCCGCAGCACTACTCTAAAGTACAATGTCTTAAGGGTATTTTCCATTTTTTTAAATTTAATTTGATTGAAATCTCTACTGTCGGCAGATTTTTACCACTGTGCGGTGCTCCGAAAACTACTTGGAGAATTTACATTTTTTGATTTAAGGTAGATTTCGGGGCACCATGACGTGTGTTAGGGGATCGAGAACATCCTCCTTTTTTAAATTTTGTCGGTTAAAAACTGAAATACCTGTTAAGTTGTAGTTAACTTGAAACTAAGCGTCAATAAACAAGAGAGTGAACCTGCGATTGTAAAACCGGCTGGCTGTAAGAGATTGCACAATATGATTTCCATGCATTAAAGTAAAATTAGTGAGGGAATTCTATTAGCATATCTTTCAGCCCGTACCTACGCAAAAACTGCACAGTAATAGCCTAATTAAGGATAATTGACTGAGCTAAGGGATCGCCCTTTTATCTTAAAATAAAATCTTGTCAAGATAACACGTTAGAGATAAGTGATAAGTGGGATTTAACTTAACCGCCTAAACGAAACCAAGGGTGATTTGAAGCTGAAACGAAAATGCGGGCGAAATCAATACCTAAATGGTTGTAAGAGAGTAAAGAAGCAAAAACGAATAACAAACATGGAACACAATCTGATAAGTGTGTTCTGCGATGCTGCTGATGGGCCCGCCAGACATCAACACAATACACATCTTCTGGCGTTCCTTATGAAGCTGTTGAGCCCATAGGCGGAGAGTTTCTATTCTTTCGAGAATAATGACAATTATATAGCAAACCTTTAAAGCATTTGAAGCAGTTTAACAATAAATAGTGCAAGGAATATGCGCTATTAGGAAAATAATATACTTCCACTGCTATATTTTTATATAGATTTATTTCCTATAGAAAAATTCTACCTCATTTCCTATCTAATTGAATGAAATTCCAGAAATTTCATTGTATTCTTTTAGCATGAATTTCTAATTTCCGTAAAAATATTATTTGGGCCAAATTTATTAACTTGTACATTATGATAAAAATAAGTATACCGCTGCCTAAGGAATCCGCACTATTTCCACATTCAAATTTCCGGTGGGGGTGGTAGTGGAGGTGGCCGATGCAAAAAAAAAATTTTTAGCCGTTTGGTTCTTGTAAAAATACTAATTAGCAATTTTACCCCCTTTAATAACTAATGGTGTGAGAGTAGTAGAGGGGGTGTAGCTGATGCAAAAAAAAATTGAGGTTCTCGGTTCTTGTACACACACTACACCATATTTATTTCACCCCCTTTAATAATGGGGTCGGGGTTGTAATGGGCTGATGTCAAAACAAATATTGAGCCTTTTGGTTCTTGTACAGGTACTAAATCACAATTTTATTTTTGTCACCCCTGGGGGTGATGGTGGGGATGGCTGAAGCCAAAAAAAATTTAAGACCTTGCTTCTTGTACATACACTATATCCCAATTTTATGTTAAAAGATTTTAGTTCCTTCCAGAATGTTTTAGAATTATTGGTTTTAGATACATGACTAAAATAAGCCTTTTACTTCCACATCCAGTGAAAGTATGGTAACGACAAAAAAGATTTTTTATTGTTCAAATAGGCTTAGAATGGCATGAAACCTCGATATTTTAAGTTTGAGCAAAAAAGAATTCTGTCTGTCTGTAACTTTTTTTGTGCGCACGATTACTCTGGAACCGTTTAAGATATTGACTTGAAATTTGGTATACGTCAGAGCTGGACAGAATACCGCACTAAAGTACTCACGAGTACTTCACAACAAGTACTTTTAAGAAGTACTCGTGAAAACTTGAGTACTTGAGTACGAGTACTTGTTTTTGAAGTACTCTAAAAAATGAGTAACGAGTACGAGTACTTTGAAAGGTACCAAATTGAAATAGGTAATAGATAAAAAATTAGAATACCACTTATAGTACAGTATCTAGAGGTAAAAAATATGCAATAATTTCATAGGTAATAATAATTTTTCTTTATAGGTTATTATTGTAGTAAAAGATATCGTCTTCAGTTTCTATATGGACCAGATACTTGCTCTTATCCTTAAATATTTAATATTTGAAAAAGTATTAGTAATTTATTTTTGAAACGTAGGATAGTTATATTTCTGAGGTAGCTGATTATGAATCTGAAGTCAAAATTAAAAAATTCAAAATTAGCAAGCCGCCGCATAATATAGAAACTGTTCTTTGATGCATTTATTATTATGTTGCCAACAATGAACAAAATCCGTTTCATATGACATTATTCCGAAGTTAAAACCTCTAGTTACTGTACTATACACCATTATCAGTAAATAAAGGTAGATTGACATCAACAAAAACAGTTACATTTATTAAAAATGTATAGGTACACAAAAATGAACACAACAAAAAATTTGAGATTCTAAGAAAAAAGTACCCGTACTCGTTACTCGTCAGTTGTGGCCGCCAAAAGTACTCGAGTACCTAATAATGTAAAGTACTTGAAAATTTCGAGTACAAAGTCCCATTCAAATAAAAGTACTCGCGAGTACTTGTTAAAACAATTTTTGGCATTAGCCACCCCCATTACCGCCCCCACCTCATTATTAAAGGGGAAGAAAAAAAACTGTGATTTAGTGTGTGTACAAGAACCAAAAACTTCAAAATATTTTTTTACTTCATCCAGCCTATCAACACGAATTAAATTGTATCTCTCTATTTTGATAGTTTCACTACTGACTGTATTAATAAGCTAAGCTTCAGAGAGTGCAAACACATCACATTCTTTTGACAAAATAATATTTTTAAGTTCAAAAAATATCTGAACTAATGAGCGAATATTTAAATGGCCCAAAGAGTTTCAACGTTTAGTACTGTCCACCATGTCTTTGATAACAATTATAGACTAGATAGACCGCTTTATTAGTCAATGTGTCATGGTTCGTCGAGCCGTGACAGAGTTTAGGTAGTGGTGGGGATTATCGAATTAGTCAAATACGTTCAATCATAACGTTAGTTTGATATAAATATATGATACATTCTTGTTTTACTTTAGTTTTAATCATCTCCAGAACACGTGTCCATAATAGTATTCTACTGTGGTGCTCAAGTATTTTGGTGATGGTGGAAACTACTTCATAAGAACGAAATATCCATAATAACTTTATATTTTTAGTGAAAATATTTATAAAGATATATTTGTTTCTACCACTTAAAATGTACTTAACGAACAAGTACGGTTAAAAGAGAATTTGAATGTAAATTAAATAAGTTAAGGTCTAATTAATGCAAAAATCTGAGAAGTTGGCTCCCACTGATTACATTTATTTTGTATATCGGGAAATCCGAGTGAGCTCAAGTATAGACTAATATTTTTGTTTTTCTTTTTTATTAAAGAAAACATCGTCTAGATTGAAGTTACAATGTATATTTTTCGTTCAAGTTCAATTTAAACCTGTCTTTTTCAAGATGAAGTTATTTGTTTTGAGAATAAAGAAGACGGAAGTGATATATTCTGTTCTTGCGACACGATTTCATTATTTAAAACGATTTATAAATATCGTACATAAAATGCACGTCAATTTATTCCTTAAAATTTGCTTAAGCTAAGAAAATTGACCCCAATATATGACAAAAAATTTAACTATATTTTTTTTTATATTTCTCATTATTTTAGTAAAATACAGGACACTAACTTAACGCTACAATAAATTAAAAGTAAAAATGACTACGTTTTCTTCACGAGAAAAATCGACAAACTCATGTCATAATGACTTTTTTTGGAAAATTGTACCCTTTTTTTTTTTTTACTATATGAGTTTTTTTAGATATGACCGCATTTTTTTAGCATGGTGATTTTTTTACATGTTGTTCTTTAGACGTCAACAAATATAAAAATACAAAAATTAAACTGATAAAAAAATGCGCTCATGTCTAAAATAACTCGATATAGTAAAAAAAGTCATTTCGACAGTTTGACGATTTTTCTCGTGAAGAAAACGTAGTCATTTTTACTTTTAATTTATTGTAGCGTTAAGTTAGTGTCCTGTATTTTACTAAAATAATGAGAAATATAAAAAAAAAATATATAGTTAAATTTTTTGTCATATTGGGGTCAATTTTCTTAGCTTATCGATGCCCCTCCTTTGATTTGATAGTTATAGAAGTAAAACAAATGCAAGCATAGGGAATTTATAAACATATATTTCAATATGTATTGTATATTGAAATAATGACCTATAAGAAAAAAATTTTAAAACCAAAAAATAAATACTTAGTCGCAAAAAATTCCTGATGAAACAGGCTGAAATTTCAACTGCATGCTAGGTTAGAATTGAAGTAAAATCACGGGAAATTAGTAACAAAGCAAATTTGCATTATATAATAATTTCCAATAATCTATTAATCAAAATCGAACCTATCAGGTTGTTGTACTTTGCGATCAGACGTGTACGGACTTCTGTTCCAGTTTTGTTAAGTTTACCATCTTGGACTGGAGTCAGACTTCGTCTCTTCCTTGGTGACATGTTTGAGAAATAATTCTTTTCTTCAATGCAAAAATTGCTTCAGTTTCTACTGGAGAAGTTGCTTCTAATGAAAATATTCCTTGTACCGGTCGTACAAGTTCACCAGTTGTAGTTTTTAGTTGAACCACGCATACTTTGTCGTCTCTATCAGTCATTACTTCTACTATTTGAACTAGTGGTCAGTTCAACTGACTTTGGTTATTGTTTTCTACAAAAACAACGTCTCCTACTTGCACTGTAAGTAATATCACCAGTCTTCTTGTTGATTGTCTGATTGTTTTCGTGACAACTGACCCAAATACTCAATACAGAATCGACGACAGAAGCTGTCTCTTACTTGTATTTAAGTTTTCTTCTTAAATTAGTGGCATCAACATGATCGAAGTCAGGAAATCCACTCTCCTTGGCTTCGTAAAGAAACATATTAGGTGTTAATGGAATGGTTATGCAGCATTTTCTGAGAGGTAAGTGATCGGTCTTGAGTTTATTACTGCTTCACAATCACAAAGTGTTGTGCTCATCTCTTCGTGCGAAAGACAGGACCTCTTGTACTTTACGCATTAATTCTTTCTGATGGCTAGAGGATGATGTGGATCTAGAATTATAGGCTGACGAAATTCGTTCTTGCCGTTGCGATTGGATACCAACGTCTTCAGTTTGATCACGTCAGTCTTATTTGTGAAGGCTTTTAAACTGTTGATCTTTGAATCACATTATCTTAGGATTCCTTTTCCACACATAACATACACACAATATAATTGTAATATCTGTAGCTGACAATTTCGCGTACCTTCGAGACTCTATACTCGATTTTGCTTTGAAGGTGAACTCCTAGATTCATCCAACCATGGACAACCTTTGTATACTTCGAAAAATATTGAATATACCAGTAGTGAGTCTTTTCGAGTTTTCTCACATACACTTATTATGATATCTTCTTTATGGTACTTTTTTGGATGTCCGTTGATACTTATGCTTTCATATTTGTTGCTGATTTCTTCAAATGTATGTTTTTGTCTCGTCAGCTGGATACTCCGTCACAGGCCATTCTTCAGGAGGGTGTTTGAGCCACCAACTTGATTTTAACAACTATTTTGCAGAACATCCTCTCAAAGGAAAATTAGCTGGATCCATGGAAACTGAAACATGTGTCCACCGAGGGACTCGAAAAGACAGACACTGCGGGAATATTCAATAATGACGATGAAAAAATTAACTAACATGTGATAAGCGACTTCAAATTCGAAGTGAACTTAAGATTATTGAAGATTATATATTATTTAAAATTGTCATTTCCGCAACCTCAAAAAATAAACTGCGAATTAGCATAAACCGCCTTGCATATTAAAACTATAATTTTACATTCGGGATGCAAATAAATGACGCCAGAGAAGTTCATTATTCGAATCAGTTTTGCACTGAATGTAAAACAGTTCATTATATCTTGTGCAGATTTAGTCAATTCTAGAAACAAAGGCCACTAATTAAAACATACAAAAACGATTAAAAGAATTCCTGCGACGGCAGCAAATAATCCGCACTTAACCTTCGGTATTTCGAATAATAATCGTAGGAATGAAGATAAGGACAAATGGGTAAGGTAAACTGAATTGGCGTAACACAAAGGAATAGTTGACAGCCATTAAGCACTCCTCAAGTCTAGTTCTCCTTGATTAAAAAGGGAATGGACAAAGAAGCCAAAGAAAAATGGTGGCACCCCCTTGGTCGTGAAAATGTTACAAAGCGAGCGGAGATCGATAAGCCTCGTGATGTGTGGTGGGCTCTGCGCTCTGACAACAATGGGGAATTCAAATTGCCACGTCCACCAATTTATTATTTAAATCTAGATTGCACAAAATTATTTATAGCTGGTTGTGAGCTTAAGTCGCCCGTATTTATTTCAAATATATAAGTACGAATATGAGCATGTGCTGAATGCATATATTATCCCAAGGTGTAATAAACAGCCTGGCTGATCTAGGTCTTGCTTAGATTTGTGATCGGCTTGATCCTCGGTAAATCAGTGTCACATAAATATAGTTGTTATTAAGGTTAGATGCTTATCAAAGATTAACAACTTCTTATGGCATTGTAGAGTGGCAAAAAATTGTGCCGTATGACAAAATGTTTTTCTTTTGTTGCTAAAAAAGATTAATGGTCAATATGGAAATTACATTTCTGTCGGTATGCGGTGTGACTCTGTAAACTTGTCACTTATATTGACCTACTAACCCCTTTGCAATAAAAAATATAGTCCTAGAATTTAGGAATAATACTCACACTTCTTTTCAAGGAAAGTTCGTGGATGAGATCGACAAGTTGTAGACAAGCTTCAAGAGTGCTGGTAATCCTTTTGAGGAAATCTCAGGTGACGTAATATCACTGGAAAATCGCACTGTTTCTGATGCGAAATCAGTAAGAATACTGAGGGATTCTGAACGAGGACGGCCATATTTGGGGTCAGTGCATGAATCCACATGCGGGTATTCCCAGTCCAGATAATTGGGGATGGACGAAAGTTGAGATAAACTGGCTAGAGAAGTAGACATCTCTTCCCATAATATGTCCGGGTTGTCGTGATCTTGTAAAGTGCAGATGCAAAGCAGCGTGCTCTTCAAGTTCAAATTGCAGCTGTAGGCGCTCCCTAGTAGAATCTGTACCTCTCCTGTGTATCAATTACAAAAATTGCACCAACACGACTAGGTAGCTTTCATAGGTCATTTACTACACCCTCTAATTAGAAGTCAACTATAACCTTCATCATACAACTTAAAATTTATAGAAAAACGTTAAATAGTATTCATCAGTCGAAAAAGGCAAAAAAATCACGTTACAATTATTTACACTGTCATTTTGGTTGCCTTATTGGATATTTCATCCTATGGACTTCTGACAACGTTTTAGAGCCTTTTTTGAATTCACAAAAACATATAATTAGGCACCTAAGTTTATTATATGAAAATAATTTAAAAAATTTAAATTTTATGGGGGCCATTTTGGGAAACATGACCGCCATTTTGTTAAAGGGATAGGTTTCAGGTGGCTCCCCTTCTTAAGCGTTGACAATGGGTCTGTACAGGATGCATTGCAAGTTTGGTGTTCTCTGCAAAAAGTGCAGTATTTTTTGCTTACTCCACCGACTAAAGGGCATATTGGGCAACACTAGGCTTTTCAATTGTTCCATTTTTGAGATAGATCATATGTTCCTTCAATCAATAACTGGACGTTTTGTTTGTCCAACAAACTTCGAATTACACTCATTACAATGAATTTCGTAAATCCCGGACTTTTCCATTGATTTAATTTCAACCAATCATTCTCCAAAATTCCATACATTAGGTCAACTTTAAAAGAATATTATTTATGGCAAGGAAAAGATAAACGATAATAAGCTAAACAATAACAGATAAGATCAGATAACAGTAAACTTGTAAAAACGATTGTGTTTGCAAATGAAACTTGCAGCTTTAATCTCTTTATGCTTACTATAGTTATTGCCAATATTATTATATGTATAAATAAAAAAATAAGCATCACTTAATTTCCGTGATGAATGATTTTAAATATCGTGGAAATTGGTTCTATATACATCCAAGAATGTGTAAAAAAAAATTCCGAGTGGCATCAACTTTGATTTAAATTTGGTTGTGATGACTATTGCAACTAACGTAGGAATTTTCGTTTCTGTTATCTGGTTTCAAAAATTAAACCTCGATTAGATATGACATAAATTAAACTTCAAAATAACCAGTGTTTCAGAATAAGCAAACGTATCTCAGGTCTGCAGGATTATACAGAGCCTTAATTTGTAAATGAAGTCATATACCTTATATTATTAAAAAAATAATTGGGAAATTTTTCAATTATGTTTGTACATCAAAACATAGCAGACAGCATTTTTATACCCATGTCAAACCAAACGTAGTTAGTTAGGTCACGGTTTCTTATATCTTTAAGGTTCCACCTTCACATTATGTAATATGGATCGATCCAGGGTTGGTTAAATTGAAGAAGGTTAATCAAGATATTTTAATTAATTTCTTATACCTATTACACAGGCCCACAAAAAAAAAAGTTGTCTGCGCCGGGGTACTGACCATACCTATCCCTTGTATTTTGTGCCTCTGAACACGAATCTGGCCTTAGTTTTTCCCCTATACGTCAGGTTTTTTTTTAACAGCAAATAAATATATAAATATCACGATTCAACACGACTTTTTTTGCTGTTAAAAAAAAACCGGACGTGTAGGGGAAAAACTAAGGTCAGATTCGTGTCCAGCGGCTCAAAATACAAGAGATAGGTGTGGTCAGTACCCCCGCGCAGACCACTTTTTTTGGTTGCCACTGTGCCACACTTAGTGTGGCGCAATCCCACAAAAAAAAGTCATCTGCGCGGGGGTACTGACCACATGTATCCCTTGTATTTTAAGCCGCTGAACACGAATCTGATCTTAGTTTTTCACCAGCACGTCAGGTTTTTCTTTTAATAGCAAATAAATATATAAATATTAGACTTTTTTGCTTTAAAAAAAAAACCTGATGTATAGGGGAAAAACTAAGGTCAGATTCGTGTTCAGCGGCGCAGACAACTTTTTTTTTTGTGGGCCTGTGTTATTATAGTCCAAAGAAATATACTAGTTATGACTATTTTTGTACTAAAAAAAATTATATTAGGAAAATTGGGTGTCATTTCAAAAAGAAGTTATTTTACTTTTTATATATTTGAATTTCATTAATACAACTTATATTGACAAAAGTATTGATTTAGCACAGGGTATGTAGGTATCTACACTGCACAAATGGGTTTGTCTTGTTCATTGAAGAACTATGATATATCAAGTATATATAAACGCATATGAAATATTATGAACAATATCGTCATTATGTATCATCTGGCAAAACCAATCCGATCTTAGCTACAGATCAGCAGATCCATTGACAGGTCTCCACAATTATGACCAAAAATGTTTACTATTTATATAACTAACAATGCTATCACTAATAAGACCAATGTCTTCCTATAACAACAACTTTATCATTAAAAATATATATAATGATTACAAACGATGTAGGTATATAGGTATATGAAGGAGAGTCCATTTATTTTTCAGGAAATCAGTAAATACATAACAATTACTGTAACTATTAACTAAAAGTAACAACTAAAACAACATGTATTAGCAAACAGAAGCAAATAAAAGAAAGAAAAAATGGAAAATTGTCAACATTATATATTTATGCAAACTTCAAAATTAACATTATTGTATTTATTATATTGGCATTCGCGCCTAATGGCTGACAGAGTTCTATGAAAGTATTATAATCCATTTTTCTTGCTACAACTACTTCTACAGCGAATGTACCCAGATTTCTCAAACGATTTTCACCTATAGTAGAGCTGAGTACATTCTTTAACCTAGTAAAAATTCCAACCGTAAGTTGGTCCTGCACAACAATAACCAGAAGTATGCAATATTCGTACCGCAATTACTATGTTTAAAGAAGCAGGCTCTAATTTCAGTCCCTTCAATGTATTAAGCAATTCAATGGGATGCGAATCTTGCTCACCTATGTTTGACAGTTGCTCATTGAAGCTGAAAACGTATCGAAGCCAGATACAAAAGCATCGGTTCAAAATAAATTCAGGGAATGTATAAGTGAAGTCAACCCACTACGTTACAAGATCCAAATGCCATGTGGGGTTCTCTGAAGGAGAATATCACATAAACAACAACGGGAATACAAAGCGAGGTACTAGTACAGTGAATGAAGGTAAAAATCAACTATTACCTCCGATTTCGGTGAATCTCCATCGATTTGCATGAAAATTTGGGATTGAGTATATTTTACCCTCAACTTCAAAAGTGACATATGCCCGACTTGCGCTTTTTGCATTTTAGGGGTGAAATCCACCCCTTTTGTTAAAAATGGGAAAAAATGCAGATTTAAGCATTCTGGCGTAAGTAATCTCGTTTAATTAGATAAAATAAATATTTTTCAACACTTATATGCATGATTTATGGTTTTAATGAATTTTTCAACCCTTTTAGCAACCACCCCTTTTAGCAACCCTTAAATCGAAAATCATGAAAAAATCATTTTTTGTATTTCTGAAATATGAAATCGCATATTAACATTACACAAACGGTTTGTTTAATGTTTATGATATAATTTTTGGTTGACTGTGAAATTTTAACCCCTAAAAACCACCCCCTTAATGCAGAATCATTAAAAAAATTGGTTTCAAGAAACTTTAACCATTTGAATAATACATTACTGAATTGAAATCTCATTTACTGAGTATTAAAGTAATTATTTATTTATTGCGAAATTTTCCACCACTTGTCATAAAAATAATGGAAATTTTTTTTTATCAGCTTTAATAGCTTTAATTATTTAGAATCTTTTTTATTACTTATGATAAACTTTATTAATATATTTCAAACTTTATTAATATTATTCTTTCCACATTCCCCAAACTACCCTTCGTGCACAAATTGATGAAAAAGCATAATTTAACGTTGGAAACAATTTTTTCAGTGCTTATGTGACTTATAAAAATTTAATTTATTAATTAAGAGGAAAATGTATTAAAATAAATATTAAAATATATGAAAAGTTTATTCATTTTTTATTTAAATAATGTTTCATAAATTAATCAAATATTAATAATACATTAAATTTAATTTTTCACTCTTCATCAGAGCTCTCTTCATCAACTTCTCCTTCTTCATTAATTGCAGGTTGCATTGCAAAATAACCCTACTCTTCGACACCCGCAAGAAGCGCCGCACCCTTTTATTGGTTTTTTTACAATAACTCCGTTCATTTTTATATCAGGTTCATCCAAAAACCATTTGAAAGGTAATTTCAAGGGCTATAAGATCGTATTAAATTTAATCTTTTAAAACCCTTATTTTTTAAAAGATAAAAGGTTAAAGGGCCCCGGTTACATGGTTCTCGCAGTAAAATTTAGGCTTTAAACGTTTCTATTTCGGTTATTTTTTATCCTACAAAAATTAAAAAAAAAACTAAAATATTTGTTAAAAAAAACCTCAAATTTCGTTCTCTATTATTTTTTACATATATCGAGTATTTTTGGAGTTATTATCAAAAGAAAATGAAATTTACGAAAATTTGAAAAATTCTGATTTTTTTAAATCATATTTTTTTTCAAAAATATGCATTCTAAACCGGTCAAAATTTTTTAAGTCATTACTTATGCTAAAATAAAGGAAGCCTATAGGGATTACTATAAATTTTAATTTTTGTGGAAATGGCGTAGGTTTTATTTTTCACTTTTTCCTAAAAAATTCGAAAGGGTCCTCTTATTTTCATCATAACTTGCTTAATTTTGATGCTATCAACTTCTTCTACAGCTCATTTGATAGGTATTTCTGAGTACTTTGAAAAGTGTTCAGTAAGTATATTTTATCAAATGCATCGTTTTCCCGTTATTTAAGCTTGAATACTTAGATTTGAGTACTCGCCGAAAAAAAATATACATTCAATTACCTATAGCTCACTTTGAATTAATATTAAAAGGTTTTTTAAGGAAGGAATTTATTCGTTTTTTTATTAGCTTCAATTTTGGTAATGACAACTTTTTTGTAAAAACTTATAGTTTTTGAGTTATTTATGAAAAACCGCTTTAAAACATGCATTTTTTTCACGAAAAATCAAAATCTTTGATCTTTAATAACTCAAAAAGTATTGATTTATTTTAATAACTTTATATAACAAATTTTGCTTAGAATTGGTCCCTCTATCGATTCCTGGGGTTATTTTTCATAAAATAATTTCCACCCCCGAGAAGGGGTGGCATTCACCCCCAGGGTAAAAGCGCAAGTTGGCACTATGTCACTTTTGTTTCTTGAGGTATCCTCTAACTACTCACAAATTTTCATGAAAATCGATGGAGGTGAAAACATTCAGTGACTGTACTATACGTAGAAATGGGAAAGCACTCTGATAACTGCTGAAACCCTAACTGAAGTACAAGCCAGGAAAAACCTGAAGGCTCTGGTAACAACATTGCTTTGAAATCAGAAAAGTAACAGAATTCAGATTCTCTGTCGAGGATATAAGAATACTGATTTATAAGGCGTCTGTAAATAATTGGGGTCACATGCTGATCACAATAATAGCACACCTTTTCCAAACAGTAAACGTGATTACACGCAAATTGAGAGCCAAAACGAAGTCAATTAAGGACTTCATCGACACTCAAGAACTAACCGGGGTCAAATACTAAGGTTTAGCGCCAATATTGAGAAAATCTTTTCGAAAATCCCGATGCAGAAGATGACTAGCAGCAAGACTGCGAACGCGAACCTACAACACTGAAATTTAAAATGGAGACAGCCACATAAATGACACACAATGACCATGGCAAAGATCTCATCGGCAGTAAAAGTACAGAATACCACGTCATTTGAATCACACTAAGACAAGGGGACGCGCTGGCGTGTCAACTTTTTAATATAGCCCTAGAAAAAAATATCAGTGACGCAAAACTAGATGGTAGAGGAACATTGGCATATGCAGATGATGTCGACATAATAACCAGAACCAGAAGAAAGGCTAAGAAAACCAGCTCTGATTTAATGGCAACAGCAGAGAGGATGGGTCTGCAGATAAATCAAAACAAAACAAAATTTATGCCCACTACTTCACGCCCCAGAGCAGGAAATGTCGAGGAGAATATTTCTACCGAAGAGAAATCTTTTGAAACAGTCAGGGAATTGGTCTACCTAGGCACATTGGTTAACTCGAATAATGATACATCTGAAGAAATAAAAAGGCGGATAATAGCGGCGAACAAAACTTATTACAGCCTCGCAAAGTATCTTGCCAATAAGAGTATATGACGATCAACTAAAATAAGGCTCTATAAGATACTCATAATACCCGTTGTTACATATGGATCGAAAGCATGGACTCTGACTAAATCCGACGAATCCTCGTTGCTCATTTTCGAAAGCAAAGTATTTCGTAAGATTTTTAGAGCAGTCTGTGAGACGCAGATACTATTATGAGTTGTATAATATGTATAGAAATAATTTTAATGGGAAAGATATAGTGACTGAAATATGACGTTGATGACAGCCACACAAAAACTGGCAAGCAGCTATTGCATTTTTTAAATATCCTTTCTAATTATCAATTTGTTTTTGTCGTCAATTAGTTTGACTTTTTGGAGGAAGTTTATCAGGACCCGGGGCTTCCTTATTTCTGACGAATAAATGTTTTGTTTTTTTAATATCGATTGATTGTCTCATATATTTTAAACTAAAATGAATAGACAAACTTTGTTAATATTGGCAATATTACTAATACGGTGATTAGGATATGCGGAAACTCACATTTTTGTAGCCGATTCAACCGGTCTACTGCAAGCTGGCTAATGAATGTAGTTCCATTGAAAGCCCTAACTAGATAAACCGCATCAATAATAAATTTGGGCGAATGGAAAGTTGTCAACTAGGGACCATTAGTAATATCTGTCGGATGGTGCGGCGGGAAACGTACCTTCATCAATCGAGGAAAACATTTCAATCGTGGCAAATACCCTGGGGCCATAATAATGCTCCGGCCGGGTCGATACTGAAGCTAATTTATTGAGAATTGCTCCGCTAATGGGTACACGGAGTTGATTATTTATCTCCGACAGGGCCAGAAAGCAATTAGTGCGAAGAAGAGATGAAGGAGATACGAAGAAATTGGGATGCAAAAACACCGTTGCAATAAAAGAGACGGTAAATCAGACCAACACAATGCTAGAGAGATAGGGTTACACAAAAACCTAATGGGACGCTGCGATTCAGACGAGATGCTCGCCGACGATACTGCTAAGGAACTGGGGCTGTGGAAAGTAAAATATCCCATGGCACGTGACCATTTGTATAAGTTACAGCTACAAAGGAAATCTAAAAGAGTTTTTGTTGTTCTACTTACGGTCCTTTGTACTAAGTATCTGTTCGGGCGGAACTAATATGTTAAAAAGAACACTACAAGTGGAACAACGTTATATTGGAATTACAATACACAATTTAAAGCGATCCTGTCGGCGCTGATAAATCAATAAGGACAAACAACAGCGGAATTAAAATACTTTGTATTATAAATACATTGCGAGACGTAATACTTAGGGCAAACTTAAAGTCGTTAAAAAAAATAAACTAACTATAAAAGTAATAACAAGCTAAAAACGTACTCTTCGCCAATTTACTTAGCTTTTTATATAATCGTTACACATTCTATAGGATACTCTTCGCAGTGTTCTTGTAAATAGTTAGTTTTTGGACATCCTAAAGTATGTGATACCAACTTTGTGGTGAAAAAAAATATATGAAAAAAAAATTGAAAAAAAAAAAACATCCAGCCTGTCTGGGGTTCGAATACACAATCTTTGGATTGCAATTTTTCAATCCAATTCAACAATACTATATTATTTTTAAGGTACAGGTGTATGCCTGTTCGAATCCCAACCCGCAGCCAGCCAGACAACCACGGCGAACATCGCCGAGGTGGGTGTGGGGCTGGACAGGTAGGTTCGATTTGGCTTGAAAAGGGTAGGTGAGAGGGCCAGTAGCTCCTGCCTACCGTAGGTAGACTTAAAAACTGGATTTTAACTGGTTTTAATGTGTCCACATGGACCTAAAGCTAGCTGAAAAATAAACATAACTGTAAAAACTAAAAACTCGTAGGCGAGCGTACATAATAGTTTTGGTTGTCGATACGCGAAACACAACTTAGCGAAAGGACCCGTTCGAGCAAATGACGGCCTTGCGGTCTGATCGCCGACAAGGAAGGTAGGGTAAGGATAAAGAACTGTGATTTAAAAAATTAGGATTTAGATAAGTTTTCGGCCTAGAGGGGATTTGGAGAGACAAAAAGGGGAACAAAGGACAAAAAGGTTAAAATAACAAAATTGTACAAACATAAAAATGGGGGGGGGAGGGATTGGAAAGATGTAAAGGTGAGGAAAGATAAAATAAGGGTAGAGGTAAATTGTCGCAGGAGGAAGTTTTGCCGCAAGAGATGCAACGCCTGATATGGTAGGGGGCGTTTTATATCGAAAAGTATAGTATTATGCTGTCTGATTCGGGTAATAAATATTGCGGGTGGACTACCGTCCAGTTTAAACCGGTAGAATTTTGTGAGGTTTAAAATACCTTGTATTATAAATACATTGCGAGACGTAATACTTAGGGCAAATTTAAAGTCGTTAAAAAAAATAAACTAACTGTAATAAGTAATAACAAGCTAAAAATGTAGTCTTCGCCAATTTACTGAGCTTTTTATATAATTGTTACCTAGGGTGGCCCATCTCTATAGGGGGTGAATTTTTTTTGCGTATTTTTTAAGTCTCACCGCACGAAAATATACTATTATACTAGGAATAATTTATGTCAAAGTTTCAGATAATTCGGTGAACGGTAACCCGTGCCGCATTCAGGTAGAAATTTGTAGATAAGATTTTATTACGGTAATACACTTAAATTTTACTTAAAATACAAATATCTACCTTTTTTCTCATAATGTTTTATTGGTGTAATTATTTCCTAGAAATTATTTGTTTTGGAAGTTTGGAAATATAATGCACCTACGGTAGGTTTTTATGTCAGTTTGCAATTGTGTTTTACAGTAGTGACATTATAAGTTCTAGCATACGTTCCTTTTTGAAAAAACATTTAACGATGGCTGATGTTAGATCCTTACGAAAGGATACTTTCATTTACTTAGTTGGACACTATTTGTTACAAATCATTGGCAATAAATTTCCGTCTAATAGACAAGTATTACAAGTGCTCTTTTATAACATTCGTGAAGTGAAGCTAAGTGTACATGAAAGTGCTAAATTAACAATAAAAGAGGTGTCAGTTTTTTGGGATAAAGCTCGCATTCCGACACGTCAGGATTTTCATTGTGTTAAACAACTAGATAAACTTTATGCAGAGTGGAGGAACTTACAAAAATCGGCTAAAAGGGCCAATGCGGGAGGTAAAGAAAAAAATTTCGTTGAAAAATTGGACGATCTCTTTGACATTTCTCATGCAAATGCATTGGAGTTGATGAAAATAGATGAAGATAAGCAGTTTTTAATTAACCAAAGAAAAAAGGGACGTCCTGGATTTATGCATGGTATTGATTACCAACTTGCTTCTCAAGAAAAATCAGCTGAGGAGAAATTACAGAAATTATCCGAACGAATGCAACGAAGTCAACAAGAAAAAGCTAGATTAGAGGAAACAGTCACCTGTCCATCATCAAGTAGTAATTCAGCCGACTCCAACGAAAATGAAGATGAAATAATCGAAGCCCAAGAAGAGTTGTTACAAGACCAGCCTGGCCCGTCACAGCCAAAAAAGAGGAGATTGTATGGAACATGTAACATCATCACACCAAAAATAGCCGCTGCATTTGATGCTTGCAAAATAAGCGACAGGTATGGAGTCCATATTTTGACGGCAGTAGCAGAAGCACTAGGACATGACACCACATCTTTGTCCATCAGCAGAACCACACTTTAGCGCTCTAGACAACGCATCCGCGAAGAAAGAGCTGAAATATTAAAAACTGCCATCGGTAATTCTGAATTGCCGGCCCCAGTCATCCATTGGGATGGAAAACTTTTACCTTCTCTCACTGGAATGGGAAATATCGATAGACTTGCTATCTTAGTTACTAATGGAGATATTGAACAACTACTTGGAGTACCAGCTTTGCCCAATTCAAGTGGAAGAGAACAGACTGAAGCAGTTTATGATGTGCTTTGTGAATGGAATTTGGACGAAAAGGTAATAGCTTTGTGTTGTGATACAACAGCATCAAATATGGGTTATATAAATGGGGCAGCCACACTATTGCAACAAAAATTAGAAAGAGATATTCTATATTTTCCTTGTAGACATCATATTTTTGAAGTGGTTTTGAGAAGTGTGTTTGACACAAAAATGCCTTCCTCATCTGGTCCAAATGTGCCACTATTTAAACGTTTTAGGGAATTTTGGCCTAAAATAGATCAAAATAAACTAAAAACTGGATTTCAGGTATCAAAAATTAAACACATTTTACAACCAGTTAAAGCCGAAATTGTAAAGTTTCTAAATGCAGCTTTAACTTTGCAACAGCCTCGTGATGATTATAAAGAATTTTTAATGCTTTCTAAACTTTTTGTTGAAGAAGAGCCCACTCACACGACATTTCATCATGCACGTTGGATGGCCAAAGCCATTTACTGTCTAAAAATATTTTTTTTCCAAGATCAGTTCCAACTAACTAAAAAAGAAAAAATAGGTATTGAAGATATATGTCTCTTTATTGTAAAGGTTTATGTAAAGGCCTGGTTTACAGCGTCATTTGCTAGTAAAGCACCACTTCATGACTTAGACTTTTGTAAAGAACTCATTAATTATCAAAATATTGACAAAGAAATATCTCAAGCCGCAAGTAGGAAAATAGTGAACCATTTGTGGTACCTTAATTCAGTAAATGTTGGCTTATCTTTCTTTGATGACGATATTTCAGTTACCACTAAAAGAGAAATGGTTAAAGCTTTGAATAGGAAAGCACCAAATCAAGAGGGTATTAAACGACTTATGATTAGTAACATTACTGACGTTGAAAACAAGGAAATTCAGGACTTCATATGCGAGAACACTAAACAGTTTTTTCAAAAATTAGGTTTGTCTATGGAATTTTTGGAAAATGATCCAACAACATGGAGGGAAAATGAAAGTTATACCCGATGTTTCAATATTGTAAACAAAATTAAAGTTGTAAATGAGAGAGGAATCAAACTTATTACTGACTATAATGACATTTTAACAAAAAATGAAGACCAAAAACAGTTTTTACTCCAAGTTGTAAATGAAATAAACAAAGATAAAACGAGAATTTTATTTCAAAAACTTCTAGTCTAGTTTTCTTAGACTACGAATTTACAGTAGTATGACACATGTCATAGTCACAACAGATAATGTCTTTGATATTTGTATGACTTGATTAGTCATTCTAAAGATAAATGTTGCTGATTAAAAAAAAAAAACAATGCATCAACCAAAGAATGTAAATAATTCCATTTACTTTTATTATTGCATAATAATGCATTCTGCGGCACCCCTTGCCTTCAATTTGCCTCAATAATATTTTGAGGGGACTGTTTTTTCTTCAAATGGAACCATTTGCAGGGGTGAGAAATAAAAAATTTCGATTTCGAAAAAGATGGGCCACCCTATGTTACACATTCTATAGGATACTCTTCGCAGTTTTCTTGTAAATAGTGGAATGTTTTTGAACATCCTAAATTTTGTGATACCAACTCTGTTGTGAAAAAAAAACATGAAAAAAAAATTGGAAAAAAATCTGGGATTCGAACACACGATCTTTGGATGGCAAAACTTTAGCCACTGGACCATCACATTACTACAAAAATTGAATGTCTATAATATATATCTTTCGAGAATCATATTTCAAGGCATTATATATATTATTATAAAATATATATTAGTAAAATGTATAGACAAAAAAAAATATATTATAGAAATAACTTTTCACAAGATTTCTATTTAAGTACAAGCGACAAAAATTAAGAAAATAATTTTTAAATTAAATGATTAATAACTTTCTTATTTACTGATTGATTTTCTTCAAAAACAGTAAGTTTCGTCATCTAGCTAACATTAACTTACACAATGATATGAAAATTTTTTCTCCACGAGCGATATTTCCGGTTTTAGAAATGTGCCGATCAGATGCAACATACTCTTCGTTTTTGCGAAGAGTATAATAACATTGTCAATAAATTATTTATGTGATAAAAATGAACCAAATACCCAAATACCTTTCTTAAAGATTATATTTAAGCTTTTGTGACAATTTTACGTATTTTACTTATCATCAACAAGCTTGATATATGCAAAACTAATTATTATTTTCAACGTCATTAACAACCATAATTTCTTATGTAGTACAAGGTGTCCATAAAGTTTCGATCCATTTTGGTGAAAACGTAACTAATTCTCGTTGTTTTTCTAGGCATCGTTAACTAGCTGAGGAATGTTAACATTAGAGGAAAGAATGGCTGTTGTCCATAGAGGCAGACTGGCAAGGTAAAGGCCCGGTGGGACTTCAGCCCTAAAAGGCCCGTTGATATAAGTACTTCAAATTCAAAAGATAATTTATAAGCTTCAAGTTGTATATTTAACACTGTGATAAAATTCTTAGTTTTCAAGATATTTGCAAAAAAAACCGTTTTTTAACTTCTTCTGCCATCCCAAAAATGTTCCCTGCAATAAACATGATTTCCAAGTCAAAATCTTCACTCTACACTCCACTAGTAGCAGGTAGAATCGATACAACGAAATTATCTAATATAGGTATAGTTTTTAAATATAATTGCTTTTATTTGAAAATGAGCTTTGATCAATTCAAGCTATTACGTAACCAATTAGAAAGAGTTTATAAAGTAAATAAATTTTACCTTCTTGTACCTAGAATGTACACTCACAAATATAATTAATTTTATAATAATGCAACCAGAACAGTCAAGTAGTTTTATTAATAAGGAAAAAAAGATTCTTTTTCAAAATAAAATTTACTTTTACAAGACACCCAGCCAACGCAACAAAAATTAAAAGTTCGTTCACTACCTGGCGTATTGAATTCGCTTTCCGTTTATTCTGAAACAAAGCGCGCATAAAACTGTTAAGTCCAACTCAGCCGTGCAATGCCTACCTATGGTATAAATTCTGAACAAAACGGCAATTTGTAAAATCGTTAAAAATACTAACGTCGTGAAAAGATCATTGAGACATAAATTTATTATGAGACCCTAATGGATACATGCAATTATAATGAAGCGCTAGGTATATGAGGTTATTATCTGTAAATATTTCATAAAGGTTAATTCGACGGGGCGGATGTAAAATGAATCCATGCCGTGAATAGGAAAAAAGGTTGGACGAATTTATTTTCTGTATTAATTTATGTATCAGAGAGATTATGTATAGCTTAAGTTTTGATAAAATATATAAAAAAAATAATGCTTTTCCAACGAAGTCAAAAAGCTTAACATAATGTCATCATCTGAACATTTTAGCATAGCCAAGCAGCCAGCATACCCTACTACAAAAGCGTGTCAACAACATTAAATTTGGTTCTACACGCTTCAAATAATCACCTCGGTAATGTGATGCACAGGTGCGCTCTTCCGCATATATAAAATATATGCGGAATATATACATGTCTCTGTGAATCTTATACATGGAAGAAATAAAACAAGATAGTAGTAACAATTAAATAGGTGTGACTCACTGAAATAGTAATTTCTTCAATTTTGGATTTTTAATTTAATTTTTGAATATCACATGTTCAGACAACGAACTTTACGGAAAAAATAAGAAGCAAAATAACTGTCAATGATAAGATCACATATTCCACAAAACATAGCGAACCAAGATTACTAATGAGTATATCCACATCTGGCCTTCAGAATGTCAGCACTACCTCTATAACTGACGGATCAAGTTCTGCGGAATATTCTCCCATTCCTCTTGAAGTTGCAGATACAGAGCCTGAAGATTTTCTGCTAGTTCTCGACCTAGTAATCTTTATCGCAGAACACTTCAAAGGTGTTCGATAGGATTAAAGTCAGAACTGTTAGCTGGCCATTCCATTACTTCAATATTTTGTTGTTCAAAAAATCTGGCAGTGTGAAGTGTTGCATTATTTTGCTGTAGAATGAAATCAGGACCATCCTGATTGACAGATGGGATGATAAGGAGTAGGAGAATCTCGTCAATGTACTATCTAGCCATTAGTGTCCCATTTTCAAAAATGAGCAAAGTGGTGCGGTGCGTCTGTTTAAACTTATCTTACCCCGAACAAACAAGGGCGGTGCTAATAGGGAACATGAGCTGGGTTTAGACCGTCGTAAGACAAGTTTTACTCTACTGATGACTCGTCTTTGCGATAATAATTCTGCTCAGTACGAGAGGAACCGCAGGTTCGGACACTGGGGCATTCGCTCGAGCGGGCGGTGGTGCAAAGCTACCATCCATGGGATTATGCCTGAATGCTTCTAAACCATCCATCACGGACGGTGAGTCCACGATGGTTTGGGGTGCCCTCACTTCTCTCACCCTTGAATACAAATATCATTCCATTGGGCTTCTATCAACTCGAGTCGGGGCGTCATTCGAATAAAGAAAAAAACTGGTAAAAAGAACGTGGGCCTATTGCTCCATGTTCCAGTTGGTATATTCTTGTGTAAAATTTCTCCTAGCTCTTCAGAGCTCTCGAGTTAAATAAGCAATAATGTACTTTTTGACCGCAGTTGTGCTTCATAAAGGCAATTTCCTATTGTTTGTGTGGATATAAGTCTACCAGTAGCCAATAAAAGAAATAGAAATTTCTTAGCTGCAAAGTAGTTCGCGGTCTCACTTGCAGAGATAAATTGAGGAAATGCTAATGGTCTGGAGATGTTCTGCCATCCTAAGAAAAAGCGTTTTACCTAAATTGATAATTTTAGATTTTCACATTCTCTGTCCTATACGCACATGTTTTTAGTTAAAATATCTGATATATCCATTTCTCGAGTGTACCTCCCACGCCTGCGGGGGGAGGGGGACTCTTGAGTTTGGAGTGTACGAATGACAGAGTAGCGCTGGGAGTGGCATTCAAGATTCTCAAGAGCTCGGACCCACTCCTGCGGTTTGTGAGAGATCATGAAACTGTAGGTGTTGACGCATTTTTATATAAGGTAGCATGTAAGCAGCAGCTCGTATTCGACTTCAGGCGAGGAGGCCGGCAAGGAGCTGATCCAGAATCAGTAACTGAACTTGCGCGAAATCGTCTGATAGTCCAAGTTAAAGCTGTCGAGCAGAGAAATATATTCAGGCACCACGTCGATAAGCCAATGCACAGTGTATTCTATAACAACATAGAGACACTAGGTTTATCGGCAAAGCTGACTTTCGCTTTTTTACGGTCAGCAGGGCTAAAGTCGGAAAGCGAGGGATTCACTGTGGTCTGCCAAGAAGGTGTTAACACCTTGGTGTACCGCAGTCGCATTGTGGGTGTGGATGTCCCTGATGTTAATTGTAGGACCTGCCGGAGTCGCTCATGCACTTACTATCTGCATGTCCAATTTACGCGGCTTCGGCCTACATTCATAGGCATAACGCGGCTTTACGAGTGTTGTACTACCACCTACGGCACTCGTACCAAGTAGACAAAACACCAGTGCTGCCTTATGTCCACGGAGAGATCGAGTCCGTTGTGGAGAACGAAAAGGGCCGAATTTATTGAAACTACTCGTTCCCGACGGTCCGGCAGATTTAAGCAAACAAGCCTGACATAGTCCTCCTTGACGACCAAATCAAGACGATAAATGTCATGGAGCTCTCGGAACCTGCAGAAGGCACTTACCTTCGTCTTCTTAAGGCACACGAATCTTGAATCTTCAGTCACTGACCCTGCGGGATGCGAGGAGTGGTTATGGATAATTCGCTGGCGCTTCTTACGTGAGAATGTCGAAGACACGGGAAAACTGTCCAGCATCGCGCACGCGACAAATAATAATAATAATAATAGGCAGATACAGATGTACAAAAATATGCAAAACAATATCCATTCATATCTAATGAAAAAAATGCCGAAGATCAAATGGTAGTCCATGACCCCACCCTGTTTTAATCTTAAGCATGTAACATATCTAAAATAAGTTAGACATACATCATGGAACCAAAATAGCTAAAAGGTAATGAATAATTTATGCTAACTTATGAACCAACAGCAAGATAAGACAAAAAGAAAAAAGAATATATGCAAAAAAATATATCACTTAATATTAAATTTTAAATTCTGCGCTTGTTTCTCATTTCTTTGTTTTTTTTATAGTCTAGTATTTGTGTAACAAGATGTTTTTTCAGATAACTTGTAAATGTGGATAAGGATTTGCTTTTAAAATCAGATGGTACAAAATTGTAAATCTTGGAAACTTGATAAGAAAATGATCGTTTGAATAATTCAATGCGGTGTATTGGAGGTATGAGAGTTCCCTTGAATCTGATGTTAATGTTGTGGACGTCTGTTCTATGTGAGATTTTTTATGCAGATAATTTGGTATCTTATTTATAACAATTTTGAGGAATAAGCACGCAGAATGTAATATACGATGTAGTGTATGTAAGTATACGATGTAATATATGTTCTAAATGTTTTGGGGTTAAACTTCAGCATCTTTCGATGAAAATTCATTTATATTATGAGAAAGATCGCTCAAAATTGACAGGTGTAAGTGGCACATACTTAAGATATCTGATCTTTCACATAGTTGCCACATTTACATCTGGTGTAGGAAAGGAAAGTGGATTATATAAAGAATATTTTTATAGGATTTCGCTAACAGCAGAAAAAATAATTTATGAATAATCAAAATAGAGAATCTATAATCTATAAAAAATAATTAACTTTAAAGTTTAAAGTTCCCTCCAGGGTATGTTACATCCAATCAACACTTCCACCAGATATAAGTTGAAATTGCTTTGCCTGTCACTATCACTAATGCCACTCATACTCCTTTTATGCTTTTCTGAGAATATGTGTTTAGCAATATTTGTTTTATATGCCCAAGAAACTACTTTGTCACAGCTACTGCAATACCGTCAAATTGTAATTCTGGGATATCGTGAATCCACAAATTTACTATAGCCTCTGCACGTATAGACATTTTAAAAGACCGATTGAGTCTATAAAATTCAAGCTGCTGTTACATACTTCTCGACGTTATGCAATGTACTGAGTACTGACTATCAGAGAACAGACTAACTGTATATTATGTTCTCCCCTCTCAGCTGACCGTCATTAATAAAATTTCTTGTTTACTATTGTTATAGTTTATTGCTTTACATCTTTTCATCAAGGTAGTAATTGCATGTTTTACAAATAAAAATAAACTTTGTACTTATTTTACTTGCCGCATATGTAACGTTATGAATTGTAAATACGATTTTTTTTGCTTCTACGGAAACGAATTCTATGTCAGAAATTCAACTTACAAGGCATATCAATAATAGCGGGAAGCATTATAACAACAGAATACCGGAAATTGAAAAAACTCTGCCCTGTAACGGTCCATTTTATAAGGCCCTTTAAATACAGTTCACTATTGTTAATTTGTACTGATTTATATTTTTGAAAACACTTTTTGTTTATGAAACCCTACAATGCCCCCTGCAGTTGGATATTTGGTATTCTTAACTTTAACCTTTATGTGAGAATGACGTCATGCAATGGCGCGAGTATTATCTCATCTTGCCCGATATGGTAGTATTTTTAAACTAAGCAAACGATTGGTGCATTTCAATCATTACGTTATCCCAATTTGTCACTCTCCACTAGAGATGGGCACGTGACGTGAATTTCACCGTGTCACGCCGTGTCACGGCGTGTCACGGCGTGAGCGTGTACATTTAAGGTTCCAAATCACGGAAGATTTCGTGAGTGTGCGTGAGTCAAAAGATCCCGTGCGTGAGCGTGCGTGAGATAATATTCACGCCGTGACACGACGCCCCATCTCTGCTTTAAAACTTCAACCTGTCGTGTCGTGACAAGAATAAGAAGCGAAGCGATAGGCGGAAGACGGAACACGAGCGCGAGAAGGGAGGGAAAAGGACAGGAGACAGGATGAATGACGCAACATTAAAATCAAACTGCGTAATTGTAATCTCTCTCTACTGCATTCGCCAGTCGCCTAGCCCTCCTGGCCTGGTCTGGTCACTCTGGTCCAGAGATGGGCACGTGACGGGAATTTCACAGTGTCACGGCGTGAGCGTGTACCAAATCACGGAAGATTTCGTGAGTGTGCGTGAGCGTGCGTGAGTTTGCCTTAACATATATTAGTCGTGCGTGAGTGTGCGTGAGCTAAAGGTTTAAAGTCGTGAGCGTGCGTGAGCGTGAGTCAAAATCGACTCACGCGCCCATCTCTACTCTCCACCCATCTCTATAAATAAGAAATATAGCGGTGTCCATTTTGGAAACGAGTCCCAGAAGTAGAGCTAACTGATAGAAAAGTAATGCTCAAAGTTTTAGTAGTGATTAGTAAAAACGAAATTGAGTGTGCATTAGCTGTCTATAAAGATGGTAAGTTGTAATTAGCGATAAGGTGCTCTGGTACTGGACATCGAAATGTAAGTACATTTTAACTCTCTCTTCACCGACCTTTTCAACCTGCAACGTAAATTTCTTGGAGCTGCCTACATTAGTGCAACTTGAATTTGAGTGTTGTGCTTCCTTTTTACCGTAACTTTCTGTAGAAAGAAATTTAAAATAATGTTTGCTGTATGAACGATCAAAGTAATATGATTGATATAATTTAGAGATGGAACGGTTGTTTCCTGTAATCTTTAAACTGGTCAGTTTTACCATTATATTGTTTTTGTTAAAATTATTATAGTTGCTGTACAATTTATTGTTTGTTTGTTTATTGATATGGATCATAATGTAGTAAACAAATTATTAAACACCGGTTTTATATTTTGTTTGGGGTCGGCCGACAAATTTATTGTATTGGGTAAATATTTGTTTCATATTCTATAAGTAAATTTCTCAGTTTGTATTGGTATTAAAAATGAAAACGATATTTGTTTATTTCGCCTGCACCTAGAGAATGTTTTGTGCTCTACAAATTTGTCAGTTTGAAGCTAATATATTGGTTATGTGATTATTTGGAGTATTATTTATGTTCTTCATAAATAATAGTTACTTTGCACTATCATCTATTTTACCTATCTGAGCTGGCTAGGTACGTATGCTAGTTTTCTTGTCTTTGGAATTATTTTACTCATTAAGTAGTCTTTAGTTAATGTCATTTTAATGAATTAGTACTTTTTAATTAAATATCAAAAGAAAAAGTGCATGTCACAGCCCCGCCTCGTTTCTCAAACTTTTTCTCGATTTTGTTGTAATGCACTTATCAACCTTTTAGTTTAATATAATATACATATTAATATAATACACATATTTACTATATTGTTATTTAACGGACTAATACATAAATATAATTAAAAAAAATATATTAAAGGGGCAGAAGTTCCAAATGCTACAATTCGCCATATAGGCCAAAGAGCAAGCAAGTGGAAAAATTTATTAGTATTATTTATGTCCAATATTTATTTATTCTCTCAAACCAAGCTGTAAACACTAAATAGTATAACATCGTCCTGGCGAAGTAAAAGGACTTGAGTGCCTGTCTACCACTGGGGATTCTTCAATAGCGCTCCCTTCAACTTGAAAGATTCTAAATAATGGCGTCATTTTCCTGTGGAAGCGCTTCTTTTGTCCAAAGCCGCATGAAGACATCTAAAGATACAGCCAACCATAGGCGTACGCAGCCAAGTTTGGGCGAAGTAAAATGCATAATAATCCAGAGAAAGTTTCTAACATATCTGCCTTTGAAGGACAATACTAGTTATTTAACGAAAGCAATTAGTACATCCATCTTAACTAATTAATTTACATAATAACAATGATGACTATCTGTTATTTTTGGTTGGATAAAATTAATTTCCTAATAGACAACATGCTAGAACATAATTTATTGGTGTGATAGCTATAGGACAAAAATCTTAATATCTCCAGTCCATGTAACTATGTTAATAGAATGCTTTTTATGACATATCGAATAATTCTATGACTATTAAATTATTTATTTATTATAGATACATTTTTAAATGAGTAATGAGGCTCATTACTCAAGGCTGTGAGTAATAATTCATTGCACACGTGCTTGGGCCATTAACAAGAATTCGTGTCCGTTATTTCACGTTTTTTGTGGAACGATCACAAAAGACGATCGCGTATGTTATAACTGAAGCTATACTCAATATAATCTGTCATGTAAATTGTAAGGGTTTCTTGCTCAGGTGGCTGGTTTGGAGATTAATACAGGGTTCAGTTTAGTTAATAAGACAGCCCAATAAAAATTACCAATTTATTTTCTTCAAAACAGGTAAAATACGGCAGTGTTACATAACATACATTTCAGTACAGGTTATCGATTCTACAGGTCCGTATCTTTTACGGTTATCAGTATGACATTTCCTTTATGTAAATAAATGAGAGAGAGGAGACGAGAGTGTAATGTGACGATGCGGTGATTAGCTGCTACTGGGATGACGTCGAAAACAAGTAACCATCGACGCAAGGGGCTCTCAGCTCAACACGCTGCAAGAGGCCACTAGGTCAAGTTGCATTCGTCCTGGTTCTGGCGGCGGAACGGCGTCGGGAAAATAACCATTGACGTAACGGGTTCTCAGCTCAACACGCTGTAAGATACCTCTGTGCCAAGTCGCATTCGTCCGGCTCAGTTATGTCGTGAGGCGTACAATACTGAAATGTGTCCAGTTCAGCACGCTGAAGACAGATGTCAGGAAGTGTACACTGCACTGCCGCTGTTGATTTGTGGCCGGGCTTTTATATCTGAAGTCCCTCATTGCCGGAGATGTAGGGCCGCGTGCAAAACTTGTGTCGTACACAAATATGAGCTTCTAGACGGTAATGGAACATGAATTTTAAGAATTTTAAGAATGCTTCATTACAAAATGGTTTGTTTAAATCTTAATAATACTAACAGGTTACTTTCTAATTTCCACAAGTTTGTCGTGAAAAAATGATTTCGAGCGACGATGAAATCCCTGTTGACTAGGTGTAGACAAGTACAGTATTCCACCAGTGTGCTAACTATTACTCATTTAGATGAATTATTACACTCATCTTCGGCTCGTGCCATAAATATCATCCTCGTGAGTAATACCTATTAATACCCGTTCATTGAATAATATACAGTTATTATACTCTTTGTAAATATGTCATAGTCGTTTGATGAAATACGTCGTAGCATATGAACTGCCGGCATATCATATAAATTCTTGAGGTTGCACAATCTGCCTAGGCATTTCGTGAAACGTCGTGGTTGTCTCTCTTGACGTTTAAAGTCATTCTACATGATCTACCGCAAATTAAACCGGTAGATTGTGTTCTATTACTTGCTGCCTATTTGTTTTGTTCATTATGGAAAGTAAGAGTGAAAAAGACTTCTTCAATGATCATTACAAAGAGTGCTATGAAGCAAAGCCGAATAAATGACCGTATACCATCAGAAAATTAAAGGAGGTGCGAAAAATATTCAATTAATTTTGAGGTTAGGTTAATTCGTAATTTCGTTAACAATCTAAAACCCGAAGCGTACCAAATAAATCTGAACCTAACCTCAAAATTAATTAAATCTCCGTCTGTATCTCTTTGTAATGATCACTGAACAAGTCTTTTTCACTCTTAATTTCCATAATAAACAAAACAAACACTTCAACATGGCTTCCGTGCAAATAAATCGACCGAAACGGCAACTAACTTAACCTCACAACACAACACAATCCGCCGGGTATCAGTCACTTCATGGACAGTCAACATCTAATTTGTGGCAGATCGTGTAGAACGACTTTAAAACATCATGTGCCGATACCACCACGGAGTTTTACGAAATGCTTAGGCAGATTGTGCAACCTCTAGAATTTAGATGATATGCCGACAGTTCATGTACTGCTTTTCACGAAATGACGTATTTTATCAAAAGACTACGACAAATACACAAACGAATAGTATGTTGTATTTTATTGGCTCATTTCTAAAACGGTAAATATCGTTCGTAGAGAAAAAAAATCATATCACTGTGTTAGTTTGTCCGTTTATCAGTCTGTACGTCTGTGACATCTTGTAAGCATGATGACTTAAGAGCGGAAAGTCTGATCGTATAGAAATTTGGATGGTAAGTTAGTGTTAGATGGTTCTGAAGAAAACTGACCGGTAAATATTAGAAAGTGTACCTGAAATCCTAAAAAATCATAAATAATGCATAATAGACTGATGAATTTTTCGCCAACCAAGCTGACAGCATCGGGAGACGATCAAAATTAATAAGAGTATCATATAGAATGTTCAACAACATTTAGTCAAATTTCATATTTCACTTTTCAGTACGTTTATGTGAAGTAATAGTCGAATAAATATAACACTGAAAATTTGAGGATTTGAGGTTAACTTTCTAATATCAAATGGAAATCCCCATTTTTTATTGCAGAATTAGATTTTACGTGTAAGTTTTAATTGAGACAATTTTTTTCATTCGTGATAAAAAGCGTTGAATTTTTTCAAGAAACTACTTTTAGCGTTAGGTACCCAGGAACAACGCCGTCTATAGCGAATCAAAAAAAAAAGTTTCAGGCAAAACCTACGTATTTTGTAGGGTAGAATCCGAATCAGCAATAAAAAATGGGGGTTTCCATTTAAGATTTCAAAGTTGGTCCCCACCCCACTCCTAGGAGGTGGGGGTAGGGAGTTGAGTTTGGTATCATATATATTGAGCAGGACAATCTACACTCTCTGGTAGGCATGGATATATATATAATCATATCTGTCATTTCCAACTATAACGAGATACACACGTTTCGGTTAAATTATGACCTTCTTTGGCCAATATCTCGAAATCCTGTCTTAAAATTTTTTGTTGATCGACATGTCATAAACTACCGACTGTGCAAAGTTTCAGCCCCCGGGAGTGAAACCCAAATTGCATCTAAAAAGTGCGGGGTTCTTTCTCCTTCTTTCTTTATGACTGTGAGAGATGGATGTTAGGGGCGGATGGTGTATTGACGCTTTCGAGAAGGAGTCTGGAGACATTTGTTACGAATTCTCTGGACACTCCATGGCGACTCTCCAGCATCATATTTTCCAAAATCGTATCAACTTTTAGGCCACGTCAACAGGAGAGAATAACATAAAACAGTTAATAGTTTAGGGAAAATCAGATAGCAAAACGCGAAACGACGTTATTTCAAACATTGGAGCTGATGGGCACCTAATAGGCAACCGCGCGTGATCATGTCGAGCGTGCCATGTAGCAAAGGTGGCCCAACAAGGGTAACGTGGACCATAAAACTTCTGTTACATCGTATATATGTTTTAAAGAATCTCATTCAGATATATTTTTTATTGGGTGTATTTTTATTAGAAATTATTTATTAATAAGTAAATTGTTTATTAATTATTTATTTATAATCGTAGCATTTTTATTGGCGCCTAAATACCTTGACGTGCAGCTTCTACTAGTTGATCGTTAAAGTTTACTTTTCATTTTAAATATTTATGATATATTTGAGAAAGATTTTCACAAGAGATTTGTCTATATAACTTCCGCCATGCGTCGCATAATGCTAAGTACATAAGAAACTGCTTAGAAAAATCGATAACGCATTATGTTTTCGACGTTGGTTCCTTTTTTACTTCTATATAAATATAAAAGGTATTATTCGTGCACAAAATTCGCATAGGTCAATGTCCTTTTATGCATTTATTTAATTGGAATATTCTTGAGCATTTATACTGTTTATAACTTTGTTTTTTAAATAGTGCAGAAGTTTTTTAATACTTTTTTGTCAGATCTAGGTTGATTTAGATGTTAATCTGATTTTTTTTTGTAAAATTATGAAATTAAATTTCACCCAGTCTCCTGGAAGTTTAATTTTTTCACTGATTTAAATTTAAAAAATCAAATGATTTTTTTGATTTTTCTTAGTGATGTACTTATTTTTACAATCCATTATTTTTTTTTAACTTATTTGCTTTCACATTATTAGAGAATATTATTTAGGTATTAAGCAAATCACAACTTACACATTTTTTTTTATTATGAAATTACCTACATTCTGTATACTGTTGCCCTAATCTGGTCACGCCAATGTACTAGTTAGGTAAATTCTTTAAAACACTCATTATTGGAGAACCAATCAAAACAACTACTCTTCAAGCTAATACTGACGAAGTATTTTATTACGTGATAGGATTCTTAGCATTTTAAAGCAAAAAAAATATATTAAAACTACTTAAATAATTTATGTTCAGTCATTCACACTTGTACGAGAAGCCAAAGTCTACACTATCACCCTCCCTCCATTATCATCCCTACACTATTATTAAATGGAGTAAAAAAATAGAATTGTGATTTAGTCTGTATACAAGAACCAAAGACCTTCAATATATTTTTTTGGCATTAGGCAACGGTTTTTTATCCAGAATTTGTTCTTTTTATTCACAGCTTTATATTTTTGTCAGGGAAATTTGACTTTTGTCGAGCAATTTATATTTTTATTGAAAATTGAATATTTTACCCTGCATTTAATCAAATATCCTACAACTACTTTTTGTAATCAAACAAGTATATCGTGCGTAGAAATTAATTAGAATAAGTTTAATTTGTAACGTCTTGGGTAAACTTTTGAATAGGTCATTTTTGGTACAAGTTGTACTCAAATCGATTACCAAGAAATAACAAACTTTTTTCATCTAATTCGTTTGTATAATTAAATATCAAGTTAATTTCCGGATGTGTTTGCTAAATATTGCAATATCCTAAATAGTGCTCTAGTAGAGCAAAATCCTATTTATTAGTTTTTGTTGAGCTAATTATATATCGCAGCGCTTTTGTCTGTAGCGAGAAGTGTCATCACGGCCAAAACTCATTAGAAGTTTCAGCAAGAGATAAATCCGCATCATCACTACAGTTTAAAAGACGTGTTATTTTTCAAAACTTTAACATGGGCGAAGCATCAGTAAAAGTTGTAATGTCTCGTACAACAGAAATTAGAAACAGTATTTCCTCGAGTCACTCATAATTACAGCACGATTTTAATGGAATAATTTATTTGCTTTCCTCCAGAAACCTTGAGTTTAATCCACCCAAGGAACACATAATGCTTTAGCTGAAACAATCTTAAAAACTTTTTTAATCTGGTTTGATTAATTAGTTTTCCTATAGGTCTTAACGGTCTTAAAATGTTTTCAATGAATTATGATGTCGTTGAGCTATCAAGGGGTAGACATTACGGAGAGGGATAATAAATGTGCTAAACATGATTACAGTATTTTGAAAAAAGGGAGCGGGCGAAGACGCGGAAGTCTACATAGGCGTATCAATGAGATATTCGAATAGGTTGACAGTTTATACATATCTTGCGTGACCAGAGTTTGATTAAATTATTGACATAACTTAATACATATTGCTTTACAGTTTTAGAGATCAAGAAGACCGGTTGGTCGTTGCTTATTCCTATAAATATTAGTGTCTATTCAGTAGAACAAATTTTATCTCGGAGATTAGCAAAATATTTCATTTTTTATTTTTTTAATTTTTATTTTAATTATACACCATCTAACAATACAAACTATTTACAAGATGGGAAACAACACATATTTAATATAGACTACACACCATAGATGAGTATAGTAACTAAAACTACAAATGTAATACAAAGAAAGACAAAGACTAAAATTAAAATTAAACTTAAGTAAAACAAAAATAAGGTTAACATATAATTATGCATACGGCACATAAAAGAATATAATAAAATGGTAACTAACTATAAACAGATAACGTCTCTTATTAAATAAAAATGTCAATATCATTCGGGTTGTTATTATAAGTAGAACAGATGTTATATATCGGTGAGTATTGTAAGACGTTAGTCCGGGTTCTAGGCAGATAAAAAGTGAACTTTTGATGAGTTCACTATGTCGTTGATAAAAATATTAAAAAGCAGCGGCCCAAAAACGGACCCCTGGGGAACACCTGAGGTTGAAACATAATCAGAGGACAAAGCCATTGTACGCGACGTATTGTTGTCGTTCAGTTAAATATGATTTAAAAATAGATATGAGCTGATCTGAAATGCCGAAACTAGAGAGTTTTGTAATAAGTAAGTTGTGGTTCAGCCTATCGAAGGCTTTCGTAAAGTCAAAGTATATTACGTCTGTTTGAACTTGCATGTCGACGGATTCAGATATGTATTGCGTAGCACAAGTAAGATTAGTGGTAGTAGAGCGGCCCTTCATAAATCCATGTTGTTGCGTGGAAATTATGTTTTTAACACGTGGGTAAATTGAATTATGTAGTAATATTTCGAAAGCTTTACCAAAATTACAGATTATAGTTATCGGTCGAAAGTTTCTTATATCATTTTTTTCACCCTTTTTGTATACCGGACAAACTTTGGAGTATATCCCAATGTCAGGAAATGAACAACACTTAATAGGCACGTTAAATAAAATCATAAGTGGTTTCGCAAAGATATAAGCACAATCGTTCAATAAGAACGCGGGAATGCCATCAGGTCCCATGGTGAGCTTGGCTTTTATTTTTTTTAAAGCCAATAAAATATTGGTATAGATAAACATGCTGTACTTCTAGAATAACTTGTGCGGCACCTAGACCTTCGAATAATGCTTTTATTTGTCGTATAAAAGAGGCCACATATACGCAGTTGCGCTGTGATTGACAGTATTGATATTTTATCTTCTAATCCAACGTTTTAAAAATTTGGTTTTAACTCTAAATTAGTTATACTTAAATACAAATAATCATATCTACATAAAATACATTTTTCTGAAATCGGTCTACATTTTCGGCGCGATTTCAGATCGAAAAATGTACAATTCCAGTATTTTAGTCCGTTGCTAAGAAACTATAAGAAAACAGACCGGAATAGATCCGTTGCCAAGCAACAATCAAGGAAACCGTATGGGAATGTTACTTTCCCGGCCTAGGCCGAGAAAGTAACATTCCCGTACGGTTTTTATGTATATTTTAAGAAATGTTATGCATTAATACAAATTCCTCAATTTATAATAATATTGATTGTGATTTCAGAAAAAATAGTTTGTGTACTTCAGTGTGAAAGCATATTCCCTGACTGCGATGCTTGTTGGCCTCGGCTATCGCCTCGGCCAACAATTTGCATTGTCGTCCGGCAATGTATTGTTTTCACACCTAAATACACAATATACTATAGTAAAACTAGTGGATCTTCGCCGATTTACTGAGCTTTTTATATAATTGTTGCACATTCTATAGGGTACTCTTCGCATTTTTCTTGTAAATAATGTTAGTTTTTGGACATTCAAAATTTTGTAATACCAACTTTGTTGTGAAAAAAAATATACGAAAAAAAAAAATGAAAAAAAAAAACAACAACAACCATGTAAGGGATTCGAACAGATTCGAAGACCTTTTGGATTGCAAGCTTTAGTCATTGGGCCATCACACATTATCAGAAAACTGAATGTCTGTAATATATATCATTCAAGAGTTATATTTCAACGAATTAGATATATTATTATGAAATATATTATATATTAGTAAAATGTATAAACAAAAAAAATTATGGAGAATAACATTTCGCAAGATTGTTATTTAAGTACAAGTGACAGAAATTATGATTTTTTTTTTTTAATTTAAATGATTATTAACTTTTTTATTTACTGATTAATTTTTTTCAAAAACAATGGGGTTCTTCCTCTAGTTAACGCTAACTTACTTTCCAAATTTCAATACAATTGGACTTTTCTTTCTTAAGCTATCGCGCTTACAAGAAACGTGACGGACGGACAGACGGACATTTTTAAACTTGTTCAGAATTCGTTCACTAACATAATGATATGAAATTTTTTTCTCTACGAGCGATATTTACTGTTTTAGAAATGTGCCGATCAAATGCAACATATTCTTCGTTTTCGCGAAGAGTATAATAATATCATAGACAGGTAGGTATCCATATTTATATTGTAATATACATTTTTTTAAATACTTGTGTTCAAGTTTTTGTAGGCTGGAAATCCATCCTGTAATTAGCAGTCTATTGTATTAACAGTCAAGTCAGGATAGATATTCAACCTCGAAAAAATTCCTATGGAGTTGAAAATTCATTTAAATCATCATTTTAAATGAAATATGAAAAGTACCCATTGATCCAACCATGCTGAAAATTTTATTTAAGGTCAAAGGTGCAAAAACCGGGTTTTCAAAAATATCCCTTAAACGTGGAGTTTTTTCATAAAAATAGTTGATATAAAATTTATGGAGCATGCGATTCTCTACAAAAAAGATTTCTACACTTTCTTTCATATAAATGATGATTCGTGAGATTTAAAAAATTGCAAAACTCATATTTTTCATAATATGCACTCTTTTCCGCACCACCTTCGAGGTAGAGTGCTTGGCGTAGTTTTTTTACGAGGTATCTCCAGTAAGCACAATCTCATCTGATTAAATGATTAAATAATAGATTTATATCGATTTAAAAAATGGTGTTATGGTCAATTCTGAAACAAGAACTTCTGTGAATTGTTGTAAGAAACAACATGGATCTAATATTTATTCATTTATATCTAAATCATCATCCGTACTGATGCAATATTGAAGCCAAGATTGGTCTCTGCAATTCCCACATACTGTTGAACAAGATAGTTCAAACTTTTTTGGATCTACCTTTTGTGCAATGACAAAAATGGTATCGAGCAGTCTTTCTGGATCAGATGGGAGCAAAGATCGAATTGGCTCCAAACAGTTGCTGATTGATACCCATTTCCAATTTTCAGGATCCAGACCTAGTTCAAATCGACAAAAAATCACATTTCTAGAATTTCTTTTGAATGTGTCACTCTGTATAAGTATTTTTTTGTATTTAAATCAAATTATGCTATTACTATTTTTGCAACACGTTTAATTAAAAAATAATAATAATAATTCAGCAAAATACTTGTGTAAAACTGATAATAAATCAGAACCTCTGAGAGGCGACCTCCCTATTTACTCAAATATGTTTATACTCTCACAAACGCAAGCCGCCAGGCCGGGGTATAATATACTGCAAAGATAAGGGAACGTGTTATACGGAAATAGAGGAAGAGTGTGGCCTAACGACTCGAATGATTTTCTGCCGATAATCGAACGATACGCTTTGATAACTCGAGTATATGTTAATGGCCCGAATAGGTGTCAGATTCGTGGAGTTAATACGTTCGCCACTTTCCAAACTTCGGAGAGGAACCGAGAGCATCGGCGTATAAATATGCCGCATGAGTCGGCACACTCAAATATTTATTTAGTAAAAAATAAGAACGATGCGACGATAAAAGATACAAAGGAGAATCGTCGGGATTTTTTAATAACTACCAATGAACTATGTTGGGAAATAATTTATTCCATACAGGGTGTCCCAGAACATGTGGGCAATATCTCGGCAGTGTACATTTTAGGTAAAAATAACACCATACGTCATATGTTTTTTTTTTTGAGAGGGCGCATCCCACTGTATTCATAGAGCGGAATTTCAGTACTAACTTTTTTACTGCTTGATATAATTTGATTAAATTTGGGTTATCGTTATTTCAAATAAAGATCCTTAGGATGAGGAAATTTATTGTTTTAGTAATAGATCAGTGGGTCGGGGCTGAACTACCCATAAGGTATTTTATCCTCAATTTTAAGGCCTGTAAGCTATTTTCCTTAAAATAAATGCTATTCTATTGCTTAAGGCATAAGAAGAAAAAAAGTACTTTTTGTTGAAATCGCTAAAGCAAACAGTTTTCGAGAAAAATGCAGTTGAACGTTAAGCTGTTTCAAATTTAAGTAGTAACTGATGATATGGTGATTATTACAATATTAATCTCATATTAGTCCTTGAATATTTGAAAAAACCAGTTGGAAGGACTGGAAATCAGGAATGCGAACTTCATCTTAGCCCAACCTCTGCGGTGCCTAGCTTAACCCTGCCCAGAAGAGAATGATGCAACCTAAATAGAATTCACACATGTTACGGAGTATGCAAGAAAAACCTATTCACATGGGGAATAGCTAATAATCCCTGGTGTAACAGTTGTGTCACTCAAGAACAGACAATTTTCCACTTAACACTAGAATGGCCTGATACTTACTTCACCGGCTCACTACAAGAACTGCATAATGACACCTGAGGCATGAGATTGGCTCAAAAACACTAACCTTGACAGTGATATATATCTAGTTTTCTTTATAACCTAATTATCATAACTCTTTGTCTTGCGTTTATATGCTTACATTTTATACATCTGTATTTTATACATAATTATATTCATACACTATATGTAACAAGCAATTTGTAACATGTTCATACAAATAAAATTAAAAAAATTGAAAACTCGCGCTTGCTATTGTTTGGCCTCCTCAATCACCTGATTTGAATCCTTTAGATTTTTATGTCGGGACATCTGAAAAATTTAGTCTATTTAACTTCGGTAGAGACTAGAAAGGAACTACTACAACAAATCACGTTTCATTGCAATGAAATACGAAACAACGCTGAGGTATTGTGGAGGGTGCAACAGTCTTCAATTCGAGTGTATTAGAGTCCCAGGCGCTCATGTTAAAACTTGTTATGATTTTTTAAATTAAATTCAAAAACTTTTTATAAGTTTTTATTGAGAACATTATCACTTATCATATATGCAATAATTAAATAAAAATTGCCCCTTCAACGTTCAACTGCGTCTTTCTATATTTTTAACAGTACCTTTTTTCTTTTTATGCTTTAAGGAATCTAACGGCATCGATATTAAGGGCCTTAAAATTGGGGGTAAAATGACGATAGTTCACCCCCGGCCTTCTTGATCTGTTCAAGCTCAAGGTATGAACACAGCTTTGGAATCGGAAAAATATAACAGATGACCCGGAGAATTCGGATTCTTTTTCGACGAGACGAATTGCACAGTGTTCTTGAAAATGTATGGAAACTAGTGCATCCTTGCCTGCAGAATGGAAAACATTTGAAGCAACTGTTATAATTTAGATAGATAATAGATAGATATAATTATTTTCAACATATACACATTAGTGTGGGCTGAAAAACACGAAAATTTGAATTTGCAGATATCATAGTTTCTAATTTATTACTATGCATCTAAAACTAATGTTGGTAAATTTTTAGCCAAATCGGTGAATATCTAGCCGCCCCCCCACGGCCTTGAAAATGAAAGAAAGGGCCAATTTTTCGATTTTTAACATTTTTTAAATTGACATTTGAATTTTATACTACATTATTAATGTCTAAATACGTGTAGCAAAAGTTTTCCGTATAAAATATTTTTCAGTTCCAAGGAAATTAGAAATTTGTCACTAAAACGTAGAATTCGACGAAAATAAGGTTTTCTGTATAAAATTTCTAATTTCCTTGGAACTGAAAAATATTTTATACGGAAAACTTTTGCTACACGCGTTTAGACATTAATAATGAGTCAAAAAAAAATTTCAAACGTCAATTTAAAAAATGTTAAAAATCGAAAAATTGGCCCTTTCTTTCATTTTCAAGGCCGTGGGGGCGCGGCTAGATATTCACCGATTTGGCTAAAAATTTACCCGAATTAGTTTTAGATACATAGTAATAAATTAGAAACTATGATATCTGCAAATTCAAATTATCGTGTTTTTCAGCCCACCCTAATACACATACATTATAAAAATAATTCACATCCATAATAGTTATGCTTTTAGAGGGCAGAATATTTACTAGTGTAATATTTTGTCGAACTCTATACATTTCCTTAAATGTGTTCAAAATTGAGACGAGATATTGATCAAGGTGAAATTGTCCTTAGTGTCTTTGTGGATCTACAGCGAGCACTTGAAACGATCAATAGGCGGGATTTAATAGAAAAATGTGAAAGGGGTAAAAATGATGTTTTGACTTGGATTAAAAATTATTTAGTCAAAAAGTATCATAGAACTAAGTTCAATGGGGTTTTATCAGAAGTGAATATGGTGTCCCTCAAAGGAGTGCGCTGGGTCCTCTATTACTTATTGTTTATATGAATGATATATGCAATGTATTAAATAACTTGTAAATTTATTTTCTGACGATACACTTATATCAGTATCAGGTAAAAATTATGAAGAAGTAGTTGAGACCATGAACCAAGAAATGGAACACCTAAACACATGGTTATGCAACAACAAATTAAAGTTAAATTCATCCAAAACCAAATGTATGGTTTTGGGCACTAGAAACAGTCACGAAGCATTCATGAGTCAAAATTTCTCTGTAAAAATAAATAATATAAAAATTGACTTTGTAGATGAAATAAAATATTTAGGTATTATTTTGCATCCATATTTAAATTTAACTAAACACGTAGATTTGTTAATTAAGAAAATAGGCAAAAAAATTGGGTATTTTTATAGAATTTCAAACAATCTCTCTAAATGTTAGTTGTTAGTGTATAAAATTATTTATCCTCATTTTAACTATTGTATGCCGTTTTTAATTTCCTGTAGTAAGTGCGATTTTCACAAATTGCAGATATTGCAAAATAAAATAATGAGAGTAATTCTGAAATGTGATATAGATGAACCAATAAAAGTAATACTATCTTATTTAAGATGGCTAAATATTGAACAAATAATCGAACAATCTGCTCTAATATTAATATATAAAATAGCAAATAACTTAGCCCCTCAGTACATACAGACATTCTTAATTAAAAGATCGAGCATACACATCAGACAAGAAATCGGGAAAATTATCATATTGAAAAATGCAGTTCAAATGTTTTTAAAAAAATCTCTTTTTTGTAAAGGCCTTAAACTTTTTAATGAATTAGCCACAGAAATTAAAATGTCAAAAAATGTTATATTTAAGTGTAGGTACATAGTTTCTATTTTATGTCAATGAAGTTATATTTAGAATTGAACAATGTTTTAACTTTGTATATATTATTTTTCTTTATGTTTGTAACAAATGTTATTAATTCTTGTAACTAGCAAACTGCTAAATAAACTGTTTATTTATTCATATTTATTCATTTATTTCCTTAAATATATAAGAAATAAGAACCAAACTGCAACCAACAGCTATTCTCCGGGCTACTGCTACGCCGAGCACTGGATTACGAATTACAAGCTTGACCGCGTTAAGAGCAATAATTATGTATTGACACAAAACGTTAAAGTTTCGATTGCAATAAACACCACCCGAAAGACTTATTCCTACTCAAAGGAGCTTTCGTGCCAGCCATTCCACACCACTTGCAGACTGCAGTTTCGAGATGTTGGCTCTCGTCGGTGCAAGGTAGGTCTGGAATGACTGAACGACGGGACGAGGGTCCCGTTTCAGTTATTACATTGATATAACAAAAATAAAAAAGTCACAGTAGTAATTGTTTAATCAATGACATCCGCTTGAAAGTTCTTGTCCTTGTGTATTTTGTCGATCTCTCGGTATATATACTGGTGTTAACCATTGCTAATAAAGCTTGAATAATAAGCTTAATAATAATTAAACTTCGTAATGAACCGTATTCGGCAAAATAAACTTTGAATTGTTAATGTTACTATGAATACCAGTCCCAAACGAGACACTAAAAAAGGAGGAGGGGAGTAAATAGAAATAAGTGCCTGAGTTCTCCAGCTTGTATCACGAAGTTCACACCAACAGCCATGCTAGTACTTTATAGATAATCTTCAATTCCAGTGGATGGGCCTGGATTACGACGAAAGTAATTTCGCGACGTCGGGTAACGATCACGGTTGGTTTCGGGGTAATTAGTGATCATTAGGTTATGTTCAACTATCTGGCGCTCACCTAACTTATGTTTTACGGCAGATAAACAAGCGAGTGAGACATTATAGCCTAAGCGGATTCTTGTTCTATCGATCCCGCCGTGTCCCTATGCAAATTTAAGTTAGGTTGTTAAGCGTTCGAGGAAGTACAGATTCGGTATATTGGGAAATTACCAAAAAAGGGTTTTTAACAAAGTTTAACTTTATGACAGATATTTGCTTGTACAGGGTGCTACAGAGAAATGGGCGATTATAAATATAACTCATTGAAATGCTTTATTTAAGAAATTATAAATATATTATATTAGAGTACAGAAAAAAGCATTTTATTTTTTGAAGACGACATCCTGAAGGTGACCTCCACCTCTGCGCAGACGCTTCTTCTCCAATCTTTAGCGGCAGAGAAACGGGCATTTATAAGAATCGGTTTTCCCGCCAGTTTAACATCAAGACATGCTATTGTAATTTCTTTTTTCTACTACCGTCTATATAAATGACCTAGCAACACGTATGTACGATAACGACAGTAAACATTTGAGTTACCTGGTTGTTAAGGCGTTGCTAGCTACGAAAGTAAAACTTTCGTGGCCAAGACAGAAAAATTAAAAAAAAATAATTTTAACGCTTTATAAGTTTGCACATGCCTTGCTTTGGATTTCTTGGGGTAAAGCGAGTCTCAAGCAATATTGGCTGTTTCTTGTATTTTCATCGCTACCAACTATATTTGTTTATTTTAGTTTGAAACCAACAGAAATTATATTGTTTAACATAACCTCGATGACAGATAGTAATTGTTTCGTATGCATGGAAACAATTTTCACAGCCTCCTAAACTATAAAATTTATTAAAAATATATCAAATAAATAATTTCATGAAATAGTTTTAAATTATTAAATCCCACAACATCTTTCGGTAGTACAAAAAAATATAATACATTACACGATGCCCTTTTAGGTGTTCGGTGTTTTTTGAAAGGTCTCGGCTTCGCCACAACCATTTAAATATCACCTCACACTTAAAAGTAAACTTTCGCATCTAGTAATGTAAATAACTATTTTATGTCTATGATGGTACTATTGTATTTGTATTGAGTACTATAAACTGGTCAAAAGTGCGTGAAGGTATATCCGTAGGCATGGAGCCAACAAGTAAATGTTTCACTTGCCAAAAAACGTTGCTTCGTTTCCTTTCTCCTTATTTGATAAAAGAGGCTTAATTCGAAGGACGATGCAATCGTCTTTGTACGACATATCCAGTTCAGTTACAGAAGATTCATTGTCGTGCTGTATGGTCGAAGGTCTAAACAGTACATTTAACGACACTTACACCGCATTGATGAAACTCATTCGTAAACGTTACAGGCAAAGAGAGACTATAGTGTTTTATAGATGTAATGAAAATATTTACAGTACAAAGAGTACTTAAAGACAGCAACGTCTTTTTAAACGGATTTCAGCTGAAATCATTTCCAACGAGAACAATTCTGCATAAGAATGATCCTCAAAAAAACTATTAAGCAATATCGCCAATTTCAGAAACGGTGAAAATATATCAATGAGAGAGGATGAAAACGATTAATGTTGTTGATGACGCAGACGCGCTGATCGTTCAAACTGTCATCATCAACGAATCTCATCAGAATGAGACAGTGGTCATCTCCGGGCAGAATGACGAGCTTTTCAACCACGCTCACTATCGATTTTGATCTGAAGATAAAGACATCCGATTTTTCAGAGATGCTGGAAATATAAAGGAAAGGGCATATAGTTCTTGTGATTTGCAGTCCTCACTAGTTTTGGAAAACTGTAAAGAAACCATGCTGTTTACCCATGCATTTAGTGGTTCCAATACCACCTCTATTGTCTTTTTCAACAAAAGAAGAGCACAACCGATAAATGTTTTAAATAGCAAGAAAGATTTGGAAGAAGGCATCCATACATATAAAAATCCCTTATCAATGAAGGAAGAAAATGCTGGGGAATGATGATTATTATTATTATTTTACAAAGCCCCACAAATTAAATTTTTTTAAAATAAACAAAAATTCTCTTCATTCAACAGGTCGGTTAGTCGCCCAGTCCGATTATTCCGTGATTTTATCAAGACTATCATCAACATCTGATGCTTTACAGCAACATTCGTATCCAGTAGTTCACCAAATTTCAACATCTTGGCGGGAAGAGAATATGGTGCCCATGCAATGAAAAAAAAAGCAACGTTTTGTCACCTGTTTTCACTACCAAGGCACCAGCTCTGATTTCTTTAATTCAACTTGTTTACTGCAATTACAAAAACGGTAAAGGAAAAACGGTGCGGTTGTATTATAGTAGGATTGCGATCATTCCCAACTGCCATGCCCAAGTAACAATTTAATTTTATCACAATCTACAAGAGGTTATTAAGTCTATATAATAAAACTGATCGTAAAACTGTTTATACTAGATAACCTCATAAAAGCTACAATAAACCCGGCATAAAACCAAAAAATACCTTTTATAAAGGTTATAAATATCTTCCTTAAAACTATCAATAAAACCAACAGTACTTTAGAACCCAAATCTGCAAGATGTTTTCAAGTCTACCATAAAACCTTTTATAAAAACTTCTTAAAACCATTAGTACTTGCAATCAAATTTTAACCCTGCTGAGCACATCATAAATAATTGTGTCTTTAATAATTCTTTGTCGAAAACTTGTTGCACTTAAACTGTCTAAATCAGAAAATGTCGCCAAGTAATAAAATATGTAAAATATATAATTTGATATTAATAAACAACCTAGTATCAAAAAATTGTCAACGCAGACCACTTTATTGATAAAGTATATCAAAAAAACTTTTAAAAGAAATCACGCGCCTTTCATTTGTCAGCTTATTAATTATTATTTAATAACCCTAGTTTTAGCTTACTTAGTATGATTTTGGGCTTTTTAGGAGTTTATATGACATATTAACACATTTTAGATAGTTGCAGGCTAGATGTAAACAGTAAGAATAAGAAAAATATAACTAAACACTGTTGCCCCAAACATGTCTGTTCAAACATGTCTGTCACAGTTAACAGACAAAAACATGGCTGAAAAATTACTAAAACCGTTTATTTTAATAGAATACCCTATTAAGAGTTTGTGGCTTTAGGAAATATTTTTATAAAACAAAAGGTTTTGTTAAATTCCAATTGCTCCACTTTATAACTCTTTTAAAACTTGCAAGATTTCACCCAGCCTTACTACTCTTCTTTAAAACCTTTAAGATTTGTCTTTGACAATCTCTAATCCAAATGTACTTAGCTTAGATAACATAACCTAAAAAAACATTATTTATTTCGTGTGTTTTTGAATGTGCGATCACACAATGGCGTTTACTATGCGTTATATGCCCCCTCTCTCAAAGTTTAAAGGAGTAAGTGGGGGAATCAAAGGATTTATAACTGCTTTATAGAAACCAAAAAGTTTTAACGCAGCTTAATAAAGCTACTAAAAAACTATTAGGTTTTAAGGAACCTTTACCAATTGTCGTTAAAAACAAATAGTATTTATGATAACATATATTAAGGGTAAAACTACTTAAGAGTTATTAGTTTTATTGCTTGATCATAAGAGTACTTAAAGACCATATTTTAAAACTCCCATAAAACCTAAAGATTTATAGATGTCTACCACAAAACTTAAAATATTTAAAATCCACTACAAAACTTAATGAGTTTATTGTGGTTTTGAATAATGCAGCAATTAAGTGGCTATAAAACCAATAGGTCTTAAAGAGCAAAGAGGTGTAACAAATTGCTTTAAAGATAACTTGAAGGCCTTTTTTTAAATACATATTATCTGCAGATAAATTGGTATGCACAAAAGAAATAATAAAACCCAGTTCGATTTATTTACCTTCTTAAATCTGTGATAAAACGCGATAAATACTTGTTGGCATTTAAATTGTTACTTGGGTGTATAAGGTTCTTAAATTCTGTGGCCTAAGAAAAATTAACCAAAGAATATATATAAGAAAACGCCTCAATAGCTCTACTACACCTCATGAGTGGTGTGGAAACTAACTCAAATGAAAAACTAATAAAAATTGTTTGTAAAGAAAATTGCGATGCGTGCGCGTTATAGAGGAGAGTCTGCTCTATAATTTCGTTCATAATGATTTTTTCTGTAAAATCAGCCGTTATACTACAGTCGAATTGGTTTAATTAAAGTTTTTTCAGCGACAACATTCCACTAGAAATTTTGGAAATCACGAAAAACATATTTGCGCCCAAAAATTCCTGGTATGTCAATAATTATATGCACTTCTTAATGCGCTTTCACGGATCTTCTACTTATCTGCTTAATACATATTGTACTCCGTAATCGAATGAGATAAGGGGGTAAAGTTAATTTTTTTTAATTTTAATTTTTTACAATTTTCAAAAATTCATTTTCTTCGTTTGATCTTGAATACTGATCATATATTCATATATTATTATTACCGTGCGCATGCTTAATAAATTCCCTTTTTAAATTAATGAAGTTTCATTTTGTATTTTTGAAGTTATACGAGACTTTCTATGGTATATTTCATTTTGTTTCGGGTGGGTGAAAAAAAGCATGGTCTAATAAAGCATTTTTTGTAAAAAATTCACTTTTTTTGAAAATAAAAAAATTGAACTTTATCCCCGTAAAGTACCTAAAAGAAAATTTAAAAAAGTGGCGTACAATACCTATTGGTATTTGACCATAGATGAGTTTTATTTTTGTCAACTTTGATGAAATTACTCCTTATCAAAAAGATTTTGATTTTTTCGGTCATTTTTGGTGTTTTCCATTTTTTCAAGATGGCGGATAAATTTCTAGTGGAATATTGTGGCCGAAAATAATCAATTCAATTACACTATTACTCGTGTCTTTTGCCTTCCTAACGATAACCCAACAAAGTATATCGCACTGGTTTACCACATACTTTTTTACTATTTTTAAAATCATTTATCGTTCTAACCACTAATACATAAAATTTTAAATATCTTTATAACTTATATTTAACTTGTTTTATACCCACGATATAAAATAAGTTTATACATCTTGCCATAATTTTGCAATCTAAATCGCATTATAACAAATGTCTCGCCAACTCAATATAAATATAAACTTTTTCAAATTGTTATCATCATCAAATGCAAGTCTTAGTGCATATAACAAGTTTGACCTATTTATAAGTCTGGGTGGTAAACCAAGTTTAGTAATAGCACGGTGTCACGATACGCGATACACATATTACATACATAAAGTACGAGATAACTTTAATTAAATGTCCTTACAACCGCGCATTCATACGTATAATATTTACTTAAATATAGTGGAAAAGGACGGTCGTGATATCCTGGAATGAGTAACGCGAAATCTAGGACATATTTTCTCAAGTAAATACAGACCACGTTCTTTACAGTCTAATGACAAGGCGTACATTCAATTTATATCATTCCTATTGGCACACTCTATCACCTCTAACAGTAATATCCCACTCGAAATAGCAGCTGTTTACATGGAAAGAGCAAAATTTCTCCTTGCTCGAAGCTGGTGGTTTGTGTTTTGGTTAAATCCGTCTGTACTTTACGATTGAGTTTTCACTGAAAAGATCCAAATACCGTTGACATTTGACACGGAATTATTCTTAATTCTGTGTAACATTAAATATCTAGATGTTTTATACTGCTCTCGTACTTGATTACCTATAAATAAAAATGAAGTTCTTTTTATTCAACAAACCAATTAGCCCAGAATAAACTGAAATTTTACAAGCGAGCAGCTTTTAGTATCTTAAATGAAATTAAAAAACTTTACATGGATACCTGCATCACCCACAACCCTTTTTCCCCTTTTTTTTCTTGGAGGCTCAAGCAGATAACTCACACATGCAAGCTTTTTTAATTTCATTTATGGCACTAATACTACTCGCATATGAAATATTATCTGGTTTCAGCAGTCTTAATGAGAGATCTCTGGTCTTGAGCTAAATGATTCATCGAATATCCGCATCATTCCTTTAAAAATGTTTTCATCCTTTTATCCAAGTAAATAAATTATTTCCAACGCAATATAACCCACATTACCTTGTAATAACTTTTATAGTGATAGTAATCTTTATTATTTTGGGACGCCGGTCCCCAAGAAAAAGCACCAGGGGTTATTAGGAACAGCAGCAAAAAGTACTTGTCAAGATAACGCAACGGGTCCGTTTTTCGTTTGTTACAAAGGTATAATGTGTTAAAAGTGTTAATTAAGTGTGCAAATGATAATATATTCACATCTGGAATTAAACTGACCGTAAATACATAAATAAATTTTCCCCATGTAACAGACTCTGTACCTCGGAGATATAATCGTATTATCCTAATTCCGGTCTGAAGCGAACACAGAATTTCACCAAGAAAATATATTTCACATGCATCGCTTCATAAAATGATGGTTTTAACCGGGAATTTACACAAAAGCCATGTCACTATTGTTTGTAATGTAATTGTATGTAATAGTATTTACTTCTTTAGAACTACTATCACTACACTCAAATCTAAGAAATTAAACCGCTGCCCAAGGAATCACTACTTCCACATCCAGATTTTCTATCCAAGTCTCTCATAACAAAAAAAAATTGTATGTAGAAATAATTGTTTATAGAACTTAATAATATAATATTTGAAATCGTCTATCCCCAAAACCCATAAAACGATATCCCACACGGTAGTGGGGTGGGGGTGGTGATACGAGCGGATGTAGTAAAAAATATTTTGAGGCTTTTGGTTCTTGTACACACACTAAATCACAATTTTTTTTCATACCCTTTAATAATGGGATAGGGTGCTAATGGTGGTGGCTAATGCCAAAAAATTTTTTGAAACTTTAGCTTCTCTTGTATACACTAAATACCAATTTTATGGACTCTTACCTGCTTGATTTACCTATTTACCCCCATTTACCCGATTTTACCCCCAAGCCTTCGACGGAATAAGATGAAAATATAATCTAGTTCCATTAAAATACATAGAGTTGGGGGGTAAATTGAGGTAAATGGGGGATAAAAGGTAAATCAAGCAGGTAAGAGTCCATAAAATTGGTATTTAGTGTATACAAGAGAGGCTAAGGTTTCAAAAAATTTTTTGGCATTAGCCACCCCCATTACCACCCCTATCCCATTATTAAAGGGAATGAAAAAAAAAATTATGACTTAGTGTGTATACAAGAACCAAAAGCCTCAAAATATTTTTTTACTTCATCCACCCCCACTACCTACCCCTGTCACCACCCTCACTCCACTACCGTGTGGGATAGATATCGTTTTTTGGGTTTTTGGGGTAGACGATTTCAAATATTATATTATTAAAGTTCTATAAACAATTATTTCCAGGTGCAAAGACGAGATTACCCCCCCCCCCGTTTTCGAGGGTGCTGCAAACGATGCAAGTGGTGGGAGAAGTTTTTGACAGCCGTAACCCCCTTTTATGGATCTCTTTATGTTTTCATATACAGGGTGTCCCAGAATTGAGTTCCCGGACGGGAACTTGTGATTCCTGAGTTCATATTGGGCCTATTTAACCCAACTTACCTTAGTCCAAAAATGCATTCCTGAGGAAGTACATTCTCTTAAAGTGAGACAGAAAAAAAACGTTTTTTCCAATAACTTCCGTTGTAAGGAAGATAAAATTTTCAAATTTGGATGGGAGCTGTATCTCTATAAGTACTCTATGTAAACTTGATAACAACCAAATATCTTTTGTTTCTCAATTTTTTTTCATAATAATTAATATTTGACTGGTTGTAACTTTTTAATCACCCTGTAAAATTACGGAATACTTGAACATTTTTACACAGCATTGAAAGGGCTGCAAAAAAGGTACTCTTAAAAATTTTTGTAATATCAATCAAAAAACAAGAAATTATCGTTTTTTCTTCTATTTGTATTTAACATTTATTTACAGTTCTAGAACAGAATTTTGTAATAGCAGAAAAGTACTGTTTATTTTAAAAACTACATTCATAACAAATGCTCCACGTGACGTCCACCTGTTTCAGTACACAAATCAATACCTTTAAAATTTTTTGTAATATCAACCAAAAATCAAGAATTATCGTTTTTTCTTTGTAGGTCATAAGTGCTCGTGAAACAGAAAACCTGTCGCGGTCTCATGACAAAACTTAATTAATTCGTAACGTCAAAAAATAGCAAGTATAAGATTAATTCCGGTAATCTACCAGCAACGATGAAGCAACATTCACAAGACACGGAATATTTGCGATTTTTGTATTTGGCTATTTAAAAACCACTGTATACTCTGTTCCAACTGACACTAGGGGGCAACTTTGGCAACGTGTATAGAACGCGTGCGATGAATTTAGAGAAATTTTGCATATTTTCCAACGAATTCGCTCGTCATTGATGAAGAGAATTGATTTGTGTACCTACTGAAACAGGTGCATGTCATGTGGAGCATTTTTTATGAATGTAATTTTTTTGTAAGTAAACCGCTTTTCCATTATTACAAAATTTTATACTAGAATTGTAAATAAATGTTAAATACAGATAGAGGAAAAAACAATAATTTCTTGTGTTTTGATTGATATTACAAAAATTTTTAAGAGTACCTTTTTTGCAGCCCTTTTAATGCTGTGTAAAAATGTTCAAGTAATACGTAATTTTACAGGGTGATTAAAAAATTACAGCCAGTCAAATATTAATTATTATGAAAAAAAATTGAGAAACAAAAGATATTTGGTTGTTATCAAGTTTACATAGAGTACTTATAGAGCTACAGCTCTCATCAAAATTTGAAAATTTTATCTTCCATACAACGGAAGTTATCGGAAAAAACTTTTTTTTTCTGTCTCACTTTAAGAGGATGTACTTCCTCAGGGATGCATTTTTGAACTAAGGTAAGTTGGGTTAAATAGGCCCAATATGAACTCAGGAATCACAAGTTCCCGTCCGGGAACTCAATTCTGGGACACCCTGTATAAACGGGTCTGGGGAGTGATTTATCGACAGGTTATACTTGAAATAACATGCAAGGGGGGTTATAGAGTAAGCGGAATCCAGACAGCAGGCCTGGAAAAGGGTGGGGTGGGGTGGAAAATTATTTTTTTCCAATGATTCGGTTCAAACGCGTATCTCCCCGTTTTTCGGGGTCGCTGATCACGGGAAAAATATTTTTAGCTCCAACCCCTGCTCATCCCTCAACGGTGAGTGAGGGGTGGTTTCTGTCCGTTTCACCCTTTTGGATGCAGAGCGGTTGGAGCTAAAAATGAATATTTTTCCCGTGATCAGCAACCCCGAAAACGGGGAGATACGCGTTTGAACCGAATCATTTGAAAAAAAATGATTTTCCACCCCTCGGGAGAGTTTTAACCAACCCCCTAGGTCTGCTGTTTGGATTCCACTTACTCTATAACTCCCTTGCATGTTATTTCAAATATAACCCGTCGATAAATCACTCCCCGTTTATATATGAAAACATAAAGGGATCCATAAGGGATCCGGCCGTTTCAGGGGGTTGCGGCGGTCAAAAACTTCTACCACCACTTGCATCGTCTTCAGCAACCTCTAAAACGGGGGGGGGAGGTACGTCTTTGCACGAAATATTTACACTATTTCTGCCTTCATTACATAGACTACATGTGAGCCCCGCTCATTTTTAGTATTTGTATATAAACAATGAAAGATCATATTCTTACATAATAAATAAAACTATCCAGAAGGACGCCAGTGCATAAGGCGGGCAGTCTAGCTAATGGCTATTAAATTTTATTACCCTGCAGTCCAAGATACTAAATGATATCAAAACGATATCTTCATACATTCGTCACATTCGGTCAACTAAGGAAGCTGCTCAGTCTACTATTCATTTCTTATAAAACTCCTGTACTTTATGACGTAAGGAAGGGGATCAAAAATGGTGAACATTTTCCTTCATTACCAAAGACGCTTCAGGTTACGCCTTGGCAGACATTTTTTTTGGGTTATTAAAGGTCTACTTCTCTATAAAATGGTTTCATGCATGTCCTTGATGACATAAGTTTTTTTATGGTAGCTGCCCCATCTACATTTAACTTTATCAAATGTATCTGTATCAAGCTGTATGAAATGATAAACAAAACACGAATAACTGGCTCCTCTTGTGGGATTGTGCACATGGTTGACTGTCTTCAAAAGCGATTTTGTTTTTTGAACACAAGTAGAAAAATAATTATAAAAGATTAGCTCTCCGATTAAAGAACTTACATAACAGGCTATCTTTTCACTATATACCTTGTTTGCTCCTAAGATAGTCACATTATATGTCCATTAAAATGGATAGATGAACATCACATCCCATAGGCAACAGTGGCGTTGTGTGTGTAGAAAATGTGTAGAATGGTAAATATTTTCATTAAAATGAATTATTGCAATTCCTGCATTACCGGCTCTTTATACAACGTGATGTAGGCATACGATATTACAGTAAGATAATACAGTAAGATCAATATGTATTGAAAGGATATTAAAATTTAATTGCTATTCACTCTATAACTGTAAACTGAACTTCATCATGTTACGACTATGGAACGATCTTCTTTTCTAAACTGCTTTCTGCAAACGGCACAGCACTTCACCATTTTGCACTAAATATATTGTCACTAAACTGTGTAAATATGAATAGAAAATATTATTTAGATATTAAGCAAATCATAACTTAAAATAAAAAGACTTCTTCACCACATTTTGATCGAAAAACACGAAAAACACGAAAAACACGAAAAACACTTATTAACATTAATGGCGGACACTGTCAAAAGTGTCAAACTGAGATTATGATAATCGAACTGAACCGGTCGTGCCCGAATCGGTCGCGAATAGATCGACTAGCGAATCAAGAACTTATGGGAAGAAGTGCCTTAGATTGTAACTATGTCAGCAACATATAAATCAGTACAATTATGTATCTAGATATAAGTTCTTTAATCGGAGATTTAGCTACATTCTGCTTGTATTAAATGACGTGGTATTTCAAACATGTAAGTATGTAAAATTGAGGATTAAGAGGTAAATGAGCGGGGACCCAAAACAGAACACTAGGGAATGCCAGATTTTAGCATAATGTATAGGTAGATTCTGTATAATCTGTATTCTGTATGGACACTTTTTGTACTCGGTTTCCCAAGTAAATTTTGTATTAAAAAACATTTTAAGTTTCTACGTGAACACCTTGTATTAATTTGTTTTGACTAGTTAAATTACATGCGATTTTGGACAATATAATATAGCAACTGTTTTGCTTGGATTAAGTTTTTAATTACTCTGCCAGCATTACACACTAATTGCCTTTAGATCTCTATTTACATAATTATTATTCGTCGTAGAGTTCTTTACATATTTTAAAATTAAAATTTCAGTCTGACAACTATTCAGCAGCTTCGGAATAAATTATTATATAATTAAAACTAATGTGCTGGAAAATGATATTTCACCAAATTAATCAAAATATCATGATGTTGTCACGTAAATACATTCCAGCGCAAATTATCTGGGTAAATATTAATTTTAGGGTCCAAAAAATAACCTCACATCACGGTTTTCTTAAATTAATAGCTAAAGCGTCAGAGTTATAAGCAGGCAATTTGTGAATGTGACTTGACGGTCTTTGAGATTTCGTTCGTCTACTAGCTGAGTCATTGCCGTCGCGAGTGAAATAGATGATACGTCGACGTTGTCATAAAAAGTTTAGATTTAGTGGAGAAATGTCGCTACAATTTGTGCTTACCTCATCCTTTCCTTTCATCACACACATTTTGGCGTCGTGCTCATTGGAATACCACGTCAGTCTTTGTTGTTCACTCAACTCGGCGAAAGTCAGATTGTACACCACGTTCCTGAAAGATAAAAAGAAAAATGAGCATCAATCATGTATTAAGTAACAAAAGATATGGTTGGATTTCAGACATTCGTTGGATGAGCGAAGCCGGGAGGGGCTTTACTACCCGCGAGGAAAACGGCATAAAATGATACGAACATATACGGAAAGTGAAACAAATTTTTGTACAAAATGTTTACAAGAATCATTTATTATCTATAATTATTTATTTGTGGTAGTCTTATACACTGTGATCCACATCCAGCGAATAAATTCATTTTTAACGTTATTAATATTTATTCGCAATTCCGAAACAGGTCAATTTTTTAATTTATTTAATTTAAAATTACACTTTGTGGTGCAAAATTTTCAACCCCACTTCAACCCCCTTTGAGTGGCTTTTTTCGCCCATCGGCCATGTTATATGTCATATTTTCCGAATAGTATGTGTCCTGACAAGCAATATAAAACAGTTGTTGTGCATCTAGTAGTAAAAGCAATACTTTCCCGGACGACGATGTAAATTGTTGGCCGAGGCGTTAAGCTGAGGCCAACAAGCATTGAAGTCCGGGAATGTGCTTTTACTACACATACTATTTTTTCTGAAATCTCAATCACTATTATTATAAATTAAGGAATTTTTATTAACGCATAAAAAAGTCAGAGATTTAGTGCTTATTTAATTACTGTTTAAAATACATATAAAAGACGAATGTACGACATTTTTGTCACTTTGGTTTTTCCACTGGCCATTTTTTCCCATAGTTTTTTTTTCCACAGGTCATTTTATTCCGCAGTTGTCTTTTCCACTATGTGTTTGCCATTTTTTTTCTAGAAGTACCCAATGTAGTTATTGATTTGGTTAGGCATTTGTTTTCTGTCAAATTCAACGAAGTAAACAGTTTGGTATCTGTCATTTGGTATCTCATTCCGTACAAATTTCATTTCAAATTTAATTTAATTTCATTTAAAATTAAAAATGGTTGTGGAATTGGTGCAGTCTGTGAAAAATTACATGTTGAACATCGACGACTTTTTGTATTACAAGCACACGGAAAGAAATGGATGTGTCTTCTGGAAATGTAAATTGTATCCAGAATGTGGGGCTCATTCGCAGAATATTTTGAGGTAAATTATGTCCGAGGAAGGCGTTCCCGATGTAGGCGACGCTGATCCTTACCGACCACAACGTGGAACCAATACGACGCTGTTCTGCAAAATCTGTCTCGGACCAACAACATGTCCGAGGGGTGGCATAACGGGAACAGATTCCACGTTGTGGTCGGTAAGGATCACCCAAGTATGTACAGTTTCATCGTGGAGCTACAAAAAGAGCAGGCAGACACGGAAACAATGTTTCGCGAACTCGATCCCGGACGGCAGTGCGGAGGCCTCAAAATCAGAGCAGGGTGAAAGCAGAATCCCGGATAGCGACTATCGTCCGCTCATATGAAGAGAAAAAAGAAGATGGAGAGATTGCAGGGTATCTTCGAGACGTGGGCAGCAGCTTCCAGTTTTGATTGGAAAAATTGTTGTAAAATACGGGTTCTATAATTTTTTTTTGTATGATTGTTAAAATGTTTTGCATGCTCCCACATTTTTTGACAGGTTTGTAGAATTTAAGGATGTACAATGTATTTTGACGAATATACGTGTATTTGTCGGGTAAAATGGCTTTTGAAATTTTTGTGGGAAAAAGAAGCAGTGGGAGAAAAGCTCAGTGGGGAAAATGGAGTGACAACAGCGGCTGGGAAAAAATGAAGTGACAAAAATGTCTCACTACGATAAAAGACAGTCCGGGATAGTTAGTTTCCCGGCTTAGGTAAGAGAAAGTAACTTTCCTGGACTGTTTCCTGATAGTTGATTAGCAACGGACTAAATATTAGAATAGTTTATTTTGGTATTGGAGAAAAAAGTAGACATTCTTGACCGATTTCAAAAAATAAAATTTTTTATGCAATCACATGACAATATTGAGCACTGACACGTTTAAATTCGCATGCAACGTCGACACCACTACGACTCCCGCGGAAACGATTTTGTTTTTTATATATTGAAGCGCTTGGTCAACCAATATAAATTGACCATTATTTAAAAGCTTAATTACTCAACAATGAAATGGGGCGAATCTAACTGAAATATACAAAGAAAGTTCGAAAAACCATCAAAAATTACTAAAAAACTGCAAACATGTTCACTTTGAAATGATATTATTACGACTTACTGTTGTTTTTCAAATGTAAAACGTATAGAAACATAAATATCATATATTCAACTATAAATAAATAAATAACGTTTAATGATATCAAGAACAACTTTTTATTTTCATGAAATTAGTAGGCGAAAATGTATAGCTTATCTACCCCTGTAGTTTTTAAATTGGAAGGGGATGCTTGTGCTACTTCATTTGGAAGCTATTTTGGTTTTCATTTCAGCAATGTTAACTTTTTTTGGTTTTGTTCACTAGTTGACGAGAAAAATACATTTGAAATGTCACAACATGAATATTTGGTTTCAGCAAGATGGTGCTCTACAGCATTTTGCAACTTAATCTTAAATGCAGTGTTTCCTGGTGGATTAGTAGAGATGGCGCAATACAGTGGCCAGTCCGTTCTCCAGATTTGACGCCACTAGAACACTCCTTTTTTTTATAACAAACGATGGAAATTATTCTAAATTAAATTAAAATCCAACTAAATCTTTAGAAAAAGAAACATATACATAAACGTTGAGTCATAAGGAAAGTGACAAACTCCGGGAGTGTATAGTAAAAATAAATATATACTAAAAAGACTAAAAAACCAAAAAATTGTAATCCGTTTTTTATTTGTTTTCGAGTTACAGCGTCTTAAATGTCTAGTAACAAGAAATCATAAAAGTTAAGTTATTAACGTTCAATCTTTCAAATATGTGTGCATGAACTTCCAGACATTTTCTGGCTCGTTTACGAAGAGAGCGTGTTGCTACCTGCACGGTAGCTCAGTCGGTTAAGGCATATTGAGTGGCGTATATGCTGACCGACTGTCTATCGTGTTCTGGGTTCGAGCCCCAACCCCGGTGCTGACAACACCTGTGGGTATGGATGTATGTATGCGTTTTTCTAAATGCGTAACCCCCTTCCGGACAGCCTTGGCTTTGGATTTGGGGGTTGTCTACTATATGTGGTGTGTTTATCTGTTTATGTGTGTTCTTGGTCCCTTATGCGAGCTGCAACATTCATAATACAGAGAATTAATGCATCGCGATTGTCCACTTTTGATTTATACACTTCACTTTTCAACCATCCCCACAAACAGAAGTGTGAAGATGTGAGAAAATATGTAGAACAGTTTTGTTAATTCAATGTAATTCTATCAAGGTGTGACTAAGGTATAAATCAATCGGAAGTAGGATATTGAAGAATGCAAAGTTGTGTTCGTAAAAGTAGTATTCAAAATACCTTTGGATTATTCTGCTTCAAGTTTTTGATCTCATCCTCGTCCATATCAGCTTTCTCCAAGTTGTCGCAGTTTCCATCACAGTTTAAACAAATTTGCGAACAATATAGACCTGCCTTTCTACAGCCACAATTCCCTCGGCAGCTTTTCTTACATTTGCATGAAATGTGATTTAATATAGCTTCTGGAGCGTTTTCCAACCACATTCCTCGGGATTTTTTTCATACACTAAGATGATACTGTCCATCAGCTGTTATTAAGTTAGGAACTGGCCCAACACGTCGTAGTATGGCTCGTCCATGTTCATCATTACGTTTTTCAGCGAGTTGTATAACGTTTTATCTAACTTTTAACTGCCTAACGCTATACACGATTTCGCTTAGAAGGAAGCCTTTTTTGTTCCTGTATAAACTCTGGTATTATTAGCATTCCACACAAAAAATAGTGATCTTTGAAGCCATGACCAGGTACAGACGAGCGTAATTGAAGCGTTTGACCACTCTGTTGTGCTCTCTTTACATGGGCAGCAATTATTTTTTTATTGACGTACTGTTTTCTGCACTTTTCATGAACTTCAATTGATCTTTTTCCATTCAAATGGACTCCTTTTTCATCCTTTCTTTGCTTACTTGCTTCACTAAATGTATTTAACCGCTTTTGTTTAACTACAGTCACTTTACTTCCATCTTCTAATACACTATCACAAATAAAACACAGGGGAAGTAAAATGCGGGGGTGAAGGGGGGGGGGGTCAAATTGTAGGAAATTTTGCCTATTGATTTTCTTTATAGTACTTTTATCAAAAAGTGCATGGTTTAAAAAACAAAAAGATGCGTTTTTTCCTTTTTTTTGTTGCTTTTTTTGATATTTCCCGAAATTTTTTGAGGTGGCAAAGTGGAAATTCGTAATCAGCACCCCAAAAAATATAAAAGAACCAAAAATCAGAACTTCTCCAAAACTTTCCAGGTAGAACCGACACTGCAGGATGGGGAGCGACTTTTAGCAAACTAGAGAGATTGGAAGTGGCACCTTATATCATTAATATCATTAAGAGTTACTTCAGGGATAGGCAAATAGGGATGGACGCAAATAATACCTTTGAATGGAGAAACGAGACCTGCGGTGTCCCACAGTTTTCAGTACTTGGGCCAACACTGTGGAACATTATGTTCGACGACGTCCTACGGATTCCCCTCGCAAATGGGGTCACCGTTACGGGCTACGCCGACGATCTTACCCTAACCGTGACTGGAAACTTGACGGGGCTAATCCAGGAGAAGGCGAATGCCACTATTGAGAGAATAGAGGAATGGCTGCGGAGCGTAAAATTAAAACTTGCCCCGGAAAAAACCGAAGCAGTGATGATCACAAGGAAAAGAACTGTCCAGCCTATCACCATCAGAGTTGGACAGATGGAAACTAGACCGGGGAATGGGCTTAAATACCTTGGAATCTGGCTGGACCCTAAACTAACATTCAGGTGTCACATAACAAAAACGGCGGAAAAAGCGGGGAAATCGGCAACCGCTCTGGGAAGAGTGATGTGCAACACGAAGGGGCCAAAGGCCAGCAAAAGAAGAGTGCTTTGTGGCGTGGTGCATTCAGTCATATTATATGCCGCCCCGGTCTGGGGACACGTCTTAGAAGAAAGGGCTAGTGCCAAAGTAAGCCTGGCAAGGATTCAACGGCAGATGACACTAAGAGTATGCAGCGCCTATCGGACAGTCTCGTACGAGGCAGTGTTAGTGGATTTACTGGTCAAGAAAAGGGCAGAAGTGTACGAAGGAGTCGAGAGAGGAACCGCCAGGGAAAGACTGTTCGAAAGATGGCAGAACAGATGGGAGAACGCCCATAAAGGAAGATGGACTCACCGCATGATCCCTACAGTCAAAGAGTGGGTGGAAAGGAAACACGGAGAAGTAGGGTACCATCTTACGCAGACCCTGACAGGTCACGGCTGCTTCGCCTGACAGGTCACGACTTGCTGTTGAGAATAGGAAAGCTGGACTCTCGAGAGTGCGCATATTGTGGCGAAATAGACGATGCAGAGCACACAGTCTTCCACTGCAACAGATGGGTGGAGGAGAGACGAGGCATAAATCGTCTAGGGCCGGATGAGCTTGTAGAATTCATGCTGCAATCTGAAGACAATTGGGCAAAGGCCGAAACAGCTGTTACACGGATTGTCGTGCACAAAGGAGAAGATTAGAGGAATCCCGACCTATACCCTTTGCCCAACTAGAGGAATACAGGGAACAAAGACACGAAAAAAAAAAAACAACATCTATACATCGAATAACGATTGACGTGTATCCTGAAGAGAAGCGAGAGCGGTTCCAGGATATATCATACACCGAAGAGGGGTGGTTTTAGTGGATATGCCTAGAGGTGAGTCCCACACTACCGTCCAGGTGTCCATAAAGGATTTCCACCCCGGAAAAAAAAAGTAGAACCGATCTCGACCACTAAATGATTAGATTACTAGGGGTGATTTTCAACCTTATTAAAAAGGTTTGGTGGTTGTCGTACCAGATTTATATATTTGGCACAATGAGCTACCCTTTCCGAATTTTAATAGCACCCATATGTAACATTTGAGCATGGGGGTAGCTCTTTGAGGGTAGTCTCTAGTCATGTATTGGTGATTGGAACGAATTTGTTCACCTTGCCTAAAATTACAAAAGCCTGATTTTTTTTTCCCGTTTTGAAACCTATGAGGTGGGGATAGTTTTAATCCTCCATAGGGTTGAGTCTCTACCCTTTGAGAGTAGTGGCTGATTGTCGCACCAGAATCAAATATTTTGCACTAAGAGATACAAAAATTGGGCCTTTGTACATGTTATTCACACTCACCTGCGTCTTTTGAGTTTAGCGGTAGTTTTCACCCCCCATAAGGGCGGATTTCGGTTTAATTTATAGAAATAGCTTACTGTGGCTAGAATTTATATTCTCTACTCTCGACTACAAAACATCTACCATTTTTCACACTTCATTAAGAGTTATTACATTATTTCTATGATTTTACACCATTTTAAGGGATGTTTTTGACTAAAAAACAAAACTGACACTTGTTTGGACTACGGATTCAGATTCAGCGTCGAAAAATACACCATATCCATATAATTTGGTCCGCTGCACAGAACTTTTCTTTTCTTTGTGTGGCTGTGATTATCGGAGGACAATTTTGGACTAACGTGTATAATTTCAGGTGTATTTTAATAAAATATATAAGATTTGCCACATCATTTATCGATCGGGCAAGATCCTCGCTTAATAGATGTGATACAAAATTCCACGTCTTAAAATTCCTAGAAGCATTTCCCTTGATCCGGAAACTTTTTCTTATTAAGTTAAGTAAAGCAGTTCTGATATATCTGGCATTCGTCCCAAGATACACGTATGTTGTGGAATAGGTGACAATTGATCGCTGGGTGCAGTCTGCAACAATCACTATAAATAAGTCAATAATCCCGTGCACTCTGACAAATTATATCGTCTGCAATACGTGCTGCATTCACAATAGCCTCCAAGAGGGCATGCGCAAATTCCCCTTTCTTAGTACATTCATCACCTTTTATCCTTTAAACCTGGAGATAAATAACTGAATTTCATCAATTCTCGCAAAATACAATTCCAGCAATTGTCGTAGTTTGCGTCGTGACCTGGATACGGCATGTGGAGTATTGAATAGAGATTTTTTAAGAAGCACGATCATATAATACAGATGGTTCTCTACTGGCCGGTGAATTTATTGTTCAAGTTGTAAACAGTCGATTTATGTAATTTTTAAGAAGGAAGGCTCATAGTCCGATATAATATGGATTTTATGCACAAGATTTCGTTGAGTTCTGGAAATATGGAAATTGTTGTCATTAATAAGTAAGAAAAAACAGTTTAAAGTATTTTTTACTGGTGTTTGGAAAAGTTCTATATTGAAATATTAACTTGAGTTAGGAAAGTTCAAGTTTCCCTAAAAAGTGTGGACATAATATTTTCTAGGACTGCTTTGAAAGTGTACGGCTAATTATTAAAGAATATTCTTTAGGTATTAAGCTCCGCAAAAAAAGTAGTCTGTCCGGCGCACCAAAGCAGTGTATCCTTATGTATTTTAAACCGCTGAATCCAAATCCGAAGTCAGAATTGTCAGATTGGTTCGTTTTTCATCCCTAACCTCAAAAAAAAAAAACGTAAAAAGCCGGTTTTTTACCTTTCACATTCAAGTGAGTAGACATTTTTTTAAATATGTTTACTTCATAAGCTCATATCACTGTAATCCCATAACCCTACAACTCCATAATCGGAGCGTGCAAGCTTCTATAACCACAAAACTCTGAGTAAACAGAAATTTTGCCCATCTAACTTCAAAAACCATATAACTGTATGCAGGTTTTTATAACTCCATAACCTCTAAATTCTGTAACTCCATCCATAACCCCATAATCTGGGGTATCCTTTAGCGTTATGTTCCGAGGCAGGTTTTTGTCAATGCATCACCAGTATAGGGAATATTTAATAGACATATCTAGATACTCATCAGTTCAAATAATGAGCTTCTGCGCGTGAATAGGGAAATGGACTGCTTGATGGATCTTAAATTGCGTTTCTTGGATTCTCATATTGATTACTTCCCAGAAAATCTTGGTGATTCCATTGAAGAGCAGGGTGAAAGATTCCACCAGGACCTCAAGGATGTGGAGCGTCGATACCGAAGCAGGTGGGATAAACATATGATGGCTGATTACTTGCAGGATGCTCGCTCGAGATATACATATATGACAGAGGACGAAAATATAAAAAACGGCCATTGCACAGATCTTTCGAGAATAAGAGAACTCGATATCACAAAAGAGAGAGAGAGAGAGAGAGAGAGATAATTGTATGGTTATTTAGGCGCAGAAGCTCAGATTTGAGCTGATGAGTACTAGATATGAAAAGTAAATATTTTCTGGTGATGCACTGACAAACGCCTGCTTGACCCGAAGCATGACGTTAAAGGATGCCCGGGTTATGAGGGTCTGGAGTTTGGGGTTATGAACTTACAGGATTTAGAAGTTATGTCGTTATAAAAGCATGCACACTCCAAGTTTTTGAAGTCAGATCTGTCTGTTTTTGTCTATTCATAGTTTTGTGGTTATAGAAGATTGCACGCCCCGAATAATATAGTTATGGGGTTGGGGTTGGAGCTGCAGGGTTATGGGGTTACAGTGATATGAGGTTTTGGCGTTATGATGCTATGAAGTAAACATATTAAAAAAATCTAGCTACTCATTTGAGTGTGAAAGGCGAAAAACCGGCTTTTACGGGTGTTCTTTGAGGTTAGGAATGAGAAACGAGCGAATCTGACAATTCTGACTTCAGATTCGGATTCAGCGGGTCAAAATACATGAGGATACACTTTTTTTGTGTGGGCCTGTGACATTATTGCATAGTGTGTGGTAAATCATTATCGCACGCTAACAGTGTGTGGGAATTCTTGACGCCCTCCTTATATGTTTGACTGTAAATAATGTAACAACATATATATAGCACCATTCATAACAGGTATGCATGAAAAGATTAACATTATTTCACACGTCAAATCGGTCAAAATATAGATATGTTTTTGACTTCAAGTTAACTCTAAAACTGTTTTATTTAATATGGAAACTGAGGACAGTCTCAGAAAAAGTATGATATCAAAATTTTTGAGACCTTGGCTTTTCGTACATGCGCTAAATCCCAATTTTATGAACTCCTACTTGCTTGCTTTCTATCTACCCACATTTAGCGCTCTATTGACCCCCGACCCTCCAAACGAAAATAGATCAAAATATAATCTAGTTCTAATCTATAATACAAATGTGTACCAAATTTCAAGTCAATAATATCAGAGTAAACATGCGCACACACCGACCGACAGACAGACAGACATTTTTCTTTTACCCAAACTTAAAATCTCGGCGTATCATTCTAAGCCCTTTTCAAAAACAAAACAAAAAATTGAAAATTTTCTACATCGAATATATGCGACTAATACTTGAATAATAATAACAATAGAAAATTCCATATAAATTTCCTAAAACTTCCTCATTGTCCCTGACATCAGATTTTTATAAATTATCGACATTTCCGGAAATAAAGGGAAGGATATAGTAAAAATAAACAATTTTAATGACTATTTTAAGACAGAATTTAAAAAACAGTTATTTGTTTAACTAAGTAGTAAAATAGTAGTGTCGTGGCTGGTAACTCCAAGGCCGTCAATCTATTTTGCTGCTGAGTTGAATATATCATGTATCATTTTTTTCGCCGATTATTTAAATATATTTATAATATTCAAATTATTACAATTTCCATAATCTCTTTATTTTCGTTTTTGTGATAAATTCAATAAAAATTCATTAAAAATTGCAGTTGTTGAGTGTTGGTTACTAACATAATAATGAAAGTTTGACAAATTACAAAAGTTTTTTGCGAGTTTCGAAAAAATACTTATTCAAAATTGGACCAATTTTACTGTTAATGTTAAAAACAACTAAAAATGCGTTGTTAATATTTTGTTGGAAATTTTCTCTAATTATGTTTCTTAATAAATGTTACTTGCCAAAAAGTATCAGACATTTAGTTGCCATGACAACCAATCATTTTGCTGCCTAGGCAGGAAAAGTGATACTTTGCTGATTAACATTAGCCAGCAAAATTAGTATTTTGTTCTCAATCGGCGAAAAATATATTTTTAGTTAGACCTTTTCATTTGCTGACATCATTGCCATTACCACTAGTTAGTAACTCATCAACTTACTATTTTTTATACTCACCCTGACACCAGCAAACTTCTTCTATCAGTGTCAACATATTTACTTGCTTTAATTAATTCAATTTTATTTGCGCCAACTAATTATTATGATGTGTAAAAATAGTTCTAAGGATTTCCGAGCGTGTAGGTATGCACACTTAGGCAATTCTGCAATTTTATAACGATGAACAGCAGCGCCTGGTATTCACATTTGCGTAATTTCTAATGTAGTTGCATGCAATTATGTGGTGGCACTCATGTAACATTTCCATGCAACTGTAAAAAACAAGCAAGGCATCTACTAGTAGCATTACAGTGCTTAAGGTTGGTATTTTCTGGCAGCATGTGTTTTGTTGATATACTTTTTTAATACACATACATATATTACATGGCGAAATCAAATAAATGACTTGTTATAAAGAGTTACTAAGTGTTAGAAGGAAATGTCGTATGCAAATCCATTTTCTAATACCTTGTCTCTATATGTCTGCGGCTTTACATTTGCAGGCACATAAATGAGAATCGTAAATTACTTGCAATTGTTATTGCGAATTCGAGGGTTCGAAATGCGTTTAGATCATTCAAAATTTACTAGTTCACAACCACCCAGAGACCTCAAAATGAAATTTAGACATTTTAATAGGTAATACATCATATCTATCTATATCTCGTTCACTGAGGAATATTCCCTATCGTAAGCTAATGGGGATCGTGAGCTGGGTTTAGACCGTCGTGAGACAGGTTAGTTTTACCATACTGATGACTCGTCATTGCGATAATAATCCTGCTCAGTACGAGAGGAACCGCAGGTTCGAACATTTGGTTCATGCACTCGCTCGAGCGGGCGGTCGGTGGTGCGAAGCTAGCATTCATGGGATTATGCCTGAACGTCTCTAAGGCCGTATCCTTTCTAGTCGAAGGTCGCAACGACATCTCTTGAAGTTCCGACAGTCAAAAGTCTCAAAACAATGTGACTATTAGGCGGTCGTGGTTCGCTGCGATCATTACACTAGCCCTATTCGCCGTCGAGATCGAAGGTCGGCGATGGGATCGATCCTTGCCTTGTCCGACCTGATCTCACTTGTTGACGGCCGATCATGGGTCGCACAAACGTTTCGATGATGGAACTCGGAATTGTCTGTAGACGACTTACATACCTGGCAGGGTGTTGTGCTCGGTACAGCAGTTTCCACGCTGCGGGTATCCAGAAATACCCGAATTCCCCTTTCGGCGCTGACTCTACATGCAAAAATAGTAAGAATACTTCTTCTAAACATATTTTCGAAAATGCTTCCTAAGGGTGCTACGGTTCTATGAGGATGGCGCCAGAGCTGGGCAAAATACTCATTTAAACTACTTCAAGTATCAAGTATCAAATATTGGTATTTGTTGCATGAAGTATTACTTTTCAAAAAGCAGAATACTTCAAGTATCAAGTACTTCGAGGTAGTACTTGCAATTTTGGGTGTAAGTACTAGTTGTACTACTTCAATTAGTCATTTAATTCTAACAAATACATTTAAATACTTCAAGTATTTTCTTGTTGTATCAAGTATCAAGTACTGTTTAAAAGTGAAACACTTACAAGTACATTCAACTACTTCAAGTAAATTTTTTTATGTTTATCTAAACCAGTCTTTATGTGTAAATATTTCTATACATTGACATATTTTTTATAATTAGGGTATGTTTAAATAATTTTTCAGATTTGCCAAATTTCTTGAATATTATAGTCTAGGAGATAGCTCGATATATGGGGCCTGGGGTATAACATGTTGGCATTGCTGTTATGTTTCAGCAAATATTTTTCTGAGTATTTTATCTTATGTGAGTCAGACCTCTCCTTGCAATTGGCAGCACCGGCGACATCAATTATGGCCAAAATTGGAACCTAGTAATAATATAACACTTTCTGACCAAGCGAAAAATTTTTGTTGTCAATGCTCATTGCTGGAAAACCGTATGCCAACATTTTCTGCTTGCCCATTTTCCAGATTTTTGGCCAAAAACGGGCTAAAACTGGTGCTTTTCAAAATGTTGGCACCTTCTCAAACCTGCAGTTTCGGTACCAAAGAATACTTGAACACATTAACACATAATATCAACACTCTCAATATAGGACTGCATGTTTATTACCCTCACACTATGTCTGTCTAATACAAACTAAAGGCAAATGCTCTTTTTAGCAATAACGAATAACTGCTCTTACCAGTCTCTTCAGGTTTCAACTGGATTGTAAACTTACTTGCAGTACCTAAGTTACTTGAAGTAGTGATCAAGTACTTTAAATACTTGAAATAAATTGTAACGTACTTTAAGTACTGTAATTTTGTTTAACAAGTACTAAGTACTAAGAAGTACTATTCTAAAATATCTGCAAGTATCAAGTACCAAGTACTCATTTCTTCGGGTATTTGAAGCAAAATACTTCAAGTAATAAAAGCAATTGAAGTACAATTTATACTACTTTTACTTGAAGTAGTGCCCAGCTCTGGATGGCGCCTGTGGTATTGATACCCAAACATCTGGTCATTATTATTATCCGACTGTATGAGGAAAACTATGTTTTGGTTAAAGTAGACAACTCCGGCAAATGTAAAGTTAGCAAAGGCATCAGACAAGGACTGTCTTCTGTCACCCATCCTCTTTAACAACTATGGTGAGCATGTGATGCGTGCTTGACGATTGGTAGAATGGAGTAGATACAGCACTGAAATTGGATTAAATCTTATATTGGTAATTCCAGCGAAGCGTCGCGCCCCTGACATTAAGCTGAAGAACTACAATCATCCTCACCATGACGTCATCACCAACGGGATAGAATACGTTGTTTATACGCACTTTCGTATGGCAATGTTTTCTTTTAAAGCATATTATTAAAGCATATGCCTATCTATATCAATCCAGCTTAAATCAGTAGTGATATTATAAACATATTCCCATTGTTTGTGTGGATCGTGAAATCGTATATGCCAGGATTCATATTAAAAGAACAAACCAACGAATTAAATTATTAAGAATTGTAAATAGCTGCCAATTACTTTAATGCCGATTATTCATGATATTTTTTTTGTGTTATTGTAATTCCCTCAAGTTCTATTTTGGGAGATGATAAGTTTCTTAGATATAGTCGTAGTTAAAATGTTTTAAATTTTTTTAAATATATTTTAAACTAGACATACGCATTATATATTTTCTTCGCAGATAGCAGACTTATTGCACCTTGTATAATAGTTGTAGATTTACACTCTGCAGTTTTTTTTAATAATCCTGTTTTTGTTTTATAAATTAATATTGCTTGCAACAAAAGAGTGACTTCAAATCAATCAGTCATATTAGGTGCCATACAAAAATATGTTCACTTTTAGGAGAGGGGGAATTACCGAAAATGTGACAAAATGAATGATAGATGGAGAGGTTTTCGTAAAAAAGTGAATGTTCTAACAAAAAAAAAAAATCAAAAGCGTAAAGAGGGGAGTTTGCAACAAACACGGGATGGGAGGGGGTTAAAAATGGCCCATTCATGTGAACGCATTTTTGAATGGCCCTTTGATTCTGACTATTTTGGCGAAAAGTGTGTCAATATAATTCACAGTATTTTGGTGTTTGTAGAAACTACCTCTGCTTTAGTGTTACATTAAAAGTTGCAAGCCTCTTCAAGTCTATCTTTTTAATTACTAACCGATTTCTTTTAAAAATAGGATTCATATTAATGCCAACTTACAGTTCAAATTTCAATACGACCGGAATTTCCATTCTTAAGTCATAGTGCTTACAAAAAATAGTGGCGGACGGACGGACATTTTGAAATTTGCTCAGAATTTAATGACTAATACAAATTAAAATCTTTCTTTACGAATGATATTTACGGTTTCAGAAATGTGATTGACTGCAACAACAATTATTCATTTCCGTATTTAAAAGAATATAATACGTAAAAGACACTAGCAACTAGAAACTATGTAAAAAACGTTAAAAAATTTCAATTATTATTCAAACATCAATTTGCAGCATTGGATCAAAATAATTATATTTTAGTACATATAATAAATTTTTAGCAAAATCCGTATCTACTTTAATATAAAAAAAGTGGTCCATCCGGCGGACCATGTATTTGGACCCGTTGAAACCGAATCCGTTGTCAGATTGGCTCGTTTTTCACCCCCAACTCTAAAAAACACCCCCAAAACAAAGAAAGTGGTCTGTCCGGCGGACCATACACCATTCAAATACATAAGGATGCACTGGTATCCTTATGTATTTGAATTCACTGAAACAGAATCTGAAGTTAGAACTGTCAGATTGGCTCGTTTTTCACCCGTAACTCCAAGAAACACCCCCAAAACCAAAAAGGGGTCTGTCTGGTGGACCATACCAGTGTATCCTTTTATATTTAAACTCGCTGAAACCGAATTCGAAGTCAGAATTGCCAGATTGACTCGTTTTTCACCCCCAATCCCACCCTCCCCCCTACCCCAAATGGTCTGTCCGGTGGACCATACCAGTGTATCCTTATGTATTTGGTAAGGATAGACTGGTATGGTCCGCCGCACCGGATAGACCACTCTTTTTTGTGGGTCTGTGTTATTATCCTTACTGGATTGCTAAATAATATATCAATATTACTATTAACTTGGTTTTCAGAGGGAGGATACCGAGGAGGATACTAAATTGAATCGCCAATAGATTTAAAAAATGCTCGTATTTTTGTACTATATAAACTAACGTACAATGGTCTTAAACAATAGTCAGAAATATTATGTGTGTCTAAAACAACCTTATTCAGAAGTAGCGAATCATCATTAACTAAAATAGATTCGATAAGGGTGCAACCTCGATAAATTGACATTGAAATACGAGTTATTATTCCTTGTATTCTAGAAAGTTATTAAATCAATATACCAGAATGTAAAATTTGTAAAGGTTTCATAATGAAACTAAGGAAAACCAACCATGGTAACAGCATCAATTCTGTAGAGAGGTATGTAAAATCACCCTGTACCATTCATACATAAAAGATTATAAATATCCGGCTTGTCACCTTTAAAGGATTAAAATGCCGAACTAAAGCCAAATTAAATATACGCATGCATATTCAAGCAGTTCAATTGGGAAGCCACTGAGGTCATATTTAAGTGTTAGCTAATCAACTTTCTGTGACATTAAGACACTCAAACCAAAATCTATTCAGCCAGCCCTAAATAAACACTTCAAATTATTCAGTGACCAGATCCTCGCGCCGTAGGTATATATGGCGCTGTTACCGGCGACTCCGCCAGAACTTTAAATGTTGCTAGGAAAGCTGCACTTCTATAGGAATTAAATGAGCTTAAATGTGTTTCTCTTCAAACGTCAGAAAAACATGACATTTCTTAACTCATTTCATGACATTAAAGTTTGACTTTTTAGACGGCTGTGCAACATTAACATTAACAACGGAGGTAATAGTATATTACGTAATGAGTGTTGTAAGAAGCATATTACGCACGAATGGAAAAGTTACGCACGATGCCGCGGAGCGGCGAGTGCGTATTTCCATGAGTGCGTAATTGCTTTACAACTCGAATTATGTACTATACTTTACCTACGATCATCTTTATTTATTTATTTAGTAAAATCTGAATTTAGTTTACTAGTCAACAATATTATTCAACAAATATTATGTCAGTTCTGACAGCGTTTGAAAATTACGTAGGCGCATTTGTTTTTTTAAGCCCCGTGTCAGCGAACCAAGCCACCTATATTTGCGTGTCCCGTGCGTTTTGTTTACCGTGCGATTTGTCTTCAGTGAGTTTTGTTTACAATATGTAAAATTCAACTTACATAGATCGCAGGTAGTGTGTTTTTTAATATTTACAGTAGTGATCGTAGGTAAAAGTACTTTTCGTACTACTAGCTCTGAATGCATTTTTGGTGGTGAAATTCCAGATTTTTTATCTTTATTTTTTGTATAGCTAATCGACGTTTGAAGAAAAAATAGCATGTTTTATTCGGAGTAAAAGCCACTTGTTGTGACTTGTCTGTAATGGCCGGACTCACTTTGTTCGTCCGGCAAACCTACAGACTCGTTACTTTTACTCCTAATAAAACAATATAGGTACTATTATTTTTAAATTGCAGCAATTTTATTATTATTGCTTAGATAATAATTAATGCTGTAAAAACAAAATATATGTGAGCCCTCTCAGACGGCAAAGAGAAAAATTGGGTTATTTTAGTTTATCGTGATTTAACAAACATAATAAATCATTAAGACGCAGTTAAGACGCAGTTACACGGCGCGTGGTTCGCCGATCCACGAACCTGGTGCGTGGTTCAGCAAACCACGCGCCGTGTAATGGATAGCGAGCCAGATGTGTCAATACGGCGCGTGACCAATACAGATTTCGTGTGGGGTTGTGGATTGTAGGCTCGTCAAAACTGCATGGATCGACTGATGACTGATCTTCAGGCGCAGTTATCGACAACTAGATGGAAGACGCGAGCCGACGCGAGCAACGTCTCCCGAGTCGCAAGCCATGCCAATTTGCCTATGTCACACGGCGCGTGATTCGTGACTCGCCGAGCCAGGCTCGCCTAATCACGCGCCGTGAAACTGCGCCTTTACACGGCGCGTGGTTCGCCAATCCACGAACCTGGTGCGTGGTTCGGCAAACCACGCGCCGTGTAACGGATAGCAAGCCAGATGTGTCAATACGGCGCGTGACCAATGCAGATTTCGTGTGGGGTTGTGGATTGTAGGCTCGTCAAAACTGCATGGATCGACTGATGACTGATCTTCAGGCGCAGTTACCGACTAGCAAACTAGTTGGACGACTCGAGCCGACGCGAGCAACGTCTCCCGAGTCGCAAGCCATGCCAAGTTGCCTATGTCACACGGTGCGTGATTCGTGACTCGCCGAGCCAGGCTCGCCTAATCACGCGCCGTGTAACTGCGCCTTTAGAATACTTAGGAAATCTTCGTGTACATACAGAATGCTAAATTATGACAGATTTTAACTAATCAAAGCAGACAATTTTAGAAAAATAATCTTGTACAGAGCGATTCCGTGACTACATTACAAACTTCGAGAGGGGAATGCTTTCCTAAAATTAAGCCTGAAATATTATAGAACAAAATGCCCTAAGAAACTCCGTTAATAACACAGGTCTACAAAAAAAAATCTGCTCCAAGGACTAAACCTATCATGCCTGAAGTATTTTTGTGTGCTGAATCCGATTTTTCAATTTAAAAAATTTTCTACCGCGTAGATTTCGAGTAAACGTTAAAAATTGTAAAAAAAACGTATTTTGACGATAAAAACCGGGATTTACTCGAAATCTACGTGGTAGAAAATAATTGAAAATTCGGATTCAGCACATAAAAATACTTAAAGCATGATAGGTTTAGTCCTTGGAACAGATTTTTTTTTGTAGACTTGTGTAATTATTAACGAAGCGTCTTCGGGCATTTTGTTGATGTTAAAAGTTTGCCTGGATAGATCGATTTTTAGGACAGTATAGTACTATTTTCGACCACATTTTTCTACCACCACGTCTAAATGTAAATATTCACATTGCTAGAGTTTCAATACCAGTTAGATAGGCTTTGTTACTGAAAAATCTTGCAATCGATTTGATTTACGACGGAATACCTAGTGTTTATGTAATCATGAGAAGCAGATTGTGAAATATAATTTAGTTCTTGCACCGGGTACTGCCGGAAGAATTGAACGATGTTCCACTTGAATTCAACTAGCCACTGAGGCTCCAGTACAATAGAGCCTAGCACACTTTACTACAAACATGCAAACAATTTTAAGTTTTTAGATACTTTATTTCTGCAAATTGGTTCCGTTACATGGAGAACGTAGTAACCAGACTTCATCGATCGATATTTTCCTTTGCGGTAATGCATTTCCTATGATTGGTTTCTAAGAATTATAAATACCTACTAAAAAGCTGACAATGGTGCAGTTCCCAAGACGGATTGCAAATTAAGATATTTTATCAAAGAATCATATTTTCCACCAAAACTTTTTCAATAAAAACATAATGATAACCTAACTTTTGCCTCTTGATTGGTATGAAGATGTAAAGATTTTAAGAATTTTAAGTTAATTCCATGCTCATTGGTGATAACCAATCACCGCCAGCGTGCAAATATGAACCGATCCTGATACGAATTTCGAAAAAAAAAAAAAGCACAAAAATTGTGCCTCCACTTATTCATTCTACTACTCATTAAGAAAAAAATAAGAAATACAATAGGAATTATGTTTCTTACATAGTATACAGGGTGCTTGGTACATCGGTAGAAAGCTTTAAGGTGGTGATAGAAGGAGGTCGTTTAGAACCTATAAGACCTAATAATACCATTATACAAATTATCACAGATTTTCAGATATCGATCTTTTTAGATATTTTTTGTTTATTAGTGAACTTTCTGCTAGGAAATAATATTGAAAAATTTCATCTGGGAGCATTTTGCTTTTATATTAGTCAGTGTTTTGTGTTTTTGTTCGAAAAAATCGCAAATAGTTACTTACTAAAGGTAATATATCAATAGAAAAGAAATTAAACAAAAATGTTGTCTGAATGCGTTTCATCTACGCTATTTTTAAGAAAATGCTGTTTAAATTCGAAATTTAATTCTTCAGCAACCCATTCAATCATTTTAATTTGTTTGCTTATCTTTCTCTAATCACATTTAGAACTCTCTTTTGTATTGTTTTGGGAAATACTCAACAAAAATGTTTAAAGTAGATAAAACCGTTGAATATTGTAGTGTTCTTTAATTATTACTGTATTGTCTACTAGTAGTTCAGTAATATACCATTTAATAATATATCGGAGAAAATTCATAAGGTTTTGAAAATTGGTAGAAATGCTAAGGATAGCATAAGAATTACTAAACTGAACAGTTTCCACCCCCCAAATTGTGTGCTTCATCCTCGAGGACGTCTTTATCACCGTCATCTTGAGGTTCTCTAGATTATCTCGGGAACGGTGCACTTCTTTTTAAAAATACCTATATCCCAAATTATTCCTTATAAAATTCTCTATCAGAAACGTCTCTACAATTTTTTTCATAAAATTAATAGCACCGTGGGAAATAAGGCGCACACATAAGGGTTGGTTCCAGTTAACACAATGAATTGTAATCTTTACTATAATCTACTTTAAAGTTCAATGCTTCACGCAAAAGCACTACTGCTACTAAACTCGACTAAAAATTATAATAAATGTAGCGCTTCCACCCTCTCACCCCTAAAAAATATCGCAATTTTTAAAGAATTATTTGCCAATTCATTTGAGTTTGGAGTTAAAAACGTGCTTTAGTTTTGAACTGGCTCAATACCTCTTTCCCTTTTCGATGACAAAGGCGGTTACTGTAAATAACCTGTCCTGAAATTATATTTCATGAAAACACTGTTATTTCTGAAACTCAGCAGAAGTTCCTTAGTAATTTATTTAACAAAGAACGTTTTATTGCAGAACTAGTGAAAAAATTTAGGAATGAAGGAATCGAGGTGTTCGGTGCTGCGGATGACACCGATTTATTAATAGCACGAACTGCTATCGAAAAATGTTGTTAAAAGCTGTTATCGTAGGGCAAAATATTGACCTGTTAGTTCTTATTGCTTTTTCTTCCTCCGACAAAGACATTAAATTTTTAAAAGAAAAACAAGGTAATACCAGCAAAAGGATTTACAGTTCACGATAGTTACAATCCTCAACTTTTAAAAAAACCGTAAAGAAACAATATTATTTGCACTCGCCATTAACGGTGCGACACAACCTCAGCGGTTTTTTTTCCAAAGGAAAGGTTAATGTAATCGATGTACTTAATAAAAGAGATGACTTACAAGACATCGTGCAAACTTTTAATAATAAAAAAGCTAGTCATGAAGAAATTGTAGACGTAGGAGAGCGATTTGTTCTAGCTTTATACAACTCTACCTCCGCAGAAAAAAATCTAGATGTATGTAATATAATGTTATGTAATGTAATGTTATCAAAACTACCGCCAACTTCTGCTGCTGCTCGGCAACACTCGTATCGCGTTTTTTACCAAATTTAAACCTGGACAAAGTAGCAGCGCTAGAAGTTACTGATTGGGGACGGAAAAAAGTCGGCGGTATATTAACCCCAACTATGACAACAAAAGAACCAGCTCCCGAATCTGTCTTAACACTAATTTTTTATTCATGCAAATTAGGATGCGAAAACAGGTGCAGTTGTAGAAGAGCAGGCTTACGTTGCTCCACAATATGTTACCATTGCCATGGACAAGCATGCATGAATGTCGAATCTATGGAAGACGACGAAAATTAATTAACGCAGGTAACCTTCTGATAATTAGTGGATTAGGTATACAGGGGACACCACGTAAAAAAATGCGTCAATTACTTTACCTCTGGGATGGCGTGGCAACAAGTACAATATACAATATTCTGGCTTCTTTAAAAAAACCGCTGCCCAAGGAATCACTACTTCCACATCCAGATTCTCTATCCAAGTCACTCACAACGAAAAAACTTTGTATGTGAAAATAAGTGTTTATGGAACTTTAATAATATAATATTTGAAATCCCAAGAACCCATAAAACGATACCCCACATCGGTAGTGGGGTGGGGGTGGTGATAGGGGGGTGGTAGTGGGGGGTAGATGAAGTAAAAAATATTTTGAGGTTTCTGGTTCCTGTACATAAACTAAATCACATTTTTTTTCATCCCCTTTAATAATGAGGAGGGGGTAGTAATGGGGGTGGCTAATTCCAAAAATGTTTTTGAGACCTTAGCTTCTCTTGTATATACTAAATACCAATTTCATGGACTCTTACCTGCTTGATTTACCTATTTACCCCAAATTTACCCCAATTTACCCCCCAACCCTTCGACGGAACAAGATGAAAATATAAGCTAGTTCTAGATCTTGTTAAAGTACATATGTGTACCAAATTTCAAGTCAATATCTTAAACGGTTCCAGAGTAAACGTGCGCACAAAAAAAAGTTACAGACAGACAGACCGACAGACCGACAGACCGACAAACAGACAGACCGACAGACAGACAGAAATTTTTTTTTCGCTCAAACTTAAAATCTCGACGTTTCATGACATTTTAAGCCTATTTGGACAATAAAAATTTTTAAAAATTTTTTTGTCGTTACTATACTTCCACTGGACGTGGAAGTAATTGAGACATTTATTATAATTTTAAGTGAGTTTAGTAGCTATTGCTTTTGCCTTAAGCATTGAACTTTAAAGTAGATTATAGTAAAGATTATAATTTATTGTGTTAACTGGAACGAACCCTTATGTGTGTGCCTTATTTCCCACGGTACTATTAATTTTGTGAAAAAAATTGCAGAGACGTTTTTGGTAGAGAATTTTATAAAGAATAATTTTGAATATAGGTATTTTTATCAAAAAGTGCACCGTTCCCGAGATAATCTAGAAAACCTCAAAATGGGGGTGGAAACGACGTCCTAGGGGATGAAGCACACTATTTAGGGGTGAAAACTTTTCGGTTGTTTAATTTTTATGCTATCCTTAACATTTCTACCAAATTTCAAAATTTTATGAATTTTGTCCGATATAAAACAGAAATATCTAAAAAGGTCGATATCTCACAATCTGTGATACATTGTTTAAACTATATAAGGTTATATAGGTTCTAAACCTCTTTAAAACGTTCTATCGATGACCATACACCCTGTATCAAGCATTCATAGTTTTTAAAATTTAAAACTCTTTTGTCTTCATAGCTTTTGTAACTGCACTGTGCTTTAGTAACTTGCAAGTCAAAAGTAAATAGTACTTTTGTGTATGATTGTAGTTATTTTGCTAACATGTTCAAAGTGCTGAGTTTTCTAATTAAAAGTATAAACCCCGCAGTCAATATTGTCTTCCAAAGCCTGCACATTTCCCAAAGCGGCATATAAGACCCCAATATATGTCGATTTGCTATTTCCATATAAAACGATCAAACTCCAGAATTTATGAATTCCGGCAGTAGGTACGCACGTTCCCGTAACTGTGGCTTTTCTCGCTATTCTAAATTCACTCCGCGGTCATAATCATGTTTATTTAACAAGTGATATTACCATAGAGATTACAATCAATGGTAAAACGTATACACATTCATATCAAAAGTCAATATCAGTACATGACGGCAGTGTGATTGGAAAACCAGTTGAGCCTGCAGAAATACAAAAGTGGCCGCTTGAAAGGCAGATAAGCTGGATTTCAATTTGGGAATTTGGAAGTGTTAGATTTGAATATAGCTGACGATGTAGGGGTTCAAAGGTGACCGTTTCTCATACCAATAAAGTGTTCTTTGGTCTGGGAATCGATCCGCCATGGCCCCATTTATCCCGCTGCTGACACTACATTCGAACATGCAGAAAAGTACAGACACGGACTGGTACCTTCCGACATTCCTGAAAATATATCGATTAACATAAATCTCATAAATTACTGTCATTTATATTAAAAACTTATTCGCCTGGTATCATATGCCAACATAGCAGGAAGTTTCAGAACGAACAGTTTATACGAAAAAAATGTTTTTCTTCAAACGTCAGAAAAACATGACATTTCTTAACTCAATTCATGACATTAAAGTTTGACTTTTTAGAGTACACCCTTTCTGGAGAAATCCGCCAGAAATTAACGTTTTCCCGGGCTAGACCGGAAAAGTGACATTAGAGATCGGCAAAAGCTTTTCCCATCCCTGTTATTCTCGTTGCTGTGGAAACGAATTTGTGTTAATTGTTGAGATAAGTGTCAAATAGATAAATACACTTGACATTTACGAGTTTTCAAAAGTCAATTCACAAGTTGTGGAAAATATAGATTCAGATTTTGAAGCGTTCAAGCAGAAATTGAAGTTGTATAATAGTGTGTGTCGTAAATAGCTATTTATGTAACCAGTTACGAAAGACGTTATTTTGTGTAACGAGTGGAATTTGCGGGACGAGCGAAGCGAGATCCCGCAAAATAACACGAGTTACACAAGATTGTCTTCCGAAACGTGTTACATACATGATTTTTTCTAATTTTAAAATTCTAAAAACAATTTAAACATAAATGAAATGGGTGTCAAAGATCTTAAAAATTAAGTAATATTTTCCATAGTTACCTTTGCTGCTATCACACATTATAATTTTAATGTCAAAATTGACAGACGTTATTTAGCCAAGTTACAATATTATTTCAAATCCTAATTTGATAACATAAGGTAAATCGTATTAATGAAAAAGTTTTGTTAGCGTATTTGGAAGGAAAGAAGAATTTAGAAGCTTCCACTTTATAGACTTAGTATTCCATTTTGTGTTGAATAAATATTGTTTCTTTATCTTTTTGAGAGTTGTTTATCTTTCCTAATTGATGACATAACGAACTTTTCCTCACCAGTTACGTAAAATTTTACTTTTCATAACTGGTTACATAAAGTATGACGTTCTGACACTTACGTCAGTTTTGAAAAGTGTCACTTTATATGTCAAAATTAGAAAAAATATTTGATTTAATCAGTTTTATTGTTTGTCGTTGTATTTGTTAGAAAATGTATTAAAAAAAATAACACAAAATAACACAAAATTGATTTTGTATGACAGTGTCGGCCGAAAAAAAGTTGCACGTTACACAACCGAAGAACAGTATTTCGCAGGTCTCCACAAGAAATCTTCGATTTTTACGAGTATACATGTTAGTGATTTTTTAAATAATGCTCCTAATGAAGTTTATTTATTGGCCAAAGTGTTGTTGTATTTGGGATTACAGGAGCTTGTCGAATTTATGAAATCAGCCAGGTAACATTATAGTCTAAGATCCAGCATAAGGAATTAGTACCCTCATCTGTTATTCAGATAAGAAATAGTTTATATAAAAGATAACATGTAGGCTAATAGATCGCGACTAGGTTGCCTAACCATATCTTGACCCGATGCCATTTAATTTGAAAATTGTTGTCAGGCGAAATCGAAATTTTGCATTTAAACGTATATAGCAGCGAAACCATTAATCCTACAGGAATTTTTCAAGGAAGCAAATTCGTCATCATTTTATAATCTTTCTAATAGAACCCTACCAGTTTCTTCCTAGAACCAATGTTTTTCTAGATATTCGCAAGAGATGAGAAAAAAATACGTTTCCTTGGAAAATGTAAATTTTCAGTTGTATTTTTTGTCATAGGGCAAAAAAATAAAAGATAGCTCGACTGTTGTAACGGATTTTTGAAGTAAAATCACAGAAGACCTATACCAGAAACGACTCTCTGGCCTTCCCGCCAATATTGAATTTTATGCGCATATGTCATATGTCGGTGGTATTATTGTCAACCTATAAATCCGCAGGTTTCTAAATTCACCGGTGGAGCGTACCGGTAAGCAATAACATTATATGATTGGCTATTTTGAAAACCAAAGCCAAAATCAGCTTCGAATTTTATCTACCAATGCGTCCAGCGGTGAATTTAGAAAGGTGCGGATTTATAGGTTGACAATACCACCGACAAGATGGCCGAAGGTTACCCCAATTTACCAATGAAAGGGTGCGTTTGCACGCACTCAGTAATTTAGTCGAGTCGCTTAGTAATTTAGTACTCGACCAATGCGGACAGCGTGTTTTAGTCAAGTAATTTAGTGGAAAGCAATTACTAAATTACTGGACCGTCTCTCTACTCGACTAAATTACTGGATGCGTGCAAACGCACCCAAATATCGAACGTGCCTACGACAGTGACGCTTCTGGTATAGGTCTTCTGTGGTAAAATTCTATACGTCTGTACCCCTTACTCTTTGCGAATTTGCATTAATTTTAAACAATTAATTTTTAAACATAACTGACGAGATCGGGACAGGTGCAGGTCGATTTAAAATTAAATTCTACGTCGGTTAGGTTATCTTTCGTTGTTGTATTATTTATGGTTGATTAGTTATTAATAGGGGAAGGTCGACTATCTCTTTTTTTTGCGACGGAAAGAGATGGGCGAAAGACACTTTTCTAACACAAAATCGCGACCAAGAAACGTCAAACGAAAAATGCCAAAAATGTCAATTTTAATTCGTTCGTGTCGGACCAAATTTTCGAATTTCGGCGTGCGATTTACGATGCGGATCAACTACAAGTCTTCCTCTTTCCGTATCGACATGGTACGGGAGTCGCTGTATCGTATTTTTGAAAATATGAGTATATTTAGATGTCGGGTTTTCGACGAAAATTTCCCTTCAGGCGGGCGCATCTCTGAAAACGGTTTTTCGCCCATAACTCGGAATTCGTGAGAGATAGCTAAAAATAAAAATTCCCAAAGGAAACTACATAATGTGAAGAACGTTTTGCCGTTTTCCAAATTTTACTGTGACTCTTGGTTTGGGCCCTTAAGATGGCGGTGTCTTGCACTTTTTTGCTTAAAACGCCCTACGGCAAAAAAACTACGACCTGACGAATATCTAGATAAACATTGGTTCTAGGAAAAAACTGGTAGGGATCTATTAGAAAGATTATAAAATGATGATGAATTTGCTTCCTTGAAAAATTCCTGTAGGATTAACGGTTTCGCTGCTATATACGTTTAGAGACAAAATTTCGATTTCGCCTGACAAAAAAAAAAGAAAAAATCAATGGTGTCGGGTCAAGATATGGCTAGGCAACCTAATCGCGATCTATTAGCCTACATGTTATTTTTCATAAAAACTATTTCTTATCTGAATAACAGATGAGGGTATTAATTCCTTATGCCGGATCTTGTACTATTAGATGATATTGATGATTCTGGAACGTTATTAATTGTGAAACTTAAGCAAACAAAGAGTGATGTAAACAGGAGATTTCTAGTTACTGAAAAATATATTAAATTTTACAGAATGTACACAGCCCTTCGTCCAACAGCAGCAAAAGATCGCCGTCTGTTTTATGCATATCGCAATGGAAAATGTATCAATCAGGTTGTTGGTAAAAATCAATTTTATAAGATACCTGAAACAGTAGCCAATTATCTTCTATTTGAAAATGCTAAGTCATATACAGGTCATGTATTTCGAGGATCATCTGCTACACTTTTAGTTGAATCTGGAGGAGACTTGATGACACTAAAGAAACATGGTGGTTGGAAGTCATCAACGAAGGGTATGTTGATGAATCGGTAGCGCATAGGACAGAAATATCTAATAAATTGTTTCGAACGTGTGGCAGTGCTGAAATAAGACCCAATTTGCGACTAGGACCATCAACGGCAGTTGTGTTAATGGCAGAAAATATGATTTCAACTCAAAAAAATTCCACTGTAGCAGACATTCGCAATCGTTGGAGGGACATGTCTTTCATGCAATGCACATTTAACAACTGTACTTTTGACATTAAGGAAATGTAAGTTTTGTATAATAAAATATTCTAAAATTAAATATCTCCGTGTTCTTATGTGTACATATCCGGGAAAAAAGTAATTTAATAAAAAGTGTAGTATAGATAGAATTTGTTACCTGTCAAGAGAGATAAAATGTCAAATTTTTTCCCCGTCACAGACAAAAATAGTTTTATTATATTCGGAAATCTATATAATGTATATATGCATTATAAGTCAAATTTAATGATTGAAAATTCACCCACTCCCGTTATCCGATCGAGCTGAAATTTTGCACACACCTTTGGTTTTGATGACAATACAATATAGTATATCTAATGCCGTTCTAAATCCAATATGGTGGACGTCCAAAGATGGCGGCCTTTTTCTTCACAACCCCCTTGACATGGGTATCAAATGAAAGGCTTTGATGAGTAAAATACGATAAGCTACGGCGGCTTACTTTTTTCTTTTTTTCGTCATAACCCTCTTGACATGGGTATCAAATGAAAGGGTTTGACGAGTTGAATACGAAAAGCTAGGTGACGAAGACTAACACGTTAAAAATAAGTAAATTAAAAAAAAAACTTTTTTAAAAACAATAGTTTTATTTTAAAACCAAATTGGACTAAAAAATAGAAAATAATTTCTAATTTTGTAAATAGAAAACCATCAGGCGTTCATTCGGTAACGTCCGGTAACTAAACATTTTTTTTTTCATTTTCCGGTTACCGCGCGCCGAAGTTTCCTCTGCCAGCGTATGTGAAGTACATATACTAACTACCTATGCGGACAGATATCGGTAACCATTCGATTAAAAAAAAACGCCCCCCCCCCCCCTCCCTATCCCCCCACCATACCAAAAACTCCCAGACAGAAAAAACTTTGGTATTTATATGGTCTCTTTGATTACCGACAGGTAGACGGTAACCTTTTATCCTCGAATTTGCACACTATTTCCTAGAACAGAGTACACATGGAAGTTATCCTGCAGATAGCAAGCTCCGGTAGTTTTATCGTAGATAGATAGTTACTAGCCGGATAAAGTCTATTTATACTTAAGTGAAAGTACCGGCCCTAATTGTATATAACTTGGTTGGTATTAGTTAATGGAAAATTATATATTGAGCTTTATTATAATTATAATTTCGGAATTAGTCGAACATAAACTGACAGCCAAATATCTAACACTACATTCATAAATAGATATAAGATTAACAACTAAAAGGATTGAGAGCATCCATCATTTGCAAATTCCTCAGACTTTGAACTCTAAGCAGGATATCGCTCAGAACTTGTACAATGCAACAAAGATATATTAAACTTTAGAGTTGCACCAGCAGATTTTCCGTCCAATTCCGTATATCATCTGCACACTTCTTAAATATCCCAGCTGAAGTCATATACCGACAGAGACGAAACATCATCCCTCATGCAATTTGTTTGCATTGTGCTTGCCTTATTGGAGCAGACATGTCTGCTATGTGTCTGGATTTACTAAAGTACAAATAATCATCATGAATTCAACGTTTATAGTCAACTACAGTAACTGTAATGGTTCAATTTGTTATAACGTCCCATTGCTACAGATACAGACATTATTGTCGTTTCTGACTGCGAAACGGTGCTAAGCAAGTGGATTACTTTGAATAAGGAAGTGACCTGGAATATCAAGAACGCGACTATAAACGAGATGTATCAATCGATAAGAATGTACAATATATTGTGCCATCTCTGTAACGGCATACATGATTAGATATATAGAAAATAATAAGTTCATACCGCTGTAATGATAAGTCGAGTAGACTAACTACTAAGATATACATTTACCAGTTGCTTATTTAATGGGGTATTTGCATCGAAAAAAGTATATTTTTAATAATCTCATTATATTCTACATTAAGAAGTAATACGGTTTGTCAAGTTTTGCGGTTCCAGAATACAGAAATCTTTTCGACTCACAATTAATTATTTTTCTTCTTCCAGCCTTGGATAAGAGACTTATCTGCTATTTAATTTGTCATTTCGATTTCATATTTTGTTGTTGTTATATTTAGTCTTGCATATTTTCACATTTTATCGACATAGCTTTAGAAAAAAAATCATATTTTTTACACATTAAAATTTGACCTTTATATTAACGCATTTGAATGATGAAAATAATGAAGATTATTATAGCATACGTATTTCATTTTCACAAACTTTAGACGGGTTGGTCAACGTGTGCAGTAACTTTTAGTGATACCAATCTAATTTTCGCCATAACACTTTTTACCAAACTTTCTTTCGTAAAATGGGTAAATTGACAACTGATGTTATTTAATCTATAGAATTAAATTGACTCAAAAGAACATCGCGAGACACAGTTAAATGCTTTTGTAAACCATGAAACTTTGCACAACTCTGTATTTATCACTATATAATGCACACAAAGAATATTGCTTTATTACTTCATGTGATGTTGATGTGATTTTTTAAAAACTGAGTGTATTATAAAGCGTTTCTTTATTGAGCACTTAAATTTCGTCCGAAAACGGCAAATTGGATTATAAAAGCTTTAGGGAGTCTCCGCGAAATGTTATTTATCACTTCTTGCTAGACAACTTTTCAATTTCTCGCCGAGAAATATGTGCAGGACCTTACACAGCATATATTTTAGATGCAGTCTCTGGATCCGTCCTCTAATTATGGCATGCGCTAAAAAGTCACTTGTGTTTTGAACACCAAAATCACAACGAAAAGCACTTTGGATGTCAATAACAGAGCTGGTTTTTATGTAACACTGTACAACGCGAATATCCTTTTATCTCTTGACCAGGATCGATACAAACAAAATCTAGCTAAACCAATTATATGCAACAATGTTCCCGTATGTTTTAAACATATTTGTAGTCAGATCATGCAGTATGTTTTTTCCAATTTTATTCTTTTGTGAAATAACAACACAATATTGATTTTCACAAGATTTTGTACATGTGGGGTATTCACAAAATAACATAATAAATGTGCAAGTGTAAAGTATTAATAATATAAGAATAAATTAGATGTAAATATCATACTTTTTCGGTTTATTAAATTTATTTTATAATTATTGAACTTTCTAAAGGTTATAATTAATTATTTTTTATTTATTTGCTTTTATTGCGACTAGATATTCTCTAGTCATAATAAAAGCAAATAAATTATTTAGGTATTATGCAAATCATAACTTACACACATTTTATTTATTATGAAAATACCTACTTTCTGTATATTGTTGCCTTAATCTGGGCACGCTAATATACTAGTTAGGTAAATACTTTAAAACACTCATTATTCGAGAATCAATCAAAACAACTACTCTTCTAGCTAATACTGACGAAATATTGAATTATATGATAGGATTCTTAGCATTTTAAAGAAAAAAATGTATTGAAAATACTTAAATCATTTATTCAAATTTAGTCATTCGCTTTTTTATTTAATATGAAATTATCTACTTTCTATATATTGGTGCCTTAATCAGGTCACGCTAATATACTACTTAGGAAAACCCTTTAAAACACTCATTATTGGAAAACCAATCAAAACAACTACTCTTCTAGCTAATACTGACGAAGTATTGAATTACATGATACGATTCTTTGATTGGTTTTCCAATAATGAGTGTTTTAAAGTGTTTTTCTAAGTAGTATATTAGCGTGACCCGATTAAGGCACCAATATACAGAAAGTAGACAATTTCATATTAAATAAAAACGTGTGAATGATTAAATTTGAATAAATGATTTAAGTATTTTCAATATATTTTTTTCTTTAAAATGTTAAGGATCCTATCATGTAATTCGATACTTCGTCAGTATTAGCTAGAGGAGTAGTTGTTTTGATTGATTCTCCAATAATGTTTTAAAGTATTTACTTAACTAGTATAGTAGCGTGCTCAGATTAGGGCAACAGTATACCAAAAGTAGGTATTTTCATAATAAATAAAATGTGTGTAAGTTGTGATTTGTATAAATTTTGAATAATATTCTTTCTAAAGGTTGTTGTTCGCAGCTTTTTAAAAATAAGTTGATGTCTTAGGTACAGTTAATATATTTTAAATTTAATTATCTCCCGACGATGCCAGTCTGGTTGGTGAAACAATCGATAGATTGCTATGCAGTATTCTTGTAATAGTATCTTATCAGTGGTTGCAACTCCCTTTATACATATTTTTTTAATTAAAATGCCGAATAATTTTTATATTTACTTATCGATTTTTTTTTTAAATAATTGAGCTTTTCCTTCAGTCGAACTAATTCACCTTTAAAATTTCAATAGGACCGCACCCTTCCGTCTTAAGGCTTTATTGCACTTTCTATTTTGACTGAAATTTTATATTTATAAATAAAAAATTCTAAATAGGTAATATTGTTAAACAAATAATTGAATAAACCTACCTAAAAAGGAAGTTTATACAAAACTCCTTTAATCATGTATATGGATCTATATTCATATTTCTACACCTTGTGCTCACCCTCTTTCACGCCAATATTTAAATTGAGGTGAATACCCCCTCAAAGGACAAGCTAGTTTATGTACACAATTTCTTTAGCTATTTCACCAGAAAACCTGCACTAAATGTTACTGTAAGATAGGTTCAAATGTCGCAGGTGAGCAGTGCCGAACTCAGTTCACAGTTAAAAAGATACATTTAAAATTTACAGATTTCATTTTTATACATACCTATAAGATACATACCTATAGTCAAGTTACAACAGTTACTGTTGACCGATTTCTTGAGGGTTGTATATATTAAATATAGAGTCATTCCTTTTTATACCTCCATATGTAACTATGGCTAGTAGTTTTTTAAGAGTACAATCTAAATTTTGTACTAATTCAGTTGCAGCTGTTTCGGTAGAGAATTTATTTCTGAATCCATGCTATGATGAAGATAACAAATTCTTATTATTTCGAAAAATTGCAAGCCTAACTGCCACCATTTTTTTCTAAGGTTTTCGTAAACACGTTAAGCAGGAAATGGACCTATAATTTTTTACATCACATTTATCTTCTTTCATGAATACAGGAATTATGAGAGGTGGAAATTTACTTAATAGAATTGATTTGTTTATTATGCTAGCAAAACAAATTGAAAATTTAAACCTACACTCCTTTATAGATATCTCATCCTCTCATTTTTTCTATGGAAGTAGCACCCCTTCAGCAAATATACTTGACAATTTACTAGGATCTGTTATAATGACATTTTCATGGCTCAGATAAACTTTCTCGTGCATTTTAGGGCCATTTAAATTTGAGTTTACTATTTCCCCAGCAGGTTTTAGTTTTGCTATGGGAATTTTCTATAATTTTTTTTGTGCAGTTATCTTTTATAGTGTTCTTATTGTATTGGTTTTTCTTAAATTTATATTGTTTGTTTAAGTTTGAAGTTCCGGGAAAATTTAAATTTTTTTTGAGTTTTATTTGGTATTAGGGCGATGTTGATACATTTCTTGGGAAATGAGAGTTCGCAGCAGTGACAAACTCATGAATATGCCACAAATAATAAATTATAAACAATATCTCAGTTCAAACATTTGAAAATACTCGTCAATATCATTTATATTATTTATCTTTGGGTGGTATTTTCATTACTTGTTTTGTAAGGCAGTATAAAATCTGCTGACTGATCTGAGATTTCTGGATCTAGTAGTAAATATAGCATTTTTATTATTAGTTATGTTAAAACATCTAGTCAATTGCTGTCCAAGAAATGCCTGTTATACTATCATAAAACTCTTGTTTACTTGTGTGGAGACCGGTGTGATATGACGCTAACAGGAAGCGGCAGTGAGTCAGTGGTTGTCTGGCTATCGTGCAGAGTAGATCGGAGCATATATATACGAAAATGTATACTATATTTATTTAATGAAATAAAACCATTCTCTCAACTTTATTATTAAGTAAATAAGTCGATTTTATTCATGAATCTTTATTATTCATTATTTTCAAAAATTTTACTTGATATGACGGACAGTGTCAGGATTTCACTTTTGTTTCTTAACTAAATTTTTGATACACAAACACACATATGTATTTTATCATTTATAAGTTGTAGAATTAGTGGACTAACACTTTATATTATTTCGCTGTAAGAATGGACTTTTGTTGTTTTGTTTGCTTTGACAGTGAGTAGTATTTTCGTGTATTGCAAGAAACTTCTTGCAGCTCATTTAATTCTGTAATTTTTATAGGTTTTGTGTCTATTCCTGTACATTTTTGTAAGCTTTCTAGCACAGGCGAAGCTTGTTTTGTCCTATTCTATTCAGCCAAACCAAGAGAGAGATAGCATCTGGTTTGAATGGTTAATGGATGGAGTGCAATTCAGTCCTTATTGATTATGCATCAAAGGTCAACATGGCCAAAAGTCGAGATTTGGAACTACTTTCTGAGAATAGAGTCGTCGTTGACAATGTTGCTTCATTGACCATGGATGTACTGAAGTACTGCTTTTGGAAATTCAATTGAAATCAAACATAGATTTCTAACAACAATATTAGTATTCAGTTTTGCTAATGTAGGCACGAGTCATCATCGACACAATTTTAGTGTAATGGTAGGACTATCAAAATACGTAAGAAGGAAATCAGGAATACGAGGCAACTGAGAGAAATGGAAACGAAGTCACAACAATGAAACGTTATAGGAATCTTAAAACGTCACACTACCCATGTCAAAGAACTACCAGAGGGATTGACGGAGCACTCACCAGCAATTTCGGTTCTCACCAGACGAACAGAGGATGTCAGAAGATGGACGACAACTAAAACAGTGTGTCTTATTGCCCTTGTAAGGTACCACAACTTGAATACAAGGAGTCTTGAAAATTGGGCCATATGAGTTCTACATGTTGTTCGTCAGAGGTGTATAAGCTATTATGTTTTATATAAACTATGTTTTTTAATAATTTTAGAGCAAAACGTTAATAGATTTTTTATTGATCAGACAGAAATATGAGTTCGAACAAACTTTATAAATTAGGTGATATATCAATATCAGGTACCTTAAAATGTTTGTGTTTAATAAGAAATTACAAAATGAATGAAAACTATAGTCCGACGTTGCCAAACAACGTATTTTCCACACTAGATTTTTTCTACACGAGATAATTGTTAACGTCATTTTGTGCATTGCCTTTCATATTAGAAATTTAACACGGCTGATATTTTACCTGTACTTAATGTACGAGTATTATTAATTTACATTTAAAACGACACAAATTCCTATTCCTAAAGTTTTCAAGCTAGGGATATCTCCTGAAATTCCAAGACAACTATCCAAGTTGATATTTAACGAATACTTTGCATAGAAACGAATCAGGACAAAATATCTTATTCCGTGTATTCTTTAGGGAGCCTTTCAAGCAGATTGCCATTGTTCCAGTCCGGTCCTACACTAAAGAGATCGTTATTGGTATCAGACCGAACCGCGCAATATTCTTGGCTTCTCCTGCATACATTGACCTCCTAAACTGCTGTATTATTCTTAAGAATTCTTGGCCGAGTCAGTTTTATAAGTAGGATATTTTGTGGCCACCGAGGGAGGATGTCCAATGAAACCAAACTAAATTTTATAGCGCTGGGTTGCAGATGTGAATAAAAAGATTTGCCGATGAAACTTTCCCACCTCTTTCACGTTCGATGAACGTTTTCTCTTTTTCTGTCGTTTTTTATTTTGCATTGTCCCTTGTAAATCCTGGACTCGCTTTATCCTCGCAGAAAAAAATGGATTGATTAAAGCGCTGTCAGATCGCGCTTGACAATTTAAATAATTTATATTCGCTTAAGAAAAAACGTTCTTTAAAAAATACCGAATTAATTTCATTAGAGTATTTATTTATATGCAAAAACAGTCTACGCCAAATATCAGCTCTTAAATCGGAGTATTTAATTGGTAACAAATAATTAAAGTAGTAATCTATTAATTTCAAATCAGGCAATACGCGCAAATATGTGTAAGTGTTAAACAGCAATAGAATGAATGTAGATAGTGGGTAGGAGCACTCCGCCATCTATTGGCGGCGTTCCGAGTTGCGGATAGGTAATAGGAAGAACATTGCCGAGGGACCTATCACGTGAATTAACAACTAAAAAACTCGAAATATTTTTATTGTAGCGGATCAAAGTGTGGACATTACTAAAGATTAACGTATTTCAAGGTAAATGGAGCCGTAATAAAAAACTAGATAAAAAAAATTACGTCTTATATACATTAGTCACAAGACACGCAATATAACATTTATACTACATAAATATTAAAAATACGGATAATAACACATCACAGACATCGTTATATAGTCCACCGGAAATACGGAAAAAAAGCCGAATTTTTGAAAAGCGGAACAACTGGAATTTTTTTACGCAAAGTTGTAGATCCTGGGGTGTCGAGTACCCGGGTACCCGACAGGTGGGGCAACCTATATGTATTCACCAAAATGTCTATTTTTCGGTGTATTTTAACAAAAATCTCGCAATAACGTGAAAACGGAGCATCGAACCAAGAAATGTAAAATAAAAAAAATGTCCGGAATTCATTTTTTTCCAGAAGTACGGTACAAGAGATTCCATTTTTCCAACTGATTTTCCGAATCAGTGGAAAATCCGAAATTCGCGTTATGCGATTTCCTTAAAAAATGCTTATATCTCGAATAAGTTGTATCGACCAAAAATGTTTAGCTACAAATTTCCTATAAGAATGAGCCACTAAAACTGGAAATTTTCCAGACGCTCTTCCTTAATTTTCCACTGATTCGGAAAAGCGGTTGGAAAAATGGAACTTCTTATGGCCTACTTCTGTAGAAAATTTAATTCTGAACATTTTTTTTATTTTACATTTCTTGATCCGATGCTCCGTTTTTAAGTTATTGCGGGATTTTTATTAAAAAACGCCGAAAAATCGACATTTTGGTGAAAATATATAGGTTGCCCCACCTGTCAAGTGTCCGTATACTCGGCACCTTAAACCCCCCAAAACCTACAACTTTGCGTAACAAAATAGCTGTTGTTCCGCTTTTTTTTTAAAATCGGATTTCCAGTGGACTAATATTCATAAATTTATTATGATTTCGAACGATTTCATTTGTATTTAATTAGTTATTTTGCGGTGGATTTCATTTATTGAATGTGAACTCAACTCGCATGTCGCTTATCTGATTTGCAATATTAATAAAACACTCGTATTTTTAATAAGCCAAAAAAGTTTTGCAAAATAATTTGAAACTATAATGAAATTATGTATTCTTACTTGAATTTTCGAACTTCCTGAAAAATTACACATTCATTTAGATTTTCATGAAGATTTTTAAAAATGTACTGGTACACTAGATGCTATAAAGCAGTTATTTGAGCGGAAGATATGACCTGTAATTTTCATTAGTCGCTATTTACACAAAATCTAATGTATGTACTACTATATACGCTAAGACTGTGGAGAAAATTGCAACTTACTCATACTCCTTTCTGGACATCGAGGGAGCGTTTGATAATACCTCCTTCAACTCAATTTGCACCGCGGCTGCCTATTATGGCTGACACCATCATCAGATAGTTGAGGGCCCATGTTGGTGAGAAGACCAATTATAGCTGCCAATGAGGAAACAGCAGTAAAGGTTTCAGTAAGGAGAGATTGCCTACAAGGATGCCCCGTGCTCGTTGGTCTAATTCAATAACTTAAGAACGAAGGTCTTTTTGCGCAAGGATATCCAGATGACTCGGCAATGACCATCTCGGGAAAATTCTCAAATACGGTTAGTGGGTTCTTGCAAAAGGCTTTGCAGATCGTACAGAGATGGTGCTACGACCAGGACCTCTAAAGCAGAACTGGTAATTTTCACCAGGAGATGGAGGCTAGACGGTTTTGTCGAACCTGTACTCTACGACATCACTCTAACGATCTCTAATACGGTGAAGTACCTGGGTATCATCCTGGCCTCTAAACTGGCCTGGACCTATTACGTAGAGAAACAAATATAAATGGCTACTACAACCCTTTGGGTGTGTAGAAGGGCCTTTGGTAAAACATGGGGATTAAACCCCAGGGGAAAAATGTGGTACTATACTGTTATAGTGAGACCAGTGATTACTTATGTTTCGCTTGTTTGGTGGCCTGCTGTAACCAGGCTATAGATTCAACAAAAGTTAATACAACTTCAAAGACTGGCCTATTTGGTAATCACACAGCAGCTCTGAAAGTCCTTCTGGACCTCGTGCCCCTTCACCTGGTGATTGAGGCCGAGGCTGGGAAAGTGGCCTACAGACTGAGATGTGGTGGTCAGTGAAACGATGAAAGAGAACTGTTACGTCACACGGGGATCCTATCCAACGCGATAGGGGCTCACTCACTTCTGGAGGTCAGAAGTCATGATATGGCGCCTTCCTTCTCCTTCTCAGAACTCCAAAAGTGATGACTGAAACCCACATATGGCCGATGTCTGGTTAACATTTTCAGAAGAAATGGTGGCATACAATTTTTTGTTGTAATATATATTTTTCCAGTTATAACGATTTGAAGATTGCTATTTTAGCGCAAAAAAATTGGGAACTTAAAATGATTTTTCGTAAATAACACAAGTATTACACTTAACAAAAAAGAAGATTATAAAAGGACATTTTTTTTAAATTTCAGTATGATGAATCGTTCAAAAAAATAAGGAAATGTAAAGATTGGGGCTCGAACGTTTGTAAGTACTTTTGGAAACGACTAGATTTTCTTACGACATAAGCTGGAAAGCCGTACAATGTCGATATCGAAAGAGCAAGGTATATTAAGTGAATCGTGAATCGTGCGCGCGAAATCTAAAATTCGATGATAACGTCGGTAAATCATAAAATCCCCGTGCTATCCCTTCATTTTACACTCATATCGAATGTGCGTAAGAACAAGGCCTTCCCATATGGTTTTCAAGGCGAGCAGACGTGTCTCATAGTGCTCCAATGGATACCCATTAAATTTGAATTTGAAGTTAAATACAAAATGAGACAGTGTAGAAGATACACTTAAGTTTGTATAAGTGGATGATATATGTTTGAAAATTAGTATATATCTCGGAGCATTTTCAGTAATTTTATAAGAAATATTAGTTAGTGTTTAATTAGGTACACAAACTAAAACTCTACACTGTGGTTCTGGTCCTACGCAGTAAATCATAGTATTATATAGTGCAGTAAAATCGGGTACTTCTGGCCGGCGGCAAAGAAGAAAAATAAATCAGTAATAAACGATGAGAGAAACAGAAAACAAAAAACGAAAAGTCTTTACAATTGTATTAGTAACAAACGTTTGATTTGCAATTAACAAGTGTACGTAGTGTAGCACGCTAATTTTTTTGATTGTAATGTTGAATAGGAGGAAATGCCAAATTTCTTAGAATTACTGGCAATGCTTTCAAATGGTCATCCCCAGCTAGCGGGGTATAAGGGTATAAATTAAGGCGAACAAAATGAATACAAGAAATGGACTACTGGTCCTTGGACAAGCCATCATCAAAGGGTCAACTGCTAGAAATAATGGTTAGAGTTAGAAGAAATGCTGCATTTGCAGCAGAGAAAATAAATGAGTTAATGCACATGGAACGGTTTGACTAAAGAGAAGCAAACCTCAGAAATTATCAACTGAGCGTGCATGGAAATTACATCCTATCTATGGAATGGAACACAACCATACAAACTCGCTACAGGATATAGAAGATTACAGAAGAATAACACTCTGCAGCATATGATACAAATTACTATGTACAATTCCTGCTCAAACACATTAGAAGACCATCTGACTACCAAAGAGCATTCATCAAAGATACATCAACAGACGACCATATGTATACCACCAGAAGCGCCTTGCAAGAAAAATTTAGAGAAAAAGACAAAGCTACACATAGTGGCAATAGACTCTAGAAGGCTGAGAAGAGCTACTAGCAAAAACAACAAGATTAAAGCAACTACATAAAACGTCAACATAAATAAGAGGGAAAACAATTACAAAAAGGACAGAAACATACGCAATGAAGTTCTGGAATATATGGTCTCCCAAATCAGAAACAAGTGAAACAGAAGACTCGCAGACGAAGAACTCTAGAAGCAAAAACACAATGCGGTAACGCATTTTACAAAGACCTACACTTCCTTTCCAAAATTCCTGTACCCAGGACCGGCCTTAGTTCCTCAAGTGGCCTCGTGTGAAATTTTGAAAGGCGCCCCTTTTTCTGGTCAAGTCAGGTTAGAGTATAATCAAGAAACAAATTATATAGAGTGACTGATTATGATAAGATTTTTATTAATTTAATATAAATAAAAGAACTAACAAGTCTAAGAGCTAAATACTTTACCAACAGTTAAAGAAATACTTAAAATGTACTGTGTAGGTATGTACAACAGGTCACTCCTAATTAGTTACATGCGCTATTTTCATTGGCACCTTTCGAGCCTTCATGGCGGCGAATGTATTTATCGCTTATTCTATGTCCACATTTTCCGCTAACTCATTTTCAATTGAAAAAATTGCTAGGTCGTTAAGTCATTCTTGGAGCATTGTGGAACGCAAGTAAGTCTTAATTAACGAAAAACTTCGCTCTCCACTGGCCACGGTTACCGGAATGGTTAACAAGATTCTAAGGGTAATCCAATTATTGGGATACAAATTTTGAAAATTTATTTCATGTATAAATCGCAGCACATTTAAAGGTGCGATAGGCGATTTGGTTTCGGGAAGAAAAGCTTTTAAGCTAACAAGACAGAATTTTCTCATCAACGTCGTATTGCATAATTATGAAATTGGTCTCACTTATTTGCTAGTTCGCGTCTGTTCCAGTTGTTTGTTTAGTTTATTGAATATATTAGGCTCGTGGCGCGGCGCCCTTGTGCGGGGCACGGTCTCGACCCCCTCCCCAAATGCCGGTACTGCCTGTAACATGCGTCGGCTCCCGCTGGTGACAACAAGCATGACCCAAATTCAACCCAGTCCAGACGTAGCCGACCCAGCGGTATGTTTCCAGGGAGTGGCAGCAATGCCTAACCGCACGCTGGTCAATCAATCAATCAAACAATATTAGTCCAGTCAATGAAAGAGTTGTAGAGAACATTTAGGAGGGGAGAATTTTCCTCTTATGTTAGGGTAGTTAGGAGGTAAACACACTAAAAGTCCCCGCCCCTAGCCCCGCCGCTTCAGGGGGAGAGGGGGGTGGAAAGGTTCCTTTTTTCGATTCTTCGCTTATAACTCGGAAACGATGCATCGTACGGAAAAAGTTAATCTATGCAAAATTAAACGTAATTAAATTTCCCACAAGAATGTTTATATTCATTTTCTTCCTATGAGTTATAGTTTACGAGACATTCGCCAGCGAAAATCGATAATTAATAAAAAAATTATTTACTAACGTAATATTTTGTCGAAATCTATACATTTCCATAAATATACAGTGTGACTTACTTAAAATGAAGATACCCTTATAACTTTTTCATTTTGTTTCCGATTTGAATCAAATTTTACTCAAGTATAGAACAAATTAGGATCTACTTATGACCAGAAAATCATTCACCTGTTATAATAGCAAAGCCACCTGCGGTACCAAAATGAGGAAAAAGATTAAAAATCATATTGACGAATTTCGCGTAACCACCACAAATTGCGGAAACTGAAGATCCCCTTTGCCAGATGACCTTATGTATGAGAGATCCCCCATCAATAACAAAATCAAATTTTGGTGTATGTACGTATGTGGCGCCGATCGGATGCATTTTTTAGAATTTCTAACATTCAAAATGTTTTATTTTTTTCAACATATTTTGGTATCGCACGTGGCTTTGCCTTTGTAGCAGCCGAATGTTTTTCTGGTCATAAGTAGATTCTAATTTGTTCTATACTTGAGTAAAAGCGAAGAATCGAAAAAGGAACCTTTCCACCCCCTTCCCTCCTGAAGCGGCGGGGCTAGGGGCGGGGACTTTTAGTATTTTTACCCCCGTACTACCCCCAACACATCTCTGAAGAGAAAAATTCTCCCCTCCTAAATGTTCTCTACAATCCCCTTTTGGGCATTCATTGATTGGACTATATCGAATGTGAACGAGAACGAGTAACTTAGTAATTTAAAAAATAATCATCGAACTTGTTTTGTCTGTCTATCCCGTAAGGGCCTTAAAATGTAAGCCGTGTTCGTAATTAGGTAAATATAATATTTGAGTATAAAACGTGGGGCGTTTTTCGAACGCTATTTTGAACAGGTTCGATAATTAAAACGCTGAAGACATCATTAGATTAAATGAAAAGCGTCCCACGCTTTTATACTCAAATATTATACTTAATTACAAATATTATACTAAAGCCTTTACGGAGAGAGAACATGTTCGATGATTATTTTTTGCTTTTTAGTGCAGTACTTATTGAGTGAGATCCCAGAGCCGCCAGACCTACGTCATTTTAGCAAAGCTAATATTTTGACAACAAATAGTGTAATATCTAATTAAGAACGTATGCGTATTTGCTAGTTTGAGAGCGGGGCCCTTTTGCAGAAAACAGGTACAAAAGGTACATCAAAATTTTAACCAGTACGTTAAATTATGATAGCTGGATTATTTTACAAGTGACACGCTAACTACATGGTGTAAGCGCCAATCCTGAAGCCGAACAAGAACGCGAAGCTCACCGGCAGCTATCGACCGATCTCGTTGCTGTCGGCGATCTCCAAGTTGATGGAGAAGGTTATCCTGATCAGATTAGACTCTGCTCAGGATGAACTCCACATCGATGACGAGTGCCAGTTCGGCTTCAGGCGGGGCAGGGGCACTGTGCAGCAGATCGTCAGGATTGTGAATGACGTCAAAGTACAATGCAACCTCGGGAAGAGCACCGTCATGGTGCTCCTCGATGTTGAGAAAGCTTTCGATACCGTATGGATCCCGGGACTGCTTCATAAACTAAACTCACTGGACTTCCCCATGCACATAACGAAACTTGTTCACTCTTTCCTGACGGGTAGATCGCTGCAGGTCAGAGTGAATAATAAACTATCAACTCGGCGGGACATTCGCGCGGGCGTCCCCCAGGGGTCATGCCTGTCACCAAAACTATACAACTTATATATCTCCGACTTCCCGGAATTCGAACCTTGCCAAGTACGCCGATGACACGGCCATGTACGTGCATTCACACAATGCACAGGCAGCTAATATGTTGCTGAAGGCTCACTTGGCCCGTGCTACGGCGTATTACGACAAGTGGAAAATTCGGATCAATGCCGAGAAGTCGGAATCAATTCTATTCACGCGCCGTTTCACCGAAAATCGGATTCTAACACCACTTTCGATCGGGGGTCGCCAAATTCCAATTAAACGGTGCGTGAAGTATCTAGGGGTGAACTTGGACAAGAGACTGACGTTCAACTTTCACATAAACGAGACAGTACGCAAGGTCTACTCCATGTCCAGGAGTCTGTATCCGCTCCTGGCAAGGGGTAGCGGACTCAACAGGACAAATAAAAAATTGCTGTATACGATGGTGATCAGGCCGGCCATCACATATGCGGCGCCGGTATGGTGCAGCATACCGACCACGACAATGAGAAAACTCCGAGTTCTCGAACACAAATTTATGCGCCTCATCTCTGATTCGGGCAGATACACCTCCCTCAGAGATCTATATAATCGTTGCCACGACATAACGCCACTAGCGGACTACGTCCAAGACATCTCCCAAAAATTCTATCAATTCAAGCTGGGTGATAGTCCGCTAACACGCAACATAACACGAATCAGACAGCATAATGCGATCCTTTTCGATATCCGACACCCCCTACCATACCAGGCGTTGCCTATCTTTCGGCAACCTCTCTAACCACACTTTCCTCTACGACAACTTCTCCTTTCCCCACCTTTAATCCTCACCAAAAACTACAACCAACCCCTCTCTATTTGTTTTTACCTTTTTTGTTCCTTGCCCATTTTTTGTCTCTAAATTCAGTCTCGACCAATAAATTCTTAACAAACAACAATTTCACATAACATTACACACTTTTAACTATCCACGACACGTTCCTGGCGTCAGGAAGACTACCAGGGTGGAATTGTCTCAAACGGGTTTTTTCGTTGAGTTTTGTTTTCCCGTGCCAGCAATCAAAATTTTTAAGTGTTCGCGTGTGCGCGAAATCGATAGTTTTACAGTTTTAATTTTAATTATTTTTAAGTACCCCCGTGTACTACGTTGCACAATACTGTTAAATTTAAGCCTTTCCCTATTAGGCAGGAGTTTTAACTCACAATTAATTTTCGTCATCGCCAAACCGGACCCTCCCCGCCCAACCTCACACCCACCTCGGCGATGTTCGCCGTGGTTGTCTGGCTGGCTCCGGGCCGGACTCTGGAATGACGCATTATTGTATGTGAATATTAATAAATGCTTGTTGTTGTTGTTGTTGTTGTTGTCAACCTCCGAATCTTAAGGTCCGGGGTTCGATCCCTGAGCGTTCTCAGTCTTTTTTTTTTCAAATATACGTAGTAAGAAAAAAGTTATGGCCAAAAATAATAAATATTTCCTTATCGGTTGTCTCTTTCTTGGTAATCGCCAGCTTAAGTTAATATTTGTTGAAAAAAAAAAGCTGAGAACGCTCAGGATCGAACTTCGGACCTTAAGATTCGGAGGCTGACGCTTACACCACGTCGTTAGTGTGTCACGTGGAAAATAAACCAGCTATCATACTTTAACGTACTGAGTAAAATTTGTATGTACCTTTTGTACCTGTTTTCTGCAAAAGGGCCCCGCTTTCAAATTAGCAAATACGCATACGTTCTTAATTAGATATTACACTATTTGTTGTCAAAATATTAGCTTTGCTAAAATGACGTAGGTCTGGCAGCTCTGGGATCTTGGACTATTATAAAAGCATGTGTTTTTAGTTTTTTAAACTATTAATTTATTTTTTTACTTTTTAGTCTTATATTTAAGGAGAGAATTTTGGCACTTTCGACATTTATGTAAAGAATTCGACTAAATATTTATAATTTGCGACCTCCCCTAGATATCGATTTTCATACGAATCAGACCATAAATTACAAAACTTATCCGCCAATTTGACGCCACCATTTTGAATGGTTAAATTTGGACCGGATAATTGTAATCTGCAACCTCGATAACCCACTGATACCGATTTTCAATCGAATCCGACGATAATTGATATAACCTATCCGCCATGTTGACACCGCCATTTTGAATTTTTAAGTTTTGATCACATATTTGTTTTCTACTTATCAAGCCCTTTCTTTTGATACCCATTTCAATGGAGTTGTAAAGAAAATGATAATCCGCCATCTTGGGGCGGCGGCCATTTTGAACATATTATAATATTGAGTATACTATATTGTATTGTCATCAGAGCTACACACAATTGCCAAATTTGATGATAATACAACAATTAAAGTGGGTGAAATGCAGTTCCTTAGACTTTATTACTTACATACATACATTCCTAGTTAGTTACAGGTAGACCTAATAAAAGCGTGTTAAAAATTGTCTTTTAGCTCTGCTTAGTACACGTAGCACCAGCCACGTACCACAACTCAATCCTTAATAATAAATGTTGAAATATAAGTCTCACTTCACCACCATGTTTTCTTATAATAGTAAATAAGCGTATACTACTTGAGGAGAGGGTGGTTGAGTGCGTGACAAACAGCCATTGTCCACGGCAGCGGAATAACTCCTCTTTACCGGCTTAAGGATTCGTTCCCCCTTACGATGATGATGTCCTTGGTTATTTGCGGCCGGATGAAGCGCTGCCTTCAAATATGTAGTTAAGCTTCACGCTCTCCCCGACCCATCCAGATCAGATGTCAAGAGCCATAAAGCCCTTTATGTATTGTACTGCGGTTGTTCTTTTCGAATGGAAAAAGCCACTCCCGACGCATGCCTTTTTTAAATTTGGGTAATTACTCTCGACGAGACGACACTTTTTGCATTTGATGGCGAGGCATGTTTTTTTTGTCTTTTTTAAATGACAATCATTTAAAATCATAATTATTTAGCAATTTGCTTTTAAAAGCATCGTTAAAAGTTGGTAAATTATCAATGGTGAAGAGGACAGGTTTAATGAAACCATATTCGGATTTAAAATTTTATGTGGACTGTAGCGTGGAAAACATGTAAATTTTATAATTGCAAAGCTCATTATCTCCCGACAATCATAAATATAAGCGGATAATAAAAAATAGAATTATTTGTAACTGGGAACACAAAATAAATTTAGTAAAACATGAAATACCTAATTTATTTATACTGAATTCAATAGGATTAACAGAGAATAACCCTATCAGGTATCATCTGTATATGTGATTGGTTATTGAATTAACTGGTGAGAGGGCAAAATAGAACACACTGATGTCACTGAGGAGGCAATGGGAATTACCTTTGAGGAGGCCGTGAGCATAACAGGCAACCATAACAGATGGCTTATGAGTACCTTTTCAAAATTAATTGAGAGCATTGTTCACAACTTAATCTCATCTTTTTTGGACACTAATAAAATCTTATCAGATGATCAAGCTTTTAGAGCAAATAAATCAATAGAATCGGCTTCTTATCGTTAAAACTTTCTATACTCTGAGAGCATGATAAGGGAAAGTACGATTAGTATCACTAATGATCGATTTATCCCGAGCATTTGATATTGTAAATATGAAACTACTAATACAAAAATTGTAATTCTCTGTTAGTCAGTACTAGTGATAGGCGATATCGTGATTTTTCAATCATACTGTGAATTGTTGCTGTGATCAGCGATTTTAAAGCGTGACGTGATCATATCTTCCATACCTGACGAATTCAACTAAAATAAATGGATATATATTTACAGATAAAATAGCATTCAAGTTTACACAAAATTGCTTGCTCCATGTTTTAATATATATGGTCGAAAGCAAAAGTAAATTCAAAATCTAATCCGTGTTTATGTGATATTCAAAGTGTAAATCTGTTGATCGAGGCAACGGAAAGTCGTGATAACGTCCCAGCTTTTTAGCAACTTTAGTCACAGTCGTTCCCAGTGATTTTTTAATATCAGTAATTATCTAATTACAGTTCATGAAATATCGCCCATCACTAGTCAGTACATTGCATAACGTCGAAACGTATGTAACGACAGCGAGAATTGTATAGAGACGATCGGTCTTTTAAAATTCCTGAGTCTAATCTTCAGAGGCTATTGTGGCTAAATTTGTGCATTCGCGTTATTCCAGAATTGCAATTTAATGGTGCACGATTGTATTTCAGTAGCTGTGACAAAGCCTCCTCAGAAAACTACAAAAGAGTATGAGTGGTTTTAGTGATAATGACAGGCAATTTTAACTTAGATCTGGTAGAAGTGGTAGTTTGATGTAAGATATCGTGGTCAAAACTAGATAATCCACTTTTTAGACAACTTTTGGAAAAGTGGCAAGTATAGCAATTTGCAGGTGCCATGGGAGTCGACACTAATAACAAAATATTTATCAGAAGACGATATTTGACAAATTTAATTTGGTGATGCGTCCCCCAATATCTCCAGTTCTCTTCAAATGAGTGTTTATAATAAACTGACTATCTACTTTGGATATGGTTACACATGGTATTCCTCAAGGGTAAGTGTTAGGCCCATTTCTGTTTATGCCGTATGTAAACTATTTGAAAGATTTCATCAGTAGGGGGTAAAGTTACTATGTTTGCTGATGATATCACCATTACGATTTCTGGTGGTAGTCCTGACTGCTACTGTCAGAAAATAGTCGTATGATTCTAAACGACACTAAAACAGTTTACTTACACTTCCACAAACGTAAGACAATTGATAACATAGTCTGATTTCGTTTTTCAGACCGCTGAATTTTTAGAACTTTGGTTTCATGAAAGAATGTCTTGGAATAAACATGTCGACTGTGTTTGTTCAAAATTAAATAGTTGGTTTATGTTATTATACAGTTAATACCATGTCTGAAACATGGCATTCTATTACTTACGTGTTTATTATTCATTAACATTTAGCAAATAATGTAGTATGTTGGGCAATAACAACTGATGTAGATAGGGTGTTTGTCTGTCATGAAAGAATATTACGTTTAATATTTAATCTTGAAAACTGGACAATTTGCAAGGATATTTTCAAGAACAAAATTTTGTTAATAGTGCCTAGTATTTTTATCTTAAAATGTGTTGCTTATGTACAAAATAATTTATCTAGTTTTACAAAGCTAAAAGAAAGCCATGAGTATTCAACAAGTCACGAATATGCGATATAAATTGCATAAAAAAAGGAACAAAAATGAATTTTTTTTTTTTTTCATTCACCACACTATAACTTTATAATCTTATACAATAAACTTGGCTAATTATTTGTACAAGATAAAATTACTAAAAAATTAAAAATAGAAGTAAAAAGTTTACAGACCTTGCATTGAAAATACCTGACACAGTTGCTAGTTTTCTAGTTTGAAACTTATTAAAAATTTTAGAAACCTTAAAAATTATATCATTTTTTAACTCTATTTTATATTCACCGTTTTTCCATTTTTCGACCTTATAATACTTTTCACATCAAATCATTACATCTAAACTCTCCCTCCTTTCAATTCTTCATTTTTCGCCTTTCTTCACCACCAATTAGGACCACACAGACACTTTTCACCACACATCTACCATTATAGGCTATAGAAAATATTTATGGGTTACTTCGTTGAAATTCAACTTAGGTTATATTTTGTTTATAAGAGATTACATTACATGTCGCTCCAAGCGCGGATTTATGGGGGGGGTAATGTGGTAATTACCCCCCCCCCAAGATTCTGTAAACCACCAATTTTTGTTTTAAAATTTCATAATTTTTATTATTTTATTTTATATTTTTGAATATATATTGTATTTACAGAGGCGTAACTATGGCAGGGCAAACCGGGGCAGTGCCTCGGGGCCCCGGGAGATCAAGGGGCCCTAGCCGCTCCCCCCGCTCATCAATTTTTTTCGGATTTCTCCTCCCCGCTCATCAAAAAAACTGTTCGAATTAGGAATTAAGAAAAATATTATAATAGGGGGCCCCCAACATTTTTTTGCCCTGGGGCCCCATGACGTCTAGTTACGCCTCTGCTGTATTTAGTTGTGTTTATAAATTTTGTTTGTGATTCCCCCCCTCCCCCCCCGCTCATCAATTTCAATTTTCGAGGAAAATCATTTTTGTTATTTTCAGCACGCGGCTGTGTTACCCCCCCCCCCCCAAGCTCCCTTTTATAATATTAGTGATATTTTAATTGAATAAAATTTTATGTAGATTCAAAAAAATGTATGATTTACCTATTATTATATTCTTCGCGGCAAATAGGAAAACGAAGAGTACAGGGTGTCCCAGAATTGAGTTCCCGGACGGGAACCTGTGATTCCTGAGTTCATATTGGGCCTATTTAACCCAACTTACCTTAGTCCAAAAATGTATTCCTGAGGAAGTACATTCTCTTAAAGTGAGACAGAAAAAAAACGTTTTTTCCAATAACTTCCGTTGTATGGAAGATAAAATTTTCAAATTTGGATGGGAGCTGTATCTCTATAAGTACTCTATGTAAACTTGATAACAACCAAATATCTTTTGTTTCTCAATTTTTTTTCATAATAATTAATATTTGACTGGTTGTAACTTTTTAATCACCCTGTAAAATTACGGAATACTTGAACATTTTTACACAGCATTGAAAGGGCTGCAAAAAAGGTACTCTTAAAAATTTTTGTAATATCAATCAAAATACAAGAAATTATCGTTTTTTCTTCTATTTGTATTTAACAGTTATTTACAGTTCTAGAACAGAATTTTGTAATAGCAGAAAAGTACTGTTTATTTTAAAAACTACATTCATAACAAATACTCTACGTGACGTCCACCTGTTTCAGTACACAAATCAATACCTTTAAAATTTTTTGTAATATCAACCAAAAATCAAGAATTATCGTTTTTTCTTTGTAGGTCATAAGTGCTCGTGAAACAGAAAACCTGTCGCGGTCTCATGACAAAACTTAATTAATTCGTAACGTCAAAAAATAGCAAGTATAAGATTAATTTCGGTAATCTACCAGCAACGATGAAGCAACATTCACAAGACACGGAATATTTGCTATTTTTGTATTTGGTTATTTAAAAACCACTGTATACTCTGTTCCAACTGACACTAGGGGGCAACTTTGGCAACATGTACAGAACGCGTGCGATGAATTTAGAGAAATTTTGCATATTTTCCAACGAATTCGCTCGTCATTGATGAAGAGAATTGATTTGTGTACCTACTGAAAATTTTTAATGAATGTAATTTTTTTTTAAGTAAACTGCTTTTCCATTATTACAAAATTTTATACTAGAATTGTAAATAAATGTTAAATACAGATAGAGGAAAAAACAATAATTTCTTGTGTTTTGATTGATATTACAAACATTTTTAAGAGTACCTTTTTTGCAGCCCTTTTAATGCTGTGTAAAAATGTTCAAGTAATACGTAATTTTACAGGGTGATTAAAAAATTACAGCCAGTCAAATATTAATTATTATGAAAAAAAATTGAGAAACAAAAGATATTTGGTTGTTATCAAGTTTACATAGAGTACTTATAGAGCTACAGCGCTCATAAAAATTTGAAAATTTTATCTTCCATACAACGGAAGTTATTGGAAAAAACTTTTTTCTTCTGTCTCACTTTAAGAGGATGTACTTCCTCAGGGATGCATTTTTGAACTAAGGTAAGTTGGGTTAAATAGGTCCAATATGAACTCAGGAATCACAGGTTCCCGTCCGGGAACTCAATTCTGGGACACCCTGTATATTGCATTTGATCGGCACATTTCTAAAACCGGAAATATCGCTCGTAGACAAAAAATTTTCATATCATTGTGTTAGTAAACGAATTCTGAACGACTTTCAAAATGTCCGTCTGTCCGTCCATCCGTCCGTCCGTCACGTTTCTTGTAAGCACGATAATTCAAGAAAGATAAATCCGATTGTACTGAAATTTGGACAGCAAGTTAATGTTAGCCTGAGGAACCCTATTGTTTTTGAATAAAATCGATCACTAATTTAAATTTGAAAGAAATTTTTTTGATTTTTGTGTTTTTCTAATTGAAGCGAAATCTGGTGGGATGATATTTAATTTAAATATCTAAATATTTATATATTTTACAAATTTCCATTTCATAATGTAATATACAACCGTGAAACTATGATTTTAGCTCGTGTCTTATAATGTAAAAATTTACATTTTTTTACGTGTAAGGTGGTGGTGTAGTTCTTGCGCTTTTGACTTGAAATCCAAGGGTCCCGGGTTCGAAACCCAAATGGAGTATGGTATAGTTTTTTTTTAATTTTTACTTTATTTTACACTGAGTATTTTACCAACTAAGTTCGTACCATAAAATTAAAAATGTCCAAAACTAACATTATTTACAAAAAAATGTGAAGAGTATCCTATAGAATGCGTAACAATTATATAAAAAGTTCAGTGAACAGGCGAAGAGTACGTCTTTAGCTTGTTTATTTACTTATTATGTACGTCTCATCTACTATAATTACATTCAATGCATCTATCAATGGCTAATGAAGATCTCCTATCCAATTCAGACCATCCCGCATCAATAAAGTCATTGAGTGTAGTATTCATTGCTTTGCTATTTGTGGAATCAGTTTCAGTGTCTCACCGAATGTTTCATCCGTCACAAAGGATTGATAAACACTTTACATTTTGCTTTGTAACTGTAGGGGAACCTGTTTTTAACAAATAATTTGCATTTTTAATTTTGAGCAAAATGAGCAAGAAGTCTGATAAAAATTAAAACAGTTTAACAACAAGTAAAACAGTAAAAACGGCCTTGTCGATCCAAACCCCGCTGGTGGAAAAACATCTTAAAAGTTCCCTTTAATATTCGCGTTATCTCTTAAAATATTTTTACTTAATTAAATTACAAACAATGCGCTTCTATTTTAATGTAAAAGTTAGTTAGAGCTGAAAACTTCTGAACCGTAATTACAAGAACGTTTCATTTTTAATTTTCATAAGCCGACAAAAGACCGAGGCGAAAGTTGAAAGAACCGAAACGCGGAAACGAAAATATCACATAAATCTCGGAACTTTCCTAAGATTTCAACAAATAAGAAGAGTTACACTGCTGTCGCCATTAGGGCAGGTGAGATTCTGAGATTATCCGATGGGAGCCCATTAAGTGATGGTAGAGTGCAATCCGGTAATTGCAATGTCTCTCCCTATATCTGGTTCGGAACGTAACAGACGCAGACTTCTTTGATCGTCCGCTACATTCGCCGTGTATGGCCCTAATCGATATTTGATGAAGAAAATAAGCTGTCATAGCCAGGCCGACTCAGACAAATAATCCTTAAATGGATTAAGTTTCTTTTTATTGTAATGTTTGCGATAAACTTAATTTTATTAATGCTATACAATCTCGAGTCAATCTCGAGATAGAATTGTTATATAAAGGGAGTCATGGATCAATGTCAGACAAAAATATAGTAACAGGACGGGGCTTTTTGCACAACTAGGATCAAGATTACAGAACAAATACTGGACTTTTCAAAAACGTACAGAAAAAGATCAATTACTTTCGTTTGCTTTAATCTAAAAATAGCCAAATTCGCTGACTGAAAGATTCGAGTAAGTGCTTGAAACGTTAGATACTCTCACAAAACGCTATTATTCAATATAGTTATTTATGGTATAAGTAAATAAAGACCTACTTTAGCCACAAGCGGAATGATTAGCAGCCGAGTGTGTCATTAAATGTGTCTATAAATGTTTTTTATCTACTCTTGAACAATCTTGCTTTTGAACAATTAATAGCATCCATAAACAAATAGCGAGAGTAATAATTCTCTTGTGAATTATTTATAAATCACTAGGTACAGTGCCAATCTCCTTTACTTCATGCCTAGCCTGACCAATAGATGTAACGCGCGACGCGAAGGTGGCTCTGTCCGAGAGAAATTCTTTTCCAATACGGTGAAATAGAATGATCCATTATTATTGAGGGGAGGAGGATGATTTATCATGTTTGAATAGTTTCGACGTTTTCAAATCAAGTTAAGTAATAATTAGGAAGTTTCCATTTTTCTCATTTTCTCGTAATAAATAGTCGTAAAAACTAAAAAATATCTATAATTTTCTTTTTAAATCATCTCTATAAATAAAAAAGTTATGGTCCTTCCAAGTTTAAAATGCTGCGGTCATCTGGGCTGAGGCTCGATTACGTAACAATACATGATTCCGCCAACAGCGAGCAGGCGTGGGCACCTTTATACTCGCTGGCAGGCACCGGCAGTTTATAGCCAGCTTGCATTTGAGAGCCGAAAAAATTGCTAAAATATGCAATTTTGGCACGTTCATATTTTTCGAAAAACACCATTGGGACGGCCGTATGATGTCGCGACGTAAAGAGGAAGTCTTCCAGATAAACCTGATCGTAAATTGCACGGCTAAATTCGAAAATTCGGCTCGGCACGAACGAATCAAAAGTGACATTTTGTGACATTTCAGAAAATCGCGCACATACACTAAATAAAGGGAACATACGGCGCGCCGCCGGCATGCCAAGTCAGCGCGTTGTGTATTGTGACGTCATGGTGGACTTCAGCCGAGGCGAAGTATTCAAATAAGAAATTGAATAAGTTCGTGAGTTTTTCAGATATCGAGATAATTTCTTTTTTGTTTGACTAGTTATCTGAAAGACTACTAAATGAGGTTGAATGTACATGATATTTCTAAAATAGGAAACTTCCTAATTGTGCCAAAAATTATGAATTCGGTTAGTGAAGATGAACTAATATGTACACCACCAGAATGAAGACAAGAAGCTAATGATACAATACATAATTTATTACCCGAAAAATCGCAGAACAAATATAAAAGTGTGTACAAAAATTAAATTTTACAGTTAATTTTATTAATAAACAAACTGCGTAATTTAAACAAAATTGTCTCAATTTAATGCCTATTTATTGTTATAATCGTAGATAAAGTATAGTATTCAACTTGCGGTAATGGTAATAACTCACTTGATGAGTTACTTCATCTGCGTGAGTTATTACCTACATTACCGCTCGTTGAATAATATAGTAGTGGCATTGTAAAATATTGAGTCGATGCCAATGTAAGGTAGAAGAGAAGAGAAATGGATAAATAATATGCTGAAAAGAAAAAGACTTAGCCTACGCTGTTGCCACTTTAGCTACTTTTAGTCGTCTAAATAATCCTTTCTCTTATTACTGAATTTTCTTTGTGCTGCATTTGCGTCAAATCATTCTGTTTTTGTCATTTCTTTATAATTGGACAAAGAATATGTTTTGACGACATGGATGAATTATGGATAAGAAAACGGCATGCCCATATTAACCTGTCTATTCAATTTACACAGCCGAGCGGGAGGCGAACACGTGTAGACTGTGGGAGTGGCTTGTGACCTGTTGCGGACAAAGCATGTTGATATTCGACATTGGAGGAGATTGGGGTAACGTAAATTATTTTACACCATGTTAAAATACACAGTATAAATCTAAACAAATTTAACAAATCATGATGTTTCTATAAACCACTCTTAATTAATTTATTTTAGCAAGAAACCAATTACAAATAAAGCCGTATTAATCAATAATCGGATTTCATCTGATTTCTTATTTACCCCACTTTATCCCATCACTGCAGTGGATTCACCTAGATAGACATCCCCACTTAAAATAACTATGATCTGAATTTATTTAAAGAATTTTCATATTATTTATTATCAGATTTATGTTTTGTATGTACGGAATATTAGTTTAATTTTCACGCCACATGCATGGCTAAAAATGCGCAAAAATAAAATGGTATGTTTGGTTATTTGAGCATTAAAAAATGCATCAAATAACTAGGTACGCTCCAGCAAACTCCAATACGCGTACATAATTCTTAACAAGAGTAGTACACCCCACCTTGTCTTGAAATGTACTAAACTCCTGTTTTCATCATAAACGTTGAAGCCGTAGGAGGGACAATTAGAGGGGATAGATGGAACATGTTAAAAGTGCTTGGCATCAATGGTAATATATCCCTTTCTTTCATGTACATTATGGATGGATATAGGAGTTCTAAAGTATGTTGATCAATAATTAGTTTTACCTAATATGAGTTCTCGAAAAATTGACCCTTTTTTTTTCTGAATAAAAATGCACGCCAATAATTGAAACAAGTTTTGTTTTACCCAAAATGGATATAGTAAAGGTGTTTGATACCGATCCAAATTTGTTTGAAATTGGATGACCAATAACTGAGGTACGATGGGTCGCACTGCAATATAAACATCATAAAGATCATAACTTTAAAAAAAAACCGCTGCCCAAGGAATCACTACTTCCACATCCGGATTTTCTATCCAAGTCACACAACGAAAAAATATTGTATCTGGAAATAATTGTTTATGGAACTTTAATAATATAATATTTGAAATCCTCTACCCCAAAAACCCATAAAACGATACCCCACATCGGTAGTGGGGTGGGGGTGGTGAAAGGGAGTGGGAGGGGGGGGTGTGGATAAAGTAAAAAAATATTTTGAAGTTTCTGGTTCTTGTACACACACTAAATCACATTTTTTTTCATCCCCTTTAATAATGGGGTGGGGGTGGTAATGGGGGTGGCTAATGCCAATTTTTTTTTGAGACCTTAGCTTCTCTTGTCTATACTAAATATCAATTTTATGAACTCTTACCTGCTTACCTATTTACTCCAAATTTACCCCAATTTACCCCCCAACCCTTCGACGGAACAAGATGAAAATATAATCTAGTTCTAGATCTCGTTAAAGAACATATGTGTACCAAATTTCAAGTCAATATCTCAAACGGTTCCAGAGGAAACGTGCGCACAAAAAAAGTTACAGACCGACAGACCGACAGACAGACCGACAGACAGAATTTTTTTTTTCGCTCAAACTTGAAATCTCGACGTTTCATGACATTCTAAGCCTATTTGAACAATAAAAATTTTTAAAAAATTTTTTGTCGTTACTATACTTCCACTGGATGTGGAAGTAATAAACATAGAAAAAAACGGTATTTACAAATAACACTAGAAATTAAAAGACTTCAATGATTTAATAAAACTGGTGTATTGTTGAAAAAAAAAACATTTGAAGCGTCGCGACGCTCACCGTCAAGCATATTTCTTTTTTTCTTTACCCTAGTTTTGAGTGGCAGGGAGTAGTAATATAATAACACTTTATACAGAATATAATTTTCTTCAGTAGTTTACAAGAAAAACGCATTTGGCCTTGATAACAGAATCACCATGTGGACGAAATTTGTAGGGCTGTAACTGACCTAACTGACCTTTAATAAGTTAATGGAAGCACAGTGGCGTGCAGAAATTGAGGAGTACAAGAAAAAATAATATATTTTTTAATGAAACACCCTGTGTATTGTTGGATTTTTGAATTATTATTTTCTTTCTGATTTCAGAAATATGACATATGATAGTTCTATCTTCAACCGTTTTCGAGTTATTGAAGATTGGAAATAGTATTTAAGCTATTTATTATTTATACTAACAGAAATTACAATTACTAAAGTAGTCTATGAAGATGACAAGTATTCTGTTATTAAATCTGTCAGCGTTTCATATAATAATAGAATACTTGTCATTTTCATAGACTACTTTAATATTTGTAATTTCCCTTCGTATAATAAATAACTTAAATACGATTTTCAATGTTCAATAACTCGAAAACGGTTAAAGATAGGACTATCATATGTATATTTCTGAAATCAGAAAGAAAAGAATAATCCAAAAATTCAACAATAAACAGGGCATTCCATTAAAAAATATATTATTGTACCCCTCAATTTCTGCACGCCACTATGCTTCCATTAACTTATTCAACGGATTCAGTTACAGGCCTACAATTTTTTCCGAAACTTTTTTTTCTATCTTCAATAATTACGATGGCCTAAATATAATGAATAACCCTGTACATACCCTTTTCTCTGAACATAAAAATTTTACATTTTTATTACCTTTTGGGGGGGAGGATTTAAAATATATACGGTATATTAGTAGAACATTAGTAATCTTTACAGAATTAATGACAGAGAAGTCTACAATTATCAAATTATATAAAGGTGTACAAAAGCAAATCTGACGATCTGTAAGGTCGAATAACAATATGCGATTGTGGGGCATAGCAGCGTCGCACTATAACCGCGAGGTGCATTAATTGAGCGTCGTTTAATGGAGACTAATGAGATCCGACTGGTTCTTGTTCTGTAGAAACCGAACGTGAACATTTAATGAAGCCGGGTTATGAAACCCACCGCCAACTTTCCTCCAAGATGCACTTGAATTACACCTCTAAACGGAATGGATTTTAACGAAGTCGAGGTAGAATGGGTGCCGCTTCCATTTCCTGAGCCATTATCCCGCTTACCCCCGAGCTAGCAAAATTCTTTCAAATCTATTGAAATTCGCCGAGCACAAAACGTTTATTCTGCAAAAGTTAATTTCTTCAGTTGTTTCAAGTGCAACATTTCATTGGGACACTAACAATAACTATAAAACTTTAGATAACTTCATGGAATTGAAGTACGAATGAAAACATTAAAACTGTAATGGTCACATTAAATTTTACACATACTGCCTAGCTTTAAAGATATATAGCTGATTGTGAGAATTGATTGCAGGTTTACCCTTAAAACGACTTTTTTTTATGACAATACCACTTTGCTGCCCTCAGGATATTTATACACTGATTCTTTTATTGGCCACTTACATGCAACATTTCTAGGTTTTAGGTACCTTGGAAGACGAGAGAATAATAAAAACTGTCACAGGCTACGTAATAAGTCTGAGATTGTAAAATAATTGCTTTATAATCTAAATACCATCAGGCTGCTATATTTTGCTTTTATCAGATCTCGAGCCTTTATAACTTCATGAGTGCATTATTGAGAGAATCCAGAGATAGAAGTACTTTCAAAACATTCATTTCAGACGCTTGAAAATCGTATATCATTACAGTTACAACTAGTTTCTTGCGCAATAGTCCAGTCAGGGGGGGGGGGGGGGGGTGGATATTCTCTGAGGGGGCGAGCATATTTGTTTTCTTTGGATTTCTGGAGGAGTAATTTTTGTCTCCCTCTTTAATGGCCTTGAGTCCGATCAAAAGTTGAATTCCCTGTTGAATGATTGTTAAAATTGCAAAAGATGTCAATAATAGTTCCAGGGCATTTTGAAAACGGTGTGAGGTCGTTACTAGTTATGACTTTTGAGTGACACTAGGAGTGAAGAAGGTACCTATTGTAATCGTCCAAAAACTCGACTTAGAGTTTTTGATGAATTTTGATTCTACATCACTTCCAAATACTAAAAAAGTGATTTAGACCAACTGGAGCTGAGATACGTTAGTTTTTACGTTTAGGTCACTTATAAATAAACAAATCGATTTTTCTTCTTGAAATTTGGGCTGGTTATTCTCTAATGCTTATTATTTTGTTTCTGCTATTTGAAGATAACCCAAAGCTACAACTGTTAAAATAACATCGAATAAAGCGGCTTTGAGAACATAATGCACATTTTCAATTTTTTTTATAAATTTTTAAATTTTTATCACAAAAATGGTAAACCAACCTAATTTGAACAACTAACCTCATCTCCATGTATACAGCTTTGTAAAACTTTTAATATTACAGATACAATAAAAAAAAAATTCGGGAGCAAGATTTGAACCCGAGACGTCCGCATCCTGAATAAAAAGTGCTAGTCACCTTACCCACTGGGCCATCCAGCGACTAAAGTCCGCATAACATAATATAATATTTAGCCATATTTGGTGATTTTCGGTTCTCTAACAAAATCGCTAAATACCCCACTTTCGGGCTTCTATACAGTATATTTTGACAGTTGTAGCTGTAGATTATTTTCAAGTAGCAGAGACAAAATAATAGACATTGGAGAATTACCAGTTCAAATTTCAACAAGAAATATCGATTTGTTTATTTATAAGTGACCTAACGTAAAAACTAACGTATTTCAGCTCCAAATGTAAGTAGAGCATTATGTTTTTTTTAAGTTGGCTTTTTTAATCTACTTTCATTACTCCTTTACCGTTTTTTATTTCATAAAAAAACCAGAGAGTTATTTGAATTTGTTTATAACTACAATTTAGAAAATTATAAACAACTGCAATAAAAAGGGTTTAAATTTTGAAAAAAAGAAAATCTCTCTCCTTGATTTCAAAGTATGTATAAAAAGCTACAATTTGAGCCATCGTACGCATTTCTTGGTTTTGATGGCAGGATTTCACAAGGGTGCAAAGGTTTATATTTGAGCCGTTTTAATAATCATTTTGATTTGAAAGTTTAAGTGGCGATTGTACTTTATAAGAACTATATTTCTTCAAAATTTTATTCAATATTATTCATTATTTTTGAAAGAACAGTGATTTGTTTAGAAACGTATAATTTTGCAATATTCAATTTTTTTAAAATAATAATAACAACTGGAATGAGTTATAGTTTATGTACTTTTATTATACAGCTCATAACGAACATTATCTTTCTTTTTGTTGTATTTCATAGAACTTATACAGTGTGTTTCACTTCTCGTGAAGACACCAATGTATCTTTTTTATTTGTGACCCAATTCATTTCAAATTTTTATCAGCTATACAACTCCATAAGACGACTTTATTCAATACATCAATGCCGCCTAGATTTAAAACTTCGGCCTACTGCGATAAAAAGAAAATCGCAACTTTCGAGAAATCATAGTAGGCTTAGAGATAGACAAAAATTTTGTTAATAAAAGTTGTTCGGAATCAACTGATATGCCCCCCTGTAAAATGTAAAAATCGGAATATTTTCAAAAAAGAAATATTTTTTTCACTTCTCGTGAAGACACCTCTTCATCTTCTTTATTTGTGACCGAATTCATTTCAAATTTTTATCAGCCATACAACTCCATAAGATCACTTTACTCAACACATAAATGCCGCCTAGATCTAAAACGCCGGCCTACTGCGATAAAAAGAAAATCGCTATTTTCGAGAAATCATACCGTGCGTGTAATTTCCCATTGGGCATGTACATTCACGTAGCGCGAGAAATATGACAACACCGGCAGCCGTAAATTCGTCCATCGGTGGAGCATTCCAGAGCTCTGTTATTTCATTTCAGCCAGCTGGCACACGCGATGTTGCAATTAAAAAAAAAACTTGAGACGATTCTATCAATCTAACACATAAAGAGAACTTTTTACAGCAAATGAAAGTCATACACAATTATTATTGAAATTATTTATTATTTAATTACAGGTGTATGCAAAATTTCAGCTCGATGAATAACGGGAGGGAGGTAAATTTGATTCATTCATACGTAATACATACATACAGATTTCCAAGTATTATAAAACCATTGAAAAAAAACAATATTACATTTAAGTTGATGTGTAATAATAAAAACTGTCCCTTTTAGCGTTTTATTGAATGCCGATTTTTGTTCACAACTTTCATTTGTTGGAAATAGTTCTCTTTGGGTGTTAGAATAAATCGCCCTATAGAGTTGTATGGCTGATAAAAATTTGAAATGAATTCGGCCACAAATAAAAACGGGGGTGTCTTCACGAGAAGTGAAACAAATTTTTTTTTTTGAAAATATTCCGATTTTCACAAAATTTTGCAGTGGGGTGTATCGAGTGATTCCGAACAACTTTTATTAACAAAATTTTTGTCTATCTCTAAGCCTACTATGATTTCTCGAAAATTGCTATTTTCTTTTTATCGCAGTAGGCCGGCGTTTTAGATCTAGGCGGCATTCATGTGTTGAAGCTAATAAATTTGAAATGAATTCGGTCACAAATAAAAAATATACTATATATTTCGAGATATTCAAAGAAAACCACGGTCTAAAAAATTAAATTGTTTCAATAAACAATACGGCGACCTCGCAGAAACTGCAAAACTGAACTTAAATTGATCCCATGAACACGTTAAAACAAAAAAATTGCACTGACCAGACAATTCACATTGCAAATATTTTAGTCCTAATTTGACTCCACTAACAGGGTAACCGTGCAAGATTAAATATTTTTTACAGAATTTTTGGAAGTTAATACAATAATTGTTTCAGATAGTGACAACAATATTCTACAAATATCCCAGGAATTGCCACACACTTTAAAATTTCAGTCAAACAGGCAGGCCATAAGTAAAATAGTATTATTACCACGTATGAATCTATCACCTTTAACAACAGAAACACTGACACTGGATGTGGCTTTCACCAACAAAGTTGGTATCATCCAAAGATAATTAAAACTAGTATCAGTATTTATTACAGCACATATGATTGACGCATTCAGATAAGTGTGATGTGACATGGCTTTATAATATTTGTCTGATCATATTGTAACACCCTGTACCTAGGTCATGTATTTACAAATTAATTTCCTAAAATTTAAATAGAATTTAAATATTTCAGAACTTTAAAACAATTCCAATCAAAATTAAATATTTTACGATAACAATAAAATCAATTTTATGTATAATTTACTTAAATACAGAAATATTATTTTCTATATAATATTGTGTACAGTTTTAACAGGGTTTATTTCGACGCAAAAGTTGAGGTTCTCACAAACGTATCGGCTAAAAGAATGTGCTACATAAACAGAAAGATCATCAACGTAAACGATAGAAAGCCATATTCATTAAAGACTTAAGTTTGAAATTTCTTATTAATGGGTAATTTAGATAACCGAAGGGTTGGCCGAGCGTTAGGTGCATACGTGACAAATATTACGTAGATCGCGAAGCTCGCTTGGTTTACTGTCCTTCTCACCCTTTCAGTTTGAGGATTTTTGTCTCTATTTTAAAACTGTATATAAGTGAGGTTCCGGGGAAACAAATTTGTCTTTTATTGACCTGCTCTTCGAGAGTACACTTGCTGGCAGTATTAATTACTCCGGTACCTGCTTTTGTTTGAGTTCAGCTGTGCGGCCACCCCCAAAGGTGGTACGTAGTGCGACCATCGTCAGATGGTACGTAGTGCGGGCTATCCGTGGATAGTTCCGTAGATGCGGGTATATGATTTCGCATTTATACAGATTTCTTACGAATCTGTGAAGGCTGAACGACGAAGCAGGGCCCGTTGAAATCAAAAGGTTTCCTGTCTTTTTCAATCTCCGCACAGAGCGACGAGTGCTTTGAGTAGGTAATTCATTGTCTGTCCGAGTGTAACCCTCTGGGGTTGCTCTTGACTAGACCGTGAGGTGCCTACCGTGGGTTACTCGACCGCCCTACTGGGGAAGGCAAACGTTAGTTAACTTTGCTAACACTGTGTGCTTTCAAGTCAGCTCTTAAGATGGGCGACGCACAAGACGCCGACGCTACTATGGGAGCTGGGGGAGATTTAACTGGAGACCTCACAGTATATCAAACAATAAGTATACAAAATTATTTAATCATATGCGACGCGTTGTCATTTTTGTTCTGCTCATTAATTTAATATGAAATTAAACTCGAATTTTTATTTTTCTAAATTTACTAAATTTAACCTAATGACAACGTTAATCGTTTTTTCTTCTCCTTAAAATTTACGACTCTATAATCTGCGAAGTCAACTCAAAAGTAATTTGCGTTTAGGTTTTCATTGTGGTACTTTGATAATAGTTTATTTATTTAAAAGTATGCATTTTCAGTATTCAAATTGATTAACTCACGATTGTGATTTGCAACTATTTTAGTAATTTGATTAATGGAAAGTTTCGTTGGGTTTTTAAAATGTTATTACAATGATTGTTGTTTTAATGTTCCGCTCAGCTATGTAAATAATACTTAGTACAGTCGCGAATGGTCTATTGCAGCCTTTGCAATTATTAGTCTTCAGCATAACATTTGCTTTTAAGGATTCATAATTGCCATCTCTGCATTTATACCTCACCAAGTTATCGTTTACATATGATAAGATTTGAACACAGCTCTTTTTTTTTATCACTTTCAATTTTGAAAGGCAAGCACAAGATTTTGTTGGTTGTCACTTCATCTAGATACAAATAACAACGATACAACGAAATGGGACCAATTTTGGTCTCGGCCAAGTGCAATTGTAACTAGCCCCAACAATAACAACACTACGCTTCGAACATCGCTATCTACGACAGTTGTGGCAATTTGATAGGGTTTTGTTGATTGCCTTTTTATCACCATATTATTATCATGATTGGGAAATTTCCCGAGCTGTGTCAAATTTTACGTATGACGACGACCATTATAAATACTTCAGGAAAATGACTATTGTCATTGTAAACAATTTATTTTATTGTTTGCATAGCTGATCTGATTATTCGACGGATTAATGTGACAAGTATTAAAACGTTTTCTGTGTTTTTCTTCAATATTCTACTTTTTCAGGAATAAGTGAGATTAAATAAAAATATAATTCTTTAGACCAAATAAACCAATCACAAATGCAATTTGCAATTACCGTGAAATCAGTATTAAATAAATTAAAGTCAAATCAAAAGGTACCAAAATAAAACCAACTAATAAATGAGTGTTGTCAAGATTAATATAAATAAATTTGATCAGTAAATAGAAACAAGTAATATCAAACTTTATAAAAAGAATCTATGGGTAAACAAAAATACAAGCACAACGTAAATTTGGGTCCTAACTTTAAAAAACTAGACGATCACGTAAATGGCCAACTTTGTATATTTTTCTGTCTCACTCAAAAGAGAGATATAAATATACGAGTGGGGTATGGGGTGTTTCAATATCCCTGATCAATGAAGTCATTCACGACGTACTAACTTTGATTCATGACAAGTATACTAAATATTCCACAATTTCACTTGTTAAAATACGTTTCACATACAATTACCACGTTAAAATGTAATGACTTTCATGAAAGGGAATGTTGCTGAATAAATGTTCTCTACATATAAATTTGCACAACATACTATAATAAGCTGGTTAGCCACATCAAAAGCGGCCAGCTCACACACCCACACACAAACCAAATGCATAGAAGTATTATTATATCTACTGTTCTAACAGAGGCAACCATCTAAAAACTAATGCTTTATGTTTTAACCAACGTACCGCAGCGCTTTGAGGATTTCTTTACAGTCGAAAGAAAAGTCAGTCTGAATCGGATCTGAATACCTACAGCGTAAAATTTACTTTAGTATCAAATGGGAATTTCAAAAGATAGAGGATTATATGAAGTATCAACTTGTGTTTTGTGCCGTCATCTCTTTAACCATGACTTCAAATAGCGTTCGCTACCATTCATGAATTTCAACGTGAAAATTTATGTTTATTAAGACTTGTCAGGTTGTAGCCCAGCGGCGGCTGGTGAAATTTCAATATTTTTTTTCTCGTCTGTGGCGCATGGGACCCATACGAAATTTGGGAAATAACATCTAGAGAAGCACTTCTCTAATGACCCCTAAAAAATTTTGAAAAAGCAGTTTGCGAAAAAATTTTTGAAAATTTGCTAGCCTCCCCTGGGTCTAGAGACCCCTGTTTACTTTTATTTTTTTTTGTCATATGCATTTGATTTTTCATAAAAATGCATCGACAGATTTTAGAGTGTGTGAAAATATTTTCATTACTAACTGAAATACAATGAACTGAAATTTTGTAATTTACAATTTAACAAATTACAATATTTCAATTCGTTGTATCTCAGTTAGTAATGAAAATATTTTCACAAACTCCAAAATCTGTCGATGCATTTTTATGAAAAGTCAAATGCATATGACAAAAAAAAATAAAAGTAAACAGGGGTCCCTAGACCCAGGGGAGGCTAGCGAATTTTCAAAAATTTTTTCGCAAACTGCTTTTTCAAAATTTTTTAGGGGTCATTAGAGAAGTGCTTCTCTAGATGTTATTTCCCAAGTTTCGTATGGGTCCCATGCGCCACAGACGAGAAAAAAAATATTGAAATTTCACCAGCCGCCACTGTTTGTAATAATCTAATAATTTTAGGGTATGATACCTAACCTTCTGCGTCGCAGTCTGTCCGTAAAAGCTGTTAGCGTATATCGTAGTGTCGTCTGCGTACAGTAAGAGGTTTGTAGCGGCGTGGGAGGGAATATCGGATATGTATAAATTAAACAGGATGGGAGAGAGGACAGAACCCCGAGGTACCCCTGCTGAAAGTCTATAGGACTCTGAATGGGCGTTGTTTACCCGGACCATTATTTGTCGGTCCCAAAGGTAACTTTTTATGAGGGAAACTAGATACCCGGGCAGTCCACAAACATACTGTATTTTGTAGACTAGCCAGTGGCGGCTGGTGAAATTTCAATAATTTTTTTCTCGTCTCTGGCGCATGGGACCCATACGAAATATGGGAACTAACATCTAGAGAACCACTTCTCTAACGACCCGTAAAAAATTTTGAAAAAGCAATTTGCGAAAAAATTTTTCAAAATTCGGTTGCCCCTCCTAGGTCTAGGGACTCCTGTTGAAAATTATTTTTTTTTGTCATATACATTTTACTTTTCATAACAGTACGACAATAAGTTCTGGAGTTTATGAGAATATTTTCATTATTAACTGAAATACAATAAACTGAAATTTTGTAATTTACAATTTAACAAATTATAAAATTTCAATTCGTTGTATTTCAGTTAGTATTGAAAATATTTTCATAAACTCCAAAACGTATTATTGTATTTTTATGAAAAGTAAAATGTATATGACAAAAAAAAATAATTTTCAACAGGAGTCCCTAGACCTAGGGGGGGCAACCGAATTTTGAAAAAAATTTTCGCAAACTGCTTTTTCAAAATTTTTTACGGGTCGTTAGAGGAGTGCTTCTCTAGATGTTAGTTCGCATATTTCGTATGGGTCCCATGCGCCAGAGACGAGAAAAAAATTATTGGAATTTCACCATCCGCCACTGAGACTAGCCCGTTATGCCACACAGTATCGAAGGCGCGTTCAATATCCAAGAGCAACATAACAGTACACTGCTTCTTATTGTATGCGTCGCAACGCAAAGTTTTAGCCGCTGCTCCACCATATCTTGCTACGAAAATTGACTGTCTGTGATACTTGTATATCTTTCGACAATCATACATATTTCAACTCGTACTATGAAATATATACTAGTAAAATTCATAAACAAAAAAAAATATATTATGGAAATAATATTTCGCAAGATTTCCATTTTAGTACAAGCGACAAAAATTAGAGAATATTTTTTTTAAATTAAATAATTAACAACTTTTTTATTTACTGATCGATTTTCTTCAAAACAATAGGGTTCTTCCTCTGGCCAACACTAACTTACTTTCTAAATTTCAATATAATCGGACTTTTCTTTCTTAAGTTATCGTGCTTACAAGAAACGTGACGGACGGACGGACGGACATTTTGAAAGTTGTTCAGAATTCGTTCACTAACACAATGATATCAAAGTTTTTTCTCTACGAGCGATATTTACGATTTTAGAAATGTGCCGATCAAATACAATATACTCTTCGTTTTTGCGAAGAGTATAATAACTGCCTCATTTTTTTCTTATTTTGTACAAGATACTGTGAAATAGGAGATACGCTCGTAATCCAGTAAATAAGCCGGAAAAAAATGTAAAAAGTGTAAAATGTGGAAAAGTGGCGGAACAACACTTTTTTTCAGGTGTTCCCTAGACCCCCAGGAACATTCATCAGCATTGACCCCTGCATTACCTCCGAAATCAGAAAGTTAGGAGGGTTTGAAGTGCCCCAAAAAGTAGCTGTAATAAAATATTTTTATAAAATTAATATTTCGCCTCTAGGAGTTTTTTTTGGGTCGCTAATCACGAATCCGTGGTCCAAACTGAGGAATTCCATATTCCAGTATGGAATTCGTGAAATTTTTTGAGGAAAATTCCACTTTTTCGGGTTTAAATTTAAATATGAATATTGTGCTGCGGAAGTGTGCTCGCTGATCATGATTTTGAGGTCCAAATTTAAAAATTCCATATTCCAGACGTGCCACGGAAAATTCCATTTTTTCAGAAAAAATTTAAATTTTAACGTTTTCCACGAAAATGAATCGATTTGTACGGCTGAAATATCGAATGAACAGGAAGATGAAAGTGACACTGAAGAAGAACCAACAAATCCTGAATTACCACTTCGCGAAGATGATTCAGATTATGATTGATGTAAATGGTGTAAATTTTATAAAAAAAAAAATAAGCTAAAAACATACTCTTTGCCTGTTCACTGAACTATTTATATAATTTACATATTCTATTAGTCGGGGAGCCCTCCCTAGCTGTACGTGCACCCCCCGCCCGATCCTTGGGGACAATGTTTTTCATAAAGATTAAAGCCTAAGGAACAATTTAAGACATGTCCTAAAAAAAAAAAATTGGCTGTACTTTCAAAATGGCGGCCATATGTTAAAAAAAACTGTTGCCAATGTTGTTTTTGTCATTTAACACAAAAACTAAAAAATATGGACAAAAAACAACGTGCATAAAATTTTTTACAATTTTGTACCTATACAATATTTTGATAGGAGTTACCATTTTCCAGATAAATGAGTCAATAAATCACTTAGAGGAAACAACTGTGACAATTATTGTAAGGCGTATAATATAACTTTATATTATTAACATAAAAATAAAATAAAATAAACTGAAAAAAATTAATAATAATAATAATATAATTTGCAGACATTTATCTCGAAAACGGTAACAGTGGTATCTGAAAAACGGTAACTCCTATGCAAATAGTGTATAGGAACAAAATTGTAGAAAATTTTATGCACTTTGTTTTTTGTGCAGAAAGTTTTTCTCCATCTTTTTTAGTTTTTGTGTTAAATGACAAAAACAATATTTGCATTTTTTTTTTTGAAAGTACAGCCAGTTTTTTTTTAGGACATGTCTTAAATTGTTCCTTAGGCTTTATTCTTCATGAAAAACATTGTCCCCAAGTATGGGGGGGGGGGGGGGGGTGCACGTACAGTTAGGGTGGGCTTCCGTAGTGTTACGTTTTATGTTGAATTTTATATTTTACTTTAAGAGATGAATCATTTATCTGGAAAATGGTAACTTCTATGCGAATATTGTATAGGAACAAAATTGTAGAAAATTTTATGCACTTTGTTTCTTGTGCAGAAAGTTTTTCTTCTCCATCTTTTTTAGTTTTTATGTTAAATGACAAAAACAATATTTCCATTTTTTTTTAAACGGACGCCATTTTGAAAGTACAGCCTGTTTTTTTTTAGGACATGTCTTAAATTGTTCCTTAGGCTTTATTCTTCATGAAAAACATTGTCCCCAAGTATGGGGGGGGGGGGGTGCACAGACAGTTAGGGTGGGCTTCCGTAGTGTTACGTTTTATGTTGAATTTTATATTTTACTTTAAGAGATGAATCATTTATCTGGAAAATGGTAACTTCTATAAATTGAATTCCCTTTTTTCTAGTATGAGCATTATAGGGGTTAAAGTTACAACTTTTCGAAATATTGGCGATGTTCTTAAATGTCCAAGAATTTTTAGTAAAAATTGCCATCAACTTACCCATGATTAGAAACAATCATTAATGTCAGTCATTCTCTTTTGTTGAAAAATGCCAGCACGTTTAAATTACACCCACAAAGACTTTTAGATTTGTTTATTATTTATGGAGAATGTGATAAAGTAATAATACCAAGAATATATAACACATTTGCTACTTTATTGTTTCAATCGTTTCATAGGCTTCTACGTTTTTTTAGATAAATTATAATTTTCAACAAAAACTTGTGAATTCAAAAAGTACATGTGTTATATATAGGACATGCTGATATAAGTCCACCTCAAATTTAATTCTACATCGATTACCATAATAAAATTTGGCACGTGCCATTTGACAGAGCCAAATATTCTAAAATTATCCAATATGCGTTTTACAGTGTATAGTGGATGGTTTCTGTTCTTGTGGGTATCGAGTAGCAAATGTGTTACATGTTCTTGGTATTTATTACATTCTCCATAATTAATAAACAAACCTAAAAGTCTTCGTGGGGGTAATTTAAACGTGTTGGCGTTTTTCAATATAAAAGAATGACTGACGTTAATGATTCTTTCTAATCATGGCTGATGGCAATTTTTATTAAAAATTTTTGGACATTTAAGAAAATCTTCAATATTTCCAAAAACTGTAACTTTAACCCCTACAATGCTTATACTATAAAAAAGGGAATTTAATTTAACATAATTTGATGTAAAAAAAATATATTTGAAATAAAAAAGTTTTTGAGGTTTGAATTTGACAAAATGTAACGTGAAAAATAAAACACTTGGTATACTATTATGGAATCTATTTTTTTTTTTTTTTTGTAGAGAGTAGCTCATCTTGTGTTCTTTCCACGTACCAAAGAGCAAATAAAGATCTCCTACACGAAGAAAGTTATAACAGTTCTTGCAAACCGTTGCACCTGTCAAATTTCTTATAAAATGTCCAATATCTCCGAAACTGCTCTGTTTAAATATAGGGTGTGCTACATGTTTTGACTCAGAATTTTATGATCATTTCGAAAAGTCGAAAATATATAGGGTGTTCCATTTAAAATAAGCAAGTTGGTATCGACTTCCGGTATTTCCGGAAGTGCCGCCATTTTGAAATTATTATTTTCGCACTCGCAATGGTCGACTACGGTAGGGTACCAAATCTCAAATGTCTATCTCATCTGCAAGTGGGAAATATTCTAATGGCCGCCTTAAAAAAATCACCCTGTATAGGATACTCTTCGCAGTTGTTTGTAAATAATGTTAGTTTTATATATTTTTAATTTTATAGTACGAACTTAGATGGTAAAAGACTCGGTGTAAAGTAAAGTAAAAATAGAAAAACTGTACCATACCCCATTTGGGTTTCGAACCCGGGACCCTTGGATTCCGAGTCAAAAGCGTAACTACTCCACCACTACCACGTAAAATAAAATAATATAAATAAAATAATAAAAATAATATAAAATATAAAAATATTTAAATATTAAAATGAAATATCATTTCTGTTCACCAGATTTCTATTCAATTACAAAAACATAAAAAACAAAAAAAATTTTTTTCAAATTTAAATCATTAATAACATTTTTATTTACTGATCGATTTTGTTCAAAAACAATAGGGTTCTTCCTCTAACCAACACTAACTTACCGTCCAGTACAATCCGATTTTTCTTTCTTGAGTTATCGTGCTTACAAGTAACGTGAGGGACGGACAGACGGACATTTTGAAAGTTGTTCAGAATTCGTTCACTAACACAATGATATGAATTTTTTTTTTCTACGAGCGATATTTACGATTTTAGAAATGTGCCGATCAAATACAATATACTCTTCGTTTTTGCGAAGAGTATAATAATGATAAATTAATAACTGTTTTATCACACATAATACCACCTTTTGTTCCAACACAATAAATGCTATATTTTTATAAAAATTGTTATCTTTAATCACTTACCTCATTTGAAAGGAGAAAAAATTTGCATGCATTCCTGCAGTGCTTATAAAATTGCCATCTATATTAATTTGAAATGCTCGTAATATTTATTTTTCTCTTCAAAGTAAAATTGACTTGAAAAATTATTTTGAAATACTCGTAATTTTTATACATAATTTTTTTCTTCAAAGTGAAATTCGACACGAAAAATGGCACAAATTCCAGTACAGAGTATGGAATTCTTGAATTTGGACTTCAAAATCATGATCAGCGACCCAAAAATCCCTCTAGAGCACACTTACGTAGAACAATATGCGTATTTAAATTTCCGCTCGAGAAAGTGGAATTTTCATTAAAAAAATGGCACGAATTCCATACTGGAATATGAAATTCCTCGGATTCTTGATCAGCGACCCAAAAAACCTACTGGAGCTCATTTCCGAGGCGAAATATTAATTTTATAAATTTTTTTATGACAGCTACTTTTTGGGGCACTTCAAACCCCCTAACTCTCTCATTTTCGGAGATCAATGCTGATGAATGTTCCTGGGGGTCTAGGGAACACGTGAAAAAAGGAATTTTTCAAATCGGTGCTGTTCCACCACTTTCCACATTTTCCGGTTTATTTACTGGACTATCGGTGTGAGTACCAGCTTGAACATGGTGTGCATATGGTGTGACGTCACGCACTAATCATTTCCAAATCATGTTTGAGGTGGCCATTTATTTGATGTTTGGCCAAAAAGTTTTCGAAAACCATAAGACCTATGAAGCTGAAATTTTGTACACAATTAGTTATTACCCCAAAGGAGGCGATCGGACACTTCCTCTCGAGGTTGAGCTACCTCCCGATTTACCTCTCCATATCTGAGCTTATGGGAAATCTCTAGAAGTGAGAAATTATTATTAATATTAAATTTTAATGCATATAATCTAAAAATACATTATTTATTTCGTGTGTTTTTGAATGTGCGATCACACAATGGCGTTTACTATGCGTTATATGTCCCCTCTCTCAAAGTTTAAAGGAGTAAGTGGGGGAATCAAAGGATTTATAACTGCTTTATAGAAACCAAAAAGTTTTAACGCAGCTTAATAAAGCTACTAAAAAACTATTAGGTTTTAAGGAACCTTTACCAATTGTCGTTAAAAACAAATAGTATTTATGATAACATATATTAAGGGTAAAACTACTTAAGAGTTATTAGTTTTATTGCTTGATCATAAGAGTACTTAAAGACCATATTTTAAAACTCCCATAAAACCTAAAGATTTATAGATGTCTACCACAAAACTTAAAATATTTAAAATCCACTACAAAACTTAATGAGTTTATTGTGGTTTTGAATAATGCAGCAATTAAGTGGCTATAAAACCAATAGGTCTTAAAGAGCAAAGAGGTGTAACAAATTGCTTTAAAGATAACTTGAAGGCCTTTTTTTAAATACATATTATCTGCAGATAAATTGGTATGCACAAAAGAAATAATAAAACCCAGTTCGATTTATTTACCTTCTTAAATCTGTGATAAAACGCGATAAATACTTGTTGGCATTTAAATTGTTACTTGGGTGTATAAGGGTCTTAAATTCTGTGGCCTAAGAAAAATTAACCAAAGAATATATATAAGAAAACGCCTCAATAGCTCTACTACACCTCATGAGTGGTGTGGAAACTAACTCAAATGAAAAACTAATAAAAATTGTTTGTAAAGAAAATTGCGATGCGTGCGCGTTATAGAGGAGAGTCTGCTCTATAATTTCGTTCATAATGATTTTTTCTGTAAAATCAGCCGTTATACTACAGTCGAATTGGTTTAATTAAAGTTTTTTCAGCGACAACATTCCACTAGAAATTTTGGAAATCACGAAAAACATATTTGCGCCCAAAAATTCCTGGTCTGTCAATAATTATATGCACTTCTTGATGCGCTTTCACGGATCTTTACTTATCTGCTTAATACATATTGTACTCCGTAATCGAATGAGATAAGGGGGTAAAGTTAATTTTTTTTAATTTTAATTTTTTACAATTTTCAAAAATTCATTTTCTTCGTTTGATCTTGAATACTGATCATATATTCATATATTATTATTATTACCGTGCGCATGCTTAATAAATTCCCTTTTAAAATTAATGAAGTTTCATTTTGTATTTTTGAAGTTATACGAGACTTTCTATGGTATATTTCATTTTGTTTCGGGTGGGTGAAAAAAAGCATGGTCTAATAAAGCATTTTTTGTAAAAAATTCACTTTTTTTGAAAATAAAAAAATTGAACTTTATCCCCGTAAAGTACCTAAAAGAAAATTTAAAAAAGTGGCGTACAATACCTATTGGTATTTGACCATAGATGAGTTTTATTTTTGTCAACTTTGATGAAATTACTCCTTATCAAAAAGATAAATAGCAATAGTAAATAATATAACACTTTGCTTAATTTAATTATGAATATACACAAGTTATCAAACGTTACTTAGCGATCAAGCAATAGATAAACAGTCAGCAGCGAAAAACTATTCTATGATTATGATATATTAATGTGTTCTCTTATGAGTCTTATATAATTATTACAAATCTTTAATAACCTTCCATTGATTTGCTCACTCTCATTCAGTTTTTTGCACTTCAATCAGAATTTGGTTTCATTCAATCATCTTCTGACACGCAGATATGTGAACAATCATCAGCCATATTTTGTTACACTGTTCTCTGCGCTGTTTCGTCCGCTAGTGCGTTCCGTATTTCCACTTGTTATTTTCGCGAAAACTGTTAATTCTATAAAAAGTTTCAAATAAAAAAGTTAACTCCATCTTTTATTTTATTTTTTTCTGAATATACTTTGTATAGGTATATTTCAAAAGACAAAAAAATTCACGTTTGTTATACTTACTCCTGCATATTCTTACATTTTGTCGACATAGTCTTAGAAACAACCCAATATTTTCTACATTTACTAAAATTTAACCTTCATATTAACTCATTTTGATGCAAAAATGACGGTAAAAACATACGGTAAAATTTGAGACCAATTTGGGTTAGAGTGAGTTAAATGAAAAAATAATTTTTTCACACATTTGTTTTTATCTTTTGTGTCGACCAACCAAAAAAGTCGTAATTTTTTATTCTAAGGGATAAGCCCATGGACACTTCGGTTAAGATGACATTATTTTCTATAACAATAGATGCTATTGTAATCTAGGAAGATGCAGAATAAAATCGTATTAACACATGTGTATTTCTAAAGAGACCAACAGTTTCTCTACGCGACGACACTCGGAGTGGCATAGCTCCGTAACGGGTAACGCTACAGAGAAAGTAGACATACTAATGGAAAGCCCAAATAAAGTATGAAAAGAAATGTACATTCGGGTACGTTTTCCCATCCGAGTCTTCATTTATCCGTAACGGAGCCATTTTGGAATTTTTTCCATTTGGGAAATTTTGACAGCACTAGAACGGAAAATTATGAACAAAATATGCATGGAGCATCTGAAATACGAACGGATATGCTTCTCCGAAGCTTTTATGATCATTTGGGTCCCAATCGGACCAGTAACAAGCTTTCTGCTGCATTTTATAGCCAGCTCTGCAATTTCTGCGACTTATTGCTCCGCAAAAACAGGGAAGCCGACGGAGGAAAGTAGGGGACTTTCTAGTTCGTGTTGTCCTGGACCAAAATTACAACCCTGCAAATTTTCAGCTTACAATAATTAATTCCAGGTCAAAAACTAAAATTACTGGGCTATAAAACTATTGAGTTACTGTAGGAAATACAGAAAAAATAAACTGTTTTATATAACTAATTGGGGTTGCTCTAAACAAAAATTTCCATTGGGCCATTTAAAAAAAATCGATGATTTCTCCAATAATGGTAAAAAATAATATAATAATAATATAAGTTTTCTAAGAAAATGCTTACAATACAAGAAACCTTATAAAATCTCTTTAAATTACCTTTAATCTGTCTCCATATGATCAATCGTTTCTGATATACAGCTCTGAGAAGTTTGTAATACGCATCGCAAGTAGTGCTAAAAACGAGGTCATTGTAAAACACCTAATTGAAGTACAAACGAACTTTACGTAAATTATATCCAATTTGCTTTAAAATGTTATAGTAATTTTAATGAGACCATTACGAAATGAGGAAAAAAGCGAAAATCATGATTGTAGATCGAGCAAATGATAACCACCCAGACACGTTAAGGAGAGTGAGGTAAACAAGATGGTATACGTTGCAGTCCTTGTAAACAACAACAATAATATATGATTTGGCAAAGAATACAGATGGTAAGATTGGCAACTTACCAGCTGAGCAAAATTTGGCGTGACAGAAATATAAGCTTTTGGAAAGCTATGCTATGCCTAACAAGCAACCAGGACAGATGGCACGATGCTGTCAGACGTACCATGCAGAAACGAAGGCCAACTGAATTGAAGACACTGTGAATATGAAGATTATAAAACGAATGGAACTTGCAGTAGGATCTTGTCGGTGGTGAATACTAATTTAAACAATAAAAAATACATTGGATGAGTAGTGAATAGTGTCGTATTCGAGCAAAATGTTATTTAAGCAGGTATATCAACGCACCCGACTGCAACTTCTACTAGTTAGATGTGGATTGGTTAGCGTTCTTTCCCTGAGGTAGAATTTAGTGCAGTCATTGTGGTTGAAACGCCAAATTAGATAATAAAAGCAAGTTATTTTGTGCGCAGCATTAAAATTGCCATCGCATTAAACGACACTCAAGCATCTATTATTTCCATTGTCAGTAACAATTCACACAGAATAGTGCATTGTGTTTAGAGACAAATTGCGTCAATTTGTTTGGTCACATTATTCCTGGAGCATTCATTCGCCTCCATAAAATCTGTTTATTTTACAAACGTATTCAAAATTAAACAGAACGAAAAGCAATAAAGTTGATCTAAAATGACGGCTTCATCAAGATCCGACTCAGTCAGAGACAATATACTCTAGGTTTTCTACCAGAAAATGGAAAAATTAAATACAGAAGCTCCTTAACGGGAACGTATTCCTCCGGGGTTGTGTTAAACATACTAGAAATCCCCAAAAGCCGTTTGGAGGAAAATGCCATCTTGACTCGTCGCACTTTTTACAAGAAATTGCCATTGCCTCGAAAACGACATATTTTTTCGTAAAAAAGTTTTAGAAACAAAAAATACTTCTGATTTCGGTATTAATTTTAGGTTATCGCACATAGTATGCTTCTATTCAACATCATCAAATGCCAATTGTTTTACCACTTTTTACATAAAATAGCCAATAACACGAAAACGACGCTTTTTTCAAAACAATATGAGGATAAAAGAATAATTAAATTTTATAAATACTTCTTACTTTGATGTAAGTTGAATCTACTATATTTTCTGTGATTAAAATATTCAATAGAATAACCACAAATATAAGGAGTCTACCACACAGACAACTCAAAAGCAAATTAATAAATATTTTATATGAAAAAGCTTATTATTCACTAGATGAATACCTTAATCTATCTTATATATATTATTATATATATAAAAGAATACCCTGACTGACTGACTGACTGACTGACTGACTGACTGATCTATCAACGCACAGCTCAAACCGCTGGGTCTAGAAACTTCAAATTTTGCATAGAGGTTCCTCGAATGGCGTAGGCATCCACTAAGAAGGGATTTTTCGAAATTCAACCCCTGAGAGGGGGAAAAAGGGGGTTGAAATTTTAGGCTTTTTCGGAAACAGTGAAATTTGCCAGAAATATTTTTTGTTGAAATCTATTAGATATGTGTAAGACGAAATTTCGATTTTCGCTTTTTGAAGGGGTCAAAATGGGGGTAGTAGATGGTTTAAACACATACGGTGCAAACAGCAAAGTATATCATTTTGACACTGAAAATGATGTCTATAATTAAGTCATTTTGACACGTCAGAAGATAAAATATTATTATTATGTTTCATATATGGTGTTATCATTTCATCATGACTCCAATGGTTGCAAGGATTGGGAAATCTGTGAATTTTTACTTTTTTAACGAAATGGCTAAAGAAAATCTAAGTATTAATGGAGAAGTTGTACAACATACTGTTGTCCCAATTTTAGGAGACGGAGCCTGTTTATTCCGTTCCCTTTCATTCTTAATGTACGGCTCACAAGAAGGTAATTATTTTTTTCGATGGGAAGACGGCTTCCTTAAATGCAATGAATATGCAGTGGGTTAGTATCTCAATGTTCTTAATTCCACGCAGACGAAGTTCCACCCGAACGAAGTTCCATGTGGACGAAGTCGCAGGCATCAGCTAGTGATGATATATCTTAATAAGTATCGTATTTTATTTTATTAATGTGACAATATAGTATACTAACACTGTTGTGTTACTTTTTAATGTTTAATTTTAATTTTAATATTTAACCCTAACGATAATTTTAACCTCTTACTATTCTTATAATAATTTTAATGTGTATTGTGTATGCCTTTTTATCTATGTATAATTTTTTTGTCTTCATTTTAGCCTAGGTTTTCTTTATTTGACATGTTCAACACCGTCTAGGTATTTTGTATTTATTTTTGTAAGTGAACAAATAAAATGTATCTATCTATCTATATATCTGTCTATCTATACAGGCTACTCATAAATGCCAAACCAACAAAATTAAATTTCAATTATAATGCAAATTTAAAATAACTCCACTAACCGAAAATATAACTGAAGAAAAAATATTTTTTTCAAACGTCAGAAAAACATGACATTTCTTAACTCATTTCATGACATTAAAATTTGACTTTTTAGACGACCGACTGTGCGTTATCATTAACAACGGAGGTGTGAGCGGCAGAAAAAGTAATATCCATAGCAACGCGTATTTTATTTAATACGCCGACCACGCGATATCAATAGTCTAAGATACGTACTAAGGTCGACCTTCACCGATCAGGTAACCGAATGAAATCTATTTTTTATAAAAAAAAAATATGCTAACAAAAGTAACGGTGATGGGTTGCTTAACGAAATATGTTCAAGACTTTTTTTTGTTTTTTAAATTTTTTTTTTAAATTTTATTTATACTTATCGTTTCGCAATAAAATTATCTTTATTTTGATATATAATTTATTTGGTACCAATCAGTGAAGGTACCACTTTCGATTCACCTTCAACTATTTAAACCTAGCAACCGTACAGCTTTGAACGGAAAAATGTAAGCAACCCTATGTTTACATATTCTATAGGTTTCTTACTTTCGATTAGTGTTAAATTTTTTTGGTTAGAAAATCGGTGAAGGTATGGAAAAAAAAAATTAATTATTAAATTTTCAATTAAATATAGCCTTGAACATATTTCGTTAGGCAACCCATCACCGTTACTTTTGTTAGCATATTTTTTTTCATAAAAAATAGATTTTATTCGGTTACCTAATCGGTGAAGGTCGACCTTAGTACGGATCCTGTACTATAACATAATGCATTTTTGGTGGTGAAATTCGAAATTTTTTATCTTTATTTTTTCTTTATAGCTAATCGACTCGACGTTTTAAAAAAAATAGCATGTTTTGTTTGGAGTAAAAGCCACTTGTTGTGACTCGTCTCTAAAATAACCTCGAAAAGAACCTACAGACTCGTCAACAAACTTTTACTCTTAATAAAACAATGTACTATTATTCTATTATTCTGTACTTTTAAAAATTTTTTTCGAGGTAAATTCCCGGATTCCTTTAATGTTTCTATTATGAAAATACATTTTGCTTCTGCAAAATATTTAATGACTTTCCATTGATTTGCCCAATAATCTCATCAATTTTTTGATCCTGTAAGAAAATCTAAATTCGATTTCATTAAACAACACTCTAATGTACATAGTTTTTACACCGCATTATCTACACTGTATCGTCCGCGAGGGCGTTCCGTATACTTAATTGAAATTTTCGAAAACTGTTAATCCTAAAAAAAAAGTTTCAAATACAAAAGTTAGCTATATCCTTTATCTTCGTATGTCCTCGATATACTTGGTATCTATTTCGAAAGATGAAAAAGTTTCTTGCTTATTATATTCGTACCTGTAAATTTTCACAATTTATCGATATAACCTTAGAAAAAAAAATCATATCTTCTACACTTATTTTTGACCTTCATATTAACACATTTTGTTAACAAATATAAAGTCATAACACAGTAAAAATTCGAAATTAAGTCGTTGTCCCGTTTTTGAGTTACAACAAATTAAACGAAAAGTACATTGTATTTCTTATTTTACAATTTTTCACATTTTTGGCTCTATCTTTTGTCTCGACAAACCAAAAAAGTCGTAATCTACTATTTCATCGAAAGATAAGTTTCTAAACACTTCGGTTAAGGCAATTACTTCCACATCAAGTGGAAGTATAGTAACGACAAAAAAAATTTTTAAAAATTTTTATTGTTCAAATAGGTTTAAAACGTCATGAAACGTCGAAATTTTAAGTTTGAGCGAAAAAAAAATCTGTCTGTCTGTCCGTAACTTTTTTTTGTGCGCACGTTTACTCTGGAACCGTTTAAGATATTGACTTGAAATTTGGTACGCATATGTGCTTTAACGAGATCTAGAACTAGATTATATTTTCATGTTGTTCCGACGAAGGGTTGGGGGATAAATTGGGGTAAATTTGGGATAAATGGGTAAATAAAGCAGGTAAGAGTCCATACAATTGGTATTTAGTATATACAAGAGAAGCTAAGGTCTCAAAAAAATTTTTGGCATTAGCCACCCCCATTACCACCCCCACCCCCTTATTAAAGGGGAGGGAAAAAATTTTGATTTAGTGTATGTACAAGAACCAGGAATCTCAAAATATTTTTTTACTTCATCCACCACCAACACCACACCGCCCACCCTCCCCCCTATCACCGCCCCCACCCCACTACCGATGTGGGGTATCGTTTTATGGGTTTTTGGGGTAGAGGATTTTAAATATTATATTATTAAAGTTCCATAAACAATTATTTTCACATACAAAGTTTTTTCGTTGTGAGTGACTTGGATAGAGAATCTGGATGTGGAAGTAGTGATTCCTTGAGCAGAGGTTTTTTAGTTTATATCTAAAATAAAAATTGACCGCTGGATCAGTGACGTAACAGCGGAGACTGCGGTAAAGGGAGATATGTGTGAGAGCGTATCTCTATTTCATAGTATCATGCGTATTAGCATACCCCCGCTAACCCCATTTTATTCTAGTTGCGATTGTCTTAGCTTCATACAGAGTATCACCTACTTGTGGATGTGTTCTTGTTTTATGTATTACCTAGATACAATTATTACTCTTAAAAATATACTTCTGTAAATATATGCTTACTTAAAGGCACTATTACGGTCTGGTACTATTAAGGCCCCGTCATAAAAAACTAAAGTTTAACTTTTTTATTTTCTGCTTAAAAAGAGGCTAATACATCAGTATTTAGTAGCACCCTGTACATGATAGAGTAAAACTGATACCAGTACCGTAAGTATTTTTTAGCTCTAAAACTTCCTGCTCTCAAAATCTGTCGTTTTCAAGTTATTGGCGATTTTTTGTTTTTTTTTGCTGAATGGATTTATAGGGATTTTTAAGTATGTTATAAAACAACCTTCAAAGAATACTTGTCTGTTGAGAATCCTCTCTTAACTTTTTCCTATTTCAGTGGCAGAATTCCTGGAGTAATATATTTATTTAATTTTTATCGGTCCCAGTGCTATTCGAGTTTTACTGCTGTGCGAGGTCTCATTGGAACACAATATCGCATTACCGCCAGACAATTCGGATAATGAGCATTTCTCTCATTTACATTGTGAGCGTTAGTCGCAATTTGTATTCTAAATATCTGCCCTACATCAAACTTCACTTTTATTAAACGCCTGCCTTCGGGCTAACACATAATTAGTTTATACGAACTATTGGTTTACTCATAGCATTACCCCATTATAATCGTGTCGGTTCAAAAGTTTTCATAAATACTCATTACGTGCACGAAATTAACTGCATGTATGTACACAGTACACCAATGTTGCACTATCGGATTTTTTAATGCCGAAACTGATCCGGACTGAAATACATAAATCGTTTAATTATGGTATGCAAGAAATAGTTTATATTACTATTACCTTTATTATACAGAGGATTTGGTACATCAATAGAAAGCTTCAGCAACGTCTATCAAAGATTTAGCCACCTTTCAGCGGAGGTAGAATGTGATTTTTAATAGAAATTGTGCATAAACTGCTTGTAGACAAAAAATCAGCTTTGCAGATCAATATTTCGCGGCGGAAAATGCAAGACTTCTCCGCGAACTGCAATGGCCCGGAGCGTAGCGGCCGCGGTTACGCGCTTGCATTCCATTACGTCTACCGAGGCTTTAGCAACATGAGACGATCGGTAGACTGTATTTTTTAGATGTCTTATTCAATAAATTATTCCAGAAAAAAATTTCTTGTAGATATGTCAAAAATGTTCGTTTTTCCAAACTTGGTATAATATTATTTTCCGGTATGTTTCTGTGAGTATGTAAAATTTCAATCTTGTAAATAAAATACATTTATGCAACTTTTTGCAACATGTTTAATTTTTTACTCATTTTTGCAACACTTATAGATTGGTAGAATTGCACTTACATCATAGATACTATCTAAACTCTCTTGGGGAAAAAAAATCTAGATTTATAGAAATGATTTCACGAAAATTGTCGCTACCTCCCTGGATATTATTATTCTTCTAAAATCGCATTCACCAAATCATCCAAATTAATCATTTAACTCTAGCTTCAGCTTTAGTTTCATTCAACTTCAGACTTGGTCGACGTCTGGAGAAAAGGTTTTCAGTTTTTCCATATTGTGCTTAATCAACTTCATTCAATTTCCATATTGTGCTTAATCAACTATTTAATCACTAAGCGTACACAACATGGTCTAGCATTATCAACCACAAATAGGAAGTTGTCTGAGAAAATTCATTTCTCCCTTTCAATGTATACATCTTACACAGCCCCTTCCAAAATGATCTGCTACACACCTTTCATTTATTTTTCTCTATACTAAAATCCATCAATCACAGCAAAAATTAGACATACTTTCATCTGTAAACAAATATCCTCTCCATTCTGCTATTTCCCAGTTTAAATGTTCTTAACCCAAATCCTACGGCAGACTCATGTAAATTAGATTCATTAAGCCGTCTTCTCATTATTTGGTCCGATATACAACCTCTGGAGGAGCTCTTAGTGCATCGTTCAATTGCCTGGAAGTCATCATACACCTCCAACAAGATATATTCAGGAAAGAATCATTTCTCAACGAAAATAAATAGTAAGGGCCCCAAAATACTCCCTTGCGGAACACCTGTGGAAACCGTAAGTGGGTTAGACGTAACGATTTTTCCGGCATCTCTTGAAACGACGGATTGTGTTCTTTCCCTTAAATACGATTCTATCCAAGTTAAAGCCGGACCACGAATTCCATAATTTCCAAGTTTATCTAGTAGCAACTTATGGTCAACCATGTCAAACGCACGTGTTAAATCAATAAATAAACAAGCAGTTTTTGTTTTGTTTTCAAAATTGTTTAGAACATAATTGTAAAGTGATAAATACTGCATCTTTTGTTGACAAGCCTTTCCGGAAACCAAACTGATATTTAGATAGTAAATTTCGTTTAATCTGACAGTAGGATTTTTCAAAAGTTTTAGAGAAACAGATAGAAGTTTGAGATTATAGATTTATCATTTTTCTTGTGCATTGGTAAGATTAATTTTTTTTTAAATATCAGGAAAAACCCCTTCTACAAAAGACAGGTTTACAAGATAGGTTAACGGCTCAACAATAAATTCCGCTACTTTATTTAGGAGTGAACACGGTATATCATCATAACCAGATGAATTTTATAATATTAAGCATTTCATTTGAACTGAATGGGAACAAAAAATGGTATTGTTATTAAAAACTTGTTTATTATCTTTAAAAAAACCGCTGCCCAAGGAATCACTACTTCCACATCCAGTTTCTCTATCCAAGTCACTCACAACGAAAAAACTTTGTATGTGAAAATAATTGTTTATGGAACTTTAATAATATAATATTTGAAATCCTCTACCCCAAAAACCCATAAAACGATACCCCACATCGGTAGTGGGGTGGAGGGTGGTGATAGGGGGGTGATAGTGGGGGGGGTGGATGAAGTAAAAGAATATTTTTAGGTTTCTGGTTACTGTACATACACTAAATCACAATTTTTTTTTCATCCCCTTTAATAAGGGGTGGGGGTGGTAATGGGGGTGGCTAATGCCAAACATTTTTTTTGAGACCTTAGCTTCTCTTGTATATACTAAATACCAATTTTATGGACTCTTACCTGCTTGATTGACCTATTTACCCCAAATTTACCCCAATTTACCCCCCAACCCTTCGACGGAACAAGATGAAAATATAATCTAGTTCTAGATCTCGTTAAAGTACATATGTGTACCAAATTTCAAGTCAATATCTTAAACGGTTCCAGAGTAAACGTGTGCACAAAAAAAGTTACAGACAGACAGACAGAAATTTTTTTTCGCTCAAACTTAAAATCTCGACGTTTCATGACATTTTAAGCCTATTTGGACAATAACAATTTTTAAAATTTTTTTTGTCGTTACTATACTTCCACTGGACGTGGAAGTAATAGAAGGCATATTTTCAGTTAGTGTTTTAATGAAGTTGATAAAAATGTTATTAAACACGTCAGCTGCATTTTGCATGTTGTTTATATCATTACTGTCAGAGTCAACAAAGTTTTTAGGAAATTCCTTTTTGTCATTACTATTTTTGATAACGTGCTGCTTTTGATTTATTAAAAAAATTAATCTCGTAGTATTTTTTTGCCTGTTCAATTTTAACACGATGATTTTTTTAATATCTTAGACAAACTTCGTGTTCTCCTGATAATTTACAGGCCTTGTGTAAGTCTCTTAGAAATACTTCTTCATTTATTATATTTCTGGTAATCCACAGTTTATTGTTTTCATTATTTTTTAAATTTTGCATAGCTCTAACGGAAAAGCCTTATCAGCTCCAAAAAAGTATTATAAAAGGTCATAAAACTAGTCTCACAGCTCAAATTTTCAGCCATAAGACTCCACTTTTCTTGTGATAGCAAATATTTGAAGTAATTTAAATTGTCAATGTTATTAAAAAATCGTTTCAATTGATAGGCCCCTTTTTCTTCAAAGTGATTGAAGTTGCAACAGAAAGCAATTAATTGCATAAAATGATCAGATATATCCGAACATATGATTAATTGACTCAATAAATTACTTCCACATCCAGTGGAAGTATAGTAACGACAAAAAAATTTTTAAAAGTTTTTATTGTTCAAATAGGCTTAAAATGTCATGAAATGTCGAGATTTTAAGTTTGAGCGAAAAAAATTTTCTGTCTGTCTGTCTGTCGGTCTGTCTGTCGGTCTGTCTGTCTGTAACTTTTTTTGTGCGCACGTTTACTCTGGAACCGTTTAAGATATTGACTTGAAATTTGGTAGACATATGTACTTTAACGAGATCTGGAACTAGATTATATTTTCGTCTTGTTCCGTCGAAGGGTTGGGGGGTAAATTGGGGTAAATTTGGGGTAAATGGGTAAATCAAGCAGGTAAGAGTCCATAAAATTGGTATTTAGTATATACAAGACAAGCTAAGGTCTCAAAAAAATTTTTGGCATCAGCCACCCCCTTATTAAAGGGGATGAAAAAAAAAAGATTAAGTGTATGTACAAGAACCACCCCAATACCGAGTGGGGTATCGTTTTATGGGTTTTTGGGGTAGAGGATTTCAAATATTATATTATTAAAGTTCCATAAACAATTATTTCCACATACAAAGTTTTTTCGTTGTGAGTGACTTGGATAGAGAATCTGGATGTGGAAGTAGTGATTCCTTGGGCAGCGGTTTTTTTTATCAACATTAGAAAAAATGTTGTCAATGATCGATTATTTATCAATGGTTACAGTTTGTCGGTTTAAAACCTGAACACTCTGTACATATATTTCCTTGTTACCCGATTTTTAGGCTCTGTAGCCTGGCCTACAATTGAATTATTTGTGTAGCATCTTTTTCAGTAAATAAAACGAAAACAAGAGCTACTATTACCAATAAGTACTAATAAAATGTATGCTCGTGTGCGAGTGCAACATCGTTGCAGTTTTTGTCTAATTAAAAAACAGGTAAAGTAGAACTCTTTCACAAGTAATCCAATTTAAGAATTACTAGCTGCACCAAATGTACAAAAATTTAATTTCTAAACTTCACAATCTGAACAAATTGTAATTCAAAAAGCTGCCAGCATTAAAAAGCAGATCATGTAAGCGCGCAGTCTGGCGAACTAATAACGTTTCGATTAGAGAAAAACTTTTTGGCACATCGAGTATTTAAAGGTTTTTGTAACATTTCCGCGAACGTCATGTTACACCAAGTTTCAACATGTCTGCGAGGAACATGTTGACACTGCTCTGATTAAAAGTCATATTAGTGCCTACAGTTGCGAAGATTTTTTTATCGTATATATGAGATTTTAATCGATGTATCTGGCTGCTGGTCGGTTTAGTCCAGTCTGTAAACTATTTTCCCATAGGAATACGGTTATTGAGAATGGATTTGAATGAAACCTTTTGTGTCTTCTTTTGTTTTGTTCAAATACGAAAGTTAAAAAAAGTTAGTGTGCGGTTTTAATTTTACTTCCACGTCCAGTGGAAGTATAGTAACGACAAAAAAATTTTTAAAAATTTTTATTGTCCAAATAGGCTTAAAATGTCATGAAACGTCGAGATTTTAAGTTTGAGCGAAAAAAAATGTTCTGTCTGTCTGTCTGTAACTTTTTTTTGTACGCACGTTTACTCTGGAACCGTTTAAGATATTGACTTGAAATTTGGTACACATATGTACTTTAACGAGATCTAGAACTAGATTATATTTTCATCTTGTTCCGTCGAAGGGTTGGGGGGTAAATTGGGGTAAATTTGGGGTAAATGGGTAAATCAATCAGGTAAGAGTCCATGAAATTGGTATTTAGTATATACAAGAGAAGCTAAGGTCTCTAAAAAATTTTTGGCATTAGCCACCATTACCACCCCTACCTCCTTATTAAAGGGGAAGAAAAAAAATTGTGATTTAGTATATGTACAGGAACCAGAAACCTCAAAATATTTTTTTACTTCATCCAATAATGAAGTTATGACTACTTTTTGTCTGTTTCTTATTGGGCTGCTCTGCCACATATATATATTTTCTTCTAAACAATGTCAAATCTACAAAATAATACAATTGTCCAGTATTTTACTGGAAAATAACCTCAAGTCTGTGACTCTTACGTCAAAGGAACAGTTAGAGGGTGTTCTTTTGACAAATAATGAACGAAAACAATAAAAATAACGTATTTTGCTGACGTTACGGAAACCGAATCTGTTTCCTTTCTCAAAGCGTACCTATTATAAGTGTGCTGTGTATATTAAATACACAGCTTTAAGAACATATTTGTTATATTCTCTTCCAGACTGAATAATTATTTGTTTAATTCTGTTTTAATTCATCCCGTATGATGTGTGTTTGATTGTATTTTGTTTGACAAATACGATTACCGGTCTGCTAATTTTAATACAATTATTTAAAAATCCATGATTGATTTTTCGGTAATATGTGCTTTGTTAATGTTTGGACACAGATAAAACAATATACTACCGACGTATTTGCTTAATAAAAAATGTATAATTGCAATAAATTTAATTACGGACGCAATACATATGAATATTTGTGGAAAATGTGTTAGTCGTTTTATTTAATTTGGCTAATAATATAACTAATGGGATTTGGAGCAAAATGTAACAAAACAAATACAAAATTATTAAAAATATATTACTATTTAATATAACGTAGACAACGGTATTTAACCAGTCAGTTAGTGAAGTTTAACAAAAAATAAGGCAGCATTTTAGTTCAAGTATATGTATAGTATATGTAGTGGTGCCAATCTTGAAGCCGAGAAAGAACGCGAAGCTCACCGGCAGTTATCGACTAATCTCGTTATTGTCCAAGTTAGTGGAGAAAGTCATTCTGATCAGATTAGACTCTGCTCAAGATGAACTTCACTCGTCGATACGACTAGTACCAGTTCATCTTTAGGCGGTGCAGGGGTACTGTGCAGCAGATCGTCAGGATCTTGAATGACGTCAAAGTGCAATGCAACCTATAGAAGAGCACCGTCATGGTGCTCCTCGATATTGAGAAAGCCTTCGATGCCGTATGGATCCCGGGGCTGCTGTCGCCAAAGTTGTACAACTTACACGTCCCCGACTTCCCGGAGTTCCCGAATACGAACCTTGCCAGGTACGAAGACGACATGGCCATGTATGCGCATTCGCACAAAGCACAAGAGGGAAATATGCTGAAAGCGTACATGACCCGTGCGACGGCGCATTACGACAAGTGGAAGATTCGGATCAACGCCGAGAAGTTCAAGTCGATTATCTTCTCGCGCCGGTTCACAGAGAACCGAATTCCCATCAAACTGTGCGTGAAGTATATAACCGACTGATGTTTAACAGCCCCGTTAACGAGACGCTCCGCAAAGTCTGCTTCATGTCCAGGAGTCTGTACCCGCTCCTGGCCAGGGGTAGCGAACTCAGGAGAAATAAGAAACTGTTGTATACTATGGTGATTAGGCCGGCCATCACATACGCAGCGCCGATGTGGTGCAGTATACCGGCCACGACAATGAGAAAACTTCGAGTTCTCGAACATAAATTTATGCGCCTCACCTTTGGTTCGGACAGATACAGATTTATATGGTCACTGCCATGACATAATCCCACTAGCTGACTACGTCCAAGAAATTTCTCAAAAATTCTACGAATTCAAACTGGGCGATAGTAACATAACCCGAATCCAACAGCATAATGCAATCCTTTTCCATATTAGACACCTCCCACCATACCAGGCGTTGCCTATTTTCCGGCAACCTCTACCTTAGCCATACTTTCCTATACGACAACTTCTTATTTCCCCACCTTTAATCTCTACCGAAACCTATAACCTAACCTTATTACCGTATTCTCTTTACATGTTCTATTTATTCTTTTTATCCTTTTTGTTATTTTGTCCTTTTTTGTTTCTGAATTCCATTGAGACCAATAAATTCTTTAAAAACCCAAATATTTCGAACATCTTTTCATTTTCAACGATATTTTCCTGGCGGCAGAAAGAGCACCAGGGTGGAATTGCTTTGGGCGGGTTTTTTCTTTGAGTTTTATTTTCCCGTGCCAGTAATCAAAATTTTATAAGTGCGTGTGTGCAACGACCAATTTTAAGCGTTACTTTGAATTATCTTTAAGTATTTCTATATGTCCTATTCCAATAAATTAGTAATGTTAAATTTTTATATCTCATTTGGGTTTCTTTGCATTTCTATCGTTGTTAAAACCAAACCGAACCTGCCCCACCCAGAGCCACATTCACCACGACGCTGCGCGCCGTGGTTGCCTGGCTCCGGGCCAGGTCCCGGCTAGGTGCATATTTGTAAATCGATAATTTTAATAAAGATCTGTTGAGTTGAGTACTAGGCTTGCGGCCACGAAGTCCTGGGTTCGAATCCTGGCTAGAGTATGAACGGTTAGTGATGTTTTTAAGTCTGTTATCGAGACGGCAACAGTGGGCATTATAAAATAAATTTTGACAAAAAGGCTAAATTCCACAAAACACATAAGTAAATATGTTGCTAATTAGTGTTTTTACAATTATGCAACAATAATAGTCCAAGATCCCAGAGCCGCCAGACCTACGTCATTTTAGCAAAGCTAATATTTTGACAACGAATAGTGTAATATCTAGTTAAGAACGTATGCGTATTTGCTAGCTTGAAAGCGGGGCGCTTTTGCAGGAAACAGGTAAAAAAGGTACATAAGAATTTTTCGCTCCTACGTTAAAGTATGATAGCTGATTTATTTTTCAAGTGAGAGGCTAACAACATTGTGTAAGCATCAACCTCCGAATCTTAAGGTCCGAGGTTCAATCCCTGAGCGTTCTCAGCTTTTTTTTTTCAACAAATATTAACTTAAGGTGGCGATTACCAAGAAAGAGACAACCGATAGGGAAATGTTTATTATTTTTGGCCACAACTTTTTTCTTAGTACGTATATTTGAAAAAAAAAACTGAGAACGCTCAGGGATTGAATCTCGGACCTTCAGATTCGGAGATTGACGCTTACACGATGTCGTTAGCGTGTCACTTGAAAAATAAATCAGCTATCATACTTTAACGTAGGTGTGAAAATTTGTATGTACCTTTTGTACCTGTTTTCTGCAAAAGCGCCCCGCTTTCAAGCTAGCAAATACGCATACGTTCTTAACTAGATATTACACTATCCGTTGTCAAAATATTAGCTTTGCTAAAATGACGTAGGTCTGGCAGCTCTGGGATCTCACACTACAAGATATGAATAGTAAAGCAGAATAACACATTGATGTAAAATATTATATCTATCACATCAATCAAATCAATTTATTGGTGCTAGTAACAAATTTGTTTCACACAAGTCAAACAATGAAAAAATTTAAAAATAGAAAATTACACAAAAGTACATAAAAATGTACGTAATGTAAATATAATACATAAAATAAAAAAATTATAATTTAAAATTCATACATACATATACATAGATACACTAGATTAACACATATACACATATATAAAAACAATATATAACAAGCTAAAAACGTACTCTTCGCCTGTTTACTGAACTTTTTATATAATTGTTACACATTCTGTAGGATACTCTTCGCAGTTTTCTGTAAATAATATTAGTTTTAGACATTTTTAATTTTATAGTACGAACTTAGTTGGTAAAAGATTCAGTCTAAAATAAAGTAAATATAAAAAGAAAACTATACCATATCCCATTTGGGTTTCGAACCCGGGACCCTTGGATTCCGAGTCAAAAGTGTAAGAACTACACCACCACCTAACACGTAAAAAAATTTAAATTTTTACATTATAAGAGGAGCTAAAATCATATTTCCACGGTTGTATATTACATTATAAAATGTATATTTGTAAAATATATAAATATTTAGTTATTAAAATGAAATATCATTTCACCAGATTTCTATTCAATTACAAAAATATAAAAATCATTTTTTTTTTCAAATTTAAATCATTAATAACATTTTTATTTACTGCTCGATTTTTGATCATAGGGTTCTTCCTCTAGCTAACACTAACTTACTGTCCAAATTTCAGTACAATCGGATTTTTCTTTCTTGAGTTATCGCGCTTACAAGAAACGTGACGGACGGACAGACGGATGGACGGACGGACGGACAGTCAGTTTGAAAGTTGTTCAAAATTCGTTCACTAACAAAATGATATGAAAATTTTTTGTCTTCGAGCGATATTTACGATTTTAGAAATGTGCCGATGAAATGCAATATACTCTTCGTTATCGTATTTGCGAAGAGTATAATAAAATGACGATACATTCATTATACCTATCACATGTAAACATAATAATAAAATGTATGGTTAAATTAGATGATCTCCGTCAACTCTGATTTAATGTCTTTTAAGAATTCATCTATACTGTAGAAGGCTTCCTTTATTAAAAATCGTTTCAGCAGCTGCTTATATCTCACCTCCGGTAAGACTTTTACCCAGCCGGGAATTTTATTATAAAATTTGGGGCCGTAACAATTAAAACCACAGTCACTAGATTTTAATCTCTTAAAATCAATTGTAATATTATCTAGATTCCTTGTATTGTAGTTATGAATTTCCTCTTGTTTTTTATAAGAGTGTATCTTTTTATAGATATATAATAAGCAATGTAATATGTAAAGTGAGGGGAATATTATAATTTCCAGTTCAATAAATTTTTGCCTTACGTCATCTCGATATCCCAAGTTTGTGATTATTCTAACCGTTTTTCTTTGCAATCCAAAAATTCGGATAGCTTGCTTGAGTGATACCTGATCTTTTAAGTTCCTAATTACAAATATGTCTTTGGATATTTTGTTCACTATGTAATCTACATGATGAAACCAGTTTAACTTTGGGTCTAGGATTAATCCAAGGAATTTTGCTTTTTCGGGATTTTTAAAGTTATTGTGAGTGAAAATCATGTTTACTGTTTTGTTTTCATTTAGTGACAGGTTGTTTGATGAGAACCACACCATCGCATTTGACCTTGCCTCGCCCATGCGCCTTTCTAGGACATCTATTTTGCTGTCAGATGTCAAGAGTGTTGTATCGTCTGCAAATAGTACTAGATCGGTCTCAGGTACGGCATTGTTTAGGTCATTTACATAGATTAAGAATAGAGTTGGTCCTAAGACCGAGCTTTGGGTACCCCACTCTTGACATACCGAGTTGTTGAGTCGATATTATTTAAACTTGTATATTGTTGTCTGTTTGTTAAGAACGATCTTAATAAATTACAGCTGGTTATATCAAAATGATAGATAGTATTCTAATTTATCCACAAGACCCTGGTGCGACACACTCTCAAATACCTTTTAAAGGTCACAAAAAGTGACTCCAACATATTCTTTATTTTCGTTCCAATCAACTACTTTGTTTATTAGATTTGTAATTCATCGTTTGTAGTAAGATTTTTCCTGAACCCGAATTGTTTAAGACAGAATAATTTGTTTACTGCTGTAACGTTTACTTTAAAAGTTAATTATTTTAATCAAATTTTATATAAAAAATAATACGTGTGGTTTGTACCAAAATTGCATAGAACTAGAGATGACTTATTAATAAAAGAACATACATAATTGATAAACAAGCTAGATTAAAGCCACGGAAGGATGCATAAAAGAGGAAAAATAAAACCTTCAATCTGAGTTAATCAGACAAAACTGTCACAACACGCCGTAAGTGGACTTTGTTAATTATAACCTGTAAGGCACGTCCGCAGAGAAAAGCACATTTTAACATTAGTTTTGTTCAGCGAAATAGCCACTACACGTGATTGCCTTTGTCTCTTTCTAACTTCACGGAGAGACGGAGAACCGGTGGCAGGTTGACAGAGCTGGATTAAACTTTTTTAGTTCTCGGTGTCGATAGTGGTTTAAATGAAAAATTACTTATTAATACAGTTTTAATGCCTTTCTGGTACGAGGTTTTCATATAATCTGAAACACAGAAGTTTTAATTTTCCAGTCCACTTGTGATCCACGCACATATTTAAAATCCTAGTACAAATCAAGGCGACCGGTAGGTCATTACATAAGAAAATTGGATTAAATTTTACAAAAAAAAAACGCTGCTCTTTCATTATCATCATATAGTATGAATCATTATTTTTTTTTAATTGCAGAAATAGAAAATATAGCCGGTGGTTGTGAATACATTGGGTAGTATCATTAAAAACTAAGAACATGGTATCCTCTTTTTCGACAAAAATTACACAGCCCCACAAAAAAAAATTCAGACCAGCGAACCAGACCCATGTATCCCTACGTATTTTCGGTCGCTGAATCCGAATCCGAGGTCAAAAAAATTCGTACACCCCCAAAATCTTGAGCTACAGCCAAAACACACCCCTGGACTGGGGTAAAAAGAATATTAAGCTACGAGAATAGTTGTTACATCCTAATCTATCAAATTATACAAATTAAGGTTAAACAGCAGCCTACATACAACAGATATGAAACACACCCCCAGGGAGGGGTGAGAAATCGATCGAAAACATCAATGAGTACTGAAAAAGCTCGAAATGTCTAAATTTTGTTAAAGTGATAACAAACTTCATCAGGTCCAACGTAATCTTCATAAACTGCCCCTATAGGGTTGAGAACAACCACCTTCAAGTTTAAAGGACACGAGAAAAACAAGAAAAAACGTAAAATCCAACAGGATTTCTATTTTCATGAATGCTATGATTGGCTGAAATTGCGTAGTACTCTAAAATAGAACTAGAAACTTACGTATCATTAACGCCCTACAGTGTCAACCCTCAGAGGGTGTGAAAACTACCCCCTAAACTAAAAAGTTACAGTATAAAAATGTAGTGTAAAAATTCGAAACACCTGCGTTGTGTGGAAGTGAGAAGAAACTAGACTATGTTCGACGCTATGCTTGAAAACCAGCCCCACGGGGTTGCGAGATACCACCCCTATATCTGTAGGATGCTGGAAAAACAGAGAGAAACTAACCGGATTTACATTTTTATGCTATGATTAGCAAAAATCGTGATGCACACTTCCAGTGTCCTACGGATATAGGGGTAGCATCTCGCAACCCCATGGGGGTCGTTTTCAAGCACAGCGCCGAACATAGTCTAGTTTCTTCTCACTTCCACACAACGTTAGGTGTTTCGAATTTTTATAGAAGTCACTGTAACTTTTTATAGATAAATCTTACATAGGGGGTAGTTTTCACACCATCTGAGGGTTGACACTGTAGGGCGTTGATGGTACGTAAGTTTCTAGTTCTATTTTAGAGTACTACGCAAAATAGAAATCCTGTCGGATTTTACATTTTCTCTTGTTTTGTGTCCTTTAAACTTAAGGGTGATTGTTCTCAAACCTATACGGGCAGTTTATGAAAATTACGTCGGATCTGATGTACTTTAACAAAACTTAGACCTTTCGAGCTTTTTCAACAGTCACTGCTGTTTTGGATCGATTTTTTTATAAAAGGGGGCTAGTTTTCACCCCTCACTGGGGGTGTGTTTCATATCTATTGTATGTACGCTGCTGTTTAACCTTAATTTGTATAATTCGATAGATTAGGATGTAACAACTATTCTCGTAGCTTAATATTCTTTTTACCCCAGTCCAGGGGTGTTTTTTGGCTCTAGCTCAAGATTTTGGGGGTGTACGAATTTTTTTGACCTCGGATTCGGATTCAGCGACCGAAAATACATAGGGATACATGGGTCTGGTTCGCTGGTCTGAACTTTTTTTTTTTTGTGGGGCTGTGTTATCATTATTAAACCCGCTTAGTTTTACGCATGGATTATAACAGTCACATGATAATTTCGTTAACACAAAGCTCTTCGCTTCGTTCAATTCACATGTTGGTTCACCAAGTGTCTTTAATAATTAAGTGGGTCTCCTCTCTCCCAGATCTCGCTATAATACATCGATGTACCAAAGAACAATGTTAAAAAAAGGGGCTTTTTTGGGTCATCCGTGAAAAAGGGTGGCAGCCATCTCTTTTCACTAATTTTGGGGTGTTGAAAACGAATCCGTCATCCGTTTTGGCGAAGAATCCCGGGAACACATTAAAAAACAACCCTTATTTGGGTGCCATAAAGTGAAGATTCTCATTTTCCCAACCAGAAGTCATTTAAATAATTAAAGAATTTTTTAACATAAAAAACAAGTAATATTTTTTGGATACTGATATGCACACCGTACACCTTAACCCCAAAAGTGTGAGAAATATTCAGGGGTGAGATATATTCATCTAAATCACCTTATTATGATAAATCACCTTATTATGATAAAAAAAACATCAAACTGGGTGGTTAGGGATTTCTTTTGCAATTTAAATCAATAAAAGCACTAAAAATATAAAATCCACCACCTTTTTTTAAATAAATAAATAACCTTATATTAGATATTGTCACTTACACCGTTCTTATGGGTGGTGAAAGATGAGGCATACGAGGGGGAGGGGGTGAATTTAGAATTTTTGCTTCTTTTTCTACTTACCTAACGAAACTGAGTAATTTGAAAGAATTTCCTGCACTAAAGAATACATTTTCTTGCAAGTTCTAATATCAATTTCAATGCCACCCCTAAATAAGTATAATATATATATATACCGGGCAAAGAAAATACGATTATCAATAAAATAAGCCATATGTTTCTTCTTAGTTCCTTCGTAAATTGTTAACAGACTTTTTTGTATTTTCATAAAAAAAAACTTATTAAATGTTCGTAAAGAATTGACAGAATTGGTACTGTGGAGTGACGAACCAAACCATCTGATCATTTTCTCTTATATTCACAGTTAGAAAGTTAAAGAACGAGGTTAGGTTAGGCTGAGAGGTCAGTGACCATTCGATGATTTTTAAGCAACTTTTCACAATTGTACAAAAATGTCTTGCTTAATCCCATAGCTGCTCAGTGACATCTTTAAAAACCTGATTATACTACAGCTCAGAAACCCATAATAAAATAAGAAGAACAAGATGCAGGAACGTTTTACTATTTCTTAGGGTAATAAGGGTTGTCTTTTACTGTTTCCCAAGGTACCTAACGGACTTATTTTCCCCTTCATGATAAGTGACGGGGGAAGTAAATGCCGGCATGAGCTTGGGGTTCACGCACCGGTACTGACGCCCTGTGATATTGGTCTGCAACTGTAGGTGGGTATCACAGGACGCAACAAGCTCCGTTCAGGCCTGCACAACCTGCAGGAAGGGAGGTAGCGAACCCTACGTCCTGAAGCTATACCAGGACCAAGAGCGTGGAGGCAGGGGCACAGCCCTCGGGCGCCGGGGGCATCTGATCTTTCAGGATCTGATGGGTCGGGCGCGCAGGAACTTTGTCTCAGCCGTGGAAACCTACCTGGTATAAACCGTGTAGAGCAAGTGGGTGGTTGCTGAGGAATACTTGCTCTACGTGGGGGTCTGCCTTAACCAGCCGACCAAGTGGATGGGAGCCACAATAAAACTCCCCCCAAGTCAAGGTGGAACAGCATAAGCCGAGGACTGCATGGCTAAGGGGAAGCTTAGTCGAGATTATGCGGACTCCAAGGCACCTGACGCACCCTGGTTTAAACAAATGTCTGCCTGGGGTATGCAGGGCACTGCCTCAGGTAAACTACTCTTCCTCCGCTACTCGTAGGACTAATATGGAGACCAGTGAAAACCAAAACCAAGGGGCTAGTACACCCCCAATTGTACCAACAAAGGCTGCAGAGCCTACGGAACAGGGCACTCTAGGTCCTGACCAATCAGAGGAAGTTCTCCTCCAAAGCAGCGGTGACGAACTCGACCAAACCCTACAGGCTCTAAAACTTCAGGAGCCAAAGGTAAAGTTGGGCGGAGCCGCAAGGAAAAGGTTCAAATACCTGTTGGCAAAGGGCGTGCCTAAAGACGAAGCCCGGCTACAGGCTTCGAAGCCTTTAAATACAGGGGCTGCAAGCTCTGGAAAAGGACCAAAAAGGGTCCGTTCAGAGGAAAACACCCCAGAAGGAAATCCGCACAAGCGGACAAAAACAAAAGAAAGGGCCACACCAGGGCCCTCCACTCCTGCCACAAGGCCCTCCTTCAACCAAGTTGCTGGGGGCACCAGGGTTGGAATTCTCTCCACCAACTTCCCAGAGGAACTGTCGACTGTGGAGCAGATGAATATAATCCAGGAAGCACTCCTGGACAAAATGCTAGAGTTGAACAAAGAGGCTACCATAGCGCCTCAGTTCTATAGCTCTCATTTCAGGCCAGGTTGGCTGGCGCTCATCTGTGCTGATAAAGCCACAATTCAGTGGCTAAAAAGCATAATAGGTGAGCTAAAGCCTTGGGAAAATGCGTCACTAAGGGTCGCTGAAGAGGCAGAAATGCCTCACACAGAGATCCTGGTGGCGCATCTACCACCTGGCAGTCAGGACTACTCGAACGAGAAAATCCTGAAGCTTTTTGAGGTACAAAATTTAGGCCTCAACTGTTCCAACTGGAGGGTGCTCAGAAGGGAAACCAAGGGCCCCACAGTAGAATTAATTTTATCGGCAGACTTACAGTCTGTCGATAAACTAAAAAAGAAGGGCTATAGGATTAGCTACAAGTTCAGTCAGCTACAGCTGAAGACGAGGAGCAAAAATCCTAAGAAAGCCCAGGACCAAGCTGGCACTTCCCAAAGGAAAACACCTGAAAAACAGGACGATCCTAGGGAAGATTCCAGCGGACCCACAGGTAAGCCCGAGGATGAAGGTAATAACAGTGCCTTGCCGGAAGGTGAACCAGGGTCTAATGTTAAGCCTTACACAGGTAAGGGCAAGGGGACAGGCAAAAAGGGCCATCAAAAGGGCCCCAAGCCGCCAAAATGACCCCCAACAATTTGAAGTTCCTCCAAATAAATCTCCACCATGCAAAAGCAGCCTCGAGCGTGCTTAGCAGGAGTTTTATTAGGGGGAAAATCAACATAGGGCTAATCCAAGAGCCCTGGGTATTTAGAGGACATATCAAAGGACTCCCCACACAATCATGTAAGTTAATTTATTATACTTTGCATGAAAACCCTAGAGCAGCTTTGCTGTTCGATAAAAACACTAATTTTGTTCTCCTTCCAGAGTTTATAACAAGAGACTTAGTTGCAGCAGCGGTGGATGTGCCTACGGAAAGAGGAAAAAGGCAGATCATAGTGGCCTCGGCCTACTTTCCAGGTGAAGACCGAAGTCCACCTCCAGAGGAAGTTAAGAGCCTCATCAACTGGTGCAAAAGGAGAAACAAACACTATATCATCGGTAGCGACGCCAATGCGCACCATCATATGTGGGGCAGCACAAACAATAACACTAGAGGTGAGTACCTTTTTGAATATTTGTCTGCAAATAATATCGACATTATCAATAAAGGTAATGAACCCACCTTTATAAATGCGGTTAGAAAAGAGGTTCTAGATGTAACTCTGGCGGATCCATTTATAACTGACTCCATAAAAAACTGGCATGTTACAGATGAGCCCTCAATGTCGGACCATAGGCACATTCGGTTCGACTTGGAGGCGTCTGTAACAAACATCGAGGAGTGTAGAATACCTAGACTGACCGACTGGAGTGTTTATAAAGAGCTCCTAAAGTCGGAAGTTGAAGGTGTCGCACACTCCATCGTCACAATAGAGGATTTAGATATAACCTCATATCAATTACAAAACCTCATGACCTGTGTTATGAAAATAGCTGCCCTGTGAAACAAAAGGCGGTCCAAAGAGACGTGCCTTGGTGGAATAGGGATCTCAGCCGCCTTAAGGCTGAGACCAGAAAAGCTTTCAATAGAACCAAAAAGTCTGGAAACTGGGAGGACTATAAAAAAGCCCTCACGGAGTACAACAAAGAATTGAGAAGGTCTAAAAGAAGATCATGGAGACGGTTCTGCGAGGGGATAGATGAATTAGCCCCAGTAGTCCGTCTCCAAAAAGTCCTTGCAAAAGACCACTCAAATGGAATAGGGCTACTCAAAAAGCCCGATGGCCAACATACAGAGAGTCAGCAGGAAAACATAAGAGTACTTTTAGGTACTCACTTCCCTGGCTCCCATGTAATCGAAGGTGAACTTCCACAGGCCTCCCTGGAAGAGGATGCACATCGTCCTACCAGGGAAGGGAAAAGGCTAGCTGGAAAAATATTCACCCCTAGTAGAATTAAATGGGCGGTATCGACCTTCAAGCCCTTTAAATCACCGGGCAGGGACGGTATTTTTCCTGCCCTGCTTCAACATGGAATTGAGGAACTTATCCCATGCCTGAGAAGCATATTCATAGCAAGCTACACTCTTGGGTATATTCCCCAAGCTTGGAGGGAAGTTAAGGTGGCGTTTATCCCAAAGATAGGCAGACGTCCACCAGACGAGTCAAAATCTTATCGCCCCATCAGCTTAACCTCTTTTCTCCTTAAGACAATGGAGAAAATATTAGATCAACAGATTAGAAGCGAAATCATTACAGTGAAACCGCTTCACTCGAAACAATTTGCCTATCAACCTGGCAAATCAACAATAAATGCTCTACATGGCCTGGTTAAAGGCATCGAAAAGACATTTACTGCCAAGGAACTGGCTCTGTGTGCTTTCATAGATATAGAGGGTGCTTTTGATAACACCTCCTATGAATCCATACAGAGAGCCGCGGAAAAAAGGGGTATACAATCCCCAACAATCAAATGGATACAATCCATGCTAAGAAGCAGAATAATTACCACAGATATGGGGGGTGAGTCGGCCACCGTGACTGCAGTTAGGGGCTGTCCACAAGGTGGAGTCTTATCGCCCTTGCTGTGGTCAATGGTGGTTGACGATCTCCTCCATAAGCTGAGCAATTATGGCTTCAACGTTCAGGGCTACGCTGATGACCTGGTCGTTACTGTCAGGGGCAGGCATGAGGTTATGATCTCAAACCACATGCAAATTGCCCTAAACATAATATCCAAATGGTGCTCGTCAGAGGGTCTTAGCGTCAATCCGAGCAAAACAGTTATTGTTCCATTCACCAAAAGGAGAAAACTCAACTTGAGAGCCCCTATGTTGAATGGAACAGTACTGACCTTTTCCAGTGAGGTCAAGTATCTAGGAGTAATTCTGGACCAAAAACTCACCTGGAACTCACATTTAGAAAGGACACTTACCAAAGCAACAACGGCCATTTGGACGTGCCGTAGGCTGTTTGGTAAGACTTGGGGTCTAAAGCCGAAAATGATACATTGGTCATACCTATCGGTTGTGAGACCTATGGTTACCTACGCATCATGCATATGGTGGCCAAAAACAGAAGAAAAAGTAGCACAAGGAAAGTTGCAGAAATTGCAACGCCTTGCCTGTCTAGGGACTACAGGAGCAATGCGCTCGTGTCCCACAGCAGCTATGGAGGCAATGCTGGACTTACTTCCTCTGCATTTGCATGTGAGGAAGGAGGCAGCACTTAGTGCCTTAAGGCTGCATCAGGCACTTAAATTCAGACCAGGCGACCTGGTTGGTCACTTAAGGATTCTGGAGTTAATCCAATTCGAATCCATGACCAAACCCACTGACTCAATGCCAATCAAATATGACTTTGACTGCCCGTTTGATGTGCTGATTGAAAGCCGTCAGGCGGGCAGGGCCGGAGCATTGCGGTTGGAGAAAGAGTCACACGTCTGGTACACAGACGGATTCAAGATGGATGAAGGGGTTGGTGTGGGCGTAGCAGGGCCTAAATGCAGGCTATCTAAAGCCCTTGGTAACACCCCAACCATCTTCCAAGCAGAAATTTATGCTATAGATCTATGCGCCCAGGAATGCCTAAATCGAGGCACTCGAAGGGCAAAGATCTATATACTTTCAGACAGTCAGGCAGCATTAAAGGCTCTCAGGTCATATACCTTTGAGTCAAAAATTGCCTGGGAATGCAGACAATCCCTGAAGCAACTGGCAAAAAACAACAAGGTTGCCTTGATGTGGGTGCCAGGGCATGAGGGGATAGAAGGCAACGAATTAGCTGATAGCCTCGCAAGAAAAGGGGCTGAAGCCCCGTTTTTTGGACCCGAACCGTTCTGTGGCCTATCCAGGGGACACATAACGGAGGAGGTCCTAAAATGGGAAAAGGAACAAAAAGAGTCCTACTGGAGGAACACTCCAGGACAAAGACAAGCAAAAAGGTTTATAACCTATTCTACAAAGAATGCCACAAGGCTTCTCGAACTGGAAAAGTCCGATTTAAGGCTGATCACAGGCCTTCTAACTGGCCATTGCCCCTTGACATGGGCATGGCAGAAGATGACAAATGCAGATACTGTGAAGCTGCAACTGAAACTGCGGAACATATACTTTGTGAATGCAAGGTGTTAATCCGCATTAGGCTAAAGTACCTAGAACAGGCGGAATTAACGCCTGAAGACATAGGGAAACTAGCCCCCAGGAAAATCGCAAGCTTTGCAAAAAGTCTTGGAATCCTGGGTAACAACTAGATGCAGGGTAACTCACAAAAGACCTTTTAGGTCGAGGTGAAGAAAGGCCAACCCAGGGCCAAGCGACCCCTTAAACAATCTACAATCTACAATCTACTGTTTCCCAATGTTTTTAGCCAATTCTGATGACAGATTCGTATTTACCACCCCAAAATTAGTAAAAAAATGATGGTTTCCACACTTCACCACGGATGGGCCAAAAAAGTCCTTTTTGGGGGGTGGCATTGAAACTGATATTAGAACTTGCAACAAAAATGTATGCTTTAGTGCAGGAAATTCTTTCAAAATACTCAGTTTCGGTAGGTAAGTAGAAAAAGAAGCAAAAATTCTAAATTCAAAATTTCATTCCTCAGCAGCTCACACATCTCATATTACCCTAAGAAACAGTAAAACGTTCCTACATCTTGTTCTTCTCATTTTATTATGGGTTTCTGAGCTGTAGTATAATCACGTTTTTAAATATGTCACTGAGTAGCTATGGGATCAAGCAAGACATTTTTGTACAATTGTGAAAAGTTGCTTAAAAGTCATCGAATGGTCACTCAGCCTAACCTAACCTCGTTGTTTAACTTTCTAAATGTGAATATAAAAGAAAGTGATAAGTATCAGTTCTGTCAATTCTTAATACCTAAGTTTTTTTTTTATGAAAATACAAAAAAGTCGGTTAACAATTTACGAAGGAACTAAGAAGAAACATATGGCTTACTTTATTGATGTTTGGGTTGACCACGATAATCGTATTTTCTTTGCCCGGTATATATATTATATACATATGCATAAAGTACGTTGGATAAATTATGGGCGACGTCCTCAGTTCAACCCTGTGCCAAAATAAAAGAGTTATGTTGTTATTTCCTAGGAAATCTCGTGTGAACCATTATCATACGTGCGGAGACGTCCCATTATCACATATTACAGCTTGACTATCTACTAGACGACCTGCAATTTCAGGAATCTCCCAACTCGTTAATTCACAGTGCATCATAACGATGCATATCTAAATTCTAAATTAAGTTTCAAGCACCTAAACCTTAATTGCCAGCAATATAACGCTGAACCTTCTGTGCTTTTTGTTATGCACAATTATTAATTTGGGGAATTACGGATGGTACTTGTTTAACAACTGTTGGCTAGACAACACTTATGGGCGACATCTTCTAAGGATGCTTTGCTTTATTGCTTGTGTCTATGTTGTTATTTTGAACAGACGATTCTATGAACAAGAATGGAAAATTCGTGCACATTAAAACAGCTTTTGAAAACAATACGAGCATTCCGTGAAAGCGGTTGCATAATTCTGATTGTTATTTTACCCGGATTAAACATATTTCATGTAGTGAATATTTGCGAGAAATACAGAATAACTTTGAAATAGATACTTTGTTCAATTGGAGTAATTATGCTAGGATACTTGTTTTCAATGAAATACGATTAACGCCAACCATTTCTAAATGTTATAGGGTGATTCACATTTTATATGAAAAACTTTAAGTGGAGATGCATCCTAAATATTAAAGCAGATACCACCAATAACATTATAATAAAAATTTAAGTATCATGCTTCTCCGGAAACAATGACATCTGCTGAAATGAAGTAGGATTCTGAATTTTTAAAGAAACAACTGGATATAGAACTGTCAGTGATCAGATAATCTCCCTAAATATCAAAGTCAAGACAACAATAGTAAAGGTGCAAGTATATATGCGCCTCCAACTACCGAAGAGGGCGAGCTGAAAGCGTTCTACAAATATCTAGAAACTTACACCATAGCATTCCAGAAAAGGAAATTGTTATGGGTGGCTTCAACGTCAAAGTCAGTTCAGTTGTTGTCAACTATTTGAAGGGGCTTACGTTAAATAACACTGTGATTTTCCCAAAATTTCAAGCTTGCAGCCGCCATATTGGAGGAGTGGTGGGGAGTTTTTTGATTTTCGTTTTTTAAAATTTTTTCGAATACCCTTGTACGAATAAATCCGAAAAAAATCACAGCTGTTACTTACATGTTGGACTATTTACCCAATTTTTTTCATAATGCCTTTTTTAAATCTTTTTGTTAAAAAGTTAATGTGTTCATGCCATTTAAAAAACTGATCAATAATTACGCAGAGGTTTTTGATGTTATTAGTTTGTTCAATATACGAAGTACAATGTGGTGTAGAATTAATTGATTTAAATTGACTTATAATTTTGGTTTTGATGTATTAAGTTTTAGGAAACTACTATTCAACCATATTGTTATAACTTCTAATGTGTTCAGATTTTGAGCGAACATCCTCCCAAAAATCCCCGGTAACGTGAATAACTGTATCATCGGCATAAGCAAAGATACTCACACTATCCGCACCAGTATTTATAAATAGATCGTCAAGGTAAATTATGAAAAGTACAGGGTCGAGAATTGTGCCTTGTGGTACACCACACATTGCTCCTGCTCACTGCTGCTTTCATTATTTATTACAACATATTGTTGTCTGTTACTGAGATAAGTTTTTATCAAGCTATAAGAACAGCCTTGAACCCCGCACATTTCTAATTTTTCCAGAAGCTTTACATGGCTGATAGTATCAAACATCTTTGCTAGATCTAGAAAGATAGCAGCTGTCGGTATGCTTTTATTTACATCTTTATATTTATTTGTTGTCGAAGCCGTAATTGCATCATGGGTGCATTTATTTCGTCTGAATCCGAATTGGCTATTTGAAATAATGTTATATTTGAAAGAAATTGGACGATAGTTTTCCATCTGATTACGATCGCCATCTTTATGTAATGATTTAACAATGGCACATTTTAATATTTGAGGAAATATTCCCGACATCATTGACACATTTATTAACTGAGTTAGTGGTTTCACTATATATATTATTTTTATGGTGGATGATCCTATGCCTTCTATTCCTGGAGAGACATTATTACATAGACTGTTAATATAATTGGTAGTTTCTTGTTCAAGTACCGGTTTTAAAAACAGTGAATGGGCAAGTTAGTATTATTAATAGTTTTTGGTATACTTTTTGTGATGTTTGAGCCAACATTTAGAAAATGATCGCGGAGACATTCGGCAATTTCTTTATTTTTTGTTTTACTTCCACATCCAGTGGAAGTAAAAAAAAAAAATTCTGTCTGTCTGTCGGTCTGTCTGTAACTTTTTTTTTGTGCGCACGTTTACTCTGGAACCGTTTGAGATATTGACTTGAAATTTGGTACACATATGTACTTTAACGAGATCCAGAACTAAATTATATTTTCATCTTGTTCCGTCGAAGGGTTGGGGGGTAAACTGGGGTAAATTTGGGGTAAATAGGTAAATCAAGCAGGTAAGAGTCCATAAAATTGGTATTTAGTATATACAAGAGAAGTCGAGGTCTCAAAAAAAATTTTGGCATAGCCACCCCCATTACCACCCCGACCTCATTATTAAAGGGAATGAAAAAAATTGTGATTTAGTGTGTGTACAAGAACCAGAAACCTCAAAATATTTTTTTACTTCATCCACCCCCACTACCACCCCCTATCACCACCACTACCGAATTGGGGTATCGTTTTATGGGTTTTTGGGGTAGAAGATTTCAAATATTATATTACAATTATTTCCACATACAAAATTTTTTCATTGTAAGTGACTTGGATAGAAAATCTGGATGTGGAAGTAGTGATTCCTTGGGCAACGGTTTTGTTATAGTGCGATTATCTTTTACAATTTCTTCAATTTTGTTATTATTATTATTTTTATCATGTATTACTCCATTTGTGATTTCCCAAATTTCTTTAGGATTATTTGAATTATTTTATTAATTTATAGTGTGCTTTTAATTGCAGATTATTGGATTCTTTCATTGTTTCTAGGTTCATATTGTGTTTGTTCTTAATTGATGTTATTAAGAAACGTGCAAAGATAACTCCCTCCCCCCCAAAACATTGAAAGAAAATGATAAAAAGGACCCAACAGATACAACAGCACAACACAACAGCAATGAACGGTGCGATGCCATCAGATGTGCTAGGCCAACCAGAATAATGCGTTGACCACAAAAGGTCTGGTAAGATTTTGTCAGTAAATGAGAAGAATACGGTGTTTACCAAAATGTGTTAAAAACTGTATAATTTCAAATACGCTACTTGTCGATTCATCTGTTATTGTACAGGCCCATTTAGGCTAAAAGTTTATAGACAAAATACGACTTATTTTTTTCTGTTCTACCACCTCCTAGAAGGAAGGCATTTAATTATGGAACACACTGTATAAGAGTAAAATTGATATCTAGAAAAATATACCGAAGGGGAAACTAAGAGAATCTACGTACATTAAATCATTTTTGCTTGCGATTTCTCTTTGCGGAAAAATGTGAATCACTATAGTATTTTTGTCATTTAAGCGCGTTTATGTATGACAACCCCTAACAAAGAAGAAGAAATATTGCTAACTAATGTTTCCATCGAGATGAAAGTCTTTGAGATGAGAGAAGATTTGTTCCTCTATGGTAGGTGGTCAAAGAACGTTTTTACTTTTTATGCCTCCATTGTGTCCTTATCCCGATTATTAATGATGTTTCCAGATAGCGGGAGATAACGTTAACGAATTACTTTTTCTAAAATATTTCAGACCGTTACAAATGAAAAGAAAAAGAGTGTTTCGCTCGTCTTTAATTTACAAGTGAATTAATTCATAACGTTTATATTTATTCAAAGAAGCTGTGTGATGGAACTTTATGATTCGAATCAGAGGCATATTTTGCGTTAAAAATTACACCCAATAGAACTTTAATATTTAAAGTATGTACCAAGGATATTAGATGATAAAATGTGAATTCTATTACTGACAAAAGCCTATTTAAATTTAAGACATTTTTAAACAATTGACCGTAGCAGGCAATTTAAACAAAACTTTTGGAACATTCTACAATCTACAATATTGATAATAACTAATTACAACATAGGAGCAACGAGATAATTGCAAATATCTGCAGCAAAGCACAAGTTTTCATCGTTCTGATGGCTGTAAATCGTAAAATATTAATAATAGAGAAAAATAGTTTAAATAAAACTGGCAGCTTTCCATGGCATACTTGAAAAACCAAGCAATATCTCGGCAAGATAAGGTATTTCTTGATTTTTGTTGAATAACTCGATAGGGGGTGAAGTTAGGCATAGAGAATGCTTAAGTAACTCACCCGAAAATTCAATTTTCTTTCGAATGATGTCAAAAAAACAGTATATGCCATTTGAAAAAATCGACATTTGAAAATCGCCTGCGCCCATATGGTAAAAGATGGAGCCACCGATGGGACAACAGGTGTTAGCCTGAACTTCCAGGTAACTGCTTCATCAAGTTGGTTTCATAATTTTTAACGGTTTGCGAGATACAAATTTGTTCGTAAACTTCTACAGCGGAAATTTTCTTCAAAAAAATTGATATGTATCAAAACCTGTAACAGATGAGTTAACATAACTTGGGTTGTCTAAACTTGGAAGGCCAATCGAATCACGTAAAAACAATTGTAGATTTCCATTTAAAATAAGAAAGTTGGTACCGACTTTTGGCACACCCTGTATAGCTGGAAGACTGAACATATTTTAGGTAGAACGGGCATGATTGATTATGGCTGCATACCAAGTTTCAAGTGTGTAATCCAACTGCAAGTTGAAAAACTTCTAATGAATGGCCTACGTGAATCACCCTGTATATCATCATGGTCACACAGCACAGGGGTAAGCAGGAAAGAGAAATATAAAAATTTAAAGATGGTACTAAGAATCACCGTAACCTCCGCCATTTTATAAAATACAATGTCTAACGATAACAATAATATGATAAGTGCGGCAAAATTCATACAACACTGAAGACATTGCAAAGACATTTTATGTTTTAGATTTTTTTACTTTTCAACACGAATACTATGTTTAACCGACATCAATATTACGTAATACTGTTGATTGGGTAACATCTTTCTTCATGCCTTTTTTTTTTAGAACGGTTTTATTGATGTATTATGTATATTTAGAATTATTTTTCCAATATTGAAACTTTGTCCCTCTATATGTTGAAACATGGATATCACTCTGTTTAACTTTCTCCTATATTGCCAACACTACAAACATTCTGTGTGCAACAGCATGTAACCATTATTAGTTGACCTTTCCTGATAACTAGTTTTGTTGATCAGCACAAAAATTCTAGTCGCCTGTGCTTTTTACGAGTACTGCAGTGCTGTGTCTCCTCATTTCCATTGAAAACTACCCTCGTATGATTAGTTCAATACCATTTTCATATGATTGTATATTCATGATATCTACCAGGATCAAATAAAAAATAATTGGAAATAGCGAAATAGGTAGGGGACTGTTTTTTGTTGTAATCGTCGTGTTCCTTTGTTTGATGAGGGACGATATTACAAACTTTAATATATTTGCTGGAACTAGTCTAACTTGAAATCAATTGTCGGATGCTGCTTTAATACACTATTTATTAACAAGAACACTTAACAATACTACTTAACGACTATCTTCCACAACTCAACAAGAGTGAATCTATATTGAAAACCATTTACAGGCGCACATACATTCATGATAATAAAAGTCTGTCATGCCCATTTTACTAAATTTAAATTCTATAGGGCAGATAACTACCCTCTAAGAGTGGGATTGCCTATTCTATTTACTAAGTTCTAAACAAGGACTCGTACATGATTTCATGAAAGAAAGCCAGTGGCGGCTGGTAAAATTTCAATATTTTTTTCTCGTCTGTGGCGCATGGGACCCATACGAAATATGGGAAGTAACATCTAGAGAAGCACTTCTCTAACGACCTCTCAAAAATTTTGAAAAAGCTGTTTGCGAAAAATATTATTAAAATTAGGTTGCCACCCCTGGTCTAGGGACTCCTGTTTAATTTTTTTTTTGTCATATACATTTGACTTTTCATACAATACAACAATAGGTTTTGGAATTTATGAAAATATTTTCATTATTAACTGAGATACAACGAATTGAAATGTTGTAATTTGTTAAATTGTAAATTACAAAATTTCAGTTAATTCTCATATTTCGTATGCGCCACAGACGAGAAAAAAAAATTGAAATTTCACCAGCCGCCACTGAAGAAAGCGAAGTATAAAAAGCCCAAAAGTCCGTCACCTCGACCAAAAAAATTAAAAGGCTGTATCTAAGTTCGAATATACTGAGAAAGAACATTCTGACCCAGTAGATTTATTTTAATTTATCGATGTCTTTCTGAACATTTTCACTGCTAATGTTTTTTTACGAAATAGTTTTAAAAAACATTCCCTCTTTCACTTTGTTGGGAACGATTTATGAAAATTTACTCGACGTTACGTTTTGAAATATCCCATAAGCAATAAATGCACCAAATCTTAGCTTTTTACGTATTTTACAAATTGAAGAAACTTGTGATTCTGAGAGCCTGAGGTTTTAAAAATTTAATTCTTTAAGCATTCTCAGGGCCCACATTCATAGCAACGTTTTCTACATACATCACAATGATGCCACACAGAAACAGAATGTTCCCTCCTTTGTAACCATACGAAAAACGATACCTTGGAGTCTAAAATTGCCTGGGAATGCACTGAAAAAACTGGCGAAAAACAACAAGGTTACTTTGATGGAATTAGCTGACAGCCTTGCAAGAAAAGAGGCGAAGCCCCATTTTTCGAGCCCGAACCGTTTTGTGGCTTATCTAAGGGACACATAACGGAGGAGGTACAAAAATGGGACAAGGAACAAAAGAAGTCCTACTGACTTCTGACAAAGTGTTTAAAACATGTTTAAAACATTGCACTGTGTTTTAAACAAATGTTTAAAACATATTTAATACACAATGCGATGTTTTAAACAACTGTTTAAAACACAGTTTAAAACACAGTGCGATGTTTTAAATGAATTATTTTGAAGTTTGTGGAAAAGCAGGAAAAGTGCCGATGATGGTCCAAGGACGGATCTGGGCCTTGAGCTTGGGGGGGGAGGGGGTAACATAGTCGCGTGCTGAAAATAACAAAAATATTTTTCCTCGAAAATTAAAATTGATGAGCGGGGGGAGAAAATCTCAAAAAAAAAATTATAAACACAACTAAATAGAATATACATATTCAAAAATATAAAATAAAATAATAAGAATTAGGAAGTTTCAAAACGAAAGTTGATGGTTTACGGAATCTTGGAGGGGGGGGGGGGGGGGTAATTACCCCGTTAAAATGAAAAAAAAACTGTTTTTTTGTTTCAATGAAAAAGAAACTGTTTTTTCCAACCCTGGCCAGGATATCTAGTCATGGTAGTCCCAATTCGGATTCCTTTTACAATGTATTGAACTAGTACAGATTCATAACAAAAAACCTACATAACTTTTTCCTTTAAGGACGCTTTAAAAAAACTGACCTAGGTAAAAAATTTGAAGTTACTTATTTTGAGAACTTGCTTTTTGTACATCAAGGGACGTATAGTTGAGAAAGCACGTAATATGTGAGTTATTTATATCTCCAATTGGCACAAAAAGTGGAGATAAGACATGCCGGTCAAAGTGCCACGTTTTTTGCGATACGGCAAAACAATTAGGCCAGGAGGTACGCAGGTATAACATGAAGGTAAGAATAAAAGTCGTTGGTCTTTACGTCTTTTTTATAACTTAGAGCTAAATTCCTACAGAGAAAAGATGGTGGCAGTATTAAAATTGGTCGGGTGACATTTATCTGGTGTTTTTTACGTTGTTAATTTCTTATTATCGATGCAATGGCCATTACAGAATAAGATGTAGATCACAAGAAGACCTTGAACTTGGTTTCGTTCGACACTCGTTACTGACCTATTATAGGTACACTTCCCGACAAATAAAACTAGGACACTTTTTTTTAGTTCTGTAAAACAGCCTTTGGCAATTCAGTTTTGACAATTGTTGATTTGTCAGAAACTATTATTTTTAATTTCCACAATGCCAAGATCGATTTACATAACTAAAAAATACACTTTTATTTGTCGGGAAGTGTACTATCACTCCAGAAGTTTTCAACCGGTTTTATTAATTTTTTTTTCAATTTTGTTTTACTCCGAAACTATGCTTTTAGACTCCATCAACGTTACAGCTATAGCTAATTAAACCCTGTACAGTACAGGGTGTCCAGTTACTGCTCCCTCGAAAGATTATGCAAAAACGGCTAACTTTATAAAAAAAACTTTCTTAACAAAATTTTCAAAGTTTCATCTCTGCTATAATGTAAAATTACTTTCAATTATACAAGGTGTCACAAAAACGAGTTACATAAGAAGGTATAATTTTTTTAAATGGAACACCCTATATTTTTTGGCATCAGTTGAGCCTCCAAGGCTCCTGTATTACACCTTAAAATATTTTGCCAATAGGATGCAGCGTTGCCAAGATATGACTTTTTTTCTGTTCTTTTTTAGCAATTTACAAAAATTCTTTTGACTGCCATATCTCCGCGATTTATTAAGTGTTTTTTCTAAAAATGTAGGATGATAATTGATAATGATGTATTTACTGAAACAAATTTTTGAAATAAATTATTATTATACCGAGTGTCTAAAATATTTTTTACATTTCTTAATATTTAATTATTATTTTTCACAATTTTTTTTAAATGGAATGCTTATAATTTTTTTTAGATGGATAAGTAAAGTATGAAATTCCCCACATTTTAATATCATACACTTTACTTTTATTTCAAACGGTTTTTAGCATTAAAATATAGTATAGCTTTGGTCTTTTGTTTTGCTTTTGTTTTTCATTTTATTACATTTCTGTAAGGTGTTATTATCGTGATTAAGTTGAATTAAAATTGTTAAGTAATAATTAAAAATATGAATTTTAATTATTGTTAACAAGATTTGATATCTATGGTGTATGGTATTGGTGAATTTGATGGAAATTGTTTATTGGCAGCAAGAGTGTGTCATCAAAAATATCCCGATATAAGGTCTCCTGATGTAGAAAATTTTGAAAGAACGTTTTGAATGTACTGGAAGTGTTGCATATGAAAAGAAGGTGAGAAGACGAAATGTATTAAGTAAGAAAATGAGCTGGCTTTAAATTTGGTGGTAATCGAAAATCCTACGGCAAGTATTCGGGAGTTGAGTAGGGATTTAGAGATCAGTAAGTGTTTCCCTGTCTTCGTAAAAATAAGTATCACCCCTATCGAGTACAGCTGCATAAAGAGCTTTGGGATGTGGATTTAAATCTTAGATTAAATTTTTGCCAGTGGACTCCAAACCAAATTGGATAAAATGAGGAATTTTTAAAATTTGTGTTGTTCACGATTGAATCAATGTTTCATCGTAATGGATTTGTGAATAGGCACCATTTCCATTATTATGACAGAGAGAATCCTCGGGTTGTACAGAAAAATCATTACCATCACGACTGGAGTTTAAATGTTTGGGGAGGAATTCTACATGATTATGTTATTAGTCCTCACTTTTTTAAGTACAATGTAAATAGAGCAGTCTTCTTGGATTTTATGCAAAATACGTTTCCACAGATGATCGATTATATTACAAGTAATGTGTGGTTACAACTTGATGGTAGTAGAAATGCTATTATTAACCAGTTTCCTGAAAGATGGATAAAATGGATATTTTAGTAAACTGTACACCTTTTATATAGTTCGTGGTATTATAGCAGTTTTCTACACACTTGGATGCTATTGTCTACAACAGTATAATTTTTTTTTGAATGAATACTGTCTAAATATATTTGATATTGTGATGTGTTGCAACCCCTAGAATGTAGGCAACACAGAATTACTTCGGATGTTGTCTGAATATAGATTTGCACCTACCAGAGAAAGAACCTACTAGAAGGTCTAGAGTGATGGCATATCTGTTCTGGAACTGTCTAGAGAATGGTGACGTCATCAGAGAAACTTCGAGATCTGTCATCTTTAGGTATATAAGGCATGGAGTAAACTAGAGTGGACAAGCACAGTTCTAATGATCAGTTGAGATGGCCAGAGAGTAAGAAGTGAGCACAGTGATGAAGTGACTGAATAATTGAATTGTAGTACACAGTGTATTATTAGTCAAGTAATTAATTTGTTGTAAATAGTAAGTTAATAAATTAGTGTTTAGGGTTACCCTGGTGTTATAATTTTCGAACCCACGATACAGGATGTTTACAAAAAGGGTGTAAGCACGTCACAATATTAAACCATTTACAATAAATATGTTTAATGGTACGTAATTAATTATTGTAATAGATAATAATGAGATATTCTGTTCTGGAAAATTTCAAGTGTGTTATCCGAAAACAAAATGTTATCAATTTTATCCAAAGAAATAACTAATGTTACTCTCTTTTAGTTAGGAATATGTTTTTATTCTGTGCAGCAATTAATTATATAGCATTGATTTTTAGTAGGTGCCAACAATCAACAATCATGGCACGCAAAAGGCTAAAATGCCACCAATCCCCTCTACTATAATGCTAGAAGATTACTGTTGATCGTATAAAAAGAAATCACATCTGTGAAACCTGAAAAGTACTCGTAGTTTTACCGGAAAGCTCGCGTTTAATTGCGATACAAGCAGCGACAAGTTGTTATAATTCGTTAGAGATTAAAAGTCGTTAAATCGAAAAAGTATTTATTGCTTCCTGCGGCTAAACCGATTTCCAACACGTTATCTTCTTAAATCATATAAAGCCCAGAATGTAATTTTTTGCGGGCGAGGCATCAGCGTTGAAGAGCTGCCGTGCTGCAGCACATGGCACTAGCTTTGGCATTTTTGTGCGGCAGTTTTTGCGGATATTTCTGAGTTTGAACGGGCTGATATATAGCCCCCGAGCACGGCTACGCCGCGACACAGAGATAGATTCATGCGATACGATATACGACCGCTGGGTTTTATAAAAACTATACGAATGAAATTTATGTAGTGTCTTCGGGCGAGGGAGATCAGGACCGTATACGGAAAAACAACGCAGGTTGGGCTGTTCGATTAATCTGTTATATATTAGTTTTATGTAACCAACAAAAACACAGGTACAATAAAAAAGTAACCTAACAAACAACATACAGGGTGACCACCTAGAAATGCTGTTCAATTCCTTGACTTTTCACGATCTTTCCTGACTGAGAAACTTCAGTTTTCCCTAACTAATTTGTATAATTCAAAAGCCAATTTCAACTGCTTTTTAGATTTTATGAATAAAAATTGTTATCGAACATGAAAACTACCTAATGTTTAGTCCGGTCGAAATAGAAAAAAAACGGTAGTAAGTCGAAATCTTCTCTCCATCAGATTTTTTGTGCATAGAATTCTTGTTTGAGGTCTACACAAACAGCATATCATAGCACAGTCACTTAGTAGATGGGGAACATGTATTTATGCACTTTTATGCAAAATAAGTGCATTTTTCGTGATTTTTGCTCTTTTTTCGTTGTTTTCAAATGTATACGGTTCATAAAATTATCAAAAATGTATTATCTTGTTATTATTTATACTTTTATTACCATATGGTGCTATTTATAAGCGTTTAGGCTCTACGGCGCGCCAAAGTTGGTTGATTTGCAATTTTCAACAAAATCAGAATTTCATCGCGGATTAAGACGAAGATCGCTATCAAACAATTCTGTAATATTTTTTCCTAAAAGAGTAATGTTTTCTGAGTCTGCAGATGCCCGATTTGATACATTTGGTCGTATATAATAAAAGATATGATTTTTTGAAGCGCGGAAACTATTGGTCTTAGACGAAAAATACAAAGACCAAAATTGTGCACAATTTTGTTCTCTACATATTTCTTTGAACTTTTTTCGATAGCACTTACCACAACGGAGCTATTTCCCGAAAAGCGTCGCGACGCAGAGTTTTCACCCCCACACCCCTCGAGCGGCAACCCCCCGAGGTCACAAACTCAGGTGTACTATCAGGGTCCTATGTCTACCATCCCACCAAATTTCATTTCTTTCCAACCTTTTGCGAATAGAAACCCCACAGTGCTTGGAGTAGTATTTGTAATTGACAATATACAATATACGACGTAGTGGACAAAAATCGTTTTGCATTTTTCGCCGAAAAAAATATAAAAAAGACAAAAGTGCACTGCTGCTAGTCAATAAGTTATTGTAAAACTAGAGTAGTTAATACCGTGTGTATAATTTGTAAATTGAAAAAAAAAAATTCCTTCAAACGTCAGAAAAACATGGCATTTCTTAACTTATTTCATAACATTAAAGTTTGACTTTTTAAATTTATTGAGTTTTTTTTTTATATAATTATTACACATTCTATGGGATACTCTTCGCAGTTTTCTTGTAACTAATGTTAATTTTTGGACATCCTAAATTTTGTGATACCAACTTTATTGTGAAAAAAAAATATGTAAAAAAAAATTGAAAAAAAAAAAAACCAACCAACCTGTCCCGGATTCGAACACATGATCTTTGGATTGCAAGGCAAAATTTTAGTTACTGGACCATCACACATTACTTCAAAAATGGAATGCCTGTGATATATATCTTTCGAGAATCATATTTCAACGCATTAGATATATCATTATGAAATATATAATATATTAGTAAAATATATAAACAAATATATAAACAATATATAACATTTCGCAAGATTTCTATTTAAGTACAAGCGACAAACATTAAGAAAATATTTTCTTTTAAATTAAATGATTAATAACTTTCTTACTTACTAATTGATTTTCTTCAAAAAATAGGCTGACACTAACTACTTTCCAAACAATACAATCGGACTTTTCTTTCTTAAGTTACCGTGCTTACAAGAAACGTGACGGACGGACAGACGGATAGCTGGACAGACGGACAGACGGACAGACGGACAGACGGACAGACGGACAGACGGACATTTTGAAAGTTGTTCAGAAAAATGTGCCCATAAAATGCAATATACTCTTTGTTTTTACGAAGAGTATAATTACAGACAGACCGACAGGCAAAAAATTGTTTGTGCTCAAACTTAAAATCTCGACGAATCATGACATTCTAATCTAAGTATATTTGACCAAAAAATTTTTTTTTTTTACCGTTATACTTCCACTCCACTAGGTAGATGTGGAAGTAATTAAAACAACTTGTGAAGACAACATCCAGCGATCTCTTTCGATATAAAAGCCATAATTTAAACATATTAAGTAAATTAAGTGACAAACCAAGACCATCCAGTTGAGATAACCTAACGCCAGTTAGTCTAATCGACTTTGAAAAATCAGCTTATATTACGTATATTTGACGTGTACGATCCAGAACCTCTGAAATGTACTGCAAATTCATAACTGTCGACCTACTCTTCGTAAATCCATGTTATTTGGAGACTAATAATTGTTTTTGTTGGATTGAACACTAAAGAATATATCAATAATTTCTACGAAGCCACTAATTACAAACTTTGATTACACTTTTTCACGTGATAAACTTACATTTATAAACAGTTATATATTTTTTGGTACTCCGTAGAAATACCTTCTGATATTTCAAGTCATAGCAAAACTAATAATTTAATTTGACATTTTTCCCATTTACTCTAGACAAGTTATTTTTCATGCATACAATATTAAAAAATCGTACCAGATATTCTTTTGTTCCAAATCTTTGGAAATACTTGAAAACATTCATTCGAGGGAACAAAGCTTTTCACAGAATGGTACAAAACACACTTTGACCATTTTTCAGAACGAGACACGCAACGTAAACTTTTTATTGATACGAACAGAAGTAAATTTTAAAAAGTCTTACAAGAAAGGATTTCTTAAATTACATGTACGACGTGCTGGAAAACTATGTCAAGCGACATATTAGGTTCAGTATTAACTACTATTCATACTTTTATGTGAACTTTACTGACAGAAAACTATCGACGTATATGATCTCTATATCGCCTTGTTTACAAAAACTGGGAATAAACAAAGTTGTTTGTATTTAAACTTCAAATTACTCAAATGAGGAGTGAAATAACAGAGCAATAATGTTTTACTTCCACATCCACGTAGTGGTAAAAGAAGATTGTTCAAATAGGCTTAGAATATCATGAAACGTCGAAATTTTGAGTTGGAGCAAAAACATTTTTGTCTGTCGGTCTGTCTATAACTTATTCATGCGCAAGCTAATTTTGCCCGCGTCTTAGAATTTTGACCTCACTTCCGGTTACGATTTTTAATGTTTTCTTAAGTCATCAGTAGTCCCTTGAGGTAAAGCTTTTACCCCACCGGACTGCAAAACATGTACCCCCCCCCCCCGTTTTCGAGCGCGGAGAACACGATGGTGACAATATTTTCCGACCTAGCGTCCAATCACTACCCTAAATTTGATTTACTTTACTTTACTTTTTCCGATTTTCCGGTGCTGCGCTTGCGAGGCCTTGCCGGATCACTCACCCCGGAGGTTAAAACTACCGCCACCCCCAATAACTAAATGCCACGAAAACAGCGAAAATCAGCTAGAAAACGGAATTTCCCTTTTTTGAGGGCGAGGAATACGATGGTGATAATATTTCCTGACCTACCCTTCACCCACTACATCTAAACCTGAATACCCTTTTCCGATTTTCCGGTGCTAGGCTTGCGAGGGCCCGTCGTATCGTTTCTTTTTTGGTCAGTTAGAATAAAATAGTTAAATATTTACCACAGGTGACCTAATCCACCCCCGGGGGTTGATTCTACCCTCACCCCCAATATCTAAATGCCACGAAAACAACGGAAATCAGCTGGAAAGCAGTATACCCCCGTTTCCGAAGGCGGGGAATACGAAGGTGACAATATCTTTTGATCTAGAGTCCAACTGCTATCTCCAAATCGAAAAACCACCCCCTTTTTCTGATTTTTCGGTGCTACGCTTACGAGGGCTTGTCGGATCTGGTTTTTTTTGGTCAATTTGAATAAAATAAGTAAATGTTGACCACAAGTGATCCAACCCACCCCCGAGGGTTGAAACTAACTGTTTATCTCGAAAACGGGGATATACCGATTTCCAGCTGATTTTCGTTGTTTTCGTGGCATTTAGTTATTGGAGGTGGAGGTAGTTCCAATCTCGGGGGTGGGTTAGGTCACCTGTGGTCACTATTTACTTATTTTATTCAAACTGACCAAAAAAAAAAAAACCGATCCGGCAAGCGTAGCACCGAAAAATCGGAAAAAGGAGTGGTTTCTTCGATTTAGTTGGACGCTAGGTCGGAAAATATTGTCACCATCGTGTTCCCCGCCCTCGAAAATGGGGGAGTACATGTCTTGCGGTCCGGTAAGGTAAAAGCTTTACCTCAAGAGACTATTGATGGCTTAAGAAAACATTAAAAATTGTAACCGGAGGTGAGGTCAAAATTCCATGACGCGGGCAAAATTAGCTTATATAAAAGGTGGCTTCCTTTAGGTCTGTAGTAGTATTAATCACTCACACAAAGATTTTTATGTATCTTATTCATAGGATATTTGACGGCCGGCTCTCCGTCTATTGAGATAAGCAGTCCATAGACTTAGGTGTTAAAATTTAATATGAATGTTTTATACTCAGTTGCGTGTTACAAGGAATTGATTATGTTTTGAAGTTTTTACAAGAGCTTATTTATTTCCATCGATAATTTTATAATTTTGTCCTTGCCAAGGTAATCTCATTAACATGCGATAACAAGATATGCAAAATAAGAAAGGAAATTTACGGAATAGTAAGTAATAGTAAGATCTTGTAAACAATGTAAATAACGAGAAAAGAATTTTTGATATTCAGATTGAAATTATTAACTTGGCTTCCCGACGGAATGAATTGCAAGAGTTCTACACTTTAATATTAATATATTCACAGTAAGTGTACCTCAAACTTTGCCCTTGAAGAATTTATTTTATTTACTCCTTTTTGGACATACTTTTGCACGTCGCGTCGGCGCCGGTGCCAATCGTTACTCTAACTTGTCTTTCATCCTTTGGGAATTACCTACCAACGTAATACACTCACCGGCGAAAAATTCGATCCGCGCATAATTTTGATGAAGTTGAGTTTGAAATTGTTTCCACCTTTCACTGATTTTGATGATTTTTTTTTGGATAAATTCATAGAGATTATCACGTGTTTTATAATATTGTAATATGTTGCAACCCCTTAAAAATTTAAGGTTATGTTGGTTACTAAAAAGTAGGCAGACTTCAACAGATCGAATGTCAGAATGAATGTAGTGTATTTGCACCTACTCGAAAAAGAACCTACCAGAAGATTCCAAAGTGACATCTGGAATTATCGAGAGAATGGTGGCGTCATCACAGAACAATCGAGATCTGTCATTTTTAGGTATAAAAGACCGATCGCATTCTCGGCGAGTAGTTCAGAGAGTTCAGAAAGTATAGAAAGTGAGGTTAAGACTTCAAGGATAAACAAAGTGATAAACATTGTGATTTTAGTCAGTAAAAGTGTATTTAAATTAATAATAGTATTGTGAAGTATCCAGTAAATATTTAATAAAGTGTGTTAGTGGACATCTCTTGTTATAATTTTTGGAACCCACGGAATTTGCGAGGGTGGTTTCCTAAGGGTGGAAACACGTTACAATATTTAAAAAACGAATTATACCAGGGAAAACATATATGCTGTTTTTTTCACCAAGATCAAAACACCCGGTGGTGTATTTAGATAGCATAGTCATGTTCCAACTTGTTTCATATTCAAGAGACATCAGTTCTTAATATTCCTTTTTTTAATCATCCCAATATCTGTCTTCTCGCAAGAGATACAAATTTTGACAATTTTACAGTATTGTTTGTTCGGCAGATTTATTCAGGTGGCTGTGGAAGTTTTGTCGTGTTGCTGCTGTCAGATTAGTTCATCAATAGTGTTTCAAGTTAATTGTTGATAATAAACAGATGCAAATTATGATTCCTTCAGCAATTGACGCGACAAGGGCAATAACTTCGATGCAGGATGGAAGATCGCAATATTATGAGACCAGAGTAGTAGTCTAGGAGATAGCTACGTACATGGGGCCTGGGATATAATATGTTGGCATTGCTGTTATGTTTTAGCAAATATTTTTCTGAATATTTTGTCTTATGTGAGTCAGACCTCCCCCCTGCCCGTTTTGGCCCCAGAAAATATTCAGTTGTGGAACAGAGTATAATACTTTGGGGCTTGGTGCTAATTGAAGAGGGCTTGGCGAACAACATTCGATATATGCCAACATTTTTTCTCCGTGCAATTGGAAGCACTGGCGACATCAAATGGCCAAAATTGGATTGGAAGTACTATAACACTTTCTGACTGGGCGGAAAATTTTCTTTGTCAATGCTCATTGTTGGAAAACCATATGCCAATATTTTCTGCTTACCCATTTTCCAGATTTGTGGCCAAAAATTGAACTTTTGGCCAAAAACGGGCCAAAACTGGTGCTTTTCAAACGAAATGTTGGCACCTTCTCAAACTTATAGTTTTTGTACCAAAGAATAGTTCTCTGTGAGTGCCAACATTTTTTTCTGTAACCGGCACTCAAAGAGACTATTCTTTGGTACAAAAACTACAAGTTTGAGAAGGTGCCAATATTTTTTTTGAAAAGCACCAGTTTTGGCCCGTTTTTGGCCAAATGTCCAATTTTTGGCCAAAAATCTGGAAAATGGGCAACTAGAAAATGTTGACGTATGGTTTTCCAGCAATGAGCAATGACAACGAAAATTTTTCGCCTGGTCAGAAAGTGTTATATTATGTTCCAATTTTGGCCATAATTGATGTCGCCAGTGCCGCCAGTTGCACAGAGAAAGAATGTTGGCATATATCGAATGTTGATCGCCAAGTCCTCTTCAACTAGCACCAAGCCCCAAAGCGTTATACTCTGTTTCACAACTGAATATTTTCTGGGGTCAAAACGGGCAGGGGGGAGGTCTGACTCACATAAGATAAAATATTCAGAAAAATATTTGCTAAAACATAATAGCAATGCCAACATGTCATATCTCAGGCCCCATATATGTAGCTATCTCCTAGACTATAGTAAGTGTTTCAAAATGCAGTGGTCAGAGAATCGTTTTACGGCATTTGTGAAACTGGTAAGTTTACAAGGCGAAGAGAATCTGACAGAAGTAGGTGCATAAATGCTCGATATGACTGAATCCAGAGTTGTGAAATTAATATTTTGAGAATATAAAATTAAGTGATTGAAAATCACCAGAAATCAGTAAATTTTGTAGCGACTAAAATCACCAGAATGTCACTTCATTTAATAAAAAAACACTCTGCTAGATTTAAAAGAACACACATGAAATTTTAACAGCATAAATAAAGGTCTCTTCATGATGTAAACTTTATCTAGTGAGCTATTGTAATGCTGACCTTAAGAAACAAAAGTAAACAATCTAGGGTCACAACTACGTAATAAAAAAAAAATTCCCGTTAATTTCCGAACAAAAAAGACTTATTACACTTATTTTAGCAGAATTTAATAAGTTATGTTCCGTTGAATACAGAAAAATGGACTCAAATTCTTGGGTGATTTGTAACGACCTACTCCTGTGGTGAAAATGTATATTTTACGAGCTTATCATCTGCATATGCGTGAAGATGAGTAATTTTTATAGTTGATTTAACGTCAGATTTCTAGATTAAGATAAAAGTGGGTCCAATACTGATCCCTGTGGCATTCCAAAAAGAAAGACGTAGCTGTTTGGTCGCAGCTAGATATTTTTTGATTTCGATACAGTAAAATAAGGCAAATATGATTGAATAAATGTATACTAAATTACATTAATTATTCTTCATTCCAATTACTTGAATTCTTTCATGTACCGATACGCCACGTCCGTTCACTGTAATTTACAATTACCAGATTTAAAGATTTACCTTTAAATAAAACTTGATAGCCCAGTATTTAAATACAAAAACTTGCAAAATGAGTAATTTTTTTTTTGAGTTCGTGAAAGTGTGTAGAATAATATCTTGAAAAGTTTACGTTTCGCTCGGATGCAAAACATTAAAAGAAAAGCGAAAAAAAATTTTTGAAATTAAGTCAAGCTAGGAAAAAATTAAAAATACAGACGATAGATCACGTATTTATGAACAAAAAATGTCCTAATAGAATTTATCGCTAAAGCCACGGTATTCCCGGAATTAATAGTCAAGTAACGTCATAACTCGGAGCGAGATCCATGCGTGCGCGCGCTTGAATACGCATGACTGTGACACCGACGCACTGAATTACACGTCTCTAAATCAGAATTTGTTCAATCTATGTGAGTGTTGGTTCATTTAAAAGATGGAAATTGTAGCTCTCCGATGCTTCTTTGCATTAAACAATACAAGCAAAGGATGGATGGGAAAAATATACTATTTTTTATTGAGACGATTGAGTTCGGGCGTGATGATATAACACTGTGTCCCAGGATAGATGTAACAAAAGAGGTGTAATGGACCAAAAATTTTGGAATTTTGGAATGGTATTTGGGGATTGAGTCCTGCTTGTTGTAAAACTAAAGTATATCAAAAATGACATGATTTGGTGTTCTACAGGGTGTTTTATAAGCATAGTTGTACAAATCACCACTAATAAAGTACCTTTATTTTTCAAAATATGAAAAAATTCCACTAAGAAAAGTTATTTAGAACGCAATTTTATACCCCTATACCAAATTTCAGGAATATAAAATTATTTTTTTGAAACTTCCCATTTTTTCAATAATTTAGTATTTTATTTTGAACCATTCAATTAAAACTGCATAGAAATTATTTTTTTTGAATTAATATTTAAAGTTATGTAGAAGCTAAAAGTAGGCTATGAGAAAAGCAGTGGATGATTAACATTTGCTCCTACACAACTTTAAATATAAATTCAACTCTTAATTCGCAAAAAATGGGAAGTTTCAAAAAAATAATTTTATATTCCTGAAATTTGGTATAGAGGTATAAAATTGCATTCTAAATAACATTTCTTAGTGGAATTTTTTCATATTTTGAAGAATAAAGGTACTTTATTAGTGGTGATTTTTACAACTTTGCTTATAAAACACCCTGTAGAACACCAAATCAAGTCATTTTTGGTATACTTTAGTTTTACAACATGCAGGATTCAATCCCCAAATACCATTCCTAAATTCCAAAATTTTTAGTCCATCACACCTCTTGTTACATCTAATTTGGGACACACTGTACTATATACATCACGTCCGAACTCAATCTTCGCAATAAAAAATATAGAAAAAAATAAAAGCCCTTCTTCATTGAGAACTGTTAAAAAGTATGTACACTTCATGAATATTATGGTTTATTAAGTTGTAGTAACGTGGATTCAAAAAAGTACATCTCAAATCATTTTAATTTCCTTGCTTGATGATTTTCTTGATAAATATATATATTGGAGGCTGTAACTTGCCTTGGAAAAAATAAAATATCGCTATTTCGGAAAAAATGTATACTTTTCGAATGTTCAAATAAAAATTCGTTTACTTGTATGCATTTTTTCGAAAATATGATCAATCAGATCATGATAAGAAATTGCGATTTTCACGATCTTATCCTTATAACTATGAATATATATTATATTACTAGGAGTAGAACGCACTCTTTTTTTCTGTTGAGCCCAGGATTTGCAAACTGGGCGAAACACAAAAAAAGGCGTTCTACTCCGTGTAATATATACTATTTTTTCTTCAAGCGTATTAAAATGCAAAAATTTATTTATTTATCATAAATGTACAAATATTCAAACTACAGTCTTACATGTTGACACAATATGACAAGTGGCTAGTGGATAGCGCGCCACCGGTGGCTTTCGGTATTAACATTATGTTACTAGTAAAACAATACCCACTGCGGTGGCGCTTTCGGAACTAACATTATGTTACTAGTAAAACAATGTCCACTACGGTGGCGTTCGGTACTAACATTTTGTTACTAGTAAAACAATGTCCTACTTCTACTTCTGTTTTTGGTGACATAATTTAAACATTTTAATACGCTTGAAGAAAAAATATCTTTGACTGTTTTGAATATAAACTCTGGAACTTTTCCAATACATTAACAAAGTATCAAAAATCCATTGGATATAGCTGAAATGTAGACTTTAATAAATACAGTACAGGAAAGACACGTAAAAATTCATGCGAGTGATTCAGCGGCCATGTGTGGTGTCTGTGTATGCATTCATAATTATATATTTTCCCTCCATACTCACTATTTATCCTCCTATTCACTAAGAAAAATGTAAAAAATGTGTAATTAGAAAGAGAGAAAAGCTTTATTTTACTCGTTAGAACAGCTAAGAATTTTTAAGGTTCCCGTGCGCTTGGCGGCGCAGAGTGACAAAGTTACTTTTTTTTTCTCTTTTTTTTTTTAATCGCCTTATTGATTTTAATGTCCTGGCGGAATTTAGCCGATGGCTATTCTACCACTCAACCAGGACAAACACACACATAGACAACATCACAGCACCCATTCCCTGCGACATTGCCATCTGCCGCAGCTGAGACTCGAACTCAGGAGACGAGAGCGACTAGACCGTGTTGTCTCTCACACAACCGCAGTCTAGCCCACTGCTACCGTCTCGGCAACACGAGAAAAACACCACTACACATCCATACCCTAGCCGGGATTTGAACCCGGGACCCCGAGGTCGCAAGCCTAACACCTTAAGCACTGCGCCACCGGGTCGGTACTTCACATTTTTTTTCCAAGAATACCGTGGCTTTAGCGATAAATTTTACTAGGACATTTTTTGTTTTTTCCTACCCTGACTTAATTTCAAAATTTTGAAAAAATGGATGAAAAAAAAAGCGCAATGTAAACTTTTCAGGATATTATTCTATAAACTTTCACGAACTCATTAAAAAAAAATTACCCATTTTGCGAATTTTTGTAGGTTTCACTATAAATGTTTCTGTCGTCTGGGCTAAGAATGTTAATGAAGCTAATAATATTGAGCGCAAGTTATGTGTTTTTTTATTGCAAACATTTAATTGTTATATATGCTGTTTTTATTAATGTTGTGTTGATAAGGAAAAAGAAAAAAAATGGCTTAAACTAAACTTTTCTAAATTCGCTGTTACAATCTTTAGCTGGTAATTCGCATTTAATTACTGTGCGTATGAGGTTTAATAGCCCATAAAATAGCTCAAGTTAATGAATATTCAAACGTCTAACATTACCGCAGATATACCATTTGACGTGCTTTTATTAGGTATGTAAGAAAATGTTTATTCCCTTATCCGTACTTCCAGATTTAGGTCGGAGGAATGTGTCGTATTTTTCTATTTATTATAAATATTGAAAAAATAAACTTGACGGAAAAACTTATATTTTTGTTAATAATATAAATAAATTGTGAAAAACGAAGATTTAAAAAATCCTCCTTATACAGCGTGATCTACCATGATATGCGGAAAATAAAATGGTGTACTAGTCTTCGATGTGGGAAAGCCCCTGCAAAATTTTAGAGTGTTCTGAGATAATTTCGTATATTAAATTATTAGTAAATTTGCGAAGATACACCACTGTTGTTGAGTAGGTCAGTATTAGGTCGACGAACTTACTTGTGAAATAACATATTGGAGTTGTTTACATTTCCTTAATTGGCATAAAAACTGAAGCCGGCGAGTGCGATCAAAGCACAGATCAAAGTGCCGCGTTTTTTGCTTTCGGTCGAACAATCAGGACACCGGCGTGTTATTGACAGGTTTAACTAAGTATCTCTTATATCTGCTTGTTGTTTCAGAGTTCACTACCATAGGGTCAATGTCTTTTCGATTTATTTCGCTATTTTTGTAGTGTAATTTGATTAAAACCAAAAAGTCACTTCTACCCTCTCCAGCTTTACTGTCAATAGAGTCAATCCCAAGTCTGATAAAATGATATGGTTGTACCGCGTTACGTCAGATTGGTTAGTCATTGGCAGCGCATTTTTACAAAAAAATAAGGTAATTTTTTTTAGTTTTTCATTTTCTTGAATTTCGAACAAAATATAGAATTCTTCCAAATGCCCAAAACCGCTTCAAAATAAAATTCTGAAATCTGGTTTGATTTTTATAACTTTTAGGAGATATCTTTTTATATCTATACGTACTGGCGCTGCAAAAAAAAACCGCTGCCCAAGGAATCACTACTTCCACATCCAGATTTTCTATCCAAGTCTTTCACAACGAAAAAATTTTGTAAGTGGAAATAATTGTTTATGGAACTTTAAAAATATAATATTTGAAATCTCATAAAATGATATCTCACATCGGTAGTGGGGTAGGGGTGGTGATAGGGAGGGTGGTAGTGGGGGTGGATGAAGTAAAAAATATTTTGAGGTTTTTGATTCTTGTACACCCACTAAATCACAATTTTTTTTCATCCCCTTTAATAATGGGGTGGCGGTGGTAATGTTTGAGACCTTAGCTTCTCTTGTATATACTATATACCAATTTTATAGACTCTTACCTGCTTGATTTACCTATTTACCCATCATTTACCCCAATGGTGGCGGTGGTAATGGGGGTGGCTGATGCCAAAAAAATGTTTGAGACCTTAGCTTCTCTTGTATATACTATATACCAATTTTATAGACTCTTACCTGCTTGATTTACCTATTTACCCATCATTTACCCCAATGTACCCCCCAACCCTTCGACAGAAGAAGATGAATAAGATGAAAATATAATCCACTTCCAGATCCCGTTAAAGTACATAAGTGTACAAAAGGTCGATAAGCTAAGAAAATTGACCCCAATCTGACAAAAAATTTCACTTTATTTTTTTTATATTTCTCATTATTTTAGTAAAATACAGGACACTAACTTAACGCTACAATAAATTAAAAGTAAAAATGACTACGTTTTCTTCACGAGAAAAATCGACAAACTGAGGTCAAAATGGCTTTTTTTGGAAAATTGTACCCTTTTTTTTACTATATCGAGTTTTTTTAGACATGAGCGCATTTTTTTAGCAGTTTAATTTTTGTATTTTTATATTTGTTGACGTCTAAAGAACAACATGTAAAAATATCACCATGCTAGTCGCCTTACCCACTGGGCTATCTAGCGACTAAAGTCCGGTTTGTAAAGGCCCACTTTCGGGCCTCTATACAGTATCTTTTAACAATTGTAGCTTTGGATTATTTTCAAGTAGCAGAGACAAAATCATAGACATTGGAGAATTACCAGTCCAAATTTCAATAAGAAATATTGATTTGTTTATTTATAAGTGACCTAAACGTAAAAACTAACATATCTCACATCCAAATGTAAGTACAGCATTATTTTTTTTAAGTTGGCTTTTTTAATATACTTTCATTACTCTTTTACCGTTTTTGATTTCATAAAAAAGCCAGAGAGTTATTTGAATTTATTTATAACTACAATTTCGAAAATTATAAACAACTGCAAAAAAAGGCTTTAAACTTTGAAAGAAAAAATTCTCTCTCCGTGATCTTAAAGTACTTATAAAAAGCCACAATTTGAGCCATCCTACACATTTCTTGGTTTTGATGGTAGAATTTCACAAGGGTGCAAAGTTTTAGCAGTAATTGTATACTTGAGCCGTTTTAATAGTTATTTTGATTTGAAATTTTAAGTGGCGATTATAGTACTTTATAAGAGCTATATTTCTCGACAATTTCTTTGGATATTATCCATTATTTTTGAGAGAACAGTGATTTATTTAGAAACGTATAACTTTGCAATATTTAATTATTTTTAAATAATAATAACAATTGGAATGAATTATAGTTATGTACTTTTATTGTACACCCTATAACGAACATTTTTCTTCTTTTTGTTGTTTTCCATAGGACTTATAGATTTCGAGATATTCAAAGAAAACCGATGGAAAAGAGTCTAAAAAATTAAATTGTTTAAATAAACAATACGCCGACCTCGCAGAAACTGCAAAACTGAACTGTGGACTTAAGTTGATTTCCTGAACATGTTAAAAAAAATTGCCCTCACCAGACAATTCACATTGCGAATTTTTTGGTCCTAATTCAACTTCACTATACCCCTATTCATAAGAAAGTAGTGAGGACGGTGAAACGTCTATTATTAGATTCCAAGTAAGACGATTCTGATTAAGTTTTTTTGCCGAAGTCCCGCTGTACTGAAGCTTAAGCTTATTGTACCCCATATTCTCGTTATCCCATTAATCCCGTTCCTCTCCAAAAGGAGAGTATACGGTCAATGGGAGCTCTGGCTATTTCTTCCGGGGTTACAGTTAGTCCCAGCCACCAAGACCAGGCATGCACATAATATAAGGTGAGGAGTTTCTTCATCCTCACCACACATCCTGCATTCTGGATTATCCTTCACACCTATGTTAGTTAGGTATTTGTTCAGTGTGCAGGGTCCTGTTAGAATTCCCACTGCACATCTCAGCTATTTTCTGCTCAGCTTTAGCCATTCGTTAGTCTTTGTCTTGGATGGCCCGCCGGTGATGAACATGCGTGACTGTTTCATGCCCGGCGCGACAGTCCAATACAAGATATGTTTCTGACTCAATAATTCCTTGACCATTGCTCTTGCGGTATTGTATGATATCCCGCAGGATGGCTCGGGTCCCATCAAGGCTGTTTCTGCGCCTTCTTTGGCCAGCTTATTTGCTTTTTCGTTGTCTTCATTGCCCTGGTGTCCTCGCGTCCACTCCAGCTGTATACTGTTGTGTTCCGCAAGTCTCGCCAGGGATTCAAGGCAGTCTTTTACCGTTTTGGAACGTATCTCTACGGCATTCAGTACTCATGGGTGTATCAAATTTCAAGTCAATATCATAAACCGTTACAGAGTAAGCGTGCGCACAAAAAAGTTACAGACAGACATAATTTCGTTTCTAAGTTTAAATATCGTTTTATGACAATCGAAGCCTATTTGAACAATTTTTTTTTACCGTTACTATTTTTCCACTTTACTACGTGCATATGGGAGTAAAAATCTTATTATAACAAATGAGATAATGGAACATTACTGTGTATATTTTATAGAGGAGCATCTCTTCAAAAAATTTGTTTAAATCTGAATGAACAAGGTAAACATTGAAACTTCTACGCCAGAGAGACGGTCCTGAATCAGCAACTCCTTAACTCGCCACCGAGATAAAAATGAAAATTAGTTTTGTTTCACACATAAATATAACGCCACGACGTTATATCTCGAGCGAGAAAACCCTCGTTCTTAATTCGCTAATTTATTTTATTGCCGCGAACTGAGGCCCATACTTCCTGCACTGTATATGGAGACGTCGTATATTAACGGCAACTATTAAGGTAAATGGCGTAGCTGTGTTTTCCATATTAATTTGTAAACTGGTTAATATCTCGACGATTTATGTAGAAAAATAGAAGTAGCTAGCTGCTTTTGACGTCATCTGGTGCTTCGCTTATAAAATATTTAGTCCTATTCATACGGCTGTTGAATTCTAAACTAAGAGAAATATCTGGGAATGCAATGCCGGGTTTGTTGTTTTTCCACTAAATCTGAATTATTAAATTTATTTATTGTGTTAAATTTCACGCCGGCGCGGCGCTCAGTGTTAATGCTGGTAATTTATTTTATGGTTATAAATAAAGAAATATGATATTATATACAGTGTACACTGTACTGGCTTTATGGAGATTAGAGTGAAATACACTGATCTAGGAATTTAAACATTTTGTGCTCCATAATAAAATTTAATGTAAAATGTCGGTTTTGAGTTCGAGAATGAGTTAGTTGCTGTTCTTTCTCAACTAAAGAAATCTCCGAAAAAATTTACGCACGGAATAATACTATGAAAGAAGAGATACGCTCGGTACTAGTACCAGCTTGGACACGGTGTGCGCGTGACGTCACTAGCTGGTCATTTTCTAATCGAGTTCGCGGCAGCCACTGCAGGTAATATATATTTAGAATCATAATGAGATGGGGCGAGCGTCGAGGCGTCTTGACTACTTACGTATTTCGACACATGTAGTTAACCAACGTTCTACGTGGTTCGTACTTGGATGGGCGAGCGTCAACATCGCCCCACTTTCTAGCATTATATATATCACCATATATGTAGAAGGTATACAATTTAAGGCGAAGATTGTATAGTGGATATACCATTCTTCGGAGGGCAAGTAAAGCAGTTGGTCTCTTGTCTATTATATGTAAAGTAAAAAAATCCCTGCTCTTCTCAAGAGGTTCGAAAAAATTTCGAGGTTGGGAGTAGCTCGTCTGCTGGAGCGGATGAGTGGCCTTAGTAGCGAAAGTAGGGGTACGAGCAGAGGAAGGAATCAATAATATCGGCGGGAGAGGATCAAGGCAAACGTGTTTAAGTTAAACATTTGTCAAGAACGAGTGTGTACTAGGGTAGTACAAAAATGACTTAGTTTCTTATTCGATCTCCCCAATTTGTTTCCAAATCCGAAAAATTTTATGTATATACATATGGGTTTGTCGCCCCTAACACACCTCCACCGCGCGCCGGTGCCCCGAAAACTACCTGAAGAATTTACATTTTTTTATTTAAGGGTAGATTTCGGGATAGTCCTCTCCAAGTCCTATAAGTTTAATGCAAGATTTTCCATAAACCTGAACAATTATTCAAGAAATCCCAAAAAGTGATTTTTCCCCATGCAATTTAAATGGGGAAACTTTATATCTCTGTAGGCACCATTTAAAATCAAAATTTTGAAAAACAAAAAAACACGTACTTACTTTTTTCGGATTTGGAAACAAATTGGGGGGTATCAAGACCCTCTAGAAAAAATTAAGTCATTTTTGGACCACCCTAGTGTGTACAGAAGTCCCCTCCCGCCGAAATTGTTAATAGGACAAATCTAAAATGAATCCCCAAAAAATATCGTAGATCCTCTAGAATGTATAAACTTGGAGACATAAAAATAATTAAGAATGTGTTCCACTGCATTCTACGGTGTTTTGTAGATAATTTTATTTATTTTGATTTCGGTTATTGGTTGATAAAAATAGATCGATTGGGGTCAGATCGGGTCAGTTTGTGTTCGATGATGTTTTATCGATAATCAAATATGGTGAATCCAAAACAGCGATTACCAGCATTTATTGCAGCATGTTCTGTATCAGAAATCAGACCGTTATTTTCCTACGTATTTTGACGAGCTAACAACGAATTTGATGTCCAAATTGTTTGATTTTTCTTAAATGTCGTGTTTTCATTATTTCAAAAGCTTGAAGATTTAAGCTGAGGCAAAATAAAGTTATTTGGACATGTCACAATACGTAGGAAAATTATTTCTGGTACAGAGCATTTTTTTTCTCTTTGTGTGACTGTGTGGCTGTAATTTTGAAAGCAACGCGTATACATTTTTTACAATTTTAACTATGATCTTTAACTGACTGGCTGTACAAAAGAAAATAAAAAATAACATCGACAGTCGACAGAGAGCGTGCAGCGCCTTGGATCCACCACAATAGGCTTTCGATGGCACTATCTTGACCCGCGTATATAGGATTTTCCTAAACCTAGTTGGGTTCCCCGTACTCTATACTGTCAAATAAGCGAATATTTGATGGAAAAGTTGTGATGTTCTTTAACAGTCTCCCTCTCCAATGGTCTTACAGACGAATACTATTACTCGACGCCGTTTTCGCCTACCTGTTATCAGGTCTCATCTGCAGATGATGACAACATGAACTGCTCTAAGAACCTCGAGTAATAGCATTTCAATGTAGTGTTCAAATGTTTTGATGTTTATGGAAACTAATTCAGAGGCAATATATGCTTCTGCCAACACGATTTTACCATTTTCTCTGGGCAGAATTTTTATCAGTCAGATCATGCATAAATAAAACAAGCGAAAAGCATATATTTTACTTCAACAATCATTTTGATACCTAATTATTTGCTGATCACTTTATGTAAATGTAACAATAGGCTCGTTCAGTATTTTCTTTAATTTTAGAAATCGAAAGTAGAACACTTTATAAGGCGGAGTTTCGCGTGACGTTACTTTGTAGATACTGATCAGGCGACAGTCGATATTTAATAAAATTGGAATTTTAGCTTAAAAAAGGTATTTCAAAACAATATTCGTCAAATAACTCAAAAAGTATTACATTGAGCGAAAACATGCTAGAGACAAGTAAGAAAGCTACTAAATTGAGGATGAAGTCTGTTTTTAACCTCCCCACAATAAAATTGTGGGAGGTTACTAAAATTAGTTCAAAATCGAAAAGTGGGATAACATCAAATCTTTACGTTTTGAGGTCCCAGGAATCCAAAAAAGTGGTTTTTGAAAAATGTCTGTGTGTGTATATGTGTGTATGTATGTTAGCACGATAGCGGCGAAACTACTAAACGGATTTGGATGAAACTTTGCATGAGGCTTTCTTTAGTGCTCCAGAAGATCTGGTTGAGATCGAATTACGTTTAGTGCTGTTTTGGCACAAGTTGTTTATTTTATGATTACTTACAATTTGTAATCGAACCATTGAAAAGCAGTAAAAATTCTGATTTCAACGATATATCACACTTGCACTTTTTCGATTTGGTTTCCGTGAAAAAACTAAAAACAAAATAACACGTTTCTTGTGTAAGATAATATATTTTATAGTCTAACCTAACGTTCGGTAGACTAGTGTGTTAAAGCATGCAGACTGTATGCTGAGTATTTTTGACGTGTCAAGTGCATCAAGAGATTAAAATTTTTTTCGACGCTTATAAAGCCCACGGAAGGTGTGAGAGGCCTTCGTGAACCGCTCACAAGTCCTACAAACGTACGCAACCCCACCGGAACGCTTTCGGTGAGTTGTTTTCAATAAAACATTAAAAGTGACAATGACAGTATATTTTAAAAATATTTCCGCTACTTCCGGCATCCCTCCGGAAATTCTTCCGCCAACATAACCTAAAAATAGTGTTACATAACCTAAAAACAATTTAAGACATTGGTACAAACCTAATTTTTTTTTCGAAAACTGTCAAAAACCAAATTCCCCCAGAAAACATTGGAACCAAAAATTTAACAGCTGTCACTTCCCCGACCGATTTAGTGAAAAATTGGTCGAGGCCAGAAGATAAAACAAAATATATCAACTCAAACTTAAACGATCCACCATGAACACTACCCCGGCCACAGCTGGCAGGGAAGCTGTCCACCAAGAGTTATATGGTTTTTCCCAAAGATGGCCTACCACGCATTATCAACGAACGGGTTTTTTCGTTTAGTTGTGTTTTCCGTATTAATAATCAAAATTATTAAGTGCTCTTGCCTACAAACTTAGTTTTTATAGTGTTGATTTATTTTTATATTAATTTTAGGTCCCTGTGAACACATTATAATTTTAACCTAGTTTTTAAGCCTGCCTACAAAAGACAGGAGCTACTATCCCACATTTCTATTTTTCTCCAAGCCAAACCTGACCTACCCCGTCCAGCCTCACACCCGCCTTGGCGGTGTTCGCCGTGGTTGTCTGGCTGGCTCCGGGATAGGATCCGATGAGGCATATTATTTGTATTAAAACATTGAATAAAGTATTAATGTTGTGCAGATTATAAATTTAACACTCAAGTTCGTAGGTCCAAATCCCACCCAACGCAAGACTTTTTTCTGTTTTAATATTAAAAAAATATTTCAACTTAATGAATATAATTAAATGACATCGTTCATATTTTTTAGCGCTCTTTTCGGCTTCAAAAATCCACCTGGTGGGGAGGTTCTAGCTGCTTCCAGTAGCTGCCGATTTTTTTTCTAATTTCTGTAGAGTTAATGGTTTCGGAGATCTGGAAGTTTAAAGGTGGCGTCCGAACGTCTATAAGACGAAGTATTTAATTTAAATGTTAAATATCTCAGAAACTATGGCACTTACGTCAAAAGTGGTAAGAACAAAAATGAAAGACTATTGATTAGGCTTTCAAATGGTTTTCTATTTCTATAGCACAAAAAACAAAGAAGTTGTGACAGAAACAATGTACTTTTTCAATTTCTGTTTATGCAAATGACGAATCGGCGAAGCTCTTTGTGCTGAAACCCAATCTTTAACATTGAATATCTAAGGATTGGATATACTTATGAAGCTGAAATTTTAACAGCTTATCTAAATGATCGAATTCTATTGAATACCATAAAAAAAAAAAGAAAAAGACTTGTCGGTAACAAGCCCATTTTACAAACTTTTAGTGGCGCTTATTAATTGCAAAAAAACAATAAATATTTTGCATTTGATTTCAAGTTTTCAAAAGGCTCAACAGAAAAATCCACAGAACAAGATAATAAAATAGTATTCCTGTATTTCATGTTTCTTTATATTTTCACAATAATTAAACTGTTGTTAGATATAGAAAAAAGTTAGTGGCATCTGGAACGTCATTTTGCTTAAAAAAAAAAACAATAAAACAATAAATTGTATGTAACTCGTCGTATTTTTATTAAATAGCAAAATGTTATTCTACAGTAATATGTGCGAATATTAACATTATGTCACACAGTAGACGATGACAACTTACTGTACTAAAATATCACACGTACACAAAGCACGCTATAAAACAATTTCATAGATTTGAATCACATGACATGAAATCAAAGCATAGTGGCACTTTTTTCTTTCAGCTAAATTATTTATATCAATGTGAGATTAAGCGGACTATAATTTAATTTTGAGTATTTTTAATTAAATATTAAAATTATAACGCACGTGCCAACATAAAGTAAAATGGCTTATTTTTTCTATACTGTGCGACTACAGAAAAATATAAGTTTTCTTTGATGCGACCCTCTGATATTATGTTTTATTTTATTTTAATTGCCTTATTTATATTAACATCCTGGCGAAGTTTAGCTAATGCTACTCCACCACTTGACTAGAACGGCGAGATGAGATACGGTCACCCATTCAAGTGACGGACTCGCCCGGCGTGCCTTAACTTCGCCGATCGAAGTCTCGCCACTGAAATCGGCACCGTACCTCACCTCACATGATGATATACTGATCTCTCGGTTGCTACTGAAACACCCCGTGTCTAGGTAGTGTATTTTGTGTAATTTATAAATAATTTCCCATTATATTGGTCAAAATTTACTTATTTCGGGACTTTAAAATAATTCCCTACAAAATTAAGTATTGCAAGATAACAATGATAAAATATTTTATTCGCATGTTGGCTTAAATTTTCTCGTTTTCATAAATACGGAAATATTAAATTCAATATTGATAAATAAAATATGAAATATATGAATAGTTTAAAAATTCATGTCTAATACAAGATTCACAGGCAAGAGACCATGACAAAAATATGTAAAATAAACATACTAGACCGTAAACGCAAGAAATAAAGATCTTAATTTTACGGTTTAAATTAGTCACTAATAAGCAATTTAGATAAAAGGAAGGACGTGTAAGTATCTTGCAAAAATATAACGTGAGAAGGAAGATTGTTCCTGAATGTAGAGTATCATAAGTTCTCCGTTAGACACCGTGGATGCAGAGCTGTTGAAAGTACCCAATGAAAGTACTTGAAGTACCAAGTACCAAGTACCCGACAAAGTACTTGCTGCTCCAATTCCCAAGTACTATGACCTGAAGCAAAGTAATTCAAATACCAAATACTTGTCGAAAGTACTTCAAGTAAATCGCAAGTACCGTATTTCAAATATTTCAGATTATTTGAAGTACTTTAATAGGTACTTCAAATCTTAAAGTAGTTCAATTACTCTAAAGTATTTCAAGTACTCTAGTATATTTCCAATGCTCCACAATTCTTCCAGTACCCATAAAATTTTATATTTATTAAGTTTTTCTTTTATAATTTGTTATTATTATTATTTATTAACAGCTTTCTTCAACTCAGCATCATTCAAGAACAATTAAAAATAATTTTTACGTAAATATAAAAACGAACAAAAATAAATACTGCTGCGGTAGATTTCCCTTCGAATGTCAGGAAAGTCATAAAGTAAACTTTATATAAAACATAGTAATAACTTAAGGTAAGGTAAGTACAAGTACAAATAAAAAATTAATAAAAGTAATTATCTATTTCCATGGGCTCTCAATAGCATCAAATTTTGGAAGTTTTCATCAGTTAATGCATTTCTTCTTGGAGCATTTATAATTTCAGCAATTACAGGCCCTGATGGGCCCTGATGATGAAAGGCATGTATTAAACCTATAAAAAACTGTTTTTACTGCTGCATACTTATCTAGAGAAACAAGTTGGGTGTCAGAGTCATTTAAGTATTGAAGAATTTCTTATTCAATTCTCTTTTTATCACTGGTTTTTATATAGCCGATGAAGGAGGCGAGTATTATAGCGGTAGAAAAGGTATGATGGACGAGAATTTATTCAAGACACTTATTTATTTGGGTATCAGAATAATTTAAATATTGAAGTAATTCGAGTTCTAATCTTTTCTTCGCGCTGCTTTTTGTAGTTTCACTATTTGAAATTCCTGTCGAAAAATCATCTGGTTCAAAACATTTTTATTCAATTGATGGCGGCTTATAAGGTTCGCTGATGCCGTTCAGTACATCGTCATTATTATTAGATTCTGATTCTTCTTGGCAAACCATTTCTACAAAAATTTTTGGAATCGATTCACTTAAATCGTCATTTGTATAACTTTTAAAATTACCTATCCATCTGAGTTTCAACTGTGATAATGTGAAAGATGCAATAATAGCTTCTTTAGCTGGGCTACTTAAATAAAAAAATACTTTAAGTATCTTGAGGAGTTCATTTTTGCAGGCATCTAATATTTCATTCCCGTAATTCAATTTTTCAGTTTCAAACTTTTCAAATTTTTTAAGATCTTAACCTAAACACGGCAATAAATACCCATAAAAGGTGTTATGTTCTCATTGCAAATATTCGAACTCGAATTCTTTGAAACACTGATCTACAATTCGCAGTTCTTTAAAAACTGTTGGCAGTTTTTCTTTATCTTCTATCTTTTATTATTTGTAAAACTACATGATAGAATTCCAGCAATAGCTCCAGGATAGCTAAGAGTATGTTTAAGAACTTTCTGTATAATTTCTTCTGATTTGGGTCATTCTGACTTTTTCCAGAGTATGGAACATTTATTTATACAACTTGTATGTTTCGTTCGTAGGCTACGGCTTTTTTGGATAATATTTTTCACATCAGTTTTAACTATTAAGTTTAAAGTGTGACTAGCTCAACGGACATATTTTGGTAAATTAGGACGACCCAAATTTTCTCCTGAGCAATCGTCGACAATCACGAACAAATTATATTCTTCATCTGAATACTCGTCGGCGTCATATGAAGTGTTTTCATTACTGACATTACAGTCTAAGCCAAATCGTCCAAAAGCCTTTACGAAATTGGATCCATTATCTGTAATAGTGGCAACTAATTCATCATTATTGATGTGGAATTTAGAGTGAATATCTTCCATAATCTCTGTCATTTTATTGTAATAGAGTTCCGCAGAATCTTCTACACGAAAGGGCTGCAGAAAGTCTGGTGTAAGTGATATCAATCCAATGGATTGTTAGGTCATTTATTTCCTGTTGATTGGATACCATCATTTCTTTAGAGAGGTCGTTAATTTTTCTCGCCCATACTACCGAAGTTCAAAAAGTGAGTTTCAAAAGTGAGTCTATACATACCTTAACTTTTCTTATCTACTTATTAAGAACTAATAGCACTATTGATAAACAATAAGTAAGAAAGAAGTAGGTCGATTAAGAAATAAGAGCGATACGTTAGGTACCTACTTATTTTTAATAGTCATTCTAGTGCTTTAAGCAGTATTTAAAATAACATCTAGTACTTCAAATGCCGGGATATTACTTGAAATACCGGAAAAGTATTTGAAATACCAAGCAAAGTAATTCAAATACCAGTATTTCTGAATACCAAAATCCAAATACTCGAAGCAGTATTTCAAATACCAAGTACCAAATACTGGGAATCGAAAGGATTTGAGGCAGTGCTTCAATTACTGAAAGTATTTGAAATACTTTTTTCAATTACTTTTATTTGAAATACTCCAGCTCTGCGTGGATGACTATAAAAAGCTGTGGATTTTTAGATTCGTGGATAGTCGTAGGCCATACGTGAACGTTGGAACACTTTGGTAACGTGATCCCTTTGGTGAATTGGTGATCAGCAGCCTGGCGCGGCATTCAACTAGTCGTTTGCTGTCTATTCGTGAGCATTTGAGTGCTTTGGTAACGTGATATCTTTATTGATCAGTAGCCTGGCACGGCGTTCTCCTGGTCATTTGTTGACCACTAAAGTGAAATGTGGGTCTAAATCCTTTGGTCTGACCACGGCTCGTTCTATTTTAAACAATAACCTTTGAATACAAACTCCAGGTTCCTATGTCCAGGTACGACTCGGTGACTAATTATGGACATGAATCAGATAGAAAGGGGTCACTGTGTATCAAACACTAGGTATACTTACTTAAATATTAGTAAATCAATACCGTTGCATTTTCATTTTTAATTAATAATAACCGATTTAATCAAATTTCATCTTTTTTAAGTTTATTCACATTGCAATACAAACCTCAATTACATTACCAAAAGTAAACGGCATTATGTATTTGGTTGAAAACGTGATTGCAACAATTACTGTGGTACTTTATTGATTAGCTAACTTATTTGAAATTTTATTATATTGTTTTAGCTCATTATTCTTAACCAATCATATTCAAAATTAATTCACTATATCATTTTTCAATTATCTTATTTGTTTAATTAATGTAAAATTTTCTTTGGGTTTTAAAATGTTATTGTAATAATTGTTACCATCTGAGTACTATTTCGCTTAGTTATGCAAACAATATTTTTGTAACCCATATCCTAAAATGACATTTATTTAACAGTTTCAATGAATCAAAACAATGTCATTATTGACAAGCGTAAAATAAAGTAAAAAGAGTGAAATAATAGTTATTTATGATATAAGGATTATAATGACAATCATTATGGTACTAGCCGTGAATATTATCTGATCTGATAACACGGTGTGTACCATACTGATTGTTTATGATCCAAATTTCATACAAAATTTTATCTTCTGGCTTAAGTTGATTAAAATAAAAAGTAATATGCATGTCTATTGTTTTTGAAGCTTTGGGCATTAATTACTTCAAATTGATATTCAAGTAGGCGACTGTCATGCTACTGTCTATGATGTGTCCAAGTTACTAAGTAAGTGTTTAAAGGTTGTTTATATTCATATTCATAAGAAACTGAAAATGTTCAAAGATATACTTTTTGCCTGATTTTTTTTTTATCATTATAGTACGAGTATTATAATGAAATCATTATAGTACTCAGTCCGATAAAGTATATCATTTTGACACTGAAAATGATGTCTATAAAAGTCATTTTGACACGTCATAGGATAAAGAAATTTTATTTCACAGTGTGAAATAAAACTTATTGGTTTCTATGGAAACAGTAATATAATTTAGTCTATTTTGAAAAATTTTATTGTTTTCTAATTTCGAATGGCGATACGACAAATTTTGTATATAACTCTAGACTAAAATGTGTGTTTTTTTACTCGTGTGGTTTATAGTACTCGCCTTCGGCTCGTACTATAAACGCCCCAGAAAAAACCAACATTTTAGCCACTTGTTATACAAAATTCTATTATGACACCCGCGACCGGTTAATTTCAGATTTGAATCTGTATTAAGACATTCTTAAACGCCATTTTTGTAGTAGTATCGACAAAGAATTATTAGTTACATACGATAACATTTCAACACAGTTCCCTTTGCTGCTAGTCATTTTTCGGAGATTTCTGATGGCAACAAGATTTTTTGATTGTCGCTTTATATTTAAAAATAAGATTTAACAGGTGTTTAATTGGGATCATCTGATCTTCTGCTAAGTTGCAACTGTAACTAGCAATCGAACAAGTCATCGAAACACCGAGGTCAGTTGTCCTATCAACCGGAATTTTGGTTGAGCTAAAAAGAATACAACAAAATCTTCGACAAATTTTGTAATGAGACTACATTTCTAGGAGCTCATAATGAATTGTAAGCACTAGGAGAATTTTTGTTCAACAATCAAAATAATATTGTTGATCAGACATCTCGAAAAAATATTTCCTCGCATTTTATCCTTCCATACCTCCTAATTTCGGCGGATTATGGAAATCTGCAGTAAAAGATGCGAAATATCATTTGAAACTTATCATGTTAAATATAACATTTACTTACAAAGAGCTTTCTACTCTAATTATCCAAATTGAAGGTATTTTTAATTCAAGACCTCTATCTTCAATTTCATCTAATCCTAATGATCTATCTCCTACCACTTCATCTCATTTCCTGATTGGACAAACTTTAACAACATTACAGATCCCGATTGACAAGATATTGCAACAGTCAGATTATCACCTTTCCAGTATGTACAACAGCTCACGCAACCATTTTGGTCCAAATTGGCAAAAGAGTATGTTGTCCAACTCCATCATCAATGTAAATGGTCCGACTAACCTGCAAGCTGATACCTCAGTATTGAACAATGATAATAAGTTTCCACCACATAAATGGATGCTGGATCGAATTTAACATTTATGTCCAAGCAAAGATGTAATTGGCCGGGTAGCTACCATCAATACGACCTGAGGTCTAAATAAGTGATCTACCACAGTGAAATCATTAAACTTTATAAAATAATCTGTTTAATAAAACTACTATCACAACGTAAATCTGGGTCCTATTGTTAAAATCTAGATGGTCACGTAAATTGACAACTTTTGTATATGTTTCTGTCTCCTTGAAAAGATAGAGATAAATGAGGTATGGGATATTACCTGGACACCCGAACCACACATAAGAGGTTACAGACGATCCAACCAACCAACCTTCTCGGTACACTTTGAAAATTACTATGACAACTCGTAAAAATGAGCTGGTCTGCTGGAATTCCAGCGTCTTCAAAACGTACCGACAATGTTGTCTCCAGCAGTTTTACGAGTTCGCATGGCAATCATCAAAGTGTACCGAGAAGGTCGGTTGGTTGGTTGGATCGTCTGTAGACCTCTATAGATAAACAAATGTTTAACGTTAAAACAAATAATTAACGTTTGAAAAATTCACTCAATAATAATAATACATCGGTAGATATATTGTAGAGTCAAAGCAGCACATCTGATTGTGACGTGGTCCCGAGCGAACAAAAACAAAGCGAAGAAAAGAAAGAATTTACCACAAACATGAAATAAGTTTATTTTTCAAACAACTAAAATAGGGACGACGGACGGCATGGCATCACAATCGATGTGAACTGCTTATTTCGCTGCATGCAAGTCACTTCTACAGTGCTATTGTAATTCCATTAGGCGTGCTTTAAAATAATTAATGAAACTTGGAAGTGGATACCTGAGGTATTAATTTTAGTTATAATAACTAAGAAAACTGGAGTGTCATTAAAATTTCCCGGAATTCGCCAAGGCAGATGAAGAGAGTTCCAGACTTCCGCGCGGAAACGTATCATTAAATCTTAATAAAACGATCCCGGATTCCGAACTAGAGAACAAATAATAATCATGATGATAATAAAACAGTAATTACGCGGATACCTCAAGTAATTGTGGAAAACGTTGGTTCGGTGCTTTATCTTAATTTTTATCATGCCTCGCAAATTCTAATTTTCTTTAACGAAACAAAATTTCTTTAATAATGGCGAGTTGGCATGTAATGAACACGGCGTATTAGATTCGTTAAACTTTAATTACAACATACTGATCTCTCTTCCAAAGTTAAAACAACGAAAGCTGCTTCGAGAGTGATCTCGCCTGCCGGCGTTTTAATTTCGGGGGAGCTTTTATAGGCGGAGCGCCTGGGACAAAGTTGTGCCCTTTTAAACCATAACGATGAAAAAATTATACGTGAAACAGAATCATATAAAAAATATGAATAAGCATTTCCTGCCGGAAATTAGACTAATTATCGGAATTAAATTAGATATTTCACTATCGTTACAAATCATCTCAATGAAATTAAGGTCAGTTGTAGAAAAATATACAGGGTGTCAATGAATCGATGTTACAAACTTTCGCGATATTCTAAGCCTATTTGATCAATAAAAATTTTCGAAATTTTTTTGTCGTTACTATACTTCCACTGGATGTAGAAGTAATTATTCTTCTATTAATGTCCGATGGAAAACACAAGGTTTATTCATTACAATTTAACTATCCGATAGTCGTACAAGTTTAGTAAGTACCAGTTATCAACAGTTTTCAAGAAATAACGTTTTTAAAAATCAGGGCATGTTAATATTAATAACTTCTGTAATGATGGATAGAAAACTCTAATTGTATGATGATAGTAGTATAGGTATTAATCCCCGGATAGAAACACCAGAAACCACCCCTCACTCACCGTTTGAGGGAAATGAATATTTTTCCCGTGATCAGCGACCCCAAAAACGGGGGGATACGTGTTTGAACCGAATCATTTAAAAAAAAAATGATTTTCCACCCCTCGGGAGGGTTTAATCAACCCTAGGCCTGCTGTCTGAATTCCACTTACTCTATTACCCCCTTCCATAATATTTCAAGTATAACCCGTTGATAAATCACTCCCAGACCCATTTATATCTGAAAACATAAAGGGATCCATAAAACGGCTGGCCGTTTCAGGGGGTTGCGGCGGTCAAAAACTTCTTCCACCACTTGCATGGTGTTCAGCATCCTCGAAAATGGGGGGAAAGGTAATCTCGTCTTTGCACGAAATATTTACACTATTTTTGCCTTCATTACATAGACTAACATGCGTCCAAATGATAGTGAGGCGCGTATAAGAGAATGGTCGGTAATGCAGTTTTTCGTTTCTTTAACTATCTTCCACATCTTTTAAAAATATGAAAAAATTTGGGAAAAGGCCTTCATAAATAAGTAATTTACGATGAAAAATTCAGAGTGGTCCTCTTTCTTAAAGTGCCAAAAAATTGTGTTAAAAAATTTGCAAAATTTTTTGCATATGAAATTTGGATTTAAAAATTATGAAAAAAATTGGGTAAATAGTCCAAGATGTAAGTAACAACTGTGAATTATTTCGGATTTTTTCGTATAACGGTATCCGAGAAAATTTTAAAAAACCCCCCACCAGTCCTCCAATATGACGGCTGCAGGCTTGAAATTTTGGGAAAATCATATTTAGTGTAAGCCCCTTCAAATAGTTGATAACAAACAAAATTTTGTTTGGGGGAGATTTTACATGCTTATCCTGCTATGCTCTTTGGCAGAAATCATACTCTTTATTGAAATCTATTAGACACGAGTAAGACGAAATTTCGATTTTCACTTTTTGAAGGGGTGAAAACGGGAGTGGTAGATGGTCTAAAGGGTACCCGTATCTTTGAAATCTCGTAAGTCAGAAACGTGATATTCCAGCGACGGGCTCTTCTGAGGAAATAAGAAGACGCGTATTCGATGGTTTTCAAAAAGAGACCCCCCCGAAAGAGTGAACGGGGAGGAGAGGTTTTTAAGCTTTTCCGAAACGGTTAGTCCTAAAAGCGTGAAATTTGGCAGAAACACTCTTTATTGGAATCTATTAAACAAGAGGAAGACAAAATTTCGATTTTCACTTTTTGAAGGGGTGAAAACGGGGGTCAGAAAGGTACTGAAATCGCGTAAGTCAGAAACGCGATGTTCCAGCGATGGGCTCTTTTGAGGAAATAACCCCCCCCCCCCGAACGGGTGAACTTGGAAGGGATGTTTTTAAGAATGAAATTTGACACATAGTCGCCCATGTGCTTTATTATCGATTAAAATAATTATTTTTTCGTTTAACTCGCTTTAACACAAAAATATAATAATTGTTATCAAATTGCGATACCCAATGGGTTTCCTCGAGTGCAGTGGATGCGTATTGGGTTTTTCCGAGTACTATGGATGCGCAGAAGGTTTCCTCGAGTGCAATGAATGCGTAGTGGGTTTCCTCGGGTACCATGGATGCGCAGTGGGTTCCTTCGAGTGTAATCCTGAGTACTATAGGAGTACTCAGTGAGTATGTAGTACTTCTTTACAGGCATAAGTTAGTATGTCGATGTTCTTAATTCCACGCGCAAGTCTTCCACGCGAACGAAGTCGCGGACATCAGCTAGTTTAATATAAGAACAAAATTTGAAGGTCACGTTGCCATTAGCGTGGATTTCTTTAGTCCACGCTGATGACACAATGTCCACGCTAATGATATTTTCCAATATTTAACATTTCCTTATGTATTATTGAAGACCTAAATGGAAAAAACGTGACTTTATGGCACGGAGCGGTAAATGTTTTGGTTGGCCTCAATCAGCCGATTGGAAAATACTGAAAGAATCGGATATTTTGTGTAAATTTGAATCGCCACCAGTGCCTGTGTCAAATAGACTGTTTCGAGTGCCAAATTCTGAAGAAGTTGACAAAATGTGTTTACTGTATTGAAATGTCTATTCTCGTATTAATAATAATTATTTGAATATGTTCTTACTTTGAATATATAAATACCTAAAACAATATACTTGTCAGCCAATCATTAGCGTATCATTTTAGTCATTGGCGTGGATATGGATTTTTGAAAAAACACAAAAATAAAATATTTAGCTTTACAAACCATCACATCCTACTCTACGGCCTATAAGTTAACATATATATATATTTTTAAAATTTTCAACACTTTCTCTTTTAAATTGTGTTACCCCAAATTGCTCCTACTGTATTGTATTGTAACCCTCATAAAAAAATGAGATAAATTTTGTAAATCATATACTTTGTACTATTTCTATATTTGCTCCTTATTTTATAAGAGTAACCATTTTCTTCTTTGTAAACAGTGTAGTATTCCGGCATTACAATTACATATAAGACCGCAAAATATTTTTATAAAAACTATTAGTTTTTATATAAATATCACATTATGCTTACTAGGTGACTTTAAAAAGGACTCCATTTAAAGTTTTCAACATTTCTATTACGTTTCAAATTAGAAAACTAGCAGCTGTGTCAGATATTTTCAATACGCCCCAAGATGCAATGAATTTTTTATATGAATCTATTTCACATATAATCGTGATGGTTTATGTGAGTACAACTTTGACGCAGGCTCTTGGGCTATTAGGACTCGCAGCACGAGCGAGTGGAGTTTCATGACTTAATATCGGCCCACCACCGCGCCGCTACGCAACTACTTACTTTTTCAAAAGTCATCAAAGGGGACTCATTTATATGAATATTATGAACATATTTTTAACATTCTCTTTCTGGAAACGTAATAAAAGGGTAAGTGTTCGGTAAACAGTAAACAGCTGAACTGTTTCATTAAAAATGCCAAGTTTAATATTTACATTTTGTAACTTTCTGTATGAAGAACTTCGTTGATAAAGCAAAAAATATATACCGGAAGGGTCAAAGCAAATCGTTTAATGAAGCGACACTTTGCGATCGGGAGTTTTAAATTTTACATTTAAGTTATATACAAGGTTGTTGGCTTGCATTCTACAATTTTAAACAGAACAATGATGAGGAGTGGTGAGGGTGAGAGTTTCTATACAGCGGCGTGTATACCGTGCCATTTCTGATCACATTGGTCTTCAAACTGCAGAAAGTTAGATTAAAATGGATGCAAAAACGGGTTTCACAGAATGTTTTCAGCATATCTGTAAAGTAGAAAAATGTAAACCGAAAACTCCTGGTTGATTCCCTTCCCGAGATACTCAATTTCTAATTACACAGGCACAAAAAAAAATAATTTTATTTTCCAAAGATGAAATCTTTTGACCAGAAGACGCTAAAACAACTCCCGGGGGTCGAAACCACCCCCCTCCCTGAATGACAAAACATTCCGAAATTACTGCGAAACGGCTGAAGAACAGTTTCCTCTAGTTTTCAAGGGCGAGGAACATGATGATTGCATCTTTGCCCAACTCTTCTGTAACTACCCCTAAATAAAAAAAACTACCCCTTGCTCTGATTTTTCCGTACTACGCTTATAACGGCTTGACAGATCGGGGTTATTACAGGGAATATTGATAAATCGAATATCTCTTGCCCAGGAGACGCCAAAACAACCCAGGAAGTTGTAACCGCTCCCTCCCTGAATGACAAAACATTCGGAAACGATGGTTGCAGTACTTTTTCCCAACCCTTCTGGAACTACCCCTAAATGGGAAAAAACTTGTTCTGATTTCTCCGAACTATGCTTGTGAGGGCTGGACAGATCGGGGTTATTACAGGCAGAGCTGGAGTACTTCAAATAAAAGTAATTGAAAAAAGTATTTCAAATACTTTCAGTATTTGAAGTACTTTGCTTCAAATCCTTTTGAATCTTAGTATTTGGTACTTGGTATTTGAAATACTTTGCTTCGAGTATTTGGATTTGGGATTTGGTTTTCAGAAATATTGGTATTTGAATTACTTTGCTTGGTATTTCAAATACTCTCCGGTATTTCAAGTACTGTCCCGGTATTTGAAGTACTAGACTTAACAATTTATAGTATTTGAAATATGTTTTTTGATATTTAAATTAGTTAAAAGTATTTGAAGTCCTTGTAGTTCCATGTTTTAGATATTTTAAAAAACATATTTCACTAAAAAATTGTTACTGCATAGCTGTTTTTATTCAGTAATCAGTGTTAACATTATGTGGGCAGTGGGGGATTTAGGGGGTTGGCTATAGAGGCTATAGCCCAGGGCGGCAAAATCCAGGGACGGCAAACTTTTTGAAAAATAGCAAAGGCACATAAAAACAAAAAAATATTATTATTAGTATGTACTAAGTATCAGAACATTAATTTATTTAAAAATGTGTTTTTTATTTTAACTAGACTAAAGTTCCTTATTATAGTCAACTGTACAGGGTGGTCACGCCAACGTTAGAACCTCATTTAACTTCGTTATTTTTTGAGTTACGGAAACACGTTTAAAAATAAAAGTTATGAGATATCACGTTTATTTTCCAAAAATCATTTCAGAAAAACAATTAAAAGTCAAATTTCTGAGATACGAGCTTTACTTTGGTTTTTTTTAAATATTCCAAATATATATTGGACATTATTTTAATCAAAATGTATACATTTTTTTAATTTTGATTACATTTTGGACTTACGGTTTTTGGACAATTCTGAATAAGTTTCATTAACAAAATTTTCCGATAAAAATATGCCTAATATGATTCTTTTATTTTCCCCGCATATATTGGTACTGCAGGTGGCTTTGCATTTGTAGGAGGCGAATGCTTTTCTGGTCATAAGTAGATCCTAATTGGTTCCATACTTAAGTAAAATTTGATTCAAATCGGAAAAAAATGAAAAGTGAAACACACTGTATAAAAGCCAGTGATAAAAAAGAATTGAATTAAAAATTTTTCAATACTTAAATGACTCTGACACCCAACTTGCTTCTCACTAAAAACAGTTTTTTTATCGGTTTAATACATGCCTTGCATCATCAGCTGTAGAAAGACTCTTTTCATTTACTGAAATTATAAATGCTCCTAGAAGAAATGCATTAACTAATGGAAATTTCGAAGATTTGGTGCTATTGAAAGCTAATGGAAATAGATAGACCTCAATTTTATTATTTGTACTTGTACTTACCTAAAATTATTACTATGTTTTATATACAGTATCGGAAAGTCCTGGCTTAGGTGTTGCATAGTTTCAACGACTTAACCGACCGCCCACAATAAAGGCGTCTACCAGAGCTCTAGCAGAGGGGCAAATAGTGACACGAATCATCAAGCATCGAGGCGGAAACAAATTGAAATTCCACAGACAGGCTGCCCACGCACATGTGGTGGGGAAAGCAGGTGGCACGATTGTAGGATGTGTTATATGATAAAAAAGAATAGAATAGTTGCTTTACTCTCGCTTGCTCTTATTGCCCATACCAAAGCGAACATTTTCCGATAGTGTATAAGTTGATTTTCTTTATTACTTTCCTGACATTTGAAGGGAAATCGACCGCAGCAATATTTTTTTTGTTGGTTTTTATATTTGTATAATAATAAATTATTTTTTCTATTGTTTTTGAATGATGCTGAGTTAAAGAAAGCTGTTAATAAATAATAATAATAATAACAAATTATTAAGAGAAAAACTTAATAAATACATTTTTTTATGGGTATTGGAAGAACTGTGGAGCATTTGAAATATGTTAAAGTACTTGAAATACTTGAGTATTTGAAATACTTTAGAGTAATTGAACTACTTTGAGATTTGAAGTACCTAGTGAAGTACTTCAAATAATCTGAAATATTTGAAATACGGTACTTGCGATTTACTTGAAGTACTTTCGACAAGTATTTGGTATTTGAATTACTTTGCTTCAGGTCATAGTACTTGGGAATTGGAGCAGCAAGTACTTTGTCAGGTACTTGGTATTTGGTACTTCAAGTACTTTCATTGGGTACTTTCAACAGCTCTGATTACAGGGAATATTGATAAACCGAGTATCTTTTGACCACAAGACTCCAAAACAACTTCCAAGAGACATAAGGATAGGCATTTTGACAGATCAGAGTTATTAGAGGGAATATTGATAAGTCGAGTATCTCTTGATCAGCAGACGCCCCCAGGGGTTGTTTTGGCATCTCCTGGAGGTTGGTACCATTCCCTCCCTGAATGACAAAACATTCCGAAAATACTGCGAAAGGGCTGAAGAACGGTTTCCTCCAGTTTTCGAGGGCGAGTAACATGATAATTGAAATAATTCCCCCGCTCTTCTGAAACTACCCCTTGATCTAATTTCTCCGTACCACGCTTGTGAGGGCTTAATTGACAGATCGGGGTTATTACAGGGAATATGATTATTATTACAGGGCATGACAAGGAGACGCCAAAACAACCACGGGGGTTATAATCCTGAATGACAAAACATTCGGAAAATACTGCGAAAGGGCTGAATAACGGTTTCCCCTCGTTATCGAGGCGAGGAACACAAAATGGTTGCAATATTTCAATTCTAAAACTGTTCGAGGACGAGGAACACGATGATTTTTTCGTACTATGCTTTTGAGGGCTTGACAGATTGAGGTTATTACAGGGCATATTGATAAACCGAGTATCTATTGATCTGAAAACACCAAAACAACTCCTGGGGGTTGGAACCACCCTCTCCCTGAATGACAAAACATTCGGGAATAACATGAGCTACAGTAAAAAATAACATTTAAATTAGGAGATGCCCGTAAATTAGCTGGATATAAAAATAGCCAAATAACGCCAGAGGATCAGAACAATCGCTGCGACCACGTGATCAAAATAGAGGACATTTTAACAGAAAATTTTTTTTTTAAGGTATCCAACCCATATATAAAAAGTATATCCCATTTCTTCCATGGCAATAGCATCAACTGTGTATTAAATATTATTCTTTTCCATCAATTAGTTTTGTAAATATAGCGCTAACAGACAGACAGAAACTAGACGAACAGACAAATTGATGAAATTGAAATACCTAAATTTTGGCAATCTACATAACAGTCTGAAACTTTAAAATACTAGAAATCTTAGACAGTGATTTTTTCACGATTACAATACTTCACTTCGCTAAGCGGTAAGAAGAAAAAATTGTTTTGAATGTCTACCACACATGCTGCACCACATATCGTAGACAACCTCAGATCTAAATCCAAGCCTATTCGGAAGGAAACGCAAGCCATATATCCATACTCACCTACGTTGTCAGTGTCCGGACTAGAGATCGAACCCAGAACGGGATAGACAGTACGATCATCGTATTCGTTCCACAATACACTTTAGCCGACTGAGGGACTGTATATCCACGTATATATTTTCTAATAAAATGTTAAACCAACGCAGAAAGCGTTAGTATTATTGCAAAAACGAGAAAAAAATCATCGAACAATAGGTATATACCTTCCCTTTCACTTTGCTCCGGCGGAGGCGATTAAATTATTCATAATTAAACAGGGTTGTTTTTTACAAGTACAAAGTACAAAAGAGATGGCAAACGTTTTTAAATTTACCTTTCAAACTCTGCTTTTGTTGGATATCAAACATAATCATGCCTTTTTACAGCAATTTATATGAACATGAATCATAATTAAAAACGTAAGAGGAATTCAACACCAATTTTTGTATGTTTACTCGTATACACGTATATGATATGTATCCCCTTTGTAAGTGTGATTTTATATTATTTATTTTAATAATCTTATTAAGAATTAATTAAGTTGAAATTAAAAGATTTTCATTTGGGGCTAAGTTACCTCTCGCCTTATTGTTTTTCCATTCCAATTTCTGAACGAATTCGATATTCAATAGCATCATCTATTGATGGTTAATATGAGGGCTGTTTAGTTACAGTTACACCCAATATCTATTAATAATAATAATACTAATAATAATAATAAACTTTATTTCCAGACTTAACAAGCATCGGAATATAGTCAATCTGGTTAGAAAGCACGTATGTAAATATAAAAACAAAATATATATAAATCAATTACAAAATTACGTAAAAAACAAACAATGTAGACTAACAAAACTTATACAGCAAGATATAAACTTTCCAAACAGGGAAAAGAAAACTAGAATAAAAAAATATTTTTCGTTCAATCAATGAGATCAGTGCTTAAGAACTCATCAACTGAATAAAACGAATATTTGAGTAACAGTGATTTTACTTCATTCATTCATACATTTATTTTTTTAATACGTATTCTTGTTGGAATATGGAAACATGTTGAATAATTTTATATAATTGATTAATTAATTTTATATACATTAATTATATACATTAACTAGCTGACTCGGCAAACCTAGGGGTATAAAAAATAGCCTACGACCTATTCTCAGACCTACCAAATATACACCAAAAATTTCATAAAAATCGGTCAAGCCGTTTCGGAGGAGTTCGATAACAAACACTGTGACACGAGATTTTTATATATTAGATTTAGGACCTTTTGCAACGATGAATAAGGTGTGAGCTGGTATGTTCATATTATAATTATGTCGTAGATTATGACTAGTGTAATTTCGCTATTGAAATGATTAAAATGTTCTTTTATATGGGTTACACAGCTTAAGATGTATAGAGATGGAGCGGTTAAAATTTCTAATTCTCTGAACAGGAGTCTGCACGAGTGACGAGGAGGTATGAAGGACATTGTACGTATAATTTTTTTTTTTTTGAAGCGTAAACACTTGGTAAAATCGAGAACAGTTACCCCAGCAGATGATACAATAATTTAAATAAGACTGGACGTGAGCAAAATAGTACAGTTTTAAAATTATGTACGTTAACAAAGGAGCGCAGTTGCCAAATGATGAAGCAGTGCGTAGATAACTTATTATTCACAAAGTCTACGTGAGTTCCCCAATTTAATAGATAATCCATATAAACTCCAAGGAAATTAACACTATTATTTGGTACCACAATGCGGTTTTCAGTTTTAACTAATACGCTGTAATCATATTTCTTGCTAGTAAAAAGTAATACATTTATTTTTATATTATTAAGTGCAAGACCGGTACTCTCACAGAAAGTTTGCATTGCGTAATGGCGTTACTGGCTTTAAAACTGAGCTCATTTATGTCGTTCGAATTAACTGCAATGGTGGAATCGTCGATATAAAGACCTTCTACGTGAAGCGCGATTTTGTCAATAAATAGAATAAATAGTAAAGGCCCCAGAATACTCCCTTGCGGAACACCTGTGAGTAACGATTTTTCCGGCATCTCTGAAAACGACGGATTATGTTTCTTCCCCTTAAATACCAGTGGCGGTCTGGCTAGGTCGGCTAGTCGGCAAATGCCGACTGGGCCCTAGGGTCGCGTCTAATGAGGGGCCATTTTGGGACGAAAATTTGCTCAGCAAAAACATTTTTTCGGATTTTTCCCTCCCGCTCAGCAAAAAAATTTTCTTCGGATTTCTCCCCCCCCGCTCATAAAAAAAATTTTGGGACGACGTTTATATACATGCGAAGCAAAAATATTCAAATCGCTGACGAACTGAGTTTGAACGTTTATTGTAAAATGCCGACTAAGCCCTAGACACCCAGACCGCCACTGTTAAATACGATTCTATCCAAGTTAAGGCTGCACCAAGAATTCCATAATTTCCAAGTTTATTTTTTTCCTTACGGGTTGCAGTGCCAGGACCCTGCCGTACTGAAGCTAAGCTTATTATACCTCATAATCTCGTTATCCCATTAGTCCCATTCCTCTCCAAAGGGCGGGATGGGAGCTCTGTCTATCTCTTCCGGGATCATGAATGGTCTCCCAAAGTATGGAAGCCTTCCAGCCACCGAGGCTGGACATTCACATAGTATTTGGTGAGGAGTTTCCTCATCCTCACCACACATCCTGCACTCTGGATTGTCCCTCACTCCTGTATTGGTTATGTGTTTATTTAGTGCGCAATATCCTGTGTTAGGATGCCCACTGCACATCTCAGTTGTTTTCTGCTCAGCTTCAGAAATTCGTTGGTCTTTGTCTTGGATGATCCATCAGTGATGAACATTGACTGTCTCATCCTTGGGGCCACAGCCCAAGACAAGTTATGTTTCTGACATAATAGTTGCTTTACCGATCCTCTTATGGTATTATATGGTGTCCCGCAGATTGGCTCGGGTCCCATCAAGGCTGTTTTTCCACCTTCTCTGGCCAGCTTATCTGCTTTTTCATTATTGCCCTGGTATCCTCATGTCTACTCCAGTTGTACATTGTTGTATTCTGCCAGCTTTGTCAGGGCATTAAAGCAGTCGTTTACTGTTTTGGAATGTACCTCTATTACATCCAGAGCTTTGAGAGCTGCTTGGCTGTCAATGATGATATGGATTCTTTTGTAAGTGTATGACGTCCGTATTACTCATCGGCCACAGATTTCTATAACTGTGACTTCTGCTTGGAACACTGTTGCGGTACTACCCAGGTTCAGACTAATGTCTGTCCCTGGTTAATCCCCCGTAACTCCTGCTCCGTTATGGTAATCCATATGGTAATATTTGAATGTTTTCGCAGCTGCCTTATACCTTCCCCTCCCTTGTCAGGGTATGTATACCCTGAAGGTTTTTGTGAAGCTGTGGCTTGTGCTGATTCTATCCGACTGCATATCCAATTTAGATAATGAAGTTGGAAATGCATATAAAAATTGCAAAACTCTTGTTGTTCCAGGCATAAAAAATTGGTCACTTGTATCTAACCTAACAGTAGAGCAGAGTTCGAAAATTTACCTATTGCCCAACTTAGTTTTGAAGTAATCAATACCAACGATTTTATTGATAAGATTAACAAGATACAAGAGTGCTCACAATGGAAAATTAAAAATACAAAAAGACAACCAACATGAAATGGACTGGACAATGGATCAATGATGTCAAAAATAAAAATTGCGGAAAATAAAAAAGTTAAAAAGAGAGAAGTCACCTATGTGTCCAACAAGAAAGGAAGCAAATAACAGACAAGCACAGCTAAAATGATGAACGCCACAGACAAACAACAACGGATGCCGAATAAAAACAAAAGACTAAAAGTAGCAATGAAGAAAAAAAGAGAAGCGGAGAGAGGTAATGAGGAGAAAAATGCTCAAAACTCTTCGAAAACATAGAAACTCTGTCAGCAGGACAACGAGTAAACAAAGCCTTAATGCATCGGAAAAATTATAGAAGAAACGGCAATACGCACACTGAAAGACTGCAACATTGTAAAAAGAAACTGTAGAAAGAAGGGAATGAAAAGAAAGAATACAAGAAACAGACTACTGGCTCTTGGACAAACCGTCACCGTCAAAGGATCATGTGAAATTAAAGCTAAAGGGCAAACCCCAGAAATTGTTACCAAAGCTTGGATGGAAATCACATCCCTACTTGCGGAATGGAGCACCACCATACAAGTACTCTTCTCCAAAATCAATTTACCACAAAGAATTGATTACAGATACTTCTCTGCAGCGTAAGATACACATATTACGCACAATTCCTGCTCGAACAACTAGAGAACGCATAGAGAAGCCACTAGACAACTTTCTTTAAAGAGAGATCAACGAACAAACATATCTACACCGTCAAAAGCCAAGAGAAATCTGAGAAGATCTGGAAGGGGCATCGTGCACCTACTCACAGAAACAATAGGACTGACGCGACGAAACGACATAAAACGTCAAGATTAATAGGAGGGAAGGCAACGACAAGGAGGATTGAAACATATGCAATGAGGTACTGGAGCCATGTTCAAAGAAGAAAACACTTATATTGAACAGCAACAAACTAAAAATAGAGAGACCATGTTACACATTGGTAACAAGAATTGGCAGGATCATGAACAAACTAGCAAAGGACCAAGAATACTGGGAATAAATAGCAAGGAAAAAAAAGGAAGTCCATAAATAAATCTCAAGTGTATATGCGTTTCTGGAATTAGAAACGAAGGGAACAGAAGGCTCGGAAGAAGAGAAGATCTAGAAGCAAAAATACAAATAGAGTAAGTACCATGTTGTTAATAGAGAACAAAATTTAAGTGATTTAATTGCATGTTAAACTTTAAATGCGATTTTATTTCGGATCACCCTGTATATCTACCAATTTCAAAGAGCTTCTAGTAAAACCAGCAATCTAAATGATCGACAAACAGACCTTTCTTAAAACTTCTACTCTAGATTCACGAAGATCTAAAACTTTTAATTTCCTTAAAATATGTAAGTATTGTTTTACTATTATCATTTTTATTTTATCTGATAATTGTTTTCTTTCCATTTTGTTAATTTTAGTTAAGCTTGGTATTTATTCTTCTTAATTGATTCGAAAGTTGCATGCATATCAACCTGAATTCATACACAACGTAAAAGTAGAAGAGCTAATATCAATTACTCGTCTATGAAGAATGAAGACGTAATCATAAGACTGCAGTAACCGGTCGGTGTTCCTTAAATCGAACAGTTAACTCAACTTTTGCATGCTCTAGGGAGATCCAAATTACCGCCATGATTTCAGGTAGCGGCACTGTATGCATAAATATCCAGAACACTGTAATATCACTTTAAATGCAAGAAGAAACCATATCTACTAATTATTTTACAAATTGCAGCTTGTACTTCGGACCAAACTATAAAGATACATGGCTGCGAGTGTTAATTTCTATGAACTTTAAGCCGCCCTGTGCTCTCGGGTAAACTCTAGCGCCAGATAATAATGTGAAGGAATTCAGTTCTGTTCATAGATGAGTTTAACTTGCAACGTGCAATGAGAATCTGCAACTCTAGTATGTTACGACCTATGTGGAAAAATTTAATTAAAACTGTAGTTGTTAGAAAGAAAAGGATGTGGAATTTAACATTTTTATTTGTAGTAAATAATATGAAACGGGAATGGTTTGACACGTATTTTTTTTTATTGAATTACCAATTTTTTATAATAATTCTTTGAGTAACAAAACTATCATTAATCTGTCAAATCACGAACTTAATGTATATATTTACTACGGGAACCATTTTGAAATAGGGGGGAATTGTTCTTTCAGCTTTAATCTTTATGAAAAATATTGTCCCCTAGGATCGGGGAGGGGGGTACAGCTACGGTGGCAAATAATAACAATAAAAAAACCGCTGCCCAAGGAATCACTACTTCCACATCCAGATTCTCTATCCAAGTCACTCACAACGAAAAAACTTATGTGAAAATAATTGTTTATGGAACTTTAATAATATAATATTTGAAATCCCCTACCCCAAAAACCCATAAAACGATACCCCACATCGGTAGTGGGGTGGGGGTGGTGATACGGGGGGTGGTAGTGGGGGGTGGATGAAGTAAAAAAACATTTTGAGGTTTCTGGTTCCTGTACATGCACTAAATCACATTGTTTTTCATCCCCTTTAATAAGGAGGTGGGGGTGGCTAATGCCAAACATTTTTTTGAGACCTCAGCTTCTCTTGTATATACTAAATACCAATTTCATGGACTCTTACCTGCTTGATTTACCCATTTACCTCAAATTTACCCCAATTTACCCCCCAACCCTTCGACGGAACAAGATGAAAATATAATATAGTTCTAGATCTCGTTAAAGTACATATGGGTACCAAATTTCAAGTCAATATCTCAAACGGTTCCAGAGTAAACGTGCGCACAAAAAAAGTTACAGACAGACAGACCGACAGAACGACAGACCGACAGACAGAAATTTTTTTTTTCGCTCAAACTTAAAATCTCGACGTTTCATGACATTTTAAGCCTATTTGGGCAATAAAAATTTTAAAAAAATTTTTGTCGTTACTATACTTCCACTGGACGTGGAAGTAATTACGAATTGTCAGATAACAGGCGTCATAAAATTCAAAACTAAAATTAGGTACATTTGGCTCTGAGTCTTCATCAGTCAAATTTTCCATAAGTTCATAAACACCCTGTATTAGGGTGGCCCATCTCTATAGGGGGTGAATTTTTTTTGCGTATTTTTTAAGTCTCATCCCACGAAAATATACTATTATACTAGGAATAATTTATGTCAACGTTTCAGATAATTCGGTGAACGGTAACCCGTGCCGCATTCAGGTAGAAATTTGTAGATAAGATTTTATTACGGTAACCCGTGCCGCATTCAGGTAGAAATTTGTAGATAAGATTTTATTACGGTAATACACTTAAATTTTACTTAAAATACAAATATCTACCTCTTTTCACATAATGTTTTATTGGTGTAATTATTTCCTAGAAATTATTTGTTTTGGAAGTTTGGAAATATAATGCACCTACGGTAGGTTTTTATGTCAGTTTGCAATTGTGTTTTACAGTGCTGACATTATAAGTTCTAGCATACGTTCCTTTTTGAAAAAACATTTAACGATGGCTGATGTTAGATCCTTACGAAAGGAAACTTTCATTTACTTAGTTGGACACTATTCGTCACAAATCATTGGCAATAAATTGCCGTCTAATAGACAAGTATTACAAGTGCTCTTTTATAACATTCGTGAAGTGAAGCTAAGTGTACATGAAAGTGCTAGATTAACAATAAAAGAGGTGTCAGTTTTTTGGGATAAAGCTCGCATTCCGACACGTCAGGATTTTCATTGTGTTAAACAACTAGATAAACTTTATGCAGAGTGGAGGAACTTACAAAAATCGGCTAAAAGGGCCAGTGCGGGAGTAAAGAAAAAAATTTCGTTGAAAAATTGGACGATCTTTTTGACATTTCTCATGCAAATGCATTGGAGTTGATGAAAATAGATGAAGATAAGCAGTTTTTAATTAACCAAAGAAAAAAGGGACGTCCTGGATTTATGCATGGTATTGATTACCAACTTGCTTCTCAAAGCAAATCAGCTGAGGAGAAATTACAGAAATTATCCGAACGAATGCAACGAAGTCAACAAGAAAAAGCTAGATTAGAGGAAACAGTCACCTGTCCATCATCAAGTAGTAATTCAGCCGACTCCAACGAAAATGAAGATGAAATAATCGAAGCCCAAGAAGAGTTGTTACAAGACCAGCCTGGCCCGTCACAGCCAAAAAAGAGGAGATTGTATGGAACATGTAATATCATCACACCAAAAATAGCCGCTGCATTTGATGCTTGCAAAATAAGCGACAGGTATAGAGTCCATATTTTGACGGCAGTAGCAGAAGCACTAGGTCATGACACCATATCTTTGTCCATCAGCAGAACCACACTTTAGCGCTCTAGACAACGCATCCGCGAAGAAAGAGCTGAAATATTAAAAACTGCCTTCGGTAATTCTGAATTGCCGGCCCCAGTCATCCATTGGGATGGAAAACTTTTACCTTCTCTCACTGGAATGGGAAATATCGATAGACTTGCTATCTTAGTTACTAGTGGAGATATTGAACAACTACTTGGAGTACCAGCTTTGCCCATTTCAACTGGAAGAGAACAGACTGAAGCAGTTTATGATGTGCTTTGTGAATGGAATTTGGGCGAAAAGGTAATAGCTTTGTGTTGTGATACAACAGCATCAAATATGGGTTATATAAATGGGGCAGCCACACTATTGCAACAAAAATTAAAAAGAGATATTCTATATTTTCCTTGTAGACATCATATTTTTGAAGTGGTTTTGAGAAGTGTGTTTGACACAAAAATGCCTTTCTCATCTGGTCCAAATGTGCCACTATTTAAACGTTTTAGGGAATTTTGGCCTAAAATAGATCAAAATAAAATAAAACTGGATTTCAGGTATCAAAAATTAAACACATTTTACAACCAGTGTAAAGTTTCTAAATGCAGCTTTAACTTTGCAACAGCCTCGTGATGATTATAAAGAATTTTTAATGCTTTCTAAACTTTTTGTTGAAGACGAGCCCACTCACACGACATTCTATCAACCAGAGGCATTTCATCATGCACGTTGGATGGCCAAAGCCATTTACTGTCTAAAAATATTTTTTTTCCAAGATCAGTTCCAACTAACTAAAAAAGAAAAAATAGGTATTGAAGATATATGTCTCTTTATTGTAAAGGTTTATGTAAAGGCCTGGTTTACAGCGTCATTTGCTAGTAAAGCACCGCTTCATGACTTAGACTTTTGTAAAGAACTCATTAATTATCAAAATATTGACAAAAAAATATCTCAAGCCGCAAGTAGGAAAATAGTGAACCATTTGTGGTACCTTAATTCAGTAAATGTTGGCTTATCTTTCTTTGATGACGATATTTCAGTTACCACTAAAAGAGAAATGGTTAAAGCTTTGAATAGGAAAGCACCAAATCAAGAGGGTATTAAACGACTTATGATTAGTAACATTACTGACGTTGAAAACAAGGAAATTCAGGACTTCATATGCGAGAACACTAAACAGTTTTTTCAAAAATTAGGTTTGTCTATAGAATTTTTGGAAAATGATCCAACAACATGGAGGGAAAATGAAAGTTATACCCGATGTTTCAATATTGTAAACAAAATTAAAGTTGTAAATGATGCCGCTGAGAGAGGAATCGAACTTATTACTGACTATAATGACATTTTAACAAAAAATGAAGACCAAAAACAGTTTTTACTCCAAGTTGTAAATGATTATAAATCACAGTTTCCAAATGTAAAAAAAGAAACCTGTCGCATGCTTTGCCCTAGTGCAAAAAAATATTGTTTTTATTACTATATGTCTTGTAGATTTAGGAAAATATTTGGTACTATGTATGAAAAAAACGTTTCATAATAAAATACACAAAGATAAAACGAGAGTTTTATTTCAAAAACTTCTAGTCTAGTTTTCTTAGACTACGAATTTACAGTAGTATGACACATGTCATAGTCACAACAGATAATGTCTTTGATATTTGTATGACTTGATTAGTCATTCTAAAGATAAATGTTGCTGATTAAAAAAAAAAACAATGCATCAACCAAAGAATGTAAATTACTTATATTATTGCATAATAATGCATTCTGCGGCACCCCTTGCCTTCAATTTGCCTCAATAATATTTTGAGGGGACTGTTTTTTCTTCAAATGGAACCATTTGCAGGGGTGAGAAATCAAAAATTTCGATTTCGAAAAAGATGGGCCACCCTACCCTGTATAGTTTTTTACTACAAATATTTAGTAAAATTCTTTTTTTTTCAGTTTAGGTGGTTTTTATTCATGTCCTGTCTCAAAGTTTTACATATTATTAGCCACCGAAAACCACAAACTTCCCTATCGCAATTTTTTTCCAGTTTTCCACATTATTTATTAAAAATCATAAATGCGTTGAAAAACCATCACGTTGCACTGTAATCTAATTTAGCTTAGCACAAACATTAAGGGAAACATACGAAATACAAAGGCGGTTTTGCTTTCCTCTTTCCTTTTATTCTCAGTAGTTTGCTGCGAAATGTTATTTTTATTAGATATATACTTTGTTCGTTGATTCAGGTTTCTGTTGTATGATAAATAAACACTGAATTAAACCAAATATTTATATTGCGGACCGCTTTATTGCCCGTTATTGTTATTATATTTTTGTTAAACTACCTATTAATTTGTATGAAGGGTTTTGTGATTTATTTCTCTTCCACATTCTGTATTTATGTAATATGCGCAGAGGCGCTGGCGTATTTTCTTTAAAAAGGTCGCTTTCGTCGACAAAGAATTTAAAATGGATGGATATTAGTAGGAGAGCGCGACCCTTGTAATATATGCAAAATAAAAGCAACCTATACAACTCGCGAACATACAGAAACTAAAGTCTTGTGTAAAATGACCTGCCGAATTCGAATATGGAGGTCGCGATTTGATTTGGAATTGCGAAATCGGAAAAAATCGCACTTTTCCACTTTTTTGGAAAATTTCCTGGAAATACAGTGTTTTACATTTCCCATCCCATAATTTTGTTTCTAATCATTGACTTGGCTTGAAAGAACAATGTTAAAAAGGGTCTTTTTCGGCCCATTCCACAGTGGGCCCAGAGATCGAAAAGACCGGCCAAAATTCTGAACATGGTTAAATCGCCTAAAAATGAGTACATCAATCATAAAAAATATTTAAAAAAATTAAAAGTAATGGGTGTGTTGTTTGCGGGGAGTAAACATTGAAAAAACGTCATAAAAAAATGAAAATGGACAAATCGGCTAAAAAGAGTTCGTTAAGCATAGAAAAAATACTGAAATAAAATAATTTTATTAGGAGGGATATTTTTTGGAGTGGAAAATGCGAAAAACGTAGCAAAATAATTTAAGAATGGGCCAGTTTTCTAAAAATGAGTATATTTAGCATGGAAATATTATTTATAAAAAAATTACCAATTTTATTGACTCTTACTGGCTTGACTTACCTATTTACTCTTTTTTCCCTCAATTTAACCCCCAACCCTTCAATGGAATAGCATCAAAATATAATCCGGTTCTAGATCTCGTTAAAATACATAAGTTTATCAAATTTCAAGTCAATATCTTAAACGGTTCCAGAGTAATCGTGCGCACAAAAAAGTTACAGACAGAATGACAGACAGTTTCATGACATTCTAAGCCTATTTGAACAATAAAAATTTTCAAAATTTTTTTTGCGTTACTATATTTCCACTGGCTATGGAAGTAATAATGTGAGTAACTTGATTTTGAATGAAATAATTTTTTAATTTTCACTTTCAATCCAGGGTGGGGCAAGGCAACACAGTCAAATAGTGAAATATTTTTTCATTAAAAGCAAACGTTTTATTAATATGATACAAATAATCGTAAACAAAGTCGCATTCGGTACTAGCTAGGGGGAGGCAAGCATCCCACTCTGCCCCACCGTGGCTACGCCCTTGCTTTCAATTCATTTTTCTAATTTATTTGTAGAAATTTCCGTGGAAAAAATTGAAATAGTCATTCGAAGCAGTTATCGAGCGAGGGCCCGTCGTCGCGTCGTACGTATATTTTCAATTTAAGACCTCGTACTTGACCAAATTATTACTCATTACTTCCAAACCGGGTTGAATCGGGTTCTAAATTTTGGACTGTAATTTGAAAAAACTATAACAAATCGACCAGTAAAAGAATCATGCTTGGAACACGTTGCGCTTTTTTTGTAGCTCAAACAAAAGATACCTATTAATTTTTATTTCTTTATCTTTGTAGAACCCCGTTTAACACAATTTGATAACCGAATGTATCACATTTCACTAGCAATATATGTATGCAAAATAAAATACTTACTTTATAGATTATCTTGCTAAAATTTCACTATGTTTTTGTTGAAATTACACAAATTGCAGGAATATCGAATAGTATGTTAGAATGTGGCAAGCAACTATTCACAACTGTACGCTAACAGAACGTTGTGTTTCTTAGGGTGTATCAGGTAAAAATGGGCAACAATACGGTTGGAATTTGCGGTACGTAATGAACTGAATATTTCTGGCTACAAAAATATTACTTTGAATACAAAACCTCTTTCGAATTTTGGCTTTTTGGTCAGCTTTTTCGGATTCTGGCCCACTGTGCATCCGTGGTAAAGTGTGGAAGCCATCTTTTTTACTAATTTTGAGGTGCTGAAAACGAGTTCGTCACCCGTTTTGGCGAAAAATCTCGGGAACACATTAAAGAACAACCATTATTTGGGTGCCATAAAGTGAAAATTCTCATTTTCCCAACCACAAAACTCATTTAAATAATTAAAGAATTTTTTAATATAAAAAACAAGTAACATTTTCTGAATAGTGATATACACACGTACACCCCAATCCCAAATATATGAGAAATTGACTAAATCATCTTATTACGAGGGGTTATCCGGGCCCAAAATTTTGTACACCAGATTTCCTCTTTGACGAAGATTGCACAGATTTCCTCGGATTTCCCTGAGATTTTGAGATTTCCTCTTTGTTAAAAAAAAAAATTGATGAACGGGGAGGAGAAATCCGAAAAAGAAAGATTTCCCTCCAGATTTCTTAAGATTTCCTCCAGATTTCCTCAAAGATTTCCTGAGATTTCTTCGGATTTTCTTAAGATTTCTTGGGATTTCCTTCTGAGTGTACACCAATTTCCTTCGCGGTTTGCCCCTCACCTTATTATGATAAAAAAACGTCAAACTGGGTGATTAGAGATTTCTTTTCCAATTGAAACCAATAAAAACTCTAAAAAGATAAAAACCACCACTTTAATTGATGGGGATGGGTGTAAGAGTATTCAGAAGTAATCACATTATAACCTGATAATATCCATTTAACGAGGAGTTTTGTTTTTTTTTAAATAAATAAATAACCGTATATTAGATATTGTAACATACACCGTTCTTATGGATGGTGAAGGGTGAGGGAAACGTGGAGGAGGGGTTGCTTCTTTTTTCTACTTTCCTGATGAAACTGAGTATATTGAAAGAATTTCCTGCACTAAAGAATAACGTTTTGTTGCAATTTCAATGCCACCTTCTAAATAAAGGTTGTATTTTACCGTCTTCCCGATGTTTTTGACCAATTCGGATGACAGATTCGTATTCAGCGCCCCAAAATTAGTAAAAAAGATGGTTTCCACACTTTACCACGGATGGACCAAAAAAAATTTGGTGGTGGCACTGAAATTGATATTAGAACAAAAGTTTCTCACTTGATCTTTTTTTGTTATACTTGCATGGTTAATCATAAACCAGTTGAAAATAAAACTATCTATTTCTTTAATTATAACGATATTTACGATAACATCATAAAAAACTAACAACAGTGAACTAAAACACTCCATACTCAGAGAGAATGTAATAAAATGAAAACTATCCGATATAGGCCAGACGACAGGTAGTTCAATAAGGAAATAATTAGTGGAAAGCTGGAAATTGCTTTAATCGCTTTATTTGGACCCAGATATTACTCTCCCAAGTTTTCCCCCTCGAGCGAAGTCGGCGTTGGCCCTTCTGGCCCTAAGAAGGTACCATTTTTCGTTTTTTTGCAAATATCTCCCAAACCATCAACTTTATCAACAAAATACCTATTATAAAAAATAATCTAGAGTAAATTTGCTACAAAAAAGTTCTTTACCGTTTGTCTCTAAAGTGAACCGTTACGATGCTACGACCATTCAAAGTGGAGCCCTTTTTGATTCTTGCGGAAAAGTTATCGATATCTTCTGCACCGTGTAATTTGGCACCAAACCGATACTTTTGCCGACATTAGCGCCAAATATGTGAATTACGTCAAAAGATACTTCAAAAACAGTGTCATCATTTTCGATGGGTATCCTGACGACCCAGCAGCTCGCAGTACCAAGTCCGCTGAACGTCTTCGACGATCGCACAAGCATGATGCTGCTAATGTTTTTTTTGATGAGTCCATGACGGCACCTATGCCACAAGCAAAATTTTTGTGTAATGACACAAACAAACGAAGATTGATCGACTTGTTGCGCGTCAAATTCGAAAGCGAAGGAATCGAAAAAAGACAAGCTCCAGAAGATGCCGATGTGCTCATCGTTACCACCGCACTCGAGTTATCTCGGCCCGACAATTCGGTCATTATAGTGGCTGAAGATATAGATATCCTGGTCATCTTGGCGGCTCGTGTGCCACCCTCCACGAAAATGTATTTTATGAAACCTGGCAAAGGTTCAACCAAACAACAACTATTTTGCACAACAAGTTTTAATCTCCCGCCGTGTGTGCAAGAAAACATCCTCTTGTTGCATGCGTTTAGTGGGTGCGATACAACGTCTTCGTTTTTCAGGCAGTGCAAAATGAAATTCGTAACACTGCTGAAGAGTAATGAGGAACTGCAGACAGCTGTTAGAGTTTTCCGAGACGTGAACGCAAACCCCGATGAAATTGACAAAGCGGGCCAGTTGGTTGTGGCTAGGCTTTATGACAACAAAACCACGGGAAACACCCTGAATGAGTTGCGGTTCCAACTGTTTGCAAAATCTCTAAGCAAACATCGATTTAATCTCGCAAGCCTACCTCCCACCGAATCAGCGGCACGTGAGCACTCTTTAAGAACATACCATCAAGTCCAAACATGGTATGGAAATGATACAAATCCACTGGATTGGGGCTGGAAAAATTCTCAATGTGGTTTGGCTCCCATACCTACGACGAGGGATCCGGCGCCACAAACGCTTCTAAACACAGTGTCCTGCAAATGTTCGAAAGGATGTAACGCAGCGTGTGGTTGCAGGAAAACGGGCCTCCGATGCTCCAGAATCTGCATGAATTGTATGGGACGGTCATGTACAAATGCTGCCGAGGAAGATGATATGGATGATTGTGACGGAGACATCGATGTTAATCTTGAGCGCCCTGTGACGTCGGACAAATGTACCGATGCAGACGATGAAAGCGATGACGGAGAAATTGAGGCAGACGATCAAGACTGCCAGCCTTCATCAAAACGGTTGAAAATCGACTAACTTTGACATTTGAACAGTGGATTAGGCCTCCTGAGGACACCACTTACAAAAAAAACGCGCCATTTACTCTACCGCCAGGTGGTGTGGAAAAGAGTGATTTTATGTCAATACTAGTCAATAATAATACTAATCGTAGGTACTTTGCCACAGCTGTTTACATTGAAAAGCTGTTATACTTGTAACAAGTTAACAGCTTGTGCACCTGGAATGCTGACAAATATTTATAACATGTAGAAACTTTGATATGGCATATGATTTCGATAACTTTTCCGCAAGAATCAAAAAGGGCTCCACTTTGAATGGTCCTAGCATCGTAACGGTTCACTTTAGAGACAAACGGTAAAGAACTTTTTTGTAGCAAATTTACTCTAGATTATTTTTTATAATAGGTATTTTGTTGATAAAGCTGATGGTTTGGGAGATATTTGCAAAAAACCGAAAAATGGTACCTTCTTAGGGCCAGAAGGGCCAACGCCGACTTCGCTCGAGGGGGGAAACTTGGGAGAGTAATATATGGGTCCAAATAAAGCGATTAAAGCAATTTCCAGCTTTCCACTAATTATTTCCTTATTGAGGCTTTTTTTTACCTGTCGCCTGGACTAGCAATGCTTGTGTTACAAGACCTTTTTCTTACTTACTGCGCATTTGATAAACAAAAGCTCCAAGTAAAAAATGTTCTCAATTCCATAATCTACAACTTACTCGCTAATAGTATGCAGTTATTTTGAGAAATAAAAAAGTTACCACGATCCACACTTTCTGGGGTAAATTACACTCTTCATTAATATTTATTTCTCAGAGCTCCGTATCAAAACAAATATTATTTTTGCATACACCGTTGGAAAGCGAAAGGTTCGAATATTGCAAAACTAAAATATCAACTTTATAGCACAATAGGCCATAGTTTAAGGATAGATTCTTTGGACCAAAATATGAGGATATAACCAAACATGCTTCAGTAAATTGTTGCTGTGTAAAAAGATACAGGGTGACAAAATTGTAGTTTTTTTTTGCAATATCTCAACTACCTCTTGACCGATCCTCTCACAATTTGGTACGAAAACATTTCTTAAGCAAGGAAACAATAATGTATTACGTTACGCTAGCCCGTGAAGGGCGCCTCATGAGATGTACCTGATAATGAATATTTTTTCTCTTTTTTTTTTACGAAACGTAGTGGCACTTTTGACTAGAAAATCTCAAGCAGGAGGACTTTCTACGTAAAAAAAGTACACTTGACAGAACTTTATAATTCCAACCGTTTTCGAGAAAACTGACGCATAGATCTCAACAATTCTTTGAAAATAAACTCAATTTGAAAAGGACAAATTGTATTTATTAAAAGTGTGCTTTGGTGACGTCTTAGTTCTATTTTTACAAATGATTATTTTTTATTTATTTGCTTTTATCATCATTAGAGAATATTATTTAGGTATTATGTAAATCACAACGTACACACTTTCTTATTTATTATGAAAATACCTACTTTCTGTATATTGTTGCCCTAATCTGGGCACGCTAATATACTAGTTAGGCAAATACTTTAAAACACTCACTATTGAAGAACCAATCAAAACAACTACTCTTCTAGCTAATACTGACGAAGTATTGAATTACATGATAGGATTCTTAGCATTTTAAAGAAAAAAAAATATATATTGAAAATATACAGAAAGTAGGTATTTTCTTAATAAATAAGAAAGTGTCTAAGTTGTGATTTGCATAATACCTAAATCATATTCTCTAATCATGATAAAAGCAAATAAATAAAAAATAATCAATTGTAAAAATAAATCAAGAATAGGCTTGTAATAATGAATGAATGTTTCTATACTCTACTGATACTAACTAACGAGTTCGAAAAAACTTGTACAACTTTTCTAGAGTTGAAATAGAATGTAAGGTTCAATAATTGTTGTGAATGACTGAATTTTAATAAATAATTTAAGTATTTTCAATATATATTTTTTGCCTTAAAATGCCAAGAATCCTATCATGCAATTCAATACTTCGTCAGTATTAGCTAGAAGAGTAGTTGTTTTGATTGGTTTTTCAATAATGAGTGTTTTAAAGTATTTTCCTAAGTAGTATATTAGCGTGACCCGACTAAGGTTCCAATATACAGAAAGTAGATAATTTCATATTAAATAAAGAAGTGTGAATGATTAAATGATTTAAGTATTTTCAATATATTTTTTTTCTTTAAAATGCTAAGAATCCTATCATGTAATTCAATACTTCGTCAGTATTAGCTAGAAGAGTAGTTGTTTTGATTGGTTCTCCAATAATGAGTGTTTTAAAGTATTTACCTAACTAGTATATTAGCGTACCCAGATTAGAGCAACAATATATAGAAAGTAGGTATTTTCATAATAAATAAGAAAGTGTGTAAGTTGTGATTTGCATAATACCTAAATAATATTCTCCAGTCTTAGTTCTGTCATTTACGTACAATTTCATCAGTTTAACATTTTGACAGAACTAAGACGTCACCAAACCACTCTTCTCAATAAATACAATTTGTCCTTTTCAAATTGAGTTTGTTTTCAAAGAATTCTTGAAATCTTTGGGGCAGTTTTCTCGAAAAAGGTTGGAATTGTCAAGTTCTATCAAGTGTACCTTTTTTTACGTAGAAATGACTCCTGCATGAGATTTTTTAGTCAAAAGTGCCACAAAGTTTCGTAAAAAAAAGAGAAAAAATATTTATCATCAGGTATAGCTCATGAGGCGCTCTCCACGGGCTGGCGTGATGTAATACATAAATTACACAGCTCCACAAAAAGAAAAAAAGTTTTTGATCTGGATGACTGACCATAGTATTCCTATGTGTTTTTCGACACTGAATCCGAGTCCAAGGTCAAAAAAATTCGTATACCCCCAAACTTTTGCGCTACAGCCAAAAACAACCCCGAAAATAGGGTAAAACCGTCCCATACATCAGGATTCAATGAATTGTAAATTAATGGTGAAAAACATGGGAAGGGGAAATGTTTTATATTCAGCAGTCACTTTCTTGAATATTGACTGGAAAAATACCCTTATAATATGCTGAAAACTCCCCCTGTACAAGCATAGAGTATATAAATTCCAATAAATCGCGAGAAATGTTAAAGTTTTTATAGTTTGGAATACAGTACATGAATCTTACGTGTGTCTCAAAACCACCCATATAACAGGGTGGAAACCACCCTTATATGAAAATAGACTGCGTGAATACCAATAGATTGTGGGAAATGGAGGAGTTTTCGATGTTTTAATTCCAGAATAGAATCTTGGGGGACGCTGTTCTACCTTATTCTTAGTCGGTACAAAAACTGTTGGAGTTTTCATTGTTTCAGTTCCAGAATAGATTCTTGAGTGACGTTGATCTCTCTCACTTGGTACCCAAAATCATTCCTAAAAAACCACCCCTACATAATAAAATGTACATATGCCAGTTTTTCAATTCTTCTTCTCAGAATAACTTTTCATCTCATTTTCAAATGATCTCCTCACTGGATCTCTTTTATGTTCTTCGTGCGTGTCTCTTTTCATAGATCAACAGTAGTCGGCCATCATGTGGACATCCCACCTTCCTTGATACCGCTTCTCCATTTCCGAAATATCCTGGTGAAAGCGTTCGCCTTGCTCTTCATTGTATTCACCCATATTTTCTGGATGGCGGACAACTGTTGGTCCATAAAAAGAGACACACATGAAGAACACAATAGGGAGCCAATGATCATTTGAAAATAAGAAAAAAGGTATTCTAGGAAAAAAAGATTAAAAAATTGTTCATATTCTTCAGTCAAGCTGCATTAACCTTTTCGTGCAATAAATGCAGCTTGACTGAAGAATATGAACATTTTTTTAATCTTTTTTTCCTAGAATAACTTTTTTCTTATTTTCAAATGATCTTCTCATTAGCTCCCTATTGTGTTCTTCGTGTGTGTCTCTTTTTATGGACCAACAGTTGTCCGTCATCCAAAAAATTTGGGTGAACACAATGAAGAGCAAGGCGAACGCTTTCACCAGGATATTTTGGAGATGGAAAAGCGGTATCAAGGAAGGTGGGATGTCCACATGATGGCCGACTACTGTTGGTCTATGAAAAGAGACACGCACGAAGAACATAAAAGAGAGCCAGTGAGGAGATCATTTGAAAATGAGAAGAAAAGGTATTCTGAGAAAAAAAATTGAAAAATTGGCATATGTACATTTTATTATGTAGGGGTGGTTTTTTAGGAATGATTTTGGGTACCAAGTGAGAATATGGTAGATCAACGTCACTCAAGAATCTATTCTGGAACTGAAACAATGAAAACTCCAACATTTCCCACGATTTATTGGTATTCATGCAATTTATTCTTATATAAGGGCTACCACCCTTTATAGAAGAGAGGTCATGAGTAAGCGAGGTGCCCTGGGAGTCACTCCAGATTCATGTTCTGTACTTAAACTATAAAAAAGTTATTTCCCGTGATTTATTGGCATTTGTACTTTATTCTGTAATACGGATGGTTTCCACCCTATTATAGGGGTAGTTTTTGTACCGACTAAGAATAAGGTAGAACAGGATCACCCAAGATTCTATTCTGGAATTAAAACATTGAAAACTCCTCCATTTCCCACAATCTATTGGTATTCACGCAGTCTATTTTTATATAAGGGTGGTTTCCACCCTGTTATATGGGTGGTTTTGAGACACGCGTAAGATTCATGTACTGTATTTGAAACTATAAAAACTTTAACATTTCTCGCGATTTATTGGCATTTATATATTCCATGCTTATACAGGGGGAGTTTTCAGCTTATTATAAGGGTAGTTTACAGTCAATATTCAAGTAAGTGACTGCTGAATATAAAACATTTTCCCTTCCCATGTTTTTCACCCTTCATTTACATCTATTCATTGAATCCTGATGTATGGGACGGTTTTACCCCATTTCGGGGTTAGTTTTGGCTGCAGCGCAAAAGTTTGGGGGTATACGATTTTTTTTGACCTCGGATTCGGATTCAGCGTCGAAAAATATATAGGAATACTATGGTCAGTCATCCAGATCAAAAACTTTTTTTTTGTGGGGCTGTGTTATTATTGTTTCCTAGCTTAAAAAAATGTTTCCTTATCAAATTGGGAGAAGATCGGTCAAGAGACAATTTTGACATTCTGTATCTTTTCCACAGCAACAATTTCCTAAAGCATGTTTGGTTATATCCTCATATTTTGATCCAAATAATCTACTCTTGAACTATGGCCTATTATTAATGGTCCACCCTGTATAAGAGTGGAAACACGAAAAATGCGAAAACAGTATTTTTTGTAAGAAAAATAAAAAAAGTGCATTTTCCTCCATTTTCGAAATTCCATATCAAATCGCGACCTCTAAAATATGTTTTGTGAGGTGTTTTTACATGAGAATCAAGTATGTTTTTGTATGTTTGAGAGTTTAGAATTGGATAGCATATGTCGAATTCAGGGGTCGCGCTCTTCTACTAAAAGGTCGTTTTCGTTGGCTAAAGAATTTAAAATGGATGGATATATACTTCACTTCGTATTGGTTTAGCAGGTGCGTGTGCTCAAACGTTTTATAAATATTAAATTGTACAGATATTGATGATGCAAAAATAAATCGAGTATGGGTAATAAATAATATGGAGAAATATGTCTTGTGCAAGTTCTGAAAATTAAAAACCTATCAATCTTTTAAAAAGAACAAGGGAATCCGCTGTTTATTTTGGATTATATTAGCGTGTTATGTAAAGTTTTTTATCTACCTACATGTTCTATAGGCCGGTCGATAGAGACAAAAAAGTACCTGAACAGGAAAAAATTAAATATTCTAGAGCTCTAAACCGCCAATTACACGCGTTGTAAATGGTGTGCCAATTATGCGGTCAACTTTGAGCAGGTAGACCTTTACCCTTGAAAAAGGGACACTATAAGCTCTAAAACAACATGAAAAATTGTTTTATTATTGTGTATAGCCATAACCTCCATAACTTCTTGAGGATGAACTTTTAAACAAATATATACGGTCCCATTTGACCTCCGGAAGTCCCATTTAAGCCGTGCCTCTTTACTTTCGGACACCCTGTACATAGCCGGGACTATATTATTATTTCTACCACTATACTACTTATATTATCTACATATTTACCCATGAACTCTGATGTAGAATTTATCATACCTGAAACAAAAATGAATATTATTAATCCTCTAAACTCTAAAAATTGCGAAAAGAAAATCACATTTATTTTATGAGAGACACTTCATAATACTGAACGCACAATGAAGAAATACGGTATAATATAATATATTGTTGCGTGTTTACACCCTTTTTGTAAACACCCTGTATCGTGGGTTAGGAAATTATAACACCAGAGTAACACTAAACAATTTATTAACTTACTAATAATAATACTAATTACTACAATTCCAACAATTAATTACTTTACTAATTTTACACTGTGTACTAGACTTCAATTATCCAGTCACTTGATCACTTGGTCTCACTCTCTGACCATTTGAACTGTACATCAACCAAACTCAAACTGTCTACTAAACTGAACTGTTCATTCCTTTATATACCCTAGGTTATGTGTTCTGGATCTTTCCACATTCCAGCGCATTTTACAATATTCCAGAGGATCTTAATCTTCTAAGGATCTTAATCTTCTAAGGATCTTAATCTTCTAAGGATGAACTTTTAAACAAATATAACGGTCTCTCTGATGGTTAAAACAGATAACACTGCCCCCTCCTTAAGCCTGAACGTCCCGGTCAGGCAATTCAGTCTATTTCACATACTTCGCCAGGCTATCCAAGTGTACGATTTTCATCTTCGACTTTTTACTTCTTTGTATTCGATAGACGACGTCATTGGCCCGGGTGATGACTGAATACGGTCCTTCCCAAGGTGGCTGAAACTTCGGGGATCTCCATTCCTTTCGCTGTGGGTTGTACAGCTAAACCAGATCCCCCACCTTGAATCCTCCTGTACTGGCATTACGATCATAACGAGCCTTCATTCGGTCATTACCTTTGCTGATCTGCTCCCGTACATTCTTCGGCTGTTCTCGACTTTCATTCGCGTAGTTGCTCACGGAAAGTGGCTCCCCAGTGGCAGCACAGTTCTTACATTTCCTACACCATGTTTTCACATCTTGGCGACTATTAACCCAATAGTATCGTTCCCGCACTTTACTCAGCATCTTGTTTACGCCAAAGTATCCGCCGGACGTTCCATTATGCACTTCTCTGAGTACTTCTGGTACACGACATCTGGGAATCACTAGACGCATGTCAACTTGCTTTCCATCTGGGCTTTACCATGCTCTCTTCAACAACCCGTCTAAGACTCTAAGTGAATCTCATTGTGATCATAAAGCCTTCAATCCTACTCTTTTGTTTGGAACCTCCTTTCATTCTAGTCGCGTTCCTTTTTCTTTTGCTCGCAATATAAGTCCAATTTCCGCATCACTCAGTTGCTGTTGTCTTAAAACTTCGTTTGTCCAATTCTCTGGAATCTCTTTCCTTTCGGTTACACGGCCTTGGGATGGTGACTACTCGGGATTATTTGCAGCTGGCAAACCTTTATTTCTCTGGGGACATCGCTTTCTCTAGCCGGAACCGCCTCAGTGGCAGGGTTCCACTGTCGACAATCTCGTCTAACATGGCCTAGTTTTCCGCAGCTATAACATCGAATACCCCCACGTTGGCTTGGCTTTCCACCGCTTTGTTGCTTAACCTGCAATACCAGAGAATCCAGTTTGGCCAATAATCTACTAAACATTTCATGTACGTCCATAGTTCCAGGTTCTTTTTGTCCCAATATGATTCTTTGACAACTGCGGCATTTACCTTCTCAGGGCTTCGCTGTCGACAATCTTACTTAATATGCCCTAATTTACCGCACTGATAACATCTGATGCTTCCGCTCGGTTTTACTCCACCTTCTTGTTTGTCCTGTTTCCCCAGAGATTCCAGTTTGTCCAATAATTTACTGAACATTTCAAGCACGTCCTTAGTATCCAGATTCATTTTGTCCGACTCTTCGATTGTCACAGCACGCACTCTTTACTTTGGAGTATCCTTAAAAGTTCGCCTCTACCTCGAGTGCACGCACCAAAGCTTCGCTGCTACTTTGGTGTCGTGTTAATTTAAGAGCCCGTTTGACTTCTTCGTCCCTTATGCCATCCAGAAAGGCCTCAATTGTTAATTGTTCTTGAAATTCTCTTGGGGCACTCGGGTATGCCAGGTGTGCCAGTCTCCCTACCGCAGCTTCAAATTCTTGTAAGTTTTCCCCAGCCGTTTGTGTCCTTGATTTCAGCTGAGCCTGATATACTTGGGCGAGGTGTTGGCCGCCATATCTCAAGTCCAATGCAGCTTCCAAAACATTGAAGTCTCTTTGTTTCTCCACTGGGATTTTCTGAAGTAACTCTCAGGCTTGGCTCCTTAGCGCTAGAACTAAGGCTATGGCCTTTTCGTCGTTATCCCAGTTATTCGCAGATGTAGCTGCTTCGAATTGTCTCTTGTAGGTTGTCCATGAGCTTTGGCCGTCAAAGGGTGGTGGTTTTAATCAAGGACATGACGATGCCACTAGCTGTCCTCCTTTCTCTCTCAACTGTCGAACTAAGGCGCGCTACTCCTCCTTCGACCTCACTAATTTTTCCTTTGATGTCACTTACTTCCCCCTTAACTTGACTGACTTCTGTCTTGACTTCACCTACTTTATCTTCGACCTTGTTATCTCCTCTTTGACTTCACTCTTTAGTTCTTCCTTGGCAGAAATGAGAGCGTAATGTTGTATTCTCATTTGTTCATGCAGAATTTTCCTTAATTCTTCCTGGCGTCTTTCTTGTTCATCTTTCTCCTCTTGCTGTCGTATCTTCAGGTCTTCCATAATTTTTCTCAGTTCGGTTTTCTCTTCTTGACATTGTCTTTCTTGTTCTTCTTTTTCTTCCTGCCGCCGTTTTTCTTCCTCTTGACGTCTTCCTTCTTGCTCTTCTTTCTCTTCCTGACGTGGCTTTTCCTCTTCTTTGTTTTTCTTCTTGGCGCCTTATTTCCTGATCTCCATCATTTTCTTCAAGTCGTCTCTTTCTTCTTTACGTCTTCTTTCTTGCTCTTCTTTGTCTTCCTGGCGTTGCTGCGCCATCATCCTCATCTCCGCAAGCAGGTCCTTCATTTGTTTCTCTCTGGCATATTTCTTATAGGCATACGATGAAGTTAACCAAGTTTATTGCACAATGACGTTAAGAAAATCCAAATATCTCGTCGATTTTTCCAATGGAACTTTCTAAAAAAATCTCGAAATGGCACGAAACAGTCTTTATTTAGAGTCTATGTCACTTTCCAGTTGAAATAATTTTAATTATCTCCACTAATTTCCGAATAGAATGTTCTAGAAACTTACGCGAACTAACACAAAAGAGCATTTTTTTAGTGCCCCTATCACTTTCCAGTTGAAAGAATTTAATTATCTCCACTAATTTCCAAATAGAATGTTCTGGAACTTTCTCGAAAACGCACTTTTCACAGTTTTTTTAGTTCAAAATTAGTCCTTATACAACGTCCCCCCGTAAGTCAATTCTTCGTGTCACCACTAAGAAATCTTCCGTTATAATTCCGCTTCTGACACCAATTTTTACGTGTTTACAGCCTTTTTGTAAACACCCTGTATCGTGGGTTCGGAAATTATAACACCAGAGTAACACTAAACGCAATTTATTAACTTAGTAATAATAATACTAATTACTACAATTGCAACAATTATTTACTTTACTAGTGTTACACTCTGTACTATACATAAATTATACAGTCACTTGATCACTTGGTCTCACTCTCTGATCATCTGAACTGTACTTCAACCAAACTCAAACTGTCTACTAAACTGAACTGTTTATTCCTCTATATACCCTAGGTTATGTTTCTCGATCTTTCCATTACATTCCAGTACATTCTACAATATTCCAGAGGATGTCTTAATCTTCTAGATGTTTATACATGTCTCTGGAGGTTGAAACACATAACAATATAATAATAGTATGAGTTGATAGATTGTTTTCGGGCAAAAAACTTTTAGTGAACTGCCAATTACTATTTAATGAATTAAATATAAATATATTTAAAAGTTTATTGGGTAGAGTAAAAATTCATTAGAGAATTGTCAAATTTGGATATACTGAAGCTGATTTTATTAATGACTAATTATTATAATACGTCAATTTTAATAATTAGCTTATAGTGGTCTACTTTTCACAAATACAGAAACTAAAAGTATATTTCACATTTCTAAATCTGTAAATGTAGCTCGTAAAGAAAAAAATTTCATATCATTGTGAAAATCAATAAATTCTGAATAACTTTTGAATGAATGTTTCTATACTCTACTGATGAGAATTAACTAGTTCGAAAAAACTTGTACAACTTTTCTAGAGTTGAAACCGAATATAAGGTTCAATAATTGTTGTGAATGACTGAATTTCAATAAATGATATAATAGTCTAAGAGGTGACCGTAAAAAAAATGCGACCATCAGTTAACAGAATAAAATGTTTTTTAAATGTTAGTCACTCACAGCGACCATAAAAAAAATCACGCATTGCCTGGGCAGAAGTTGTGCAGAAATTTCGTATGAATGTTCTACGGTACATTTTTCGTATACTAACCATACCAATCGCGGAACAGCTTCAAATTACTTTTAAAATTTAGTGTTTACAGAGTAAAAAAAAATCAATTGCATTGCCTTGTTAATTTTTGTACCAATGTCTTGGCAATTAACTTTTTTGAATTTTTTTTTTTACCCTTACTGTACCCATCGATTAACAGCTTCAAACTACCACCAAATTATAATTTAAACATTTATCTATTAGAAAAAATAACATTGCCACGTCTATGCCTGTGCCAAACACCCGGCAATGACTCTCAAAGTCCTATGTTATTACTAATACAACCCATTACAGAAGTATTCAGGTAAAAATAATTAATCATTCAATAAACAATTATAATGATTTCAAAACAACAGTTTTTGTTTATTTAAATATTTTTTAAAGTTTAAATACTTAGTACAAAGAAATAATTTTCATATATAGTACAATGAAATTGATAGAAAATTACATATTTAGAAACATACATTAAAACATACATATTTATGTATTGTCATTGTTATCGGCGTGATCATCGTCATCATTATCGCAATGATCATCATCATCATTATTGTTATAATTATTATCATCAATTTCGTTACATTCTTCTTCATCAAGCTCTACCACGACAATGTCTTCAACTAAAAGAGATGTTGGATCACCTTCAAACCAAAGCGGTTCAATTTTACTATCATTAAGTGTCCATCCACATTCTTCTGGTGAGAAATTGACGCAGTTTGCTTCTGTAGCATTTTGCCACATTGACGTAACATAAATTGTTCGTAAAATCTTTTGTTTCAATGATTTCCAACATGGTGGAATCTGAGTAGAATCAAATCTTTTTACATTCTTCATAAAATATTCCGCGTCAGACAGACAGATGTTGAGGAGAATTTGTTTTGGAAGATGAATAATCTAGCATCATTAACATTCTTACAATTAATTCCGTAAAGCCTACAAGTACATTCTTGTAATATTTCCATACTCCTAAAATTATTAATTTCGTCAATATTATTTAAAATAAATATTATATATTAAATATATAAATATATAAATATATATATATTAAATATTATTTAAAATTTTCAATATATTTTTTTGTCTTAAAATGCTAGGAATCCTGTCATATAATTCAATACTTCGTCAGTATTCACTAGAAGAGCAGTTGTTTCGGTTGGTTCTCTAATGATGTGAGTTTTAAAGTGTTTCCTAAGTAGTATATTTGCGTGACCAGATTAAGGTACCAACATGCAGACAGTAGATAATTTCATAATAAATAAAAAAGTGAATGATTGAATTTAAATACATGATTTAATCGTTTTCAATACATTTCTTACTTTAAAATGCTAGGAATCCTATCATGTAATTCAATATTTCGTCAGTATTAGCTAGAAGAGTAGTTGTTTTAATTGGTTCTTCAATAATGAGTGTTTTAAGTATTTACCTAGCTAGTATATTAGCGTGCCCAAATTATAGGCAACAATATACAGAAAGTAGGTAATTTGATAATAAATAAAAAAATGTGTAAGTGATTTGCTTAGTACGTAAATAATATCCTCTAATTGTTAGAGATATTTTGATTAATACCATATTAACCAAAATATATCTGACAATTTAAAGGGAACTTAAAATAACTCAAATCAAACAATGCACAAGCAATTTCACGCAAAATACAAGAAGTCCAATCAAATACACTGGACCAATTGACCCTCTTGAAAAATGATCATTTTAGAGTGGAAACGTTTTTTACCCTTTTAGTGCATCCCCATTACACGAAATTACCCATATTATTTTCTGAGAACCGATGAGTAATGTGTGCTATCGAGTTTGCACTTAAACATTAAAAAAATCGATGAAAATGTAATGTATACGTTTTTGTTCTGGCGCAATGGCGGGGGTTGGCGGTTTTGCCTGTTTCATAGTCCCCCGGAGACCGGGAGTCGGGTCACGCTCTGATTGTAGTTTTCGTTTCTAAATCTTAACAAGCCGCACTATCTCGTTGGAAGCTCCAATCATGCTTAAAGCACGCCGGACCTCGGCGGAGAATGCTAAAATTACATTCTCATTCTGGCTTAACAAGACACTGACTTCGTTTGGGCTCAATAAACAGATAATTTATAACACTAAGAACTCTGACTAGAATAAATACGATACGTACTTCTGTGTGCGTTTATTTGGATGCTACTTATTTGCTTTTCGAATTTTAAACGAAACACTAGAGTCAAATATATACACAAGGTATCATATACACTGTGGTTCAAAATTTTCTTCCGATATTTTTATGGCTGATAGTAGTACATAAACAATCAAATTAAACGTACAAAATTGCTAATTATCAATTATAAAAATTGGCCCAAATACCCTCAATGTTTCCTAATGCACACCTATTTTCTTAAAGAAATGTTGAATACCCTTCTGTAGCATCATAAACTCGAGATCGATTCGCTCTCTTAATTGTTCAATGGTGACAATATGAGTATTACAAATTCTTGATTTTAAATAACTCCACTCAGTGAAATCAAGAGGAGTAAGGTCAGGAGACCGAGCACTTAATCGGTGCATCTGCACTCCGACCAAACCATCTATTACGATAGTAGTTGTTTAACATTCTTCTACATATAAGACACGTTTCTTTTCCTTTACAATGAAACATTACCTAATGATTCATGAAAAATATGTTACAAAAAATCACAGTACATATCATTATTTAAATTTCCAGGAAAAATATGGTATCCAACAAACCGATTCCCTAGAGTGGCTGTTCAACATTCAACAAGTATGTTGAAAATGAGTTGCACTGTTGCATTATAATGTAATGAAAGCAAAAATAGTGTAAATATTTCGTGAAGAAGAGATTACCCCCCCCGTTTTCGAGGGTACTGAATACGATCCAAGTGGTGGGAGAAGTTTTTGACCGCCACAACCCCCTGAAACGGCCTTTTATGGATCCCTTTATGTTTTCATATATAAACGGGTCTGGGGAGTGATTTATCGACGGGTTGTACTTAAAATAACACGGAAGGGGGTTATAGAGAAAGTGGAATCCAGACAGCAGGCCTAGGGGGTTGATCGAACGGTTAAAACCTCCCGAGGGGTGGAAAATCACTTTTTTTTCAAATGATTCGGTTCAAACGCGTATCCTCCGTTTTCGGGGTCGCTGATCACGGGAAAAATATTAATTTTTAGCTCAAACCCTTCCTCATCCCTCAAATGGGCAGAAACCACCCCTTACTCACCAGAAATCCCAGGATTTACAGGTTTTTCGACACATGATCGGTATTCCTGTGCATATCCCTTCATTTTTAACAAAAGAGAAGGTGGTAGCGACCTCGGGGGTTGCTTTAACCCTTCCAAGGGGTATAATGTGTACAATGCTTCGTTACAAAGACTATTAGCCCAGAAATACATATTCTGATAAACATGCCTCGTCGTGTGAATGTAGCCTCGTCAGTAAACAGAATTTTACCTAAAAGAAAATTAGATACATCCATTCCTTTTATTACTTATCGTAGGACCTGCCATTACAGTATCTAATATTTCTTCTTCTTGGTTCTTGGATGGCCAGCATAACTGTTTTTCACTTGAAGACTTCTTGTTTCCCTATTTAAGAAAGCTGACATCAAGAATGTTTCTATTCGGAGATTTTCTCTTAGAACGTCTCACAGCTGCAGCAACATTACCGAAATATTCTCCCAAATTTAAATTAAGTCTGTGTTAATACAGAAAACGTGTAATCAACCATATTTACATATTAAAGCATTGTTTGAGAACGGCCCCGTTTATCGAAATGCAATAAGAATACCTTGTTTATTTCTAATGGTCTTAATATGAATCTTTTATAAGAATTTTTAGAAATATGCAAAAAAAAGTTAAGAATACTAACAGCCACTCCCTAAAACTACTCCTTAAGCATAAGAGAAAGTTTGACTGTTTATTTTTCAGTGGCTCACGTGTTTAACTCAATTGAGTGAAATAATATGGCTAAACGTCTAACGGGAATAGAAAATTTAAGAAAATAAAAACAAGTTCAATGTATGAGATATGTAACCATTATGTGTTACCAAATTACTAAAACTTGCGAATGAAAAATAGTGCAAGCAATACTGCTTTTATTTATACCGTTAAAACATAAATGATAAGCAATTTGTTTCGATAAACTCGTACAATTTTCCTCCGAGGTCTGTAAATCATTAACTTTAAGTATCGTAAGTTTAGAAGTTGAAAACTTCCCGATTACCAGTGAAAAGTTGGATTCACCTAATAACCGCTTGTTAAATCAATAGCCACTGAATGTAAATCAACTACGATGTTTAGTTGGAAGCGTCTGTGTAGTCCATTATGGGATAATCATCAGAAATTTTAACATTGTGGTTTTTATTTCGCATTATACGTAGTGAAACGTATTAACGGCCGATAACGTCCACTTTTAATGCGCATTGACTTCGCAAATAACCTATTTAAAAATGTATACGAACACGTCTGCCATTTACGGATGAGTGATTTAACGAGCATTTTCTTTACCATTATTACGTTCAGTCAAAACGACAATGGAGTGTCATTTTTATTAACCGGTCGCTGACAAGAAATATGTCCACTGACAGCATGGGTAAAATAGATGAAAACTGCCACAATAAGGAACAGCGAAGGTAATCCCATTTTTTTGGAAAATGGCTATGAAAATCGCCAAGAACTGATGAGAAAAGCTTTGAAAGAGAGTAGTTATTGTCGAATTGGTACAATTTCATTGAAACTATTTTAACTTTACTACTTTTAACCAATTTTTAGAAGGTAAAGCCAAAGCAAATGTTAACGTATGTACCTAGCTTAAAAGAAAGAAAATAAATCCCTGTCCCGGATATAAAAAAAGGTAAAATTCGTAAATATACTATAGATAACTAAATTTATACAAAATGAATATTACCCAGAGAGACAGACTGACGTGAAAAGTACTGGTATAGGGTAATCTAAAAATGTAAGACACTAATGCTTGGTAAAAGGCCACAATACATAAATAAAAAAACTAACAAGGCATATTCTAACAAAAAAATAAAGTATCTATTTCTTTTGCTAGAGTATGCCTTGTAAGTTTTCATGTATTGTTGGCCAACGTAATATTACTCATTACTCTACGAAAACATTTTATAAAATATTACTACTAAACAACTTGTTTTGATATTTAAAATCATTAAACAAATCTTTATACCTAGGTATATACCTAGGTACTTAGGTAGTTACAAAGGAAATGAAATGAAATGCATCGTAGCATATTACTTGAAGAAAACATAACAAAAATTTACAAATAAAAAACACAAATCTTTACATGTAAAGGTATTAACAAATGAAAGGAAATGCATAGTAGCATGTTCAACCAAAATATACACACATAAAGATAATGTGCTTGGGTACAAGATTACTTTACAGGGACTAAACAAGAAAAATCTACATAAGTTTTTTAATGGAAGGTATGACGTACTCGCGAAAACCATTTTGATTTTCTGTTCAAACACGGGAGAGACATGAAAGTTACAATAATTCCATAACGACGTGGAATTAAACGAAAACGCACAACACATGTTGAATGATGCCAAGTATAACATTCACAGCTACGATATGCGAAAAGCAAGGGATATAGCCCTTAGATACGGCAAGTCGCTGATAGGCAGAACGAAGAAATATAAATGTTTTTGTACTTACAGAAACTGCTGGGACCTGACGGATACACTATATAATGGTTACAGAAACAAATCATGGGTTGCTGTCAGTTGTAACTCGGCCAAATTACAAATCTTTACCATTACTAGGCAAACTAAACATTGGCACCATGATGTACTTTATTATTAAAACGCACTGAGAGCAGCTATCATTACAATATCAAATTATTATGTAGGTCTCATGCATTTACTAGACAAATTCTCGTGTTAAAATCTCAAAACTAATTGGTAAAATTCCCCATAAAAGTCAATTAGATAACACCACAGAATAACGACTGAAACAAATTTTTCTGCTTATTGTAATCGGTACGTCCCACAGAAGTGTGGCGTAATTAGTGTTGTCGATCTTCCCTGGGGTATATTCATAATATTTCTGTAGCACTGGTATATTTTTTTTTGCATTTCGTTGTCTACAGCAGTGAGTTGATTTCGTGTCTTAACAATTCAAATTTAAAACAGTGCATGCACTTTTTCTACAACGAGTTATTTGTTAAATTTTTCAGTTGTGTTAAGTTGTAAGACATGGGTACCTTACATCCCTAGTAAACCTACTAGGTAGGTACGAGTAGGGTAATTGTGATAATTAATTTTATTCTACATCGACCTCGTTCCTGCCCAGCCCTTCAACTGCCGCGGAGCCTTGGCTAGCGGATGTCTGGCTGGACACGGAAACGAGTGTCGAGAAGAACTTGTATATTTTAATATGAAATAAATCTGATTTGACTTCGATTTTTGGTGTATTGTAGTGCTTGTATATGACCCAGTGGAGATACCTGGCCACTCTTTTGTAACGGTAAGTGTACTCTGATGGTGCCAATACAGTACATTCCGCCACCACATGAAGTGGCATATTCTTCTGCTAGGCCGCCTATTTTGCACTTGCTTTAACGTTGCTATAATTGAGTTTTTTTAATATTATTATCATAGACTCAGCAAGTGATACACTATGCTGTAGCAGGAAACTATTCATCGATCGAATTATTATTATTATTATTATTATTATTATTATTATAACCTGCAGTAAAAATTTTACATAAACATTGAAATTAATTGCACACGAAATATTACATTATTTTTCATGTCACTGAGTTTAACACGAAACTGTAAATGGGCGGTGTGGTCGTTGTTTCAATACACGCCATGAAAAGGACTCTAACATTTCCGCAAAAAAGGAATATCGATAGACCCTCTAATTAAAAATTTGTCGGATATATCCGCGCGATATCATATCGGCGAAACCAAACAATAAACGTATCACAGTTCAACGGTTGCAAGCGACCAAAGTAGTCTTTATAAAGAACAATGATAATGGAAAATCAGCAAAAAAAGTTGAACAATAAGTTGAAAAGGTGCCCGAACACATTTTGCATTCACAGATGAGCAGTTTCATTACAAACAACAGAGGATGCTGACTCTTATTATTATCCGGCATATCTCTGAAGGGTAGATGGTCAACTAAATGCGTCCCACGCTTTGTTTTTATCTAATGTAATTGCATTTTCCGACGACATTGATGCTGAAAGTGCATTTGTGTTGTAATTTTCAGTTTGCTAACTGCAGTTTCCCGCTAGTTCGCTTGTACGGTTCTGGGATATTGTCTAATTAGGGAGGTATTAACGGAAATAGATGGACGAATGCTTTTAATTTCAAGTAAATTGTCCTTACTATAATTATATCTAACTAACTGGAAATTTTACTGCTTAACTGTAACTATAGTGTTATCTTTAAGTATCCGTAAAAAATAAATTTATTGCCGAAGCGGTCCGCCTGGAATCGTCTTTGGTTTCTGCCGGGAATAATTAAATTAAATTAACATTATTTTACCTAGTCGTGGATAATGCACATATTTTATAAATTAAACGTACTAGAAGATTGAAATAGCTTACATTACACTGGCAATTTTGGGTTAGAACTCTAAAAATTATTTTGTCTATATAATAAGCAGTTTTTAATGGCTCAAGACCAGGATACTATGACACTGTGATCCCGCGTCCATGTAAAGATTCGTCAAAAAAATAATTGATTTTTAATAATTGAAACTAATGTAGTGTAAATAAAAATTGCTTATACTAAACTAAACTATACTAAATATAAGAACAATATAATGACCAAAAAAATAATATTTATCACAAATAAAATTAGAAAAAAAAAATAGAAAATAAAAAAAATTAAACATTAAATCATTATTTTGATATTTGATTATTAAATCAAATATCAGTGTGATTCTTTTTTATTTTTTACATGTCTGTCTGGTAAATAAATGCTTTCCTTAAAAAATAACTTTTTACATTTTTCCACTTCTGAACTTTAAATCACGTGATTTTTTTTGTTCAAATAACAACTTAGAAAAGATTAGATTAAATTAATTTATTGTAATTGTATACCTGTTATATATTATTTATGTTTCTAATTGTACATTATTTGTGAAATTATTCAAATGCAGGATTTAACATATTTTCAAAATCAAAGTCGATTTCTTCATCGGCATCTACGTGAACATGTCTTCCGTTATTTCAGGTACATCAGCGTTTTCACAGTTTATTCCCATATATTCTTTGCAAAAAATGGAGCAATTCATTCCCAATTTTCTGCAACCGCAGTTTCCTCTGCATCCTTTCGTGCATTTACAGGCAATTTTTTTCCAGCAAAACTTGTGGTGCAGGAGGTTTATTTGTCAAAATTAGTACTAGATACTAGTATTTGACAAATAAGTTATAGGCCGAAATTTAAAAAAGAACGTAAAAATTAGAAAAAAGTTAATAAAAGTAAAAATCTTCGAACCGCTATATTTAGGTTTCTATTTGTCGTAGAGACTTTTACCAGCCACCATTTCAACGGGCATAAAGTCAGATTTCACTTTAATATAATAATGTGTATACCTAAATTCACTCAGAAAAAAGTTACAGGACGAAATTTGAAAAAAAAAAATAGTAAAAATTAGCAAAAAAAGTTAAAAGTTGCAAACTATTAATCGTAAAATTTTTTAAAAATCTCATTTTAACGGGTAAAACGCCAGCTTTATTTTTTGTGCAACAATGTCTATGCCTAAATGTACCCAAAAAAAGTTACAGGCTAAAATAAAAAAAATAAAAAATTGCATTTTTTCGTGTTTTTTTTTGTTTTGTTTTTTGGACATATTTTTGTAACAAAAATTTTTTTTGACTTGAAGGTGCTATTTCGATTGGAAATGTAATTCTCTACAACTTTTCTATTTACGTGTTTATAGGAAAAAAATGCATAGTTTTCGAGCAAAACTCAAAAATGTGAAAAGTGGACCTTTTTACATTGATCTCAAAAACGCACCTTTAAATGGTAGCACTCCGCGGTTTTCTCATATTTTGGGGTCAATTGAACATAAGAAACAATAAAAACCCTTTAACGTTTTAGTTCCTTTCTACAGTATCATAGACAATAGACTATAGGTAGAGCTAGAGATATTAGAAAGAATTCCTAGTAAGGGAGGCGGCTTCTTATAATATATTGGCATGATCAGACTTAGGTCATCAGTATATAGAAAGAATGGTTATTTTCTTGTTTTTCATACTGAATATTAGATATAATAAATGTATGAAAGAAACTGGCAAGTCGGTTCATAAGGGAACTTCTTGTTGATATTCTAGCTTGATCAGATCTAGATCAACGGTATATGAAAGGAACGAATGGGTTCTCTGAAAGTTATCTGCTGAATACCCAAAATAATATTTTCTAACAATAATGTAAGCAGACATACAAGATATTAATTTTTTTAAATATTTTTGCAGAAGTTGCAAAATACCCAATAAGTAAAAAATTATTATTATTATGCAAAGTTTCATTAATTCCCTGTTTTTTCCCTTAAAATTTCCTATTTTTATCGAATTAAGTTTACTTTTGCAATTCACGTTCACAACAAAATATCAGATTAGTCATTTAAAAAGAATTCTTTGAAACAGTATATACACGATACCTGTTGCATCACAAAGGCCGACTCGCTCTGTGACTTTTCCTGATGCCATATATTTTCTACAGCTCTAAAAATTGTTTGTTCTAAAGAGCTTTCATACATGATTACAAACCACTTGAACAATTAATTCCTTTTAACTAATGAATTGGTACTTTTCACGTTGATGTAGTAGTCCTTCTATGGATTCTTGTACATGTGTTTTCAAATCGTCGTTTTCAATTAACCTTTGACCGATTGTAGGATATTCAATAGATGGCTGATTGACTTGGACACTAGAGACACCCACTTACGCCAACGGTTCGCGCCAGTGAGCAGATGATTTTTTAAATCATCTATTTAACATCGGTCTATTCCGCAACTAAGGCCAATAACCGACGCCAATAACACATCCAGCAGGAGAGAGTCCATTTAGAGGAGAATTTAACAATAAACTTGAGTATTTACTAATTATACAATTAAAAATATAAAAAGTAATTTCAAGATTACAATGTGCCAGGGATAACAATTTAATTTAGAAGAAAGCCAAAAATTTCTTTTTTAAACATGTGATTATATGACCTGAATATGTTAATAGAACCAAAACTATTATAACTTTTACATATATTGTTAATTGGACTTTGAAATTGAGAATTAGATACGTAGAAAGTAGAAAGCTTATGGGTTTCTGAATGTCAATATTGGTAAATTATAGTAAAGGCCATAGCAGTTAAGATAAGTGTCCGTGCCTTTGCAACCTTTTTGCGTGTAGTTCCTTCCAGTGATGTATTTTTGCATAAGATACTGCCACAAAAAGTTTTGACCTCAAAAACTTCATAATATCTGGGATTTTTTTTTTCGAAAATCCGAAAAAAAATTTTTTTTTCTGTTTGTTCGTATTTCGCATATATTGTAAACATTGTAAATCTACTCGTGACAATTTATTAACGATATTTTCAGGAATCTTTTCATGAAGAAAAAAAATGATGCTTTTGAATTTTTTGAAAAATTTAAATACGTACTTACACCTTTTTTATTAACTATACACCATACAATAAGCTGCAACTGCAAATAATCAAATTGGAAAAGATAATAGGCGTGCAGATCACCCCCAATAAGTGCTCTAGAAACTGAGTAACCGATTTGGTTGAGGTAACCACTTCTAACTTAGTTTTTCTTAAAGTTAACATCGAAGAGTACTTACAGTAAAAAATTGGCCAAAGTTAGTTGATCGGAACATATATATAATTGCAAAAAACTATAATTTTTTTTATATCACGAATTTGTCGAATTTCATCTTCAACTCGCCATATCTCGGCAAATAATGAATATTTTTAGATGAAATTTCAGCACGACATTGTTCAAGTTATTCTTTAAAAGACTGAATTGGTCCGAACCCTTATTTATTTCACAGATGAAAATAGTGATTTTTCAAAAAATTTCTTTTGTCAAGCCTAATTTTTTTCAAACACAAAAGTTGTGTGACGAACTATTAATACGATAATTTTTGATAAACTTATATTAAAGTACAATATTTAAAGAAGTTTTGTGTAAAGTTTCACGTATTCATATTGTATATATAAAAAGTTATCGTACTTTGAAGTAGCGTCTCCGCGCGCAGTAGACATGTTGTTTACACACGGCATGTTTCATTGTGGTGGTTGCCGTAATTCAGGCGTTTACTATCATATCAATGTTTTGTTACATATTCCCTTGTTACTAGAGATGGGCACGTGACGTGAATTTTACCGTGTCACGGCGTGTCACGGCGTGAGCGTGTACATTTAAGGTACCAAATCACGGAAGTGCGTGAGTCAAAAGATCCCGTGCGTGAGATAATATTCACGCCGTGACACGACGCCCCATCTCTGCTTTAAAACCTCAACCTGTCGTGTCGTGACAAGAATAAGAAGCGAAGCGATAGACGGAAGACGGAACACGAGCGCGAGAAGGGAGGGAAAAGGACAGGAGACAGGATGAATGACGCAACATTCAAATCAAACTGTGTAATTGCAATCTCTCTTTACTGCATTCGCCAGTCGCCTAGCCCTCCTGGCCTGGTCTGGTCACTCTGGTCCAGAGATGGGCACGTGACGTGAATTTCACCGTGTCACGCCGTGTCACGGCGTGTCACGGCGTGAGCGTGTACATTTAAGGTACCAAATCACGGAAGATTTCGTGAGTGTGCATACTTAACATATATCAGTCGTGCGTGAGTGTGCGTGAGCTAAAGGTTTAAAGTGAGCGTGCGTGAGCGTGAGTCAAAATCGACTCACGCGCCCATCTCTACTTGTTACAGGTTACTGTAAAGTGGAAATAAGTAATACTAAATTAATTGTTGATGAATTAAAAAATACATAATACATTGGGTTGCTTTTAATATGTTCAATCTGAATTAACATCTATGGGCTGCAACGAGCAATTTGATGTACAGTTACAAATGAGATAGCATTTTATACCAGCAGCGTAGTATGAACAAAATTCATTATTGGCAAAAGTTCTTCATTTTCAAATTTCCAGCCAAAATCAGTCGGATTGAGTGCTTCAAAAATGGGTATGTGATCATTATACCATACGTGCACTTGCCAAAAACAGCGTTTCATGTGTTGAAGGAGAGCTGGGTACGATGGAGGTAATTACTTCCACGTCCAGTGGAAATATAGTAACGACAAAAAAATTTTTAAAAATTTTTATTGTCCAAATAGGCTTAAAATGTCATGAAACGTCGAGATTTTAAGTTTGAGCGAAAAAAAATTTCTGTCTGTCTGTCTGTAACTTTTTTTGTGCGCACGTTTACTCTGGAACCGTTTAAGATATTGACTTGAAATTTGGTACACATATGTACTTTAACGAGATCTAGAACTAGATTATATTTTCATCTTGTTCCGTCGAAGGGTTGGGGGGTAAATTGGGGTAAATTTGGGGTAAATAGGTCAATCAAGCAGGTAAGAGTCCATAAAATTGGTATTTAGTATATACAAGAGAAGCTAAGGTCTCAAAAAAATGTTTGGCATTAGCCACCCCCATTACCACCCCCACCCCCTTATTAAAGGGGATGAAAACAAATTGTGATTTAGTGTATGTACAGTAACCATAAACCTCAAAATATTCTTTTACTTCATCCACCCCCCACTATCACCTCCCTATCACCACCCTCCACCCCACTACCGATGTGGGGTATCGTTTTATGGGTTTTTGGGGTAGAGGATTTCAAATATTATATTATTAAAGTTCCATAAACAATTATTTTCACATACAAAGTTTTTTCGTTGTGAGTGACTTGGATAGAGAATCTGGATGTGGAAGTAGTGATTCCTTGGGCAGCGGTTTTTTTCAACGGAGGAGTTTTTTTTTTCGAGCTAAGATTACTCTCACGTCGTTAATATTGTCTTGTTCACTTTTGAAGTCATAAATTCCAATCACAAATTTTGTCCAAGCATTAACAATTTGAGACATCTGGACTAAATGTTCTGTGTTCCTAGTTCTTGGCATATAATGTGTATTGGTATAAAGCTTCGCAAATCCGCTTTGATGCTATTTTTTCCAGTTTGAAACCATACTTGAATCTTTGTATTTATTTGAAAATAATGTGCGATTAAAAGAATACAAAGACATGTGTATCTGGGGACTTAACGATCACTATCATGTCCTGAGTGTCTAAGTATTGTTTAGAGATGTAGACCAGATGACAAATTATTCGCGAGTCAGCTTCAGCAAGATTCGAAAATAAATCTGTAACCACACGTTTAAGTGAATTAGTGATTTATTTAGTTACAAGATGATTTCTGTATCCACCAGCCAAATATAATTTTTTATTAATAATTTTATCAGAAATCTGAGGGATTTCAATATTTTTTCGATGTAGTCGCATAAAAATAGGTTCAAAGCATTTTTATTTGCATCTGTAGACATAACTTTATCCCAATCTGGTATAGGTCGACTAGCATTAACAGCGGTAGTATTAGAATTAGTTTATATCTTTTTGACCTCTCTTGCGATTTAGGATTCATACTAACGTCATAGCGATCGAAAATAACGTGAATCTCAGAAAAAGTTTCAAATAGTTTCCGAAAATACTTCAAAAAATATTGTCCAACATCTTTGAAACATTTCATATATTTCGTATTTAGCCACTGCAAATCTGCCATCATATCTATTATTAATATCATGTGGTTCTGTCCAGCAAGGTTCTGTAATTACAGATGTTACAATATTTTTTTCGATCTCATGTAACAAATCAGATTTTGACGATGTTCGCCTATTACCATCCTCCTTAAATAGAGCAGAAAGTATTTCGTTCATTGGGACAGTAAGAACTTTTTCATGGCTTACATCAGCTCTTTGCTTCAATAGAATCAGGCCTCTTTAGTAGACTTTTTCTGGAGAAACATATTCTTCACTTGTGCTATTATCTGCTCTTTTTACAGAACTTTTTTTTATCATATTTGTAAAAGTTTTCAATTTAGAGTGTTTTAATGTATCATAAGAAGTTGCGGGTTTATTAGTTTTTTCTAATCGTTTGCAAATAAAATTTTGCAACATGTTTCGCCTATCGTAACGGATTGTAACAATGACTCTTCAATATTTTTTCTGCCATCATACCACTTGAAATATTTATTAAAGACAAATTAGCGCTCGATAATTGAAAAGGGTCAGTCATATTTTTAGTTACGTAATTTAACATTAAAATTACATCATTACGGCAACCACCACAATGAAACATGCCGCGTGTAAACAACATGTCTGCTGCGCGCGGACACGCTACTTCAAAGTGCGATAACTTTTTATATATACAATATGAATACGTGAAACTTTACAGAAAAATTCTTTAAATATTGTACTTTAATATAAGTTTGTCAAAATCTATCGTATTAAAAGTTCATCACACAACTTTTGTGTTTGAAAAAAAAATTAGGCTTGACAAAAGAAATTTTTTGAAAAATCACTATTTTCATCTGTGAAATAAAAAAGGGACCAATTCAATATCTTGGAGAATAACTTGAACAATGTCGTGCTGAAATTTCATCTAAAAATATTCATTATTTCGCGAGATATCGCGAGTTGAAGATGAAATTCGACAAAATTCGAGATATAAAAATATTATAGTTTTATGCAATTATTTATATGTTCCGATCAACTAACTTTGGCTAATTTTTTACTGTAAGTACTCTTCGATGTCAACTTGAAGAAAAACCAAGTTAGAAGTGGTTACCTCAACCTAACCGGTTACTTGGTTAAAACGGGGGTGATCTGCACGCATATAATGTCAGGAACATAAAAGTATTTTAATGCCATGGACGTATGAAGAACTGCATGAAGCTTTTAGCTTTAATTCAGTTTCTAAGCCCTAAAAAAGTATTTTCACGTTTTATTTTGTCCAATTTTCCGCTCTGAATTAATTTTTTAATATTGCACAAAAAGAATTTATGGAACAGATAATTCGAGGTTTTGCCGGATGCGCCGCATGTAACAACATGTCTTTAATTTAGAGTTTTATGAAAAATATATGTTGTAGCTTATTGTATGGTGTATAATTAATTAAAAAATGGTGGGTATCTCTAACGTGTAAGTACGTATTAAATTTTTTCCAAAAATTCAAAAGCATCAAATTCTTTTTTCTTCATGAAAAGATTTCCTGAAAATATTATTAATAAACGTCACCAGTAGATTTACAATATATGTGAAATACAAACAAACTGGTTCACTTGATTAAAAAAATAAAATGTGTTTTCGGATTTTCGAAAAAAATATATTCCTAGATATAATGAAGTTTTTGAGGTCAAAACTTTTTGTGGTAGCATCCTACGCAAAGATACATAACTGGAAGGAACCACATGCAAAAGGAGTGCAAAGTCACGGACACTTATTATACTCTTCGCAAAAACGAAGAGTATATTGTATTTGATCGGCACATTTCTAAAATCGTAAATATCGCTCGTAGAGAAAAAATTTTCATATCATTGTGTTAGTGAACGAATTCTGAACAACTTTCAAAATGTCCGTCTGTCCGTCTGTCCGTCCGTCTGTCCGTCCGTCACGTTTCTTGTAAGCACGATAACTTAAGAAAGAAAAGTCCGATTGTATTGAAATTTAGAAAATAAGTTAGTGTTAGCTAGAGGAAGAACCCTATTGTTTTTGAAGAAAATCGATCAGTAAATAAAAAAGTTAGGTATTAATTATTTAATTTAAAAAAATAATTTTTTTGTTAATTTTTGTGGCTTGTACTAAAATGGAAATCGCGAGATATTATTTCCATAACAAATTTTTTTTTGTGTATGAAGTTTACTAATATTTCTTAGAAGTGAAATATGTATGAATGTCGATAGATATATATTACAGACAATCAATTTTCCTAGCAACAGGTGGTGGCGCAGCGGCTAAAGCTTTTCGTTGCAATGCAAGGGTCCCGTGTTCGAATCCCGCAGGTTGGATTTTTTTTTCATTTTTTTTTCATACAATTTTTTTCATAACAAAGTTTATATCACAAAATTTAGGATGTGCAAAAACTAACATTATTTACAAGAAAACTGCGAAGAGTATCCTATAGAATGTGTAACAATTATATATAAAAAGCTCAGTAAATTGGCGAAGAGTACGTTTTTAGCTTGTTTTAACCTGCCACGGCCTTTGATACAATCTTCCATACAATTTTGTACAACGGCAGCACTGATTTCATTTCTATTATAGTAAATAATCGGAATCTGGAAGTCGAGCGTAGATATGATTACCACGGCATGGGAACGAAATACGGAAAGTCGTGATCACGCTTTTCTACCAACTTTACTAACAGTCGTTACCTGTGATTTTCTAATATCAGTGATTAAATCACAATTCGTGAAACATCACTAATTTCCGGACACCTTGTACACATTTTGTAATATTCGCCCGTGTCACGACCTATAGGAATAGATACGTTATGGCTTTTTATCTCATTTATATTCATTTTTGGCATCAGATGCGATAAAAGTCCTAGCCCGAAAAGTAAGTCGATTGAAAGAATTAAAGTATCCGGTTACTGCTTCAAGGTTTAAATGCCAATTTATGTAGGCAGGGCTGACATGGGGAATGGAAAAAATTATTTGATAAAATGTAATAACGGCCGTAAATTTATTTTATATATCGTTCAACGTGATGAATGCTTTCACAAACATTAGCCCCAGTTAATTATAATTTTGATTATTTCGGTGGTATTCAAATAATGGACGCACTTGTTTAAAATTAATATGCAAACACTGCTGCTGATTATATTTATTTACAGATCGTAGCATTAAATTGCTTCTTAACCTTTGAAAGAATTTCTTGAAAAAATGTAGCTGCCACAGCAAAAGCATATAGGTGCGCCACGAAAATGAACTGAATTTAAAATAAAGCAAACAGATATAAGATAATTCCAGTTTATGAAATATTAAGATTTCCGAACTTCTGTTTTTCTTCTCAGCTTCTGTGACCTCTTGCCATAAAGGCGCTTAGCAACCAACAATTACTATGTCACTAGAATATCAGCATTTTTATGTAAACAGCAAAAGATAAACACTGACGCCTGTGAAGTATAATGCATTCAGTATCTATCCAGACTAAGACTAGTACGTGAATATCAGGTGTTTTATTGACGAAAGGGCACTGGCGACGAGGATAAACAACACACAGCTCTAGCGGAAGTACAATAGTATCGGAAAAGGGCGTTCAATCAAAATTTTTGAAATTTTGGAAAAAAGTTTTCCTGGCTATGCTGAACAAAACATCTCATGGGCACAATGCTCAAAATTCAATACATCGGCCGCCAGTGGCCTTTGAAGTCTAAAAATATAAAGTTCTTATATAGTCCCTTGAGGTAAAGCCTTGACTCCAAAAGTTCTGTGACTGGACCCCCAGACACCTACCTCCCATTTTCGAGGGCGGGAACACGATGGTGACAATATTTTCCGACACATCCTTCACCCATTAAACTGGAAACACCTCCCCTTTTTCCGATTTTCCGGTGCTAGGATTGCGAGGGCTTGTTGGATCGGTTTTTTTTATCATTTGGAATAAAATGAATAAAGACTGACCACAGGTGATCTAACCCACTCCCAATCACGAAATACCACGAAGGTAACGAAAATCAGCTTGAAAACGATATACCCCCTATTTTACTATACAGGGTGTTTCGAAAAGATTGGGACAACGCTTAGCAGTAGATACTTGACATCAAAACAAGACGATTTAACTCAAAAAGTAGTGGTCCAACTCTTTTCGTTTTCAAGATAGAGGGTGGTAAAGTAAAAAAATTATTTTCGTAATTTGTCTCTATTTTGGAGACTAGAACACGTATCTACTTCAAAGTTGGTAACGATACGTTTTTCAGGTCGCTAATTATAATGGTGATATTGCCGATGTCATATTTTATAGATGGCGCTAGTTACAGTACTTTTATGGGACACTTTAAGCCATAACTTTTTTGAGGTTAGGTTTTGAACATCGTCTTCTATTATAATTGAAACGCAATTTAGTTTCTTAAATAAAATGTGTACTTGTTTAAACGCGATAAAATGCACCCTTTCAGAGAAATACGCGATTTACAACTTTGTCACACACCTGTTCAAAGAAATTCAACACCCAGGATGTTTTGAAAAGATTGGGACAATGCTTAGCGTAGATTCTTGACATCAAAACGAGTCGATTTAACACAAAAATTAGTGGTCTAACTCTTTTCGTTTTCAAGATACAAAGTGGTATAGTAAAAAAAAATTGTATTCGTATTTTGTCTCTATCTTGGAGAATATTATACGTATCTACAACAAGCACTATTGACGATTTCAAGACATCATACTTGACGTACACCTACTAGATAAGAAACAGCATTTAGGTACAATTGGATTTCTTCGAACTGGTGTGTGATAAAGTTGTAAATCGCGTATTTCTTTGAAAGCATGCATTTTATCGCGTTTAAACAAGTACACCTTTTCTTTAGGAAACCAAATTGCGTTTCGATTATAATAGAAGACAATGTCTAAAACCTAACCTCAAAAAAGTTATTGCTTAAAGTGTCACGTAAAAGTCCTGTAACTAGCGCCATCTACAAAATATGGCATCGGCAATATCACCATTGTAATTAGCGACCTGAAAAACATGTCGTTACCAACTTTGAAGTAGATACGTATAATAGTTTCCAAGATAGAGACAAATTACGAAAACAATTTTTTTACTTTACCACCCTGTATCTTGAAAACGAATAGAGTTAGACCACTACTTTTTGAGTTAAATCGACTTATTTTAATCTCAAGAATCTACGGCTAAGCGTTGTCCCAATCTTTTCGAAACACCTTTTATAGTTATTGGTTCACAGACGATTCCAAAACCTCTGAAGGCACTGGAGAGTCGGAGTATACAGTTGCAACCTAAAGGTAAGAATAACTTCGAGCCTAGGTAACAATGGGACTGTCTTTCGGGCGGAAATTCACGCCATTGAACTGCGTGCAAGAGGGCTCAAACAGATGCATCCTAGACATCCACAAGAATTTTTTCAGATAGCCAAGCAGCTCTTATAGCTCTTGGTTCCTACCATTGCAATTCTAAAGCGGTCTGGAACTGGCAGACAGCTCTAACTCGATTGGGCAGAAACAACAAGTTGACCCTGGTCTGGATATCGGGTCACTCTAACATGAAACGCAATGAAATAGTCGATTCCTTAACCTGGAAAGCTGCGTATCGAAATTTATCGGACCAGAACCTTGGCCTGGACTGAGAGGAAAATACTCCACGTAAGCCAACATAGCCAACTTACATATCAACCTAACCTAACTTATAATGTATTAAAAGGTTTTGAATAAACCTGCACGTTTTAAAAATAATCTGGTAAAAATAATAATCAAATTAAAGAGTCAAATGACTCGGCAAAACCGTTTAAGCAAAGTGAATGTAACGAAAATGTTGGATAATAATATATTCCTGGAAATCCACAGTATATACACTAAAGGGATTTGAATAAACCATGACGTCTCTTATTGGATAGCTTGTTTATAAAATAAGCTAATAAAATGGTGAAAAACTCAATGAGCTGAAAGGTTCAGAGAAAAATATTTAAGCGCCGAATGGACACTAACTACGAAGTAGTACGTAGTAAAGTAATCAGGACCCCACAAGGGAGGTCAGTAGGTACCGTGGTACCGGGGCCGGCCACTTTAGGGGTCCGGTTAAACTAGTAAACGCAATATTCGCTCATTAATTATGAGACCTGGACAAATTTTTTTTTCACATTTACCCCCCCGCTCATCAATTATTAAGCGCGGGGGCCCGCCAGCGATCTTGACACTTTTTTTTTTGAGAATATTAAGCACGGGGGCCCACCAGAGATCTTGACAAAAATTTTTTTTCAAATTTCTCCCCCCGTTTATCAATTATTAAGTGAGGGGGTCCGCCAGAGATGTTGCCAAAACATTTTTTTTCACATTTCTCCCCTCCGCTCAACAATAATTAGGCGCGGGGGGCCGCCAGGCAATTTGGTACCGGGGCCCATGATTTAATGTGGGAGGCCTGACAGTAATTAAATAATTTTTTAGTATATAGTTTTCCTTAGTCTTGTTATTAAACATATAACTTGAAAAAAAGCACTTTATTAGTATGAATGAGAAAAACTCAAAAACGTGATTATTCATATAAAGCAGTTGTCATCAGCATTTGTCTACTTGAAGTGTAAATTACACTTAACTAAGCCTGTCGATGAAAAATGAATGATTGCTGTATTATAGAAGCTAAATGCATATATATCACTGTGTCAATCGGCAACATCAATTCTATGTTATTACCTCTTTTAATATGCGCTTTTTATCAGGTGATTTGTAAATCAAATTCGAATAACACATACATTTAAGGTGAACGTAATTCGACAATTTCTCCATCTCTGAACCGACTCAAAAATTTTTTTGATAGACTAGGCTATTGAAAACTAAAGAAAGAAACATTTTTTTCTCGTGCGAAAATCAAAACAATTTTTTTTTGTTGATTATAATAGTCTGGTACCATTCTATTAAAGAATTTCTTCAATCGGTTAAGGGATGTAGGAGAAATCGTCGAAGTACGAAATCATTTTAAGGTGCAAAATTTTATTTATGAACATTATGTACCAATTTATTTACTTGCAAGGATAAACACAAATATGTAATTTTTTTTTTTTTACAAAAAATATACAAAAATGAAGACATTATTTTAAGTACATTACAAATAAAACACACATTACAAATAAATTTTCAGAGGAGTGCAAGTTAAACTTTTTAATGAATTATTTATGCATTAAACTTTCTTTTATACTAGGCTACCCTAAATTTATTAAAATATAAAAATGCCATTTTGACAGGTTGTTTTCAATAATTCAATTTTAACTCATTATTTATACTTTTTTTTGATTGGTACTGCAAAAAAACAATTTACTAACAGCGAACAGTAACTGACTTTGAAAAGTATCACTAACAGTTCATAGTACGTACTATACTATTTTTTAAAAAGATGAGTATTAAAAGAACTACACATTAAGTAATTAATTTCAAATAAATTAACAGTGTTATTCCGTAAAACGTCTTATTTTTAACCGATATACTTCAAAAAAGGAGGTTCTCAGATCGGTAACGTGTTTGTCCATATATCCTTGTGTTTGTATGTACATCCGTATGTATGCATGAACGTGTTGTCCATGATGACGTGTTGACCATGACTCGATTTGAATGCGATTTTCATTAATGTGATATGTATTAACACGAAAAGGTAATTAGTCCATTTGCTGAGAATGCTTCTGTATGTCATTCATTTACCAGAGATTGAACCCATTTGGGTATTGTTGGTAATCGTGTAGTGATTTCGTGGCTTCCGTTAGAAAGATTTCTCTGAAAAATTTGAAAACATTTGGAGATTTCTGCGAGGCTGTCTGTTCATATGCGAAAAATATTACAGCAAATACAGCAACAAGAATTGACTTCATATTTGATTCTTACTTCGATAAGTCGCCAAAGAATTTCGAATTAATTCGTCGTGACACATGTGGATCAATCAACCTTCACTTCATTAAAAATGCAACACCTTGGTCTTCTAGTTCCAACAAAGTCAAACTTCAAGACTGTTTCAAATCGTATCTACTAGAAAAATGCAACAATATATGGCCAAATATACAGGTCTTCTGTAGTGCAACTTCTTTTCCTAACCAAGCCACATGCATGTCCATACAGCAAACCAATTTAAGACAATCCCACGAAGAGCTACAATTTGCCATGTTAGAGGAGGCAGATCTCCGTATTATGCCCCATATTGAACATGCAACAAACAGAGGGTATCAGAGAGTAATGGTATTTTCGAATGACATAGACGTTCTGGTTCTTTTGTTATATAATTGGACTACCTTTAAGAATCTTGGATTGAAGGAATTGTGGATTCGTTTAGGTGTTGAAGCTACGACGCGCCAAGTACCCGTTCATATAATGGCTTAACGAATTGCAATATGTCATGTACTTCCTGCTTTGCACTTCCTAACTGGGCCAGACTGCATTAGCCAAATAGGTACAAAACATGCTGAAATGGCAAGTACATCCGAAGAATTTCTCACAAACTTCGGAATTCCTGCGGGTAAAGTAATGAAGCAGTCGATACAATTAGCAAAAAAAATATCTTGTACAAGTTTTGAAAAGGGTCTGTAAAACAATGGACGAACTACGAATGTTTCTTTACACACATGGGAAAAATATTTCCACAGAAGACCTCCCACCAACCAGGCCATCAATTAGATCACACGTTTTAAGGTCCTACTACAATGTACATTTATATATAACATGTTTAAATGATGAGATCATTCAACTTGATTCTATGCAGTTTGGATACGAAGATTGTCTACAGCCCTCACGTACAACTTAACTGTTTCCTCCCAGCAACGAAGTTGTGCCTAGTTGCTCATGTCTAAAGTGTGCAAGAGATTCATATTTATGTTTTTCAAATGGAATATCTTGTTGCATTTTACTGTCGTTGCAGAAGTGTGGCCATTATTGATTGTCGTAATGAGTATTCTAATATTGCAACGTAAATGATTACGTCTGCTGTTTAAAATTATAGATATAAGGAGTCATATATTGTTTTTTGTTATATATTAGTCAGGTCATATACTTAAACTAGTGATATCATTGACTTATTCATTTTATGTTACTTCGTGTTTTATAAAAGACTGTACGTCTATTTAGTATAGAGATAAAAGATGTTGATTAATATCTGTGTTACTGAATAATGATTAGTAACCACTTTTCAATATTTATACTATCGGGAACGTGTTCAGCACTCTAAAAAACATGTAAAATGACACCTCACATCCCTATGCAGTGCATTTTCAAAAAGCATCAAAGATGGCGTCGATTTTTCAAAATGGCCACTCGCACAGACCATCACCCAATTTTTTTTTTAATCGCTGGACAATTACCAACAATATCCAAATGGGTGGTAAATGAAAATATACAGAAGTATGTTCAGCGGTTGTATCAAATTGGCTATTATATAATCAGGACCACAAAGTAAAGAGGTACACGCAGGAAAGAGCAGAAAAAATTACAAGGGTTTCAAAAATCAACGGATCTTTCGCCATTTTTTTACAAAAAAATGTCCAGACAAGTACACTATCAAAACGATTTTAATAAAAAAAAAAAATATAGGAAAATTAACGAAAAACTGTATTTGACATTTTTTTTTAATTACTGAATAAATATGGTAACAGAATAGCGACATTTTTATTTAAAAAATGTGAAGATATACATTGCTTCCATCATAACTTTTTCGGTTCTTAAGCTACAGAAACAAAAAAATAACTTGAATGTTTATTCAATAATATCAAATTCTGTTTTAAGCATTTTTGACGTAAGTGCCATAGCTTCTGAGATATTGAAAATTTAAACTAAATATTTCATCTTCTAGGCGTCACCTTTAAATTTTCATATCTCCGAAACAATTAACATAAAAATTAAAATCATAATCATCCTCAGTTTATCTGCTTTCTTTTGTTTATAGCAGTTTTTCGCAAAGTTTTTTCCGAGTTACTGCCCTTTTTGAAATACATAATTTCTCAAGCGAAAATCGCAATTTTCAAGTTCTTTTAACTTAAAAAGTATCAATTTATATGGAAAATTTACAGAACTTCTTTTTCTCAAAATTTGACTCTCTTTCAATTTTTTGGCTATTTCAGGTGCCACCTCATGAGAGATGATGACTATAAAAGCCCCCGTATGGATTTGCTATCAAGTTATCAAAAAAAAAGGAAAGAGTGACCCAAAATTTCTCCCTGTTGAGAACCTCATGAATTCGATTCAAAAGTAGTCCAAATGATAGCTTATTGGTGATACTGTAAAGTAGGCAAAATTTCAAGTTGAGCATAGTTTTTGTTTTGGTGATATGACGAGACGAACCTGTTAGTTGACCTGTTCACGGCAAGATGAATCCAACATTTTTGGCAATCCCGTTCATTATGTTCAAGATTCTCAGATACGCAAAGTATATGATTTTCTATGTAAAATCTTCCGTTCTCTGCGAATTTATCATTGTATTTTATCAAAAACGTTGTTCAAGTGAGGTATAGTCGATTTTGTAGGAAAAAAATCAGGATTTTTGCTGAAAATATTCGATGAATCGATATTTCTATACTGGAGACTTAGCAAATCTCGATAAGTACTCCAAACCTTGTATCCGACGGCCTTTAAATTAAAAAGTAATAGTATATTATTCAACGAGCGGTAATGTAAGTAATAGTCACGCAGATGAAAGTTTACAGCACGAGCCGTAGGCGAGTGCTGTAATTCATCAAGTGAGTTATTACCATTACCGCAAGTTGAATACTACTTTATCTACGATTATAACAATAATTAAATTGAGAAAATTTGGTTTAAATTACTCAGTTTGTTTATTAATAAAATTAACTGTAAAATTTAATTTTTGTTCACCTTTTTATATTTGTTGTCTTCAAAGATTTAGCCACCTTTAAGCGGAGGTAGAATGTGATTTTGAATCGAAATAGTGCATAAACTGCTTGTGGACAAAAAATCAGCTTTGTAGATTAATATTACGCGGCGGAAAATGCAAAATTTCTCCGCAAACCGCAATAGCGCATATTCGGTCATCTTGTTTTTTTTGTTAGAGAAAAAATTTAAAAAGCGTCGGAAAGCTCAATTAATTCTCTTTACATAAGCTGTCTACAAATTTTTCGAAAGAAACGATAATTATCGAGATATTCGAGGAAATGTAAGAAATTACACGTTTTCCTATAGAGTGTATGTAAATCTTAAAAAAATAATTTTTCTCAGAAACCTTTGTTTCGAAGGGCCGAGATTAACGGAGCGTCAAAGTAGTACATGATATTAAGTGAACATCGTATATGAGATTGATTTCAGTTAGCTACCGATTAATTACGGTAACAAAATGGAGAAATTTTACAGAAAAAAAAAATCCCGCCCCTGCTAATTTCTTCATTTTTGTCGGAATTCAAAAAATAAAAAAAAAACAGTTTTAGCAAATTTAAGTCTATTTAAATTAACTAGAGTAGTCTTTTGGCGTAGGAGCCAAGTTTAAAAAGTTGCCAACTGTAGAAGCTCAAAATTTGCGATTTTTTGCCGTACATGGCCAACATTTCAGTAGTTATCTCCGAAACGAAAAAAAAAAAATTAAAATTCTGATAGTAGCAAAAGATTCGTAATGGAAAATACTCGTTTGATCTTGTTTTTCATTTCGAGCTAACTCCCACTGTTTCGGAGATATCTGCGAAAAATAACAAAAAGCAGCTTACATTTCGGAGTCGAAAAAATTTGCAAAAACATGCAATCTTGACACCTTCATATTTTTCGAAAGAAAAACACCATTGGGACGACCGTACGATGTCGCGACGTAAAGAGGAAGTCTTCCAGATAAATCTGATCGTAAATTACACGGCGAAATTCGAAAATTCGGCTCGGCACGAACGAATCAAAAGTAGCATTTTGTGACATTTCAGAAAATCTTTATAGATATTAACGCGAATAATATGTCACTACCTCCCTGGCTACACCTTCGTGTGTTAACGCGTTATGTCGATTGGACAGGCTAGGCACGAAGATAAAGGTGTTTGGCTCTATACCTAGTGAGTCATAATAACTCGCGCATTATAACTCACGCTGTTTATGGATATTATTAATTGATCAAAAGCAGTTCATTAATTAGTATATAACTTAATAAGAGTAGATAAATGTGTATTTCTAAGAACGATTAGGTTTGGTTATATTATGAAATGTATTTCAATAATATGTAAAAAAATAGAAATATTTTGTAACTTTCTTCTACTATATTTCTGGTAAAATCTAAAGAAAGATTAGAAAAGAACGGACAACTTCACCGGTCACCGAGAATGTCGGATTCGCCTTGACGTGGATGAATCAAATAACGAGTTTAACTCGTCTTATCTCCAAAACAAAAACTATGCTCAACTTGAAATTACGCCTACTTTAAAGTATCACCATAAATTATCATTTAGACCACTTTTAAATCAAATTCATGAGGTCCCCAAAAGGGGCGAAAAATAGGGGTTTCTTTTGGTCACTCTTTAATGCATATTACATCTTTCTACATTAAAATCTTTACTGTACTATTTCCTAATATTGATATCGATATTGCAATCTTAAAAATAAAAATGTCATAAATTTTAGTGACCCTTTTTTGAAGACGCAGATGGCTCACTGTTTTTTTATTATTTAATTTGTATGCGTGTATGAAAATTTTCAACATAATTTAATCAACATAAGGATTTATTAATAACGTAGTGGAAAATATTACAGGAACAGGCGAAATTTATTAACTTTTCTTTTCATTACATTAATACATGCATTATTTATTTTAAACAAACGATCATTTGATTACTTGGCAATCTGACAAATTGAACACTTGATTAATGGACTATGGGAAAGAGTGGATTAAAAAATGTAAGATTAATAATAGATTCCCGCTAAATAAAAATATGACTAAAATCAAACTGAACAAAACCCATTTTTTATCATCTAAATGTAGAGGCAGGGAACTTGAAGTTCTGCTCTGTATCTCGTTTCTTTCAATTGAAGTAATTAGGTCGAGCTGGAAAAAGTCTGAGAGAAACGAGACGTAAGCATAAATTCAGAGGCGTGCAAATTTTCGACGATACTGTTAGCAGGGTGAGGAAATAGATATTGTATATAGGAATACAAAAATAATTAGTACTTTATACAAAATAATACTATTTAAAACATTCTATCCAAGCTCATCCACCAAATTAAAAAATGAACAATCCGACACAACAAGAACTAACTTCTTTATACAGGGTGTTTTATACAGGGTGTTTTTGAGGCACATCCATATATTCAAATCTATGAAGACTCGCCTTCCTGGTAAAATAAATATTCAATATTGCAAACAATTATCGAGTACGCCGTGGTCTTTCTGCAACTAACCTTGATCTTGTTTTCTAAAGGACTACTTTCAATGCAATAGCTGCAAAATTAATAAAAACGTCATTCTTTTCACACCTTTTGATTTTAAATAATTCCAGGAGCTGTCTTCATACAATATTGCTGTGCCATCAGCGTAGCTAATAATTTCACTTTTGCTTTGAATGGAGAATAGCATGTAGTATAAATAACAGTGGACCAAGCACTGTGCTTTGTGGTACACCGTACTTGATTGTCTTGAAATCGCTAATTGAACCATTATCCTGACGTACTGTTTTCGATCTGCCAAATAGTTATCAAATAGTTTTAAAGTCGAACCTCTAATTATAAAACTTTCCGAAGATTTTGAATGTCGAAAGGTGAATGTCGAAAGATTTTGCCAGACCGATAAATAAGCATAAAGATTTTTTGCTTCCATACAAGGCAGCGTAAATTTTATTAATTTGTTAAAGATAGTTCAGCATCCTGTGTCGATTTATTTCTTTGAAAATCATATAGCTGTTCTGAGATGAGGTTTTTGCTTATATATTTATCCAGTCTAGCTTTAATTACTTCTTCAATAATCTTCGCAAAACACGTAATGGGTGATATCGGTTTATAGCCAGTAGCAAGTAATTTATTCCCATTTTTAAAAATGGGTATAATTATAGATGTCTTAAAGGCTGATAGACAGCTTCAATTATTTTATTTATAATGTAATACAATGGGAGTTTTTACATATTTTGATACGGGTTTAATATCCTCTGCCCTTATGCCATCGATACCAGGAGATTTTTCATTTTTAAGACTTTTAAAATTTGTTCAATCTAATCAACGTTTGTTGGAGTTAAACATATGGAGTTAGGAGCAGTCCTATTTTTGAAATTTTGATTTTGTTTTGTTATTTTACTTGCCAGTGCCTCCTCTTTTCCGTGTATGTTTTGTTAAAAATATTAGCCATTTCTTTATTCTATTGTACTAGATTCCCAGATTCATGCTTTATATCAGTGATACTAGGTTTTACAATAGACAGGGAGGTAGCGACAGATTTTTTGCGTTAATATCTATAAAGCTAGATTTTTTCCCGTGATAGCTATCAATGATGAAAGTGCAAGTCTACCAAACTTTTAGTGTTGCAAAAATGAGTAAAAAATTAAACAATATGTTACAAAAAGTTGCATAAGTCTATTATATCTACACTATTGAAATTTTACATACTCACAGATGACAAAAACATACCGGAAAATAATATTCTACCGCATTAGGTCTACCACCCAGTCTACCGATCGTCTCATGTTGACCAAGCCTCGGTAGACGTAATGGAATGCAAGAGCGTGACCGCGGCCGCTGCGCTTCGGGTCATTGCAGTTCGCGGAGAAGTGTTGCATTTTCTGCCGCGGAATATTCATCTACAAAGCTGATCTTTTGTCTACAAGCAGTTTATGCACTATTTCGATTAAAATTCACATTCTATCTCCGCTGAAAGGTGGCTAAATCTTTGGTAGACGTTGTTGAAATTACAAGGCATAAAAAAAGTTAAACGATTTGTAACGTTCTGAATTTCTTTCCCGAGTGTATAAAAGTTTTACAGTTCCCATCATTTCAATTCCTTCTTTTTACTCCAGTCGAATTAGACATAATAAAAAATTTTGCGTACTGCGGACTTTTTTTTGTGGAAGTTGTTTAAGAGGGCACAATAAGCAAGCACAGAAAACTACACCCTGCTACACCATGTGCGTCCCCTATTTTTAGGGGTTGAAACTTTGAAATTTTACTTATGTGCCCATATCTTTTTCCCTATTGCCCGTAGGGTTCTTTACCAAGTTACACTTTTTTAAGATTCATCCCTCCTCTACGTAATATATATATTACACATTTGCCGTAGGACAAACGGTTTTGCTGTACGAGGCCGGAAAGGTCGCGCTGTCCGAATTTGGGGGTCTTCTGTACAGGACAAACGGCTATTATTTTCAATCTACAATACTACACATACCAATGCTCTTAAGGAGGGATGATGATTTGTGAAAAAACTTTCATCGAATACCGCGCGGTTTCCATGTTACGGGATGTTGAAATTTTGAAAATTCCTTTTTTAAAAAAAAAGTGAACCTACTTTTTTTCGCTCATTTTTCTTTCATGCATGTACGACCCTGATATAAAAAAATCTACGTTGGTTTCATTTTAATACAATCGTTGGTTTAGAAGCTAGACAGCAAAATATGCCAAAAATGGCTATTTTGGTATTGTTGCATTAAAAAAACCAAAACCAGTATAATTCTGTTAAGTGTTTTTGTTTATCCTAAAAGTCCAATTCACTGAGCATAGAAAATGTGTTTTTGTATTTAAACCCATTTTAACACCCTATTATGTGCCCTGTCCACGTGTATAATGCTTTCTGCCCTACTATGAACCATAAGGCCGCAAAAAAAAAATTGTGAAAAAGGAGACTGTAAAACACATGACATAAATCGTTATTACACAATAAGTGTTGATCCTACTTAAATACCAAAACACATTTTCTATGCGCAATGAATTGGACTTTTAGGATAAACAAAAACATTTACCAGAATTATACTGGTTTTGTAATTTTGGTTTTTTTAATGCAACAATACCAAAATAGCCATTTTTGGCATATTTTGCTGTCTAGCTCCTAAACCAACGATTGTATTAAAATGAAACCAACGTAAATTTTCTTATATTAGGGACGTACATGCATGAAAGAAAAATGAGCGAAAAAAAGTAGGTTCACTTTTTTTTTTAAAAGTTTTCAAAATTTCAACATCCCGTATCATGGAAACCGCGCGGTATTCGATGAAAGTTTTTTCACAAATCATCATCCCTCCTTAAGGGCATTAGTATGTGTAGTATTGTAGATTGGAAATAATAGCCGTTTGTCTTGTACAGAAGATCCCCAAATTCGGACAGCGCGACCTTTCCGGCCTCGTACAGCCAAAACCGTTTGTCCTACGGCAAATGTGTAATATATATATTATATAGAGGAGGGATGTGTAACTTGGTAAAGAGCCCTACGGGCGATAGGGAAACAGATATGGATACAAATAAAATTTCAAAGTTTCAACCCCTCAAAATAGGGGACGCACATGGTGTAGCAGGGTGTAGTTTTCTGTGCTTGCTTATTATGCCCTCTTAAACAACTTCCACAAAAAAAAGTCCGCAGTGCGTACAATTTTTTATGATGTCTAATTCGACTGGACTATTTTATTCAATTTTAAATAGTAAAAAGGATATATCAACATTTCAGATGGTATAGAAACGTTCTGGATAGAAATGTGAGAGATAAAGCAAGCTTATTTTCAGTGAATAGAAAGTAACTTTTTTACTTGCGTGGGTGGTAGACTTGACATGGCAACGCTTCCCACGCGGCAGAATATTATTTTCCTGTATGTTTTTATGTCATCTGTGAGTATGTAAAATTTCAATCTCGTAGATATACATTTATGCAACTTTTTGCAACATGTTTAATTTTTTACTCATTTTTGCAACAATTATAGATTGGTAAAATTGCACCTTCATCATAGCTACTATCTAAACTTTCTTGAGAAAAACTCTAGCTTTATAGAAATGATTTCACGAAAACTGTTGCTACCTCCCTGGCTATAATATTTTTATTTGTCATTTTGCATGATCCTATTATCAGAACTTTCTTTCTTTGGAATACAAGTTCGCCGAGTCAAAGAAATTATTCTCTGTGCTTCTTGTAATTGACAACTAGTTGTCACTCCTTTAAATCCCCACATTTTTCGTTGGGAATCTTCTCACGAGTCGCACAGCCAATTTAGTTCGACATTATTCGTTAAATGCAATGACCACAGTATATCCATGGGGTGAGAGAGAGTCATGTCTGCAATAACAATCCGAGTCGGATATTGATGAGTCCGTCACAATGCCGTCTCTTGGGTTACACAAAGCAAAATGTAGAATGCGAGTTAACGTTATCAGAGGCTCCCATCCACGAACGGATTTATTAAATCTAGTTATGACCGCCTGCTTACTTTCAAACCGCACAAATTTAATTGATTTTCTCTTTAGTAATACTGGCGCTTTGTGTCAGCGGATTATAATGTATATGATGTAACGAGCGAATCTGTTTAGACAGGGTGCACCAGTGTGGACCGACAAAAGCAAAAAAAAAAATTAAAAGTGGAAAATAAGATATCATACGTCAGTTAAATAATGCTATTTATTCTTCAATCACCGGCAGCGAAGTAATAGTCTAATAGTGTTAGTATCAAAATGTGGCGAAAATCGATAACCACGATTTTATTGTTTTAAGCTGATGGGTTGGACATCCAAAACAAGCCCTTATAGCGGGTCAACAGATGTCATACCGGGGCGGGTGTAAAGGTGGAAAATCGGTTTTTGGCGTTTAAATAGAAGGCTAAGAATCTGAGAAGAAAGTTCAAATGGGCACGTTATAGATATTAAAAAAACCTATAAAATGAGCTCTCGAACGTTAAGATAGCTTTATTAGGTCAGGAGTAAATTCAAAAAAACGGAAAATTTGAAAAAAATTATTAATTTCAGCAGAGTTTTAGAAAATTTTTTGAAATTTTACCAAAGTACGTGCCATATAGGAGGGAATATCTGGTAAAAATTTCAGATCGATATCTGCATTATCTTTTGACAGATTCAATTTTTTGGAAAAAAAAAAGGTCTTCGAAAAATGGCTATAAGTACTTAATTTTTTGTCAGTTTTTGCTATGAGACGAAAAATTCTATTCTTCGAGAGTTGTTCAACAATTACAAACGATTTCTATATGGTCATTATTCAGAAAAAAGTGGTGAAAATTGAATTTGAAAAAAAAAGATTTTTTTGCACAAAAAATTCCATTTAAAGTTAAATATCCTTTGAATGGAATCCAGTGTAGAAAAATCATGCCTACTATTTTGAAGTGCTGTTTTTTTAGTTCACTTCAAAAAAAGCATTACTTTATGATAATTGGTTTTCGAAAAATATGAAAAAGTAGTGTGCGCAAGCGTAACGGTGCGGTGCGGGGATTGGGCAGTCATAAAATGCGTTCATATTTTTAAAAATAAAAAAAAGGCACTTGTAATTATATACACAATTATTTAAGAATAATTATTTTTATTTCAGAATTTTTAAAAATTACATTAATTTCATACACTCGTCAAATAAATCGCTTATCGCATAGACAAGCTTAACTTACGAATCGTTTTCATCCAATCTCATTCTCTTATTATACTCTTCGCAAATTCGAAAACGAACAGTATATTGCATTTGATTGGCACATTTCTAAAACCGTAAATATCGCTCGCAGACAAAAACTTTTGTGATAATGAACGAATTCTGAACAACTTTCAAAATGTCTGTCTGTCCGTCCGTCACGTTTCTTGTAAGCACGATAACTCAAGAAAGAAAAATCCGATTGTACTGAAATTTAGACAGTAAGTTAGTGTTAGCTAGAGGAAGAACCCTATTGACCCTATTTTTGAACAAAATCGATCGGTAAATATAAATGTTATTAAAGATTTAAATTTAAAAAAAAAAATTGATTTTTATGTTTTTGTAATTGAGTAGAAATCTGGTGGAATGATATTTCATTTTAATATCTAAATATTTATATATTTTACAAATATACATTTCATAATGTAATATACAACCGTGAAAATATGATTTCAGCTCGTGTCTTATAATGTAAACAGGGCCGTCGAGAGCCAAAGTGGGCCCCAGTACAAGAGATTTTGCCGGCCCCCCACATTTAAAAAAAATTTTTTTCATCCCATTTTTGATGAGCGGGGGGGGGAAAATCCGAAAAAAAAATTTTTCCTTCCCAAAATTTTTTGATGAGCGCGGGGGGAGAAATCCGAAAAAAAACATTCAGGGGCTAGTCGGGAATCAATCTTCTCAAAAGACGCTCCTAAAACGCCAGGGTGTGCACTCAAAGATATACTTTTTAAAAAATATGTACATTATCTGGAATGACCTTGCGCATCTAAATCCAGAGGGCGCCATCCTGTCCGCGATTGCAAAAAAGCATAAAAACATTTTTTCCGAAAATTTTTGTGTCACTGAAAATTGATTAATATGATGTTCCCATCTCATTTACAGGGTTATTTTTTAATATTTCTTAATGATTTTCAAACTAATGGAAAGCTTATTCCTTCTAGATTCTGGTACTGCTAAATAATTTTCGAAATTATTGTTAACAAATGCTACAGAAATTGTTTAAACAAAGCATGCCCGAAGAGTGCACGGTAAATTTCAGTATCGAGACATTTTAAAAACTATTATAGATAGATGCATACTTCTATGATATGAAATTTGCGGAATAGAATGGATCAGTTTTTGGTGAAAGAATTATCTGCATTGTTTTATTGTTGTAAAAGACATGACTATTTTTGTACAGCGCTCCGTTATTTCTGCTACCGTTTTGGCTGACACGTTCGCGCGCTGTGGCCGATCGGTAACTTGCTGACAATATACTGTGATTACAAAAAATTAACGATGCGTATTTACTTATACGTAAATATTATCATTTGTCATTATGAAAAAAAAACGAAGGTATTTAAAGATTAGTTTACTTGAGAACCAAAATTATTATATTTTAACTTAAAATATTGATTAGAGACAGAAATCCATATAACTAATTAAATGAACTTAAATTTACTTTTTGTGCTTGGGAAATAGAAATACAAAAATAATAATATACATACATACATTATACTTAAACTAAATTAACAGCTAATACATTTACCCTCTCAGTAGCAATCTATTATGCATTCCAACCCAGCTTTGCTACGACTGCAGTTTCCGATAAATTTTTTAAATTTACATTCACAAAATACATTTTGAGAAGTTATATTGGGACAAACATTTATAGTATTATAGTTATTAATTTAGGAATAAGTACGTTATTTTTCAAATCCCAACCAAAATCAATTGGATCGGGAATTTCTGGGTTTATCTCAGTTGCACTCTTCCACAGAATAATTTGATACGCAGCTCTCAACATATGTTGATAAAAAGAATCTTCGGTAGGCGATAAATTCCTTATATCAGACGTCGACCCTATAACATTTACTTCCACATCTAGTGGAAGTATAGTAACCACAAGAAAAAATTTGAACAGTTTTATTGTTCAAATAGGCTTAGAATGTCATAAAACGTCGAGATTTTAAGTTTGAGTGTCGATCTGTCTGTCTGTCTGTCTGTAACGTTTTTTGTGCGCACGATTACTCTGGAACCGTTTTAAGTTATTGACTTGAAATTTGGTACGTGTATGTATTTTAAGGTGATCTGGAACTAGATTATATTCCGTTGAAGGGATGGGGGGTAAACTGGAATAAATAGATAAATCAAGCAGGTAAGAGTTCATAAAATTGGTATTTAGTATTTACAAGAGAAGCTATAAGGTCTCAAAAGTTTTTTTGGCATTCGTTCTGAGAGGCTTGGATGGAAAATCTGGATGTGGAAGTAGTGATTCCTTGGGCAGCGGTTTTTAAAAAAATACCGGGCCAGATTTTGAAAAGTAATGAAATCATTGTAGCCACTTTGAGGGTAATGAAGTAATCTTTGCAGATCTCTATCTTCTGTATGTCAAACATTTTTTTACAGCGTTAGTTTTTCCTTTTTTAAATAGAAAACTGACTGTATCACAGTCAGTCAAAGCATAAATGCACAAAAATAAATTACCCAAATTCATTTGAGCACTCATTGTCTTCTCTATAGTTAATTCTCGCATCGTATGATAAATCAGTATAAATATATCAAATCTACGACACCGTAATTCTAGACACAAAATACAGGGATAAGACAAAAATATCTGTTGTAGCTTCTATTATTATTCTACCATATTCCAGATTTGATAAATATAGGATGATCGCAAATATTCTAGTGTCGGCTTCATTATGATTATGATGAGAAAAATGCAATTGCGCTATTATTTTTGTAATTTCATCGAATACTCTGCAATAATAATGAAAATATACAGGCTATTAAACTAATACAAAAATTATTTTAAATATATTTTACATGAATTTATAAACAACACACAACACAGTTACTGTATACGCTACTCATAAGATTTTTTGTTATTACACTACACCTCAGCAGGTAGTCAACAAGCCTAAAGAGAGCGAGGCAATGCGAGACATACATGTACACTGTATATCGACCAAAAGACGAGCCGGATCAGAACGCGTGCTGTACAAAAATACTCGTATCTTTTACAACAATAAAGCAATGTAGATAATTCTTTCTCTAAAAACTACTCCATTATATTTTGCAGATTTCATGTCATAGAAGTATGCATCTATTGATAATAGTTTTAAAAATGTCTCGATGCTGAAATTTACCGTGCACTCTTTGGGCTCTCTTTGTTTAAACAATTTTTGTAGCATTTGTTAACAACAATTATGAGAAGTATTTAGCAGCACCTGAATCTAGAAAGAATAAGCTTTCCGTTGGTTGGAAAATAATTAAGAAATGTTAAGAAATAAGCTTGTAAATGCGGTGGGAATATAAAATTAATCAATAGTTAGTGACACAAAAATTTTCGGAAAAAAATTTTTTACACTTTTTTGCAATCGCGGACAGAATGGCGCCCTCTGGATTCAGATCCGCAAGGTCATTTCGGATAATGTATGTATTTTTTAAAAACTATATCTTCGAGTCCACACCCTATGATGGATTTAGTGGCGCCTGATTCCAGACTAGGACCCTTGACGGCGCTCGGGCCCCGGTACTTTATACCGGCTAAGGTGGTGGTGTAGTTCTTATGCTTTTGACTCGGTTCGAAACCCAAATGGTTTGCTATGTTTTTTTTTTATTTTTAGTTTATTGTACACTGAGTCTTTTACCAACTAAGTTCGTACTATAAAATTAAAAATGTCTAAAACTAACATTAGTTACAAAAAACTGCGAAGAGTATCCTATAGAATGTGTAACAATTATATAAAAAGTTCAGTGAACAGGCGAAGAGTACGTTTTTAGCTTGTTACTTTCTAAATCTAAATCTGGTGTTCATCTGGTTCGTCTGGATTATTAAAATATTATATAACATAAGCATTTAAAATATAGCTTATTTTATCGTTTCAATGACATTACAATTTTATGAAGCAAATATCCACCGTCAACGACATGAATCAAATTATTAATATTGGCATTGGTATTTTTTTCAAAAAATTGAATCTATCGAAGAACAATGCAGATATCGATCTGAAATTTTTCCCAGATATTCCATCCTATATAACACGTACTTAAAATGTTTCTAAAATTTTGCTGAAATTAAAAATTTCCGTTTTTCTGAATTTACTCCTTTACTCACTAATAAAGCTATCTTAACGTGCGGGAGCTCATTTTATAGGTTTTTTTTAATACCTATAACTTTCCCACTTGAACTTTCCTCTCAAATTACACAGCCCCACAAAAAAAAAAGTTCAGACCAGCGAACCAGACCCATGTATCCCTATGTATTTTCGGTCGCTGAATCCGAATCCGAGGTCAAAAAAAATCGTACACCCAAAATCTTGAGCTAGAGCCAAAAAACACCCCTGGACTGGGGTAAAAAGAATATTAAGCTACGAGAATAGTTGTTACATCCTAATCTATCGAATTATCCAAATTAAGGTTAAACAGCAGCGTACATACAAGACATATGAAACACACCCCCAGTGAGGGGTGAAAACTAGCCCCCATTTATAAAAAAAATCGATCCAAAACAGCAGTGACTGTTGAAAAAGCTCGAAAGGTCTAAGTTTTGTTAAAGTGCATCAGATCCGACGTAATCTTCATAAACTGCCCGTATAGGGTTGAGAACAACCACCCTTAAGTTTAAAGGACACAAAACAAGAGAAAATGTAAAATCCGACAGGATTTATATTTTGCGTAGTACTCTAAAATAGAACAAGAAACTTACGTACCATCAACGCCCTACAGTGTCAACCTTCAGATGGTGTGAAAACTACCCCCTATGTAAGATTTATCTATAAAATGTTACAGTGACTTCTATAAAAATTCGAAACACCTACGTTGTGTGGAAGTGAGAAGAAACTAGACTAAGTTCGGCGCTGTGCTTGAAAACCACCCCCATGGGGTTGCGAGATGCTACCCCTATATCCGTAGGACACTGGAAGTGTGCATCACGATTTTTGCTAATCATAGCATAAAAATGTAAATCCGGTTAGTTTCTCTCTGTTTTTCCAGCATCCTACAGATATAGGGGTGGTATCTCGCAACACCGTGGGGCTGGTTTTCAAGCATAGCGTCGAACATAGTCTAGTTTCTTCTCACTTCCACACAACGCAGGTGTTTCGAATTTTTACACTACATTTTTATACTGTAACTTTTTAGTTTAGGGGGTAGTTTTCACACCCTCTGAGGGTTGACACTGCAGGGCGTTAATGATACGTAAGTTTCTAGTTCTATTTTAGAGTACTACGCAATTTCAGCCAATCATAGCATTCATGAAAATAGAAATCCTGTTGGATTTTACGTTTTTTCTTGTTTTTCTCGTGTGCTTTAAACTTGAAGGTGGTTGTTCTCAACCCTATAGGGGCAGTTTATGAAGATTACGTTGGACCTGATGAAGTTTGTTATCACTTTAACAAAATTTAGACATTTCGAGCTTTTTCAGTACTCATTGATGTTTTCGATCGATTTCTCACCCCTCCCTGGGGGTGTGTTTCATATCTGTTGTATGTACGCTGCTGTTTAACCTCAATTTGTATAATTCGATAGATTAGGATGTAACAACTATTTTCGTAGCTTAATATTCTTTTTACCCCAGTCCAGGGGTGTTTTTTGGCTCTAGCTCAAGATTTTGGGGGTGTACGAATTTTTTTGACCTCGGATTCGGATTCAGCGACCGAAAATACATAGGGATACATGGGTCTGGTTCGCTGGTCTGAACTTTTTTTTTTTTGTGGGGCTGTGTTATTAGCCTTCTATTTAAACGCGAAAAAACGATTTTTCAACTTTACATCCCCCCCTCGCTTAGCCGGTATGACATCTGTTGGCACGCTATAAGGGCTTGTTTTTTTGGATGCCCAACCCATCAACTTAAAACAATAAAATCGTGGTAATCTATTTTCGTCATGTCCACTTACAATTTGACTAGATTATAAAGCATGTAAGTGGCGAGCATGCGTGGTCACACCATCTATCTTGTATTCGACACTAGTAATGTCGGTGGGTAATGGATGTTGTGTGCGTTTTTTCAAATGTGTAACCCCCTGCTGAACGCCGCATATAGAGAAGAAGGTAAAACAATGAACTAATGTATAGGGATCAGGACATTATTTCATTCATTACAGTCTGTCGGCTAAGATAGGCAGGTCATGTTACGCGCATGGAGGATTCAAATCGTGCAAACAATAAACTGTGGTTACGGTTGCAATGTAAATTAAAACAAAATTACAAATTTTCCGAAATGTTAACAACTGTTTTAATTTCCATTGTTTATATCACTAGCAAAATGTCCAGATTCCACTACGAGTTCAATTCAATTTAACTCAATTATTATTCACCTTTAAATGCCACAATGGTACAATTACAATTGTAAAATGGATAAGGTATGGCAAGTTGAACAAAAATTCATAAAACGCATACAAAAAAAATGTAAATTAATTATATATAACAGTTCTATATACCAATAAGTATATTTTGTTACTAAAATATGTAGATTAAGAGATAAGTGAACAAATAAACAAATAAAAGGTAAGTAACAAATGAGAAATGTGATACAGACATTACGATTAACTATGACTAGGCATTATAATAACATTTAAAAGAGTGTTAAAGCTGTAAGAAATCAAAAAAATCTCATTTTCCTGGAATTTAATATGTTGTTCAAATTCATTGATATTGTAAAAAATATTATCCGTTAGAATGTTTTTAATTTTGATTTGAAATTGTTTTGATGATTGCAAATTTTCTGTTTCGTGTGGTAACATATTATAATAGCAACCTGCAAAATACGCTTTACTGCTGCATTTTCTTATGTAAAAATGATTATTATTTATTGTGCTGTATTTGTGAATGACAGTGCATGTTTGGAATTTATCTTTGTTGCTATGAATGTTCTGTAATAATTTTAATAAATATATTGAAACTACGGTTAATGTTTTTGTGTTTAAAAATGTCTCTGCAGGAGTCCATTCGCTTTAAGCCTAATATAAGGCGTTTTGTAGAATTAATATCTCCGAAAAAAAGAGACAACCATTTTATTTTCATCATAACTCCGTTAGTTTTTATGCTAACGACTTTTACCAAAGTTCATTTTAAAGGTTTTTTCAAGTACTTTTAAAAATGTCATATGTTTTCCTCCAAAAATTTTCCGTTTTTCCGTTATTTAATGTTGAAAGGATAGAATTCAGTTTTCGGCGAACAAAAAGTCACCTTCAACGAACCATAACTCGGTTCGTATTGCATCTAAAGAAATAAATATTTTATTATATATTTTATAGGCATCATTTTTGCTTATAATAATTTTTTTGGTAAGACTTAAAGTTTTCGAGTTATTAGTGAAAAATCGTTCGAAAACACATTTTTTAGATTAAAAATCAACATTTTCAATCAAGAATAACTCAAAAAGTATTGAATCATCGAAATAATGTCATAGAACATTTATTGCTTAGAATTCATTCCTCTATGGATTTCTGCAGTTACTTTCAACATAATAATTTGACCCCCGAGAAGGGGTGGCATCCACTCCCAGAGTAAAAGCACACATCGGCACTATATAACTTTTGTTTCTTGAGCCATTCCCTAATTACTGTCCAAATTTCGCGTCAATCGGTTTTATCCGAAAGTATTGTAAGCGAAAAACCTTCAAACACTGGACTAAATTAACTTTTTCATGAATATCGAAAAAAAAACACATAAAAAATAGATTTTTCCTGTAAAAGTTGTTATTATTGTTTAAAAAATATAAACAATTATCAACCCCGAAAAACAACTCAATGTTTTATAAATATCGCGAAAAAAATGTTTTTAAATATATTTTTTTGTAAATATTATTATTATTGTTTAAACAATATAAATAATTATTTGCGCCACTTGGGATGTTTCTGATTTTGAATAATATTAAAAAAGACATTTTAAAAAAGAATTATCAAAATCGGAGCTGTTGCTGAGATTAAGAAATGAAAACCTTCATTGTCTCGACTAATAACTAGAACAGTTTCATTTCAGGTGTTTACACTTTTGAGGTGTGACACATTTTGTGCTAGTCAACAATATACTTTACTTTATATAAAAAATACCACTATTATTAACCAATCAGTTTAATCATCATGAAACGTAACAGCAACCGTATAAAACACCAAAAGATAACATGTATTATCTTGTGCAAAGAGAACAGTTCATTTATTTTATTAATTCGCCCAACGACGATACCATTGGGTTATTTTTACAAGATAATGAAAGTGGCGAACCGTACATCCTAGTAACGCGTTATTTATCCAGCAGCGATAAGTGTTGATGCATGGCCAACTTATCCGGCCCCAGGGATGGGGGTTGCTTTGGATACAACGCAAGATAAACGAAGACTACATGAGATATCCGACTTTATGTCCCGATATATAAGAACCAATTTCAGTCCGAGTGCTCATTAATAAATTCTAAAGCAGCGACGTACAATATCTAAGTATATTTTATTTTGCAGCGTCTAAATTATATTTTTACCGTTTTGTAGAGGCGGCCTGGATTTTTATTGTGAGATGGGTATTAAAAGCATTTTCTCTCTTTTTTATTTAATAATACAATGTAGGATAGCATATTTTATTTTCAGTCCTTTTGGCTGGTTTCCATGCGATTACAACCCAGAATATGTAATAAATGTGTGGCATAAATTTAATAGTCCAGTCGCCAGAGATAAAAACGAGACTCAACCTTTAAACCCCACCAAAATGGCCGAAAATTTGGATAAAAGTAGGTTATGACATTGCAAAAAATATGAAAATAATTGGTTCTTATAGAAAAATGCAACCGGAAAAAGATTTTTTGCAAAATTCTAGGAAAATATGCAACTTGGAGCAAATTGGTTTACGCCACTTTGAATTTTGAGTCTTTATGTAAAAAATGTCTCTATACATTTTTCCGTACAAGCAATAGTTTTCCCGCAAAAAAATCACAAATATGTTAAAAAATGGTTTTTTAAATTTTCTAATAGGAGTATATAAGGTAATTTGACACTTTCCGTTTCTATGCTACTTTTAGTTGCCATGACGTGCTATAGCGTTGCTAACTTTGCTTGACTACTGCGCGGAGAATATTAGTCTGAGGGAAAACATACGCGGAATATTTTTTATAGAGAATTTTATTACCTTTCAAAGTATTTGCCCAGCTCTGGTGGTAATAGTAATTTATCTATGCATCTGCGATGAAGGTCAACTGAGAATAACAGGAAGGGGGAGAACACCTGCAGTTAGTCTGTTTTCTGTTAATAACGAGTGATATCGTGATTTTTCAATCACACCGTGAATCGTTGTTGCGATTTTCTAATATCAGTGATTTCAAAGTGTGACGTGATTACAACTTCCATATATGACAATATCAATTGAAATAAATAAATATTTATTAGCAGATGAAGCAACGTCTAAACTCAAAACAAAAAACCGTTTGCTCTACCTCTTAATACATATAGTTGAAATCAAAAGTCGACTAAGCCACATTTATGTGTAGTGTAAATAAATTGAACGAATCGATGAAAAACATTCTTGCCAAGAATGTTGGATTCATCTTGCCCCCAACAGATCAACTAACAGGTTCGACTCGTCATATCTCCAAAACAAAAACTATGCTCAACTTGAAATCCTGCCCACTTCAAAGCGTCACCATTAGCTATCATTCAGACCACCTCCGAATCACATCACGTTGCTACACGTTACAGCGTGTAGCAACTTTAACAGTCATTATCATAACGCCGAGACATATGTAACAGTAGCCTGAATTGATGGTCCATCTTTTAAAATGTCTATGTCTAAACGTTCAAAGACTACAGTAAAGTGGATTCGAGACATCCAGAATTTCAATTTGACGGTATGGTTGTATTGCAGTAGCTGTCACAAAGCAGTTTCTTGAGCATGCAAAACAAAGATTACCAAGCAAATTTCCTCAAAATATCATAAAGAGTGTGAGTGGCTTTAGTGATAGTGACAGGCGTCGTATTAATATTTCAGATCTGGTGGAAGTGATGGATGGATGTAACATACCCTGGACAAAACTAGATGATCAACTTTTTAGACAATTTTCGCAAAACTGTAGCAATGTTCTGTGGCATAGTACAAGGTCACTTGTCACTGAAACGAATTACCATTGGTGCGCTCTTCCACACCACTACATGTGTGAGGAACACCGTGATTAGTTAATTCACCAACAGATGGATGTACCTTTTCTAGGCGAAAAACAAGCGGATTAACACTGACTGTTTTTGTGCTAATTCCCATGCTACCGTGTCTTAGTTATAAAATCTAGACAATTTTAATAACCCTTGGGTGTTTCGGAGCCTTTTGCTGAACAGTAATTTGGTTATTACTGGCATTAGGTAAGTTGTTCTTAATATTTGTTGTTATTGTTAAGTTTATGTATTTTTACAATTGTTGTTAGGTATGTGTCTGTTTAAACTATATTTTTAAGAATTTTTTTATAAAACCTCAATTTTGGAGAAAAGTGTGTGCCTGAGTCCGTTTGCAGAGAACCCCACAAACTGAATTGTTACAGTTTAGGTGCCATTGGAGTCGACACTTAGAATGAAATATTAGATCTTCGACAATGCATTTTTCAATCATCAGGAGAAATTGCTAAGTCAGTAAAACAACAATTTTAAACTGTTTTGAACAATACAAAATTTCTTGCTATTTCAAGCATAAACGGCAAAGAAGTAGACTTTTCTCCAACAAACGTAAATGTGGCAACTTTGTGAAAAGTCAGATATCTTTAGCTTCGAGCATATAAGGGGAAATAGAGGTTGTCAAACAGTTGTTTGTTTGTTCGATCCACAACTGTAAACAAGCAAATTACACAGCCCCACAAAAAAGCGGACCAGACTAGTAGTGTATCCTTATGTACAGTTGATTTAAAAAAAAATTGGTACACTTTCTTTTAGCTATGTAAATCATTCGTTCTTTGACTGATATTAATAATCTTACAAATGTCACTTTGACGTTAATCAGTGGCGTCGTTATTAATAATGGTTCGACATCTAACAGATATTCAAAAATTTCGAATTGTTTCTAAAAATGAAGATAGTTGGTCCGTAAGAAGACTTGCTGCTGAATACAATGTGAGTAAAACCACGATAATGAGTGTTAAAAAACAATGGGAAACCAACCAAACGGTATCCCGTAAAGTTGGTTCCGGTAGGCCCAGAAAGAGCAATAATCAAGAAGATGAAAATTTTATAAATTACCTAAGAGAAAACCCTTTTCAGACTGCAGTAAATGCAATTTCAGAGACAAATGTCCCTGCTTCTGTGTCTACTGCTTGCAGAAGAATAAAACTACAAAGCGACTTGAAGAGTTGTTCAGCGGCTAAAAAATACAAACTTTCAGAAGAAAAGAAGCAGCGTATATGGGCCTCCTTCCACCAGATACGACGAAAAATATACTTTCGATCCACAAATATCAGGAAGGTTTTCAGTCAATGCCTGGGCTTGGATGAGCCTAAATGGGTTAGGTGTGTGTTGGAACAGTGGTGGTCATCTCAATTCCATTAAATATATTGAACTATTAGACAATATTATGTTGCCGTCAGTAATAGAGGTGTTTCCGGAAAATAATTTTATTTTCCAACAAGACAACTGCTCCATACATACGGCCCATCGTGTCAGGCAATGGTTTCTTAATAAAAACATAGAGTTGTTACCGTGGCTATCTAAAAGTCCGGATTTAAATCCAATTGAAAATGTTTGGGGACTAATGGTGAAACATATAGGAAAATTAAATAACCATCCAAATAATGCCCAAGAATTGGAAGGAATAATTGAAGACACTTGGGAGTACTTGTCGCAAGAAGTTGACCTTGCAAGAAATCTGATTTTGTCCATGTCTGCAAGACTTCAGGCAGTTTTAGACGCTAAAGGAGCAATGACAAAATATTAGTTAATTCTGTATTACGTAGTTGAAGTTCATTTATTTTATTTTTTTTATTTTATTTTTATGTTCAGTTTGCATTGTTTGAATTTTTTTTAATCTCAAGTGGTATTTTTGTGTTCTTATTTTAAAAATAGAAATATCATTATTCAGTTAGTATTTTAATTACAACCATTAGTAGAATTATCCGTAACAAATATTATTTTTATAAACAATAATATGGCAGGCTTGAAAATGTTTTGAAAAGGTTATTTTCTAATTATTTTTTTAAATTCCATTTGAATAAAATAAAAAAGAAAGGTTTAATAAGTTTAAAAACACTAAGAAAACCGGTCTCCTCCAAAAAACCCAGGTCCGGGGTAAATAACCTCTTCTCCACCCCCCTCTCGACATGCCTGTCCAGAGTCCAGAGCCCTATTTACAGACATATGCACACAACTAAACTATTAAGATTTTCGATTACAAGAGTTGTACCAGTTTTTTTTTTAAATCAACTGTACTTGGACCCGCTGAAACCGAATTCGGAGTCAGAATTGTCAGATTGGTTCGTTTTTTCACCTCAAACCTCAAAAAAAGACACCCCCAAAAAAGTGATCTGGCCTGCGGACTATACCAGTGTATGCTTATGTATTTGAACCCTCTGAAACATTGTCAGATTCACTCGTTTTTCACCCCCAACCCCCCAAAAAACAACCCAAAAACAAAAAAGTGGACCAGACCAGTGTGTCCTTATCAAATATATAAGGATACACTGCCACTGGTATGGTCCTCCAGACAGACCATTTTTGGGGTGGGAGTTTTTTGGGGGCTAGGGCTGAAAAACGAACCAATGTGACAATTCCGACTTCGGATTTGGCTTCAGCGAGTCCAAATACATAAGGATACATTGGTCTGGTATGCAGGACAGACAACTTTTTTTTGTTTTGGGGGTGTTTTTTGTGGTTGGAGGTGAAAAACGAGCGAATCTGACAATTCTAACTTCGGATTCGGTTTCAGCGGGTCCAAATACATAAAATAATACAGTGGTCTGGTTCGCAGGCCAGACCACTTTTTTTTTGTGTGGCTGTGTTATTAATCCCCAATTCTCTTGGTTGATACAAAATAATGACGTGTTCCGTAAATGTTGTTTTTTCAATACGGCCTTTAGTATCATTTGCGTATTGTTAACTTTCGTGTTCTATTGTGTTTTGTGAGTGTTTACTACTGTAACCCCTTGCCTCTCGCGTCCCTTGCCCATAAGTATTCAAAACAAACATTCGCATTGTTGTAAGATAGAAAAGGCAATTTATATGCTCGAAGATCTTTAGCATGTCCCAGTTACATCTGTCTTCTTTCAACGGTTTTTCTCACAATATAAATAGATTTCTAACAAAAAGCGCTGAAGTTTCATTTTTGTATGTGTTAGTTTATTGTTACATCCTCCAATACCTCGAGTAAGTGTTTACAATAAATTAACTTTATCATTTCGGGATATTATGAATTTCGCTAAAAAAATTAGAAGGTAAGATATATTTGTCATTCATGCATGCAATCTTTACACGCTGACACACAACCTAAAGCCAATCCGGATTGTGACGTCATAAATACCTAGATTCCGAGCTTTGCTTATAATTGTCAATGGAAAATATATGGAAAAGAATAATTTTTGCAGCTGGAAATTCTTCAGGAAATACGCTTTCCGATAAGGACTCCTCAGCAGAAACAAAAAAATATCGTAGTCATACTTTATTTCGCCCAAATATTTCACGCTTAATCGGGGTCTAATTAATTGATTTATAGTGCATTCGGCCTTAAGATTTATTGCTTATTAATTACCGAGGATGACAGTTGTATACCCTAGGCGTACCGGAAAGGGGCCGAGCTGTCGACGCAAATTCAGATCCAGCATTCATAATTTTTAAGTGGCTGTCATTTGTGCTGAGAAGTGAAATTATCCAGACGCTGGTGCGGCATTAATTTACCTAAATACTAAAATAATAAATTAACGCAAATGTACTAAAGATAATTAAGTAAATTCTGTGCGACCCAGATTATTCCGGAAATTGTGCCGTAAAGTCAGTCCTAGATGATTGCCGAGCTCGGCAGCTAGCAGCGGCGGTAATGTAGTAAGTTGGTTAATTAGCCATCTTAAAGTTTATACATCTGTGGAATGGATTCGCGTTTGCAACTATCTACATGTGCGATCTCCCGTAACCACGGACAATAGAGCACAATTGTTGATTGCGACTTTACTGGAAGGACCGAGATAAGCGCTGTCTTCCGTAGAAATTCAGGCTCAAGAGTGAAATCATCCTGAATATCACTCGAGTGTCTAACTCTGCTCTCTCGTCGAATGGCTGGTTCGTCACGGGCACAACTACAAGCTAGTTATTGGTGTTTGCAGTAGATGTTTTTTATACCTGAATTCAATTGTATTAAATAATTAAAAAATTAATAATGAAAAAATTATAAGTAAACGATCCAGAAAAGCTGCAGAGTTAAGGTATAAAAAATTTAAAATGTGTGCCTATATCTATGCTGCCTCACTTAGACGAAAAATGTAAGTTATAAGGAAGTCCATTTTTTGTCCATTCCACTTAAATTTCTTTATTGATTTTTATGTATTTACACTATATTGTTATTGCATATACCGGGCGGCTCAGATGATAGGGACCCTCTTGTAACTTTTGGATGGGCGACTGGATATCTTTCAAAGGGTATAGCCGGAAAAGTTAGGGAAATGTGCCCCCGCACTTACTTAGTTAAAATAGCTCCCAGATGATGCAGTTTATAGAGTATATTACAAGGTAAAAAATTTATCCCTCTACTACCCTTACGAAGGTGGAAAAAAAATAATATGTCCTTAACTATTATATTTTTCTTTTCGGCTTCTATGCAACCGATCGATTTAAAATTTGGTGAGAGTAATGCTTGCATGGAGATAACTTACTCCAAAAAATAAGGTCATTTTATGATTACTGTATCCACCAGAAAAAAAATATAAACTTTTTCTAGAGGACAAAAGGGTGCCCACCCTTCGTGGTACAATCACCATTCTATGATATATTATGTCTTGACACTTCGTGATTATCATACTAAATTTTCAGATTTTTTGCTGTGGTAGAACAATATGGAAAAAAATAAAATTAGGTAAAATAAAATATTTACACATGCCTCATAGTTGTAACAGTTAATACTTATAGCCTTACAAGGTGTTGTTGCATATCTACAACCGACCGCGGGTACCAGTGCGATGTTGCCGTACGTTTTTTTCCCCAGACGTACGGAAATTCGGCACAATCTGGCAACACCACTTCTGGAGGTTCCAGTGTTCTCCCGCCAGGGGCGAAGTATTAACTCTCTAGGACCTTGGGGAAAAGTTTAGCAGCTTTGTAATTACTGTCGCATTACGGCATCTGAAAACGACGTACTGAATCAGATGAAGAAAGTGAGGGAACGATCTAAAAAGACCAGCCTTTTGTGCCTTCGACATCTTCTAGCAGTACGATTAGTGACCCTGGTGAAATAATGGAACTACCATTACAAAGACTCATTGCTACACATAAATACTGTTGCATATGTGGTGATGGTAAAGAACTGACCGTAATACCCACTACAACTATCGAAACAAACAAATATATCGTCAATCGTTGCTGTAAAATACATTTGATTTTTTTCCCCTCATTTTTGGACTTGGATGGATTCCATCAGCCAGCTACGCAGATGGATAATTTTTTATTTCAGTATAGTACAGTTGTTTAACATTAGTTGTCGTTTGTCAATACTTATCCTGACTTGTGATATTGATTCCTAATATGCCTTTGTTTTTATAACCTTTGTGGTCCAGTCCAGTCTATGTGATAGATCCCTGGGCGTGAAATGTGTCTGCATTTGATTAAACATCGCTTTTATGAAGACGTTGCACATCTGGAACCATATGCCAATTGTAGCTCGATTCCTAGATCGGATTTATGCATTCTATTAAATTCCTTAACCCCAATAACATAACTCTAAAAGGCTCTGCAAACCACCGCGGTTTATCAGTCTATCTTATTAGGGTTATTAATTACAACCTTAATAATATACCAATTATACCATTCTGAGGATGGTCAATTTGTTCAGCTTCCTAGCAAGTGCGCTGCACGCTGGCACCATATCGAACAATTTGGTAATGTAGGAGGTAATTTTGTTATCATTATTACTACCTGATTTCAGTGTTAACAGAAAAACAAGGACAGAAGAAGTTCTTGTACTGGAATTTTCCAACAGTGACTTTAATTCGGAAATGGCATCTACTGTTAAGCCTGTAAACGTTAATAATTGCTTCTCTGATAAACCGCAGTGGTCTGTAGAGCCTTTTAGAGTTGTTATTGGGATTAAGGAATTTAATAGAATGCATAAATCTGATCTAGAAATCGAGTTACAATTGGCATATGGTTCCAGTAATAGCGTCTTCATAAAAGCGATGTTTAATCAAATAATGTATTTTACAGCAACGATTGCCTCGGGGGTGTATATTTGTTTGTTTAAATAGCACTGTAGTCTCACATTACTGGCTATCACGGTCAGTTCTTTATCATCACCACATATGCAACAGTATTTATGTGTAGCAACGAGTCTTTGCAATGGCAGTTCCATTATTTCGTCAGAATCACTAGTCGTAGTGCTAGAAGATGTCGAAGACACAAATGGCTGGTCTTCTTCGATCGTTCCCTCACTTTCTTCATCTGGTTCAGTACGTCGTTTTTTAGATGTCGTAATGCGACAGTAATTACAATGAACATCATTCGTTGCTAAACTTTTCCCCAAGGTCCTAGAGACCCTGGGGGGTTAACCCTGGGACCTCCAGAAGTGGTATTGCCATATTGTGCCGAATTTCCGTACGTCTGGGGAAAAAGTAGACTTGGCAACATCGCACTGGCACCCGCGGTCGGTTGTAGATATGCAACAATACCTTGTAAGGCTATAAGTATTAACTGTTGCAACTAAGAGGCATGTGTAAATATTTTATTTTACCCAATTTTATTTTTTTCCATATTGTTCCACCACAGCAAAAAATCTGTCAATTTAGTATGATAATCATCGGCATCTTTGCTTTGCGATGCGGCGTGTTTGATCGGTCAAAGGCGCCGACATTTTTTGACTGTCTGTTAAATCCGAGGTTTACTATACTTAAGTGAATGGCTATTTTTGTTATCCTGCTACAGGATTTCTCAAGGGTGGATTGAGATTTATGATATGGGATGTTTTGTGGGTGGGATGTTTTCTGTGTGGGGACTCATCATTGTCTTCTGGTATTGCAGATGTCGAGTTTTTGGTGGAGGAGATTGTGGGTGTGAGGGATGTTATCTTGTCTGCGTTGGTGTGCAATGTCACGTGCCAGTTTCGATGCTTCTACTTTGAGAGTGGGCAGTCTCCCTGATAAAGTCTCTGGTCCTGGACATCTCAGCGATCCTATGGAGCTCGTCTATGGTGATGTACCGATGGGAATTTGTTAACAGGCGGAGTATTTTGTTTTGAGTTACCTGTACTCTATTGTGCTATGTGTCTGAAGCCCCATTCCAGACGACACAGCAGCAGGATAGGCCTGAAAATAAGCTTATATAGGGTTAATTTGTTGTCTACCGTAAGTTTACTCCGCCTGTTGGGTAAAGTTTGGTAAAAACCCCATAGGTTTCGTTTTTTTTATATGTGGACCGAAACGTAGCCCCTCATCGAAACAGACCCCCAGATATTTTACAGTATTTTGTTCTTGTACGCCTTGTCCGTCGATGTTTTCGTAATAGTCTTTTTATTGGTAAATTTCCTATTAAATGTAATAGATTGAGTTTTCTGTGCATTGATCTTAATTTTTCGTGTATTGTAAATGGTCATTAGTCGCGCAAGATGGTAACGAATTTTTTGGGTTGCGGTTTGTGCGTAGTATAAGGAAATCGATTAGACTAAAAACTTTTTCTCGAGGTTGCTGATTACGAATCTGGTATTTAAAATATTAATAAATAAAATTGGAGTTACGAAATTGCCGAAGATCAAAAGCATGGATGTGTTAAAATATATTTCTTATCAAAGTTCAAATATTCTGGCATTAGTATTTTTAATACTTTTAGCAACTAAAGTCCAGTTAAAAAATTAAAAGATGGTGGATTCAAAATGGCCGAACTTGAAATCAAAATCATGCAAGATTTGATAAATTAAGGAAAAAATTGAACGATAAGCAATTGTAAACATTCAATAAATTTAAAATACTATAATATGAGAATTTATTAATAAATTTGAAAGGTTAAAAAAGATTAAACATAAATGAAATTCTACATTTATTTTCATTTCAGTTTCGGCTTCCTCTTATTCAGGGACGTCCTCCTCTAAGGAGAACACAGAACCCTGCATTTTCATTTAAATCGAGTCTGCTGAGTGTAAGTTTCACCAAAGTCGCGATTTATCACACTTGAAAATACGCTCAGTATTTTCAAATTACTCGGGCAATATGACTCAAATGAAAAAAGGCGTTTTCAAGAAACGCCTTTAGTGATTATTTTTTCGATATCTAGAAAAAAACCGCTGCCCAAGGAATCACTACTTCCACATCCAGATTCTCTATCCAAGTCACTCACAACGAAAAAACTTTGTATGTGAAAATAATTGCTTATGGAACTTTAATAATATAATATTTGAAATTCTCTACCCCAAAAACCCATAAAACGATACCCCACATCGGTAGTGGGGTGGGGGTGGTGATAGGGGGGTGGTAGTGGGGGATGGATGAAGTAAAAAAATATTTTGAGGTTTCTGGTTCCTGTACATACACTAAATCACAATTTTTTGTCATCCCCTTTAATAAGGAGGTGGGGGTGGTAATCGGGGTGGCTAATGCCAAACATTTTTTTGAGACCTTAGCTTCTCTTGTATATACTAAATACCAATTTCATGGACTCTTACCTGCTTGATTTACCCATTTACCCCAAATTTACCCCAATTTACCCCCCAACTCTTCGACGGAACAAGATGAAAATATAATCTAGTTCTAGATCTCGTTAAAGTACATATGTGTACCAAATTTCAAGTCAATATCTTAAACGGTTCCAGAGTAAACGTGCGCACAAAAAAAAGTTACAGACAGACCGACAGACAGACAGAAATTTTTTTTCGCTCAAACTTAAAATCTCGACGTTTCATGGCATTTTAAACCTATTTGGACAATAAAAATTTTTTAAAATTTTTTTGTCGTTACTATACTTCCACTGGACGTGGAAGTAATAAATACATTATGACAAAAAGCCGTTATTTTTTTTTGTCTAAATTTAAATCGCTGTAATTTAGTCTAGAGACATCCTATTGAGACGTGTTAAAAAGCAAATTCAAGATAATTCTGTGAGCTTCAATTAAAGCTTAATAACCTACATTGGCAAACACTCCGAAATTACGTATTTTTCAAGATATTTGCAAAAAAACTAAAAAGTAAAATTTTTCCAAAAAAGTAAATTGCGAGTAGCAAAAAAAAATAAGTAGTAAAAGAGATCAGCGATCGAGATCAGTGATCGTTTAGCTGTAATCGTATACTTAAAGAAAATACATTAACTTTTTTTTGTATATCTTAAAAAAAATCAGTTATTTTTCATATTTTTTGGCACAAAGCTGTTAGTAATCCCTTAAATCTTGTGTTGTGGTCATGGCTGACCTGAGTAGCAAGAAATATGCTGAATCTTGTAAAAATATATACAGATTTCCAAAATGTATACACTTGCAACAGTTAGTGTATTTTTAACATTTTAAATGCCGTACGATGGCTCTTACATCTGCAATAATTTATAGCATATTTTTGCAGAATAAATACTCCAATTATTATATATGCATTATTTCCCCAGTGTGTTAATATTTCAATTTCGATTTTCATATGCCACTAGCGATACAGCCAAGCGGTACCCTAAAAATAAGTAACCTATGTCGACAAAGCACAAACAAATATTAAAGATACGCAAAGGGCAAAAAAACAGGGACACACGTTTCTAGTCCTGGGGTCTATCAAGATATTTATTTTCTAGTAACAAACAAAATAGAGGGCCACTATAGATTAGAGGCCTTTTGGTTTATGAGATAGAAAAACTTCCTCAGATTTTATGAGACAGACAGACCGACAGACAGAATTTTATTTTACTCAAACTTAAAATCTCGACGTTTCATGACATTCTAAGCCTATTTGATCAATAAAAAATTTTTAATTTTTTTTGCGTTACTATACTTCCAGTGGATGTGGAAATAATTAGCACACAATATTTGTAAACGCACGATTACGTTCTATCGTTGAGGAGCATAATGCGCATTTATAACACCAATAAATTATTCTATTCTATTCTATTCTACCTACTCCGTGGGACTTTTTGTGAAGGGAAGGTGCGACTATGTGGAATATCTTTATTATTTGCTAGATAATGGTGTAGAACCGGGTGTTTACCTTGGAATTGCGCTGTTTGGTTTATATGGCGTTATACATCCAAGATGGTCGCCATGCGAGACATTTATTCTTTACATCAAGAATAACTCCTTCCAGAGTGCTCATACGCAAAATCTGCATATAACATTTTCTATTCTACATGAGCCAAAGAACAAATTTAGTTCTTATCAATTTTTTCGTATCTTTTACCAATTAAGAGTTATGATTCATTATAGATGTCACTATCGGTTTAAAACATAATTTAGCCATCGGTTATTTATTAGGGGAAGAAAAATAATGATTCTGCTGCTATTTACTCACAAAAACTTTAATAATAACTAGTATTAATACATATAATTTGTACTAGGACGTAGTAGTTGTATTATAAAATTGGTTCTTAAAATAAATTATGTATTGACAGAAAACAATATTTAATGATACTATATTATTATTCTCTTCAAAACAATGTATCATCACCATCTAAGTCATCTGATGAATCTTCGTGCCTTGTATGCTCATCACAGTTGTCACACATATCTGCGTCTCCACCACACACACACAGTTCTGTGCACTTCAGATCGAGGGAAAGACATTTTTACATGGTGGAGCACATTTTCTCTTAACAAAAGAGCACCGAATAAGTTGAAGAACTGTCTCTGGAGCACATGGCAGCATACACATAACAGGAGCATAATGGTCGATTTTTAGTTCCCAGCCGAAGTTTAATGGTGAAGGCAGATTAGGGTAGGGCTGGTCAGCACGGTACCATTCTATGGTTTGATAACGAACTCTATCAACATATGGTATCAGTGATGCTCTCGTTGGTGGCAAGTTTTCTCCCTGAGTTTCTTTCTTTGTGAACATCCACCACCTCAGTTCTCCAATGTCTGATATACTTGTGCCAGGAACATAGACTTGACATATGAACTTTTCTATTAATGGTCTATCTGTATCAAGAAAATTTTCCAAGCTTTCAAGTTTGCTTACAGCTTCGAGAATGTCATCATCTGCTTTACTGAAGACTTTCCAAAAGGAGGTTTTCGCTTTCTTTACCAAAGTCTCTGTAGTGTCACTTAGGGATAATACATGCAGACCTAATAATGCTAAAGTTTTCTTTGAGCCCAGGGAATCGGTTACTTTGCTGAGATTGATCATTCTTTGATTTTGGCCAACTCTAGTTACAAACATAGTGTTCAGTGGAAGGAACTTATACCACCATAAAATAAGTATGAAGACATCTGTATCAGGTGAGTAAATAAAGCTGTGTAGCACCGCGACGACAGGCGAACATGGAATGCAAAATTATTTTTGTATCTGCCTCCTCATAATTGCTTTTCAGTTCATCTGTTTCAATCCCCAGTGAACACTTTGCTATTTCCCTCCAAGATACAAATAAACACTTGTTTCTTCCAGTTGCATATTGTATTGCTTTCTCGGACAAGTAAGCTGTTAACTCATCTTTAGTCTTGACATGAGATAACAATGACTTCATAGATGTGTTCCTAATGTACGTTGTATCACTGATCTTGTAGTGGACTGGTTGTGTGTTGCCAGTTCTTTTCTTACGCATAGAAGATTTTAGTGAATTTTCTCTGTATGTGTCGAAGACTAAGTGGGTTTCATCTTAACGTGATAGTGTATATTGCAGTTTTCTGTTAAATTCATTTGCAAGATCACTATAGGTTTTAACAGTAGGTTTTTTTTTTCAGGGCTTGTACTTCTGCCATACCATCAAGAACAACTACTGTGAGTTTATTAGATACATCTACTACTGAAGGACTTAATGTGGAAGATGTCCGATTTTCTGGTGGATGCACTTTATCAGTAGTGTCTCCCTCCACTTCACCAGTAGCCGTCACTTGGTTCAGTATTTTCATAAGTTTAGATTTATTGCTATACATTAACTGAGTACCATTTAAGGCGAACATTGATCGGGGAATAGCAGAAAATTCGTACGTACTCGGTGACTCCTTTAGATTGATATCGGATTTACTTCTTGACACAACCAGCAAACGTGTAAAGAGTGATCGATCTGCCTTTAGTTGTACAATTGTATTCCCCACTTTTGTCGGCACACTTTTGAAAGAAGTTCTACACAATTTTTATCTAACTTTCTTTATCCTCGCTCAGAAATAAGTTTGGTCAGAGTCAATTCGCTCAGTTTAGAAGATGGCGTACAATTCTTTCCCAAGTGCTGGCAGTCTTGTTGCATCAATCCGAATGTTTTCGCTGAAAACAGCCTTTGTGCTGATATTAATAAGGTCGTTACCATCGTATGATATTGGATTTGTTGAACTATTCACGGCATTGAGGACTATAATAGCCAGACAGAATATTGGCGTTTCGATTTTGATGTTGTAAGGTGGTGGTGATGTAAGTGACCATATTCTGTAATTCCTGTCAAATCTTTTGCTTTTTGGCTAGCCTTGATAGTTCAGGAGCGATAAAAAAAAACCTTGCCAGTGCACTTTTCTTTTGGGTAATATTTACAAGACTTCCTGCTACCTTCATTGCTCTATTTTGATGTTCTAGAGCCTCGTCTGCACCCAAAGCACAAAATGGTGGCAATAAATGTGGTAGATTGTTATTTTTTACATTTGTTGCAGACAGAGAAACAGGGCATTAAATAGGCTAGGCAATAAATGTATACTAATAAATTTGTGTTACGTGGTAAAACTGGTGTGTAACTCTTAAATGGTAAAAGATACGAAAAAATTGATAAGAACTATATTTGTTCTTTGGCTTATGTAGAACAGAAAATGTTTTATGCAGATTTTGCGTAAAAGCACTCTGGAAGAAGTTATTCTTGATTTAAAGAATAAATGTCTCGCATGGCGGCCATCTTGGATGTATAACGTCATAAAAACCAAACAGCGCAATTCTAAGGTGAACACCCGGTACTACACCATTATCTAGCATATAATAAAGAGATTCCACATAGTCGCACACATATGTTGGCGCATAGGTTGACGTCACAGTTAATGGCGGCGTGTAACAAGAATAGCTTAAATTATGCAGACTTTAATAGCCTATATAAGGAATTGAGAAATTAAATGTTTCTTTTGTGAACTACAAGTTTTTATGCAATTTCCCTATAGTCAGGAATCAGGAGCCACTAAATCGATCATAGGGTGTGAACTCGAAGATATAGTTTTTAAAAAATACATACATTATCCGAAATGACCTTGCGGATCTGAATCCAGAGGGCGCCATTCTCTCCGCGATTGCAAAAATGCGTAAAAAAATTTTTTCCGAAAATTTTTGTGTCACTAATTATTGATTAATTTTATATTCCCACCGCATTTACAGGCTTAATTTTTAACATTTCTTAATGATTTTCAAACCAACGGAAAGCTTATTCTTTCTAGATTCCGGTGCTGCTAAATACTTCTCATAATTGTTGTTAACAAATGCTACAGAAATTGTTTAAACAAAGAGAGCCCAAAGAGTGCACGGTAAATTTCAGCATCAAGACATTTTTAAAACTATTATCGATAGATGCATACTTCTATGACATGAAATCTGCAAAACATAATGGAGCAGTTTTTAGAGAAAGAATTATCTGCATTGCGTTATTGTTGTAAAAGATACGATTATCTTTGTACAACACGCGTTGTGATCCGGCTCGTCTTTTGGTAGATATACAGTGTACATGTATGTCTCGCATTGCCTCGCTCTCTTTAGGCTTGTTGACTACCTACTGAGGTGTAGTGTAATAACAAAAAATCTTATGAGTAGCGTATACAGTAACTGTGTTGTGTGTTGTTTATAAATTCATGTAAAATATATTTAAAATAATTTTTGTATTAGTTTAATAGCCTGTATATTTCCATTATTATTGCAGAGTATCCGATGAAATTACAAAAATAATAGCGCAATTGCATTTTTCTCATCATAATCATAATAATCATAATCATAATAAAGCCGACACTAGAATAATTGCGATCATCCTATATTATCAAATCTGGAGTATGGTAGAATAATAATAGAAGCTACAACAGATATTTTTGTCTTATCCCTGTATTTTGTGTCTAGAATAATGGTGTCGTAGATTTGATGTATTTATTTATACCGATTCATCATGCTGTGCGAGAATTAACTATAGAGAAGACAATAAGTGCTCAAATGAATTTGGGTAATTTATTTTTGTGCATTTATGCTTTGACTGACTGTCATACAGTCAGTTTTCTATTTAAAAAAGGAAAAACTAACGCTGTAAAAAATGTTTAAGACATACAGAAGATAAAGAACTACAAAGAATACTTCAATGATTTCATTACTTTTCAAAATCTGGCATGGTATTTTTTTAAAAACCGCTGCCCAAGGAATTCACTACTTCTACATCCAGATTTTCCATCCATGTCTCTCAGAACGAATAAATTTTTTATGTGGAAATAATTGTTTATGGAACTTTAATAATATAATTTTTGAAATCGTCTACCCCCAAAAACCCATAAAACGATATCCCTCATCGGTAATGGGGTGGAGGTGGTGATAGAGAGGTAGTACTGGGGGTGGATGAAGTAAAAAAATATTCTGAGGTTTTTGATTCTTGTACACACACTAAATCACAATGGTTTAATTCCCTTTAATAACGGGGTGGAGGTGGTAATGGGGGTGGCTAATGCCAAAAAAACTTTTGAGACCTTATAGCTTCTCTTGTAAATACTAAATACCAATTTTATGAACTCTTACCTGCTTGATTTATCTATTTACTCCAGTTTACTCCCCATCCCTTCAACGGAATAAGATGAAAATATAATCTAGTTCCAGATCACCTTAAAATACATACGCGTACGTACCAAATTTCAAGTCAATAACTTAAAACGGTTCCAGAGTAATCGTGCGCACAAAAAACGTTACAGACAGACAGATCGACAAACAGAATTTTTTTTCACTCAAACTTAAAATCTCGACGTTTTATGACATTCTAAGCCTATTTGAACAATAAAACTTTTCAAATTTTTTCTTGTCGTTACTATACTTCCACTGAATGTGGAAGTAAATGTTATATGGTCGACGATAAGTCTGATATAAGGAATTTATCGCCTACCGAAGATTCTTTTTATCAACATATGTTGAGAGCTGCGTATCAAATTATTCTGTGGAAGAGTGCAACTGAGATAAACCCAGAAATTCCCGATCCAATTGATTTTGGTTGGGATTTGAAAAATAACGTGCTTATTCCTAAATTAATAACTATAAAATGTTCGTCCCAATATAACTTTTCAAAATGTATTTTGTAAATGTAAATTTAAAAAATGTATCGGAAACTGCAGTCGTAGCAAAGCTGGGTCGGAATGCATAATAGATTGCTACTGAGAGGGTAAATGTATTAGCTGTTAATTTAGTTTAAGTATAATGTATGTATGTATATTATTATTTTTGTATTTCTATTTCTCAAGCACAAAAAGTAAATTTAAGTTCATTTAATTAGTTATATGGATTTCTGTCTCTAATCAATATTTTAAGTTAAAATATAATAATTTTGGTTCTCAAGTAAACTAATCTTTAAATACCTTCGTTTTTTTTTCATAATGACAAATGATAATATTTACGTATAAGTAAATACGCATCGTAATTTTTTTGCAATCACAGTATATTATCAGCAAGTTACCGATCGGCCACAGCGCGCGAACGTGTCAGCCAAAACGATAGCGGAAATAACGGAGCGCTGTACAAAAATAGTCATATCTTTTACAACAATAAAACAATGCAGATAATTTTTTCACCAAAAACTGCTCCATTCTATTCCGCAAATTTCATATCATAGAAGTATGCATCTATCTATAATAGTTTTTAAAATGTCTCGATACTGAAATTTACCGTGCACTCTTCGGGCATGCTTTGTTTAAACAATTTCTGTAGCATTTGTTAACAATAATTTCGAAAATTATTTGGCAGTACCAGAATCTAGAAGGAATAAGCTTTCCATTAGTTTGAAAATCATTAAGAAATATTAAAAAATAACCCTGTAAATGAGATGGGAACATAAAATTAATCAATTTTCAGTGACACAAAAATTTTCGGAAAAAATTTTTTTATGCTTTTTTGCAATCGCGGACAGAATGGCGCCCTCTGGATTTAGATGCGCAAAGTCATTCCAGATAATGTACATATTTTTTCAAAAGTATATCTTTGAGTTCACACCCTGGCATTTTAGGAGCGTCTTTTGAGAAGATTGATTCCCGACTACTATTATAGGCAGGTATAATATGTAGTGTAACAATTAACAATTATGGTCCTATTAACGAAATAAAATATGGTTTGGTCAATTATGTTAATCGCTAAGCTATTAGAAAAGAGCTATTTACATTTACGTATAAGATTAAATTCGAAAGTTCCTCCGAGCTGAATACACGTTTTGCATAAAACGTCTGGAGAATTTCTGGATTGTGCCACTCATCTGTAGAAAGCTCTGATTCGTCCAAAGTAATTTAACATTCTGGACTATTTGCTGGTTGTCTCAAAGTACAAAGAAACTCAACTACTCTTAAGGCGATGATCCGATGAACAATAAAGTTTCTCTGAGTGATCTTAACTAATTCATTGAATGTGAGACAAAATCTGACTATAATTTAACAGAAACATTGGTACAATTACGTAAATTCATAGAAATAGAAATGGAGATAGTTTATTGATGTTACAAACTTATAAAAGTTTTACACAAGTCAAATTAGTTAAGTTCTAATAGTAAAAAATATTGATAATATAATCGAAGATATTCAATTAATAAACACAAATAAATCACTCACATAGTTTTGACAAACAGGAATTATATGTTTAATGTTTTTGTTTCTTAATGTTTTCTTAACCGCTTCTCAAGTCACCGAAGTAACTCCTTGAAAATCCAGAATGAATTTGTGTTAGGTAAAGAGAAACGGGGCCCTACAGCTTATAGTGGAGTCCGAACCACTTCTTGGGGATAATTTTATAATTAAAATTATTTCGCGATGAGCAGGGATTGAATCTGCTTCGCTAGGTATGCCAGTATGCAAGCTAGACGCGCTAAACCACTGAGCTACCGTCCCCTCTAATTAACATTAACATAACCTAAAATAACAGTTAAGTTTTATGGGTCGCGTGCGCCGACGTCACAGATTTTGAGACCTTAGGAAAAACAAACAGCTGTCATTGAGAAATCCGTCGATTAAACGTGTTTCTTTAAAGTGAATTTTGCAGTGTTTCTGCCATTTAAGAACTTGTTGTTGGATTATTTAACATCTACAACTATTCTTGATATTGTTATATAAACAATTTTGTTCGTCAGGATGACGGTTAGTTCGTATTTTGCAGAATTGTCTGCTGATGTAGAGGTTAGGTATACGGCTGCCATCGAATTAAATCCTTATATTTTGAGAAAAAAATACTTTAGTGCAAATATTGATGTATTTCCAAATGTTACACATAGGGATGTTACGAATTACTTGATTTTTGAAAGAATTACGTAGACAGAAGGACGAATTCAAGGCATTGAAAAGTCTTGAAGCTGTTTGTGGTTAGGTGAAAGAGGTACTCTGCAAGAAATTTGCAGGATAAAAGCTTGTTACAACGGTAAGAATTAGTTATCAACCATTTTTTTCATATATGCTTGCCTAATTAAATGTTGTTTTATAAATAATTACTAATGCAGAAATTAATTTTTCTGGATATGAACTCTTAACATCATGAATAAAAGCCATTGACTCCTTGGACTATTGCAGATTCAGATGGTTCCTTAATGCTCACTGGGATTGTGTTGCCAGTCCAGACAAAACATTTTTCACCACTTAACAGGAAATCTTTCCTTTTAGTTTTTTAGCTATGGTTGGAGATTAACTGCTGTAAATTTTGTGAAAAAGACACTTTATAAAATAAACAGTGAAAGACTGACGTACCTACTGTAAACTATTTGAATTATGTAATAAGATGTACACAATTTCTTCCAGCAGTTAACCTCTTGTCTATACCTTATATAGGTACCTATAGATTGGATTACGCAAACCGTTGTAATTTTTGTAAATTTTTTATTCTAATATATTATATAAAATGTCTAACATGTATTTTATTATTTTATGTAGGTCAATTGTTAATTATGACTTGTATTCTCTTAAATATACTCTCCCTTCGTGCAGTTCATGCTTCGCTCAACTAAAATTTAAATAAGAAATAGTTATTAAAAATAGAGACAAACCAATATAAAACGTTAATTTTCTTTATCATGGATTGTTTATTGCTTGTTTGAGCAGCAGTTATTACTCTCACAAGCATTAACATGCAACAACTTAAAGCATTTCTTTTAATTGCCTGGAATTGTTTAGCCTAACATCTTCTGGCTGTAAATCGACGTTATTTTATAAAAACTGATGTTGTCTCGGATTGCCACACTTCCACAATTAATAATACAATAAAAACTAGCCATTTTGTATGATATAATATCGATAAAAACTCTAGGATTACGAAAAATTTAATTCTGAAGTTGTCAGTCGCCATTTGACAGCTAATGACAGCGGTTTGTTTTTCCTAAGGTCTGGGACCTGTGACGTCACGCGCACGCGACCCATACTTTAAAATATTTTTAAAATTAGTTATAAAATTAAATAATATAAAGTAAAAGATCCCTACTCTTCTTAAGGGAAGAGGTTCGGCAAAATTTCCAGGTTGGGGGTAGCTCGTCTCCTGGCGTCGGTGATAGGCCCTGGTAGCGGAAATAGGCCGACGTTAAACAGTTAAAAAAAAAAAAAAAAATATATATATATATAAAAATGTCTCGCGCATTCCCAAATCAGCAAATTTCAATGTTTGTGGGATATACCGCATAAAACAGTGTTACAACTTTGCTGCTCTCTTGGATTTTTTTCTGCAAATTATTGTAAAATTACGTTAGTTCCGTTACCCACCGCGAAAATAACCTAAATTGAGTTTTTTTAGGTTATTTTCGTGATATATAAAAAAAATGGTGGCCAATGGAACTAAAAGGACACCTGATTTGTGTTCAGCACGTCGATATGCATATGGGTTACCCAATGGAGTACCAGAAAAAGACCACTTTTTTATTTTGTGTGCCTGTGTCATCTTTAATTCTGAGCCTCGGAATATTTAAAGCAAGTATCATAGTTCCTAAGATATTCAACCTAAAAACTAAATACTTCATCATATAAACGCTCGAACACCATCTTTAAGCTTAAATATCTCCGAAATTATTAATCCTATATAAATATAAAAACATCAAATTAATTCTCAGTTCAGAGGCTTTACTTTTGATCTTCGTTATTTTTTCGCTAAAATTAATACTTATTGAGATATTTGCAAAGGAACAAAAATTTTACGTTTTTTCGAAAATCCTTTAATGGCTTAAATTGCAATTTTTTACTAAAGCAAGTGCTGTAAGACGAAAAAAACTGGGCATCTAGGTCATGCCATTTGTTAACGAAAAACAGTATTTGAGAATTATATATATTTTTAATTACTTGACTACTGACAGTAACAAAATTCTTTATTCAAAAATATGAAGAAGAATACTGTCTCTATCATAACTTCTTTGTGTTTTATGCTATAGGAACAGTCAAAATCATTTGAAAGATTTATTAATAGTCTTTTATTTTGGTCGTTAACATTTTTTATGTAAATGCCGTACGGACGCCATCTTTATACTTCCAAATCTCCGAAATTACGAGTTATATAAAAATTAGAAGAAATGAAAACGAAATTAATGCCCAGTTTAGCAGCTTTCTCATTTATCTCTACGTTTCCCCTCTAAATAATAATAATAATAATAATAATATATTTATTAGACCATAGTATTTACAATAAATTACTTTCACAAAAAAAAAATAATACATTTTACTTAAATACACAATGGTAAACAAACATGGAAAGTTGCTCACTTGGTAATAACCCTGCATGTGAGATTAGAACTTTAGTAAAATAATAATAACAATAATTTGTTTGTATACTAAATACCTGGAAAATTCTAGTAAAACTTAAATTCTATATTTATAGTAAAATAGGATACGTTTAACAGAAAATAGTAAAAATATAAGAGATACAAGAGACTATTTTTGAAGGGCTGTAAATTGAGGTTACTAGTAACATATAATCAAGTATTAACCACTTCACTTAATAATAATCCATACATCAGAGCCATAAGAACCGTTATATTTTAGTGAAATTAATTGTGTAGCATAATTATACTTCTAATTTCACAAATTTGATTCAATAATATTATGTATTGATTGTCTGTTGAGAGATAGGGTGTATTGTTTGAGTTGATTTTTAAACGAATTTTGCGATTTTAAGGATTTTAATAGTACAGGTAGAGTGTTGTATAGTTTAGGTCCAAGGTAAGTATAACTTTTTGTCCAATAGTTCTTCTCATATATGGGACAACGAAATTATTATGTCTTGTGTTGTAATGGTGGTTGGGTTGTGACAGGTTTTGTTTATTTTTGTGCTGATGTATATTACATTGCATAAAGAACAGTTGTCTAGAATTCATTAATGTTGCCTCTTTATACAATTGATCTGAAGGATAAGTAGCTGGTTTTTTTGTACATTATATTTAGTATGGTCTTTTGCATAATTTCAACTCTTTTAACTATAGATTTTGTTACGCTACCCCATCCTAAAATGCCGTAGTTGAGACTCTACTAAAGAGTAATAGAATATTTTTAATTCATTTAGGTCTAAGATATCTTTAAGTATTTTAAATTTTGGTATGAACATTTGGATTTTTTTATAATAAAATCGATATGCTTGTTCCTCCTCAAATGGTTGTCTATGAACACTCCAAGATATTTTATGTTGTTTTTTTGTTCGATTTTAAATTTATCATTTATTTTTAGCTTACCAAAGCTGGGTAATGAGGATCGAGAGTTGGCAATAGGTAGATAGTAAGTTTATTGTAAGTAATTGGTAGTTAAACCATAATTTTATCTTTTTTTTATCTGTTTCTGCTTTTTGTTTAAGAGATTCCCAAGACTTACATGAGTAGAATATTGCCGTATTGTTGGCGTGTGTGATGATAGTCCCTTTGCTTTTTATTGAAAATAGTCCATTTAAATATATGTTGAAAAGTACAGGGCCTAGTACAGTTCCTTGTGGAACGCCATATTCGCTTGTTTTGTAACCACTGAAGGTGTTCATCAACTTGACGCATTGTTTTCTGTTAGTAATATAGCTTTTAAAAAGTTCTAAAGCATTATTTCTGATGCCGATGTCTTCTAGCGATTCCACAAGTAGCGGATGACTCACAGTGTCAAAAGCTTTTGGAAGATATTTAAAAACACTTAGTGAATGTAACACTTTTCAAGTTAGTTGACGAAAACTGTTTTAACATACCCCTTTTTTTCAAGCTAAAATCGCAATTTTCAAGTCCTTATAACTTAGAAACTATGAATTCATATGAAAAGTTGCACAGAACCTTCACAAAACTTCATTCTTTTTCAGCTCCAATGTTTTTTTTAGGCACCACCCGTGCATAACAAAATCTTTTCCTTGATCGATTTACAATTAAATTGTTAAAAAAGAAATAACAAAATTCTAATTCTGATCACATTAATCCGAAGTTTAAACCTCTAGTTACTGTACTATATATCTTTTTTTGTGATGCCGATCCTTAACAGTCGCCAAATAATTTTCTGGCTTTTACCTGATTTCTTGCCGTAAAACGATCGCACTAAAATAAATAGAATATGCCGATGTCTTAATTAAATTCTACTCGACACGAAGCAAAGAAAATAATAAGTAAATACGCACTCTTGTTGAAATCGCAATATTCAGCCCTACTCTTTTTCTTTTTTGAAGACAAATAACTGTGTCATTATTAGACGTCCATTGGCAAACTCCAGGTTGAGAGACTGGCAATAATTGCACATTGTTCTAATTATGTCCCGAAGTGTTGTGAGTTAATACGACAGTTTGAGGCTCCTGTTCTCCTATTCTCCCGTTAAACATACTCGCTCGACGCCAGTCGATTTCGCTGCAAATTAACCTCCACGTCTGTTTGCTGTCTGTCTTTTTATTTTATTGACAACCGAATTAACTACTCTGTACTCAAATGCAAATGGCAATCTGTTGTTTAGCCCCAAAAAAAAGTTAACTAACAAATAAAGCGACACATTCTACACAGTGTTCGCGTGTGTCTAGCTAATATACGAATGTGTATATCGTTTAATTGTTAACAGAATATTTTTAAATCGCCAAATTGTACGTTTGTAGACTAGTCCTGTTCCTAATAATTATATTGTCATCGTGAAATAGGTACTTCATTCTTATCTGTGATTAGTTAATAAACAATTAGTTTTCTTCGTGTTTGTGACGTATGTAAAATGAGTAGACTGGACTGTTAGTACGTCGGGTACACCAAAGAAAGCTGCACTTTTTGATTGGAATGTGCCACTTTCTGTGGTCTTAATTGATGCCAAAAGGTAACTTTTCAGATAGAGAGCCACTTGAAAATCCGTGCAAAACACCAAAATGGTGACCATTAAAAATGGCCACCATTAGCCACACTAAATTTCTTTGTAACTCAGCTCCTAATGGTCCGAATTCGATTTTCTTTTTTTTTTGTTTAAAGTGAAGTGGACCACTTTTCTGTCCCTATACATTTATCACTACACCTGCGCAATTTTCAGAAAAACAAATAATTTAATTTAATATTCACGGACTTTTGGAGAATACTGCGATACGGAATAGGCTCATTTAACAATTTTTTATTATTACATATTCTGAAAGAGCTTGGTGAGTATAGTAAGTATGCCAAAAATTAGAATTAACTGACGCCACCTTCATGTATGAAAAAATTATTAAAGTCGGCGCGCTTAAAAACGCTCGGGATAACCATGTAGTCGAGTTGTGACGTCAGATGGCTGAACCGCCCAGTGAATACGGCTGTGAATGCAAGTTAGTAGAGTAAAATCTGGAAGTAAAGTCGCTTAGTTTTCGAGAAAAAAAACGGTATAGAACCAAACCAGACTTAGTGGGATTCTTTAGTAAGATAGTGTACACGAAATCATTTTTTGGTGGTCGAGAACTTTTTTATTTCGGAAAAACTCAAAAAAATAGATTTTTAATGAAATATGTTTTTTAACGTCTCCACCGCTATATCTCTGAAAATATTTGTGCTATCAAGCTATTTTTTTTTTTAGATTAAAGTAGACACAATAGCGCTTCGAACAACGTCCCACGTGAACCCGATTTATTTTTTTTTAAAATAATAGGAAACCCAAACTTGTTATTTTCAGTAGCGTAATTTTAGACAATCGAGAAAAAAATTTATTTATGAAAATTTGTATATACATGCTGAGTACAAATTGAAGCCAATAGTTGGAAAAAGTTTTTAGGATAAAAATTTTTCATGTTCTGTTCATAGTATTGAGTCAGCGATTTTTTTTAACGGGCCAAAATCAAATTCTTGCGCGCTCGGCTGTAGCAAGCCTGCCGACTGCAACGATCTGACTGTCCCGGTCGGGGTGTATCTAGTAGTTTAATATATCAATAGATACAAAACCAGTAGTGATCAAAAGCATCTAGGGGATTAATATTATTGTTCAATATTTCATATATTGTACAGTAGTATTATTGATCATATGTTGTTAATATTAAGAAATTGTACAATAAATATAGTCTCCTTTTAATAATAAAAAGACAGGTAGGTAAATATAAATACCTCATCTATAAATATCAATCAGTGTTACTAACTACCCACCTAATTAGTAAGTTTATTAGACATTTTTAAATGAATGAAAGTAAAAACGTACGCATAAAATGAGTTTTATTGTTGAAATAAATTTTCTATTTCGATAGATAAATATGTAGTATGTAGTTTATGTAGGCCCTACATTAATAGCATTCTAATTCGTTCATATCTGCCTCGAAATCTTTAATAATGTTGGTACAGGAACGACATTTGCACTCGTTGCAACATTTTAGGCCTTCCTTAAAACAAGCACATTTTCGATTGTCACAATTTTTATCCGAACAATGAATACTTAATGATTTTCGACAACCGCCACTTCTACGCGACTAATCTGATCAACCCTGCGAGGTGTATTAATTGCGCCCCAATGTCGCATTTAGCGCTGATAAAAAAAATCGCTGTTGCCACACGGTACATTTTAGGAAAAAATATATTATTTCAAAAACTTTTGTGATTATTAGGCTTTATTTTCTTCGCTGCATGTATGTAAATATTTTCAAAAATAAAAAAGTTTATCGATTGGTGAAGATTTCAATACATAAAATATATATTTTTAGTTTATCTGATTTTTAGAGAAATGAAAGTGCGAATTGTGCCCAAACCGTTTATATTGGTAAAAGCGCTACTGTGTGTGCTTTAATTTGACACAAAACAAATTTCGGTATCTTTAATAGTTTTAAAGATATGGCGGTGGAAACAAAAAAAAACAATTTTATTTAAAAATACATTTTTTTCACTTTTTATTGATTTAAAAAGTTCGAGCCATAAAAAAATGTCGTAAAATATGATTCCATATGCCCGGTGACATACTCAAAGGAACCTAACATGTTTCACCTGGTTCTACGCCAAAAAAAAAAAACGACACGATAGACTTGCGAAATCGCTGCTCTAATATAGGTATCGGCGCACGCCAAGTGACGTCACTTTACGGACTGTTGGCCGGCCGAGCGTGTTTCTATTCAAATGCGAATATCTCTGTGGCTACTGATTCAATTGAGCTGAAATTTTTTTCTGAGGTTATTGGTTTGTTATACTTTAAAATGAGGAAGAAAAAGTAGGAAACTGCCATATCACTAAATGACCCTATTCAAAAACAGAATTTTGAATGATGCTGAGAGGTTCCATGCAAACAGAATACACATTTCTTGGGATACTTACTCAAAAACCTGTCTGTAGAACCGTGTGAGAAATAAGAGAGGCGTTGGTATAGCGAAGTATAACGCTATAATAATAATGCAGAATGATATTTCAAAGGATTTATTTGAATGTTAACATTTTCTGTAAAATATATAATATAAATTGTTTTTGTTATTTTTTCTATATCCATGGTTATATGTAGATATGTAGTATGTACCCTACAGTTTGTCTTTGTCGCCAAGTAGCACAAGAAGATATGCTTCAAAAAAATTGGAATGACTACCTCTGCTGCAATCAGACTAAGACAGAACTCTTCAAGTTACTTGGGGAACATGCACTTTTGAAGTTTTATTGGGCTCACATCAGTACTAAGATTGATGGCAGCTTCAGGAAATGCAAAAAGTCGCAGTCTACAAAGTCTGCCCACAACAAAAGAGTCACAAAGGCAGCATTGTCTTCGATCAGCATTCCAGGCATGACAAGTTTGGGGTCGTGCGTGCTCAGTGATGGACAACATTCCAGGGCCAGAAGGATGAGATGGAACAAGGTTGCTGGAGAGTGGACGCCGGTCTGGTTTTCTCTTCCTTCTATTAAGGCAGCCTGCAGAGAATTGGTTAAGTGTAGTTACTCCGGATGCCGTACACTATGCTCCTGTTCAAAGACCAAGGTTCCATGCACGCTATTTTACACGAACTGCATCGGGGTCGAGAATGCAGCAATAAATACAATAAAAGGTATGTGTTTAAATGATTATTTTTAAATTTGTTTCACAGTTTCAAGATCATAATATTGCTTTGTTGATGCAATGCCTTAATATAATAATAATATATAATTATTTTTTTCCAGGGATGAATTGGAAGATGAAGAAGATGATTGCGTGATCTAGAGTCATAAGAGCTGTATAGAAGCAGTTCATTTACATGAGTATTTTTTAACATTTAGGGTAAAGTCACCAGGTAACGAACATGCACCAGTGAATGAACAATTTCACATATATTACAAAATATTAAGGAATTGAACTACTGGGCGATAATAATCCTTAATACACCTCAATTTTAGACCATTTTCCCTTGCTGTGATACCATTGGCTAATTTTAGTCATGTGATCCGTTAATTCCATGATGGCCTAAAGTTGACATGGTCGCGAACTGTAGTGGTGAGTGGCGTAGCTAGTAAGGCCCTACTGTAGAACCACATGTTTACTAGAATGTTTCTAATTTTACCAGAACATGGTGAGTGACCAATTATTTACTACCCTAGTATACAAAGGTGTAAGAATTATGTTTAGATATTCAAAACCGCGTAAAGGTTATGTTTTTATTTAAATATCGCTGTGTTCATTCACTGGTTCGCGCTTTCGCTAAAAACCAATGAATGAACATTGTGTTCATTCACTGGATTTAGACACAATACCGTGTATTTCAATGATCTATATATACCAAAATCTTCGGAATTTCAAGCTGAATGTAAAAATATAAGCTAAACCTGCATTTTAACGGTCTATCCAGTAAATGAACGGGGTGTTTTGGTAGTGTTCATGTAGTGTTCATTCACTGATCTAGCTATGGTGCACCATATCCCAATTAATGAACACACACACAGTTTTATGTCTTATTATTACTACGTACCTAGCAGATCATTTTTATTTCTTCTAGACGTCTACGTAAACTGATAAAAGGTCGTATGTCCGATTTAGATACTGAGAAAAGGCATAGAATTAGCAATTGAGGAGATTACAAGTGGCCAAACTAGCCAAAATGCAGCCTCAAAAAAATACAATATTCCGAACAACAAACTAAGGAATAACGTTCCCTTAGAACATAAAATGGGACTACCAACAATCCTGGCTCAAGAAGAGGAAACAAAACTGGAAAATGGATAATGGGGAAAGCCAAACTTGGCTTTCCCATGCTCCACAATGAAGTCCAACTGGCAGTACAAAAAGCTTTCAAATATCTAAGCCGCGAGAACCCATGTAACGATGACAAACCTGGAAAAAAGTGGTTCAAAGAGACTACTACCCCAAAGCCAGCTAATTTCAAAGGTTTTTTTATAGTTAAGGATATAAACAAATATTTCAATATCTAGTTCATTTATTGGATCTTCCGTGTTCATTCAATAACTTTGTGATCATTTACTGGGGTTTCCTGTATTTTGTATTTTTATAAGTAATAAAAAAAATTTCAAATTTTTCCATGATAATTCTGTTGTTTTTAATAGAATCAATAATAAATATTTCGTATTTTAAAATTTTCCCTAGGTTTTATAGATTAAAAATACATTGACAATGTAGTCCATAACATCACAACTTCCTTAAATGTTCATTCACTGGTGACTTTACCCTAATCGTTTTTTGTTTGTAAAAATTTGTTTACTTAATGTAATAAATGTTTTCAATATAATTAAAATCACTGTTGTGTGTATCAAAACAAGTCTTTCTTGACATATTCGGAACCCCATAAACATAAACTCTTTTTTGTAGGGATATTGAGCATAATTGAAAACTTACTTATCAATAAAATTTGTGAGAAAATTGAAATTTTCAGATTTTTGAAAATTGTGCAGAACCCTTGAGGTGTAGTGATAAATGTATTGCAACAAAAAAGTGTCCCATTCACAAGAGCATTCAAACAAAAAAAAGAAAATGGAAATCAGACCATTAGGAGCTGAGATACAAAAAACTTTAGTGTGGCTGATGGCAGCCATCTTTAATGGCCGCCATTTTGGTGTTCTGCACGGATTTTCAAGTGGCTCCCTATCTGAAAAGTTACCTTTTGCCATCAACTATGACCACAGAAAGTGACACATTCCAATCAAAAAGTGCAGTTTTTTGGCTTTTCTAGCCATGTACCCGACGTACTATGTAAGACTCTCAGAAAAGATAATGTTCTTGATGCACCTTTTCCAAAAAGAAAGGGCATTAAAATATACGACAGTCCCAATCCTGATTTTGATCTCAACATCGCTGATTTGTTGTTCACTTATACTGCGAGAAATACCGTTGGAATCGTCGAGAGATTATGAATTTGAAAATTAAAGATGTACCCAATCCAGTAATAGTACCCGTTAAGTGTTTATTTGGAATTCGTCGGTACGTCGGATAAGAAAATAAAAAATGAGGTTGTTTTCACTTGTCGACGTTTCGAATGATATTTTATCCTTCCTCAGGGCTACAATAAAATACAAACTACAACTTACAATATTACAAACGTAGAATAAATAAAAAGACTAAAATTAGTAGTAATTTAGTACACATTAAAAAAACATATATCAATATTAACTCAAACGTAATAAAAATTTAAAATTTTCTTATAAAACACGAATTACAATAAATAAACTAATAGAAAGTAATACCCTTATAGCTAGGGAGCTGGTGTCAATACCAGTATATGATTTCATTTTAATTAACAATAATATGGAGTGAAGGTATTGATATAACAGATCGATTAGATCAGCTACCAAGCTTGGTTGCTTTGATTTTTTATATAAATGAATTTCAAATTGGCAAAAAAAAAACCTCCTATATTATTTATTGTTTCCGCCACTGCTATATATAATTGTTGAGTTAACAAAAATATTAATAAACAAATGGTTGGCTGAAATCTATGACCCTGATTTTTTTATAAAACTAATTATATCCATAAGTAGAGAAAAACATTGGCTGACGTGTACGTTGCTAATTTTCAGAAATATTCCTAATTTACTCAAAAAAATGTCAAAGTAAGAAAATAGTCCAATTAGTGGGAGATTTTGCAAAAGGTGGAGTAGTAATGATTTTGATATGCGTTGTTTAAATCGAGGCTTTGATAAAAAACCGCTGCTCAAGGAATCACTACTTCCACATCCAGATTCTCTATCCAAGTCACTCACAACGAAAAAACTTTGTATGTGAAAATAATTGTTTATGGAACTTTAATAATATAATATCTGAAATCCTCTATCCCAAAAACCCATAAAACGATACCCCACATCGGTAGTGGGGTGGGGGGTGGTGATAGGGGGTGGATGAAGTAAAAAAATATTTTGAGGTTTCTGGGTCCTGTACATACACTATATCACAATTTTTTTTTCATCCCCTTTAATAAGGGGGTGGGGGTGGTAATGGGAGTGGTAGTTCTAGATCTCTTTAAAGTACATATGTGTACCAAATTTCAAGTCTTAAACGGTTCCAGAGTAAACGTGCGCACAAAAAAAAGTTACAGACAGACCGACAGACAGACAGAAATTTTTTTTCGCTCAAACTTAAAATCTCGACGTTTCATGACAGTTTAAGCCTATTTGGACAATAAAAATGTTTTTGTCGTTACTATACTTCCACTGGACGTGGAAGTAAAATACACGACCTTGGGGCGCGGGGGTAGGCGCGGGGGTAGGCGCGGGGGTAGGCGCGGGGGTAGGCGCGAGCCGCTATCTTGAAATAAACGTGCAAAAAATTGGTTTTTCAAAATAATTCGGCAACGCTCGATACTACGAGAAAAATATTCAAGACCTAATTGAAGAGGACAAAATTTCCTACAGTTTTTGTGTATACATTGTTCTTATAAGTCTAATGTTTAAAGAGATACAGCGTCAGAAAGATGAATTTAAAAAGAAAAAAATTTTTTTTATTAAAAAATGTACGTTTACAACACAACATATTACGGGACACTCGGTATATACATACAAGCAAAGGAAAAAGAAAATGAGGGTAAAAAACATTGGAATATTTCTTTTTACCTAGATAGTGATAAAAAAATAACACAGGCCGACAAAAAAGGGGCTGTTCTTTTGATCAGAGACATTTTATGCCATATTTTTTGACATGCTGAAACCGATTCTGATATTAAAAAAAATCTACCGCATCAATTTTTCCCTTTCATCTAAGGAGGGCAAAAAAAAAGGTCTTGTCCTAGTTCTGATGTAATGATGTAACTTTTCTGAGGTATTTTGATATGCTGAAGCTAATTTTGGGCAAAACAAAATCTCTATAGTTTCCCTCTGCCACCCCCTAGGAGATAAAAGGGGGTTGTAGAGGGAAACTGACACGATCGATTTTTTTTTGGTCCAAAATTGGCTTCAGCGCAAAAAACTTCGAAATATTCGGCCTTTTTTCGGTATTTCGCTTATATCTTCTAAACCATGCGTTTTTCGAGAAAGTCGTGCAAATAAAAGTTGTAGAGCATTAAATTTTCTTCAATTTTTCATTGGTAAAAATTATTTTTTGATCCAATACTTATCGAGATACAGCAGTTCAAATATGGAACAAATTTCTCAAAATGTAAAAAAAAACGAGTAAAATTCAGGTTTTTGCTTCATAACTTTTATTTTTCAACATATATTTATGTATACCAAACATACTACGTATATCCCTAAACTGCCCCAACCCACTGACCCCCCCTCTTTTAAGAAGAGAGGGATTGCTACGCTTATTACTTCCAGTATTAAACGCAACACAGTATTAAACTACAACTTTTATTTGTACGACTTTCTCAAAAAACGCATGGTCTAGAAGATATAAGCGAAAAACCGAAGAAAGTCCGAACATTTAGAGGTTTTTTGCCCCCCTCCAAGTTTCCACAGGCTACTCGAGGTCGAAAACTTAAATTACACACCCCACACCATCCCCAAACAATATCTCAAAATTTCATTAAGTTCGGAATGGGGTAGTTTCCATTTTTTTAAAATTCAGTTTTGGTGATATATATCGAGTAATGTTATTATTTTAGCAATTACTGCATAATCAATTTAAACCAAAACAATAATTTCTTAAATAAAAATAAGGAATAAGAATACGCCTGTCTAGACGCAGATTTCAAACGATTTTATTTGGCGGGAAATAATTTAACCAATAACAGACAACTTTCGCTTAGACTGTAACTATCTTATTTGAATGCCAAATTGTGTATTTTCTTTACATTATTTTGCCTATAACACTTCTATTTTGCTCAATATCTTGAAAATCAATAAATATTATATACACGTATTTAGAAGGAATTTAAAGTTATTTATATTTGTTATTATTTAGAAGTTATCTTGAAAAGGTAAACAAAATTCGTGGCGAGTATTATGTCGCAACATTGTATAAAAACGGCTCTCTTCTAACTTTCAACTTTGCTTGCTTGCTGTCAGTTGTTAATTCTTGTCATAATATAAGTGAAAGAAACATAGGTTAGATTTACTTGTTGTTTGTTTATGTAGCGTTTGATTTCGTTTTTTTATATTTTATCAATAAACTATTAAGATGGAGTTGAATTTTGTGAAAGGAGATTCATCCAATCTGCCCAAAGTTGATTACGACATGACAGATTCTTTCCATAAACAAAATTTGGATGTTTTGTCAGCAAACGTGAAAAATGTGAAAACGTAAAGGTAAACACTTCTATTCAAGTATGTAAGTACACTTATTAGTAAGTGTATTTTGGATCTGTAGAACTGGTTTAAAATGACTTCAAAATGATCTTCACAACAAAATATAAACGAACGTGAAAGGATGGGATCAGAATTATTTGAAGCTTGCCACCAAGTTCTTCGAATATCCATATTTCTTGGAACAGTTACAAAATTTTTTTCCGAGGCATTTATACTTGTGTTTCCACAACTTTTTATAAAAGATCTTTTCGACGACATTATCTATTATTTTTAAGTAACAGCAAATACCTCGATAAAATAAATTGAAATGTTTGTCATCTGTCATTTGACTGGCTGTTGACATTGTTGTCATGTTTTGCTAAATATATTTTCAAAAATCTAATGGACATTAAAAATTATTTAAAATATTAATAATTCACGCCTATTATCATTTTTTACATAAGAAAATTAAATTTCGTGGATAAATATATTAAAATTGATTTAATAAATAAACTTTATACTGTTTTCTTCAAACATCCTCACTAGAACTAGAGAAGGAATTTCAACTTGGCAACACCACACTGTTTTGTATAAAACTATTATATCAACAAATCCACATAGTTCAACTACGTCATCGGCAAGTTTAACGACGTCACCAATTTAAAACACCTGTTGCTCCACTTATTATAAAGGCGGCTACAGACGTAACTGCATACTTGGACGGTATGCATGCGCAAGTTTATTGTACCAGTATACTGAAACGTGTGTTTTATAACACTTGCACAAGTATTGTGATTGTACAAGTGACATGAGACTTGACGAAATTCTATATTGTATACTTGTACATGTTGGGTTTGCGCAAATATACTTGAGCGTGTGTACGGCAGGTCGGCAGACTTGTGTAAACATGTGCCGTTATTGCTGGTCTCATTATTGTATATCTTCTTTGAATCAACGGGGTGACAAGTGATAGAAGGTTCAAGTAAGTTTCTTCATCAATTCGTAAGTAATTGTGTCAATCACACACTAAAAAAAATTGTTTGGAGCGAACACAAATTCTGTTGCGTATATACAAAGCAATTTCTTGGTTGATGTTAATACATTTTTGTTGCTCAATTTTTTTTAGTGTAACAAAAAATTATTAACATCAACCAAGAAATTGCTTTGTATATACGCAACAGAATTTTTGTTCGCTCCATACAATTTTTTTTTAGTATGCACGAGGATATAAAATCTCACCTCATTTAAGAGATTAATGTGAGAATACTCCTTCCTTTATTTTAACCACTCCTTACACCACGTTTTTTTCGTTGTTTTTTGAGAATTAAAACAAACGCAGTTAAAGCAAGCGTGTCGTCTTCATCCGTTGATGACATTTTTATTCTTTATTCGCGCTTAACTGTCTCTACACAACTGTTCAAGTATACTCATTCGTGTGGCGGCGACGCAAATTTCAGTATACTTGTACAATAAACTTGCGCATGCATACCGTTCAAGTAAGCAGTTACGTCTGTAGCAGCCTTTACTTCTGTTTTCTCAAAAAATCGATAATTATTTTCGCGGAAATCTGTATTGGAAGGCTTGTTTCTACATATTCTATGATATTATTCAATAAAAAGAAACCGCTGCCCAAGGAATCACTACTTCCACATCCGGATTTTCTATCCAAGTCACACAACGAAAAAATTTTTGTATCTGGAAATAATTGTTTATGGAACTTTAATAATATAATATTTGAAATTCTCTACCCCAAAAACCCATAAAACGATACCCCACATCGGTAGTGGGGTGGGGGTGGTGATAAGGGTTGGGAGTGAAGGGTGGATAAAGTAAAAAAATATTTTGAGGTTTCTGGTTCTTGTACACACACTAAATCACATTTTTTTTTCATCCCCTTTAATAATGGGGATGGTAATGGGGGTGGCTAATGCCAAAATTTTTTTTGAGACCTTAGCTTCTCTTGTCTATACTAAATATCAATTTTATGAACTCGTACCTGCTTGATTTACCTATTTACTCCAATTTACCCTCCAACCCTTCGACGGAACAAGATGAAAATATAATCTAGTTCTAGATCTCGTTAAAGTACATATGTGTACCAAATTTCAATTCAATATCTCAAACGGTTCCAGAGTAAACGTGCACACAAAAAAAGTTACAGACCGACAGACCGACAGACAGACAGATATTTTTTTTTCGCTCAAACTTGAAATCTCGACGTTTCATGACATTCTAAGCCCATTTGAACAATAAAAATTAAAAAAAAAATTTTTGTCGTTACTATAATTCCACTGGATGTGGAAGTAAAAAACCGCTGCCCAAGGAATCACTACTTCCACATCCAGATTCTCTATCCAAGTCACTCACAACGAAAAAAGTTTGCATGTGGAAATAATTGTTTATGGAACTTTAATACTAAAATATTTGAAATCCTCTACCCCAAAAACCCATAAAACGATACCCCACATCGGTAGTGGGGTGGGGGTGGTGATAGGGGGGTGGTAGTGGGGGTGGATGAAGTAAAAAAAGATTTTGAGGTTTCTGGTTCTTGTACATACACTAAATCACAATTTTTTTTCATCCTCTTTAATAAGGGGGTGGGGGTGGTAATGGGGGTGGTTAATGCCAAAAATTTTTTTGAGACCCTAGCTTCTCTTGTATATACTAAATACTAATTTTATCGACTCTTACCTGCTTGATTTACCCATTTACCTCAAATTTACCTTAATTTACCCCCCAACCCTTCGTCGGAACAACATGAAAATATAATCTAGTTCCAGATCTCGTTAAAGTACATACGTGTACCGAATTTCAAGTCAATGTCTTAAACGGTTCCAGAGTAAACGTGCGCACAAAAAAAAGTTACAGACCGACAGACAGAAATTTTTTTTTCGCTCAAACTTTTAGTCTCGACGTTTCATGACATTTTAAGCCTATTTGAACAATAAAAATTTTTAAATTTTTTTTTGTCGTTACTATACTTCCACTGGATGTGGAAGTAAAATAGGAAAAAAGTATCTGCCGACTGGATTATGTGACTAAAGTTTGTTTTATTGTTTCTTATCACTTTGCGAAACTTTTGATATATGGTACACCGACAATAAATTCACTTAATTTTACTTCCACATCCAGTGGAAGTATAGTAACGACAAAAAAATTTTAAACATTTTTTATTGTTCAAATAGGCTTAGAATGTCACGAAACGTCGAGATTTTAAATTTGAGAGAAAAAAAAATTTCTGTCTGTCGGTCTGTCTGTAACTTTTTCTGTGCGCACGTTTACTCTGGAACCGTTTGAGATATTGACTTGAAATTTGGTACACATATGTAGTTTAACGAGATCTAGAACTAGATTATATTTTCATCTTGTTCCGTCGAAGGGTTGGGGGTAAATAGGTAAATCAAGCAGGTAAGAGTCCATAAAATTGGTATTTAGTATATACAAGAGAAGCTATTACCTTTAGTGAAACAAACCCACAAACATATTTCTTGGTCAAGAAAGTATTATATTCATAAAATGCAACCGAGTTCAAATATCCAATATAAACATGACATATAATTATTAATTGTAAATGTGAGGTAGTGAATACTTCTATACCAATTACAATACTGAGTATCTGATTTCAACAAAAATTGACAAGAATTCCATGATAAATAAAGTAGTTTTTAAGACTAATGTGTATGTATATTATAATCTTCACATCTAAGAAGAATCTTCTCTTTGATCAAATTGGAAGAGACTAGCTAATGATCTATTGGGAGGACTTATCTTCTATTAAAAAGAGAAATGATAGCAAGTGGGAAAAATGAGTGTTCTCGATGATGTTTTCGTATAGTTGCTGCTATAGTTGTAGGTCAAAAATGATTTTCTGTACTTGGCATGAACCCTGATCCCCGAGAGCACTCAATCTTTCCCATGTCAATCATATCTTTCTCTACTTGCGTTGTTGATAAAAAGAAGTTCCCTATTAACAACTAGAGTTTTCTTAAAGGCTCTCTTTCATTTTAACATTGTTTAATCTGAAACAAGCGAAATGCGATCAAAAAGAGTCAAACATTCATTTATGTATTTTTGGAATTATTTGGAATAGAATTAATTTATCTATCAAATGAGTTATGAGATATCAATTTCAAAGTAAAGCTGATGATATATCAGTTTTCCCTACGTAAAGTTTGTTCTAAACCTATATACTGCGGTTTCAATATATTGTACATGTTCCTATTTTGTGCTTAATCAAAAACTAAGAAACATAATTTATATAAAACATGATAGTTTACATTCCTCTGACGATCACCCTGTATGATGGAGTATTTTACACACATACACTCACACGCACCCACCACACACAAACTTGTTATAAAACGGATTTTTGTACAAACATTTTTTTCTACGATGATCATTACAAATTTTTGTTCAGTTATAATATACCTATTTGATTACATCAAATATAACAGGTATAACAACGTTGTTCAGTTTTCTAGTGAATTGCATTTATAGTCTCAAATTGTTTTTTATTGTGAAACACAAAAGTTGATGTTATCGTCGATAATTTAAAAGATGTTAGACCGAAAGTAATCTCTCACTCGACCATGAAAATGCGTAAAGAACCAGCCATAAAAAAGTTTGCTCTATAAACTAAACATAAGTTCGGGATATAAAAAGCGTTAAATATTGAGGACTCTAAATGTCTTCTACATATTTGAGAATAGTTAAAACTACGTGGCAGAGACAGTCACTACGTAAAGTTGAGAGAGAACTCCTAGAAGATTCAAGAATCGAGGGAAAACTTTTAAAATAAAATATAAAAGTTCCTTACAACAATTTCGAAAGTAATCTAATACTAAAACTTGGCATCCGTTATATTTTATATCGTATGCAAGGCGAGTCAGTATAAATAAATACGCTTAAACTTTCACAGCGACACTAAACCAACAAACACTAAGAAACAGAATTGAAGTAGTACAATTTAAGTTTGATGTTTGTTTTTATTGAAGAATTTCATATATAGAATTGTAAACCAAAGCCATGCTGGCTGCGTTTAGAACGACACAATCCGTCACAAAGCAATTACAGCTTTTCACCGTAATTACCTAAGCACCTGTCAAATGAAAACTGGGCTAGGGCGACGTACAATAAAATTTCTTTATTACTTATCTGTTTTTGCTATGGCACGAAGCTACGACTCTAGTCTGTCGTAACCTATTACGTTATTGCCGACAAATACGCCGTTTCTTCGCTTAAACGTGAACTCTGAAATTAATCTTAATAAAGACAGTTATAAAATCTTTAATTTTCCGGGAAAGACATTTTCTATCGCTACTTTTCTCTTCTGTGTCGTTAATTTCGCACACTTGATAGTTTTCTTGCGTTTATTCGGTCACTTTAATAAAATTACTTAGTTTCTTACGTTTCGATTTATCTGGTCATCATCAGACATGTCACAATGTGATATAATAAAAAAGTTGTCCTTTCGATAAAATTAGTTTGATGCTTATATTTCATATTAATCACATTTTCGTGTAGTACGGCAAAAAGAAAATATAAGTAAAACCGAAGTTATACCAAAAATTGCCAATAATAACTTTAAAGTTTGTGAATTATAAGAAAATAAGTGTCTGTGAGCAGTGACCATATTTAATACGAAGAAGTTTATTTTATGTCTGATATAGTTTACTTACTTGCTTTATCTGTTTACCCCCAATTCTTCCACGGAAGAAGATCAAAATATAATCTAATTTCAGATCACGTTATAATACATATTTGTATCAAATTTCAAGTCAATATCATAAACAGTTCCAGAGTAAAGCACAAAAAAGTTAGACAGATCGGCAAACAGACAGAATTTTTTTTTGCTCAAACTTAAAATCTCGACGTCCCATGACGTTCTAAGCCTGTTTGAACAACAAAAATTTTCAAAATTGCTTTTACTATACTTCCTCGATGTGGAAGTAATAACGTTTTCCACTTTCCCTTTACACTGAGTGCACATCGGGCACATGCAAATGACAAGCACTTCACGAATTTTACTCTCTTCTCACGAAAATAATTTTATCTAAGATTGACATATAAAGTAAGGCTTTTTTTTACTCACATTTTGAAAGCGCAAAGTTGATGTTTGCCGAGAAGGTATGAATAATATCACTTTTAAGCTCGTCTCCCATGACAATGAGCGGCAAAGTACTTTTACGCTTACTTGAGTGCATCTGTCCTGACACAAGTTTGGTCAGATATTTGACAATATATTTTTAAGAAATAATGCACGAAAACTGTTGTTAATATAACAAAAGTTGACGTAAAAGTAATAATTGATTACCTAATTTATTTAAGTATACGAAAAATAATCACATATGTAAGGCATACTCATAAAATGTTGATAAATACTCATTTCCAGCCACACACAAATAGCTATTGCCAGTAGAACATAAGAAACTGCCAAAATGCAAAGTATCATTACGTGTAGTGTAGTCAATGGAGATTTTCACATCGGAAAAATTCCGGGGAGCGGTAACTTTTGAGAATACATATCTGAACATGTCAGGAATAACATACCAAAAGTTATCACTAATAGTCCTTGAGCATAACTTATTATTAAACAAATTAGTTGCAAAATACCAGTCTTTGTTAAACATATCTTAAAATATTTTTTTCTTTCAAAAGTAATTGGGCCATTTGAAAGTACGGGAAATTTCACATCAAAAATGTATATGAAGTTTTTTTGTACGATGAAATATGTAGGCTCCCGATTTTTTGTTTAACGCACGAAAATGGAACGCGGAGACTAATTAATGAAATTGACCTCACAAAAGTTTAAATGAAAGAAGAAACATGTAGCTATTGGATTATTATATTTTCAAATATAAAGATGCATGTATGTAGGAATAGTACATATATGAAGTCGGAACATAAGAAATTTGCGATGAAATAGGTAAAAGCTCCTACCATTTCTAAAAATTTAAAGATAAAAACTTGGGTGTTTCACATTTTACTCTTGAAGTAATCTAAAAAAGGATCCGATGAGTGAAAAAAATCCCACAAATTTATTTTTGAAGATGCACAAAATTTTAAAATTTTCAGAAAATGATAAAATTTGATATATATAACTAACTTTAACCACTTATTTCTCTGGTATAAATCGCGTTATTTGATCTCTGTAGCGATTTTGGAAGCTTAAAATGTGTACTTTAAGATGCTTAAAAATTAAATTAACCCCTTTTTTACGAAAATTAAAAAAAAATTTGCTCCAAAATTCGTGAAATTATGGGCAAAATAAACGTTAATAACTTTTATAAAAAATGTATTTAGCCTCCCTATGCAGCATACGTTTATAATAGGACCTTAAAATAAGTAACCTATACTTTTCACGAAATATTGAAAAAAATCAAGTTTTTTCGGTAAATCGACTCAATGTTGATTGCTTCTACAACTTTTATCCTGTTTAAAATATCGAACACATATTAAAGATATTCACGTGGTACAGGGCCATGAGTCAAATTATAATGCTTGAATAATAGAAAGAGATTGAAAGTAAAACAACATCTTCGCAGCAAGCAGTACGCATCACCTGTCCCGCACGCTGCGCTGTGTGTGTGTCCACAGAGCATTGTAATTTAAATTGTGTTTTTAATTGAATAGTGTTTTGAATTATTTATTTTATTGCTTGATGGAAGTCGGCCATATTGGATCGGCCATTGTGAATTACCTTTTTCTGACATCATAATCTGTTTCAGCGACCTCGAACACCCCATTATACAGTGTGTCCCAGGATAGATGTAACAAGAGGTGCAATGGACCAAAAATTTTGGAATTTTGGAATGGTATTTGGGGATTGAGTCCTGCTTGTTGTAAAACTAAAGTATACCAAAAATGATTTGATTTGGTGTTCTACAGGGTGTTTTATAAGCAAAGTTGTAAAAATCACCACTAATAAAGTACCTTTATTTTTCAAAATATGAAAAAATTCCACTAAGAAAAGTTATTTAGAATGCAATTTTATACCTCTATACCAAATTTCAGGAATATAAAATTATTTTTTCGAAACTTCCCAGTAGAACACCAAATCGGGTCTTTTTTGGTATACTTTAGTTTTACAACAAGCAGGACTCAATCCCCAAATACCATTCCAAAATTCCAAAATTTTTGGTCCATTACACCTATTGTTACATCTATCCTGGGACACATTGTATATCAATTTGAATTAAGTTGCTTTAAAATTATTCAACTTATAATAATTTTGTTAAAGAAAAGTTTCTTTTTGTTTTAATAATTAATAAACAATTTCCTCACGATTATATGTTTATAACTTTTTATTTTAAGCCATGTAAAAGTGATATCAAAAGGTTTTAGGAAAATCGAAGCTTCCCGTAATTATTCCGAAATAATGCATATTTTCAGCCTCTATTGACTCCACTAGTATGAGATTGTAGAGATTAAAAATAAAAATCAGTTTACAACAAATTCTGAAGTTCACAACTATCACACTAGATCTGGAGGTGATCTCCGAACACCACGCTATCGAGGTCAACTAAAAATTCTAAAAATTCTTTGGATATTAAATTGTTTAATCGTCTACCCAATAACTCAAAAAATTTCAATAATCCTAAATAAAATGATAATGAAAAAGCATTTCCTTCTTCCTTACTCACTGTCTTTATTCAGTTGAGGAATAAATGCAAACTCCTTTGACATGTAATTTGCCATAATATATAATATATTACCTAATGAAAACGCTTACCGTCATCACCATTCCATAAGATAATTATGTAATTGTATGTTTTTATATAAATATTATAGTCTGGGTGTCCGCGTACATAAATGCAATTTATACATATCCTCGTATAACTTCTTGTACGGCATAATTGCGTCTAGTCTATCACTTTTTTCCTCTGCGAGAATTTTCGTAAACGCGGCGTTCCTCCTCGGCATGAAATAGACGATTTCCACACGTCGGACTGGAAAATCGGCAAATATATTTTGTCCGATAGTTCGAAAATTGGATTCTACATATTTTTATTAAGCAATCTTGAAAAAATCAGCTGGTTATCAATAAATGTTTTAAAGTTATGTTATGTTATGTTATTTTTAAGGTGGTAGACACCCTTAATGTTCCAAAATTTTTGTCGGACAGTTTGTAGAAATATATAGAATATATACAGTATACGCAAGCGTTCGATTAGGTACGGCAATAAGAGCAAACGAGAGCGAAGCAAGCAATGATATAATTTAAGAGGCGTGTCACACTTTGCTCTGCTAGGGTACTGGTAGACGCCTTTATTGTGGGCGGTCGGTTACTCGTTGAAACTATGCAATACCTAATCCAGAAATTGCCGATGCTGTATGTGGAATTCAATTATCAAATTGTTCGACAAAATATATTTGCCGATTTTCCAGTACGCGACGTGTGGAAATCGTCTTTTTCATGCCGAGAAGAAACGCCGCGTTTACGAAAATTTTCGCAGAGGAAAAAAGTGAAAGACTAGGCGCCGTTACAAGAAGTTATAGGAGGGTATGTATAAATTGCACAACAGTAATAGTCTAGGTGTTAGTAGGTCTGTACTTATTTTTTTTTTTTAGTTTTTTAATTTTTAATGTGTATATCACTGCATGCATCTCTAAATGCATTCAAATACTCTAACAGAGATATATTTGTCCCATGAATTGCCAAAAATATTGTAATATATAACTTGGTCAAATAAATTTCTATTCTATTCTATTCCATTCCTAAATTTTACGTACTTTTTACCTGTAGGCACTGTACTAAGTAGAGTAATCTTAATTGTAATTGTGAAAATAGTTATGACTTTTGTTTTATAATTGACGAAACTCAACAAAACTACCTGAGCAGCCAACAGTTCATCGGAACTGGACAGGTGACGTATTGCATCGAATTGAATAACCCCCGGAAGAATTTTCTTGGGCAGTAATAGGAATCATTTATTTTTCAATCAAGATGTGGACTGTGACTATTCAAGCTTGGAAACATGTTTGTGGAACCAATAGTACAATGATTTATCCAATCAGGCCACTGCTTATCGGAGCAGACAAGTCCGGGCACGGGTCCGGACTCTGGACCCACTCGAGTGTGAAATGAGTCAAGCTCCGGTTATCGGCCGGCCCGGCTCAGATGCGTTACATGCAGGATTACTCCACATAGCGTCGGATTACACGGTCACTAACGAACTAAAGAATATTAATCTAGGATGGAATATGCTCCTTCTGACTCTAAACTCCCGCGTCTACGGCGAAATTTAAAAAAACTGCAGACAAACATTTGGTAATAATCAATTTGAGGAAACTCTAAAGGATGTGTTATTAAATTCGTAAATATCTACTTTAATTTATTATGTTGGTGCTTTTAGGCCTCTATTGTTAAGAGAAGTTGATGTATACACGGAAAAATGTGTGCAACATTTTATCCCATTATTGTCTAAATGTTAGTTGTGCCATTTTCTTAATTTTTCTATTTTTCGTACTGGGATTCTCTGCCACATTTGTACAGTCAATATGTTATTTGACCCATGAATAATTCCTATAAGAGATTTTTCTTTTTTATGCAATTATTAATTGATGTTTACCACAAAAATATCATGTCCGCTACGACCGACATGTTGAAAAACTGACAGTCAAAATAGGTTTTTTTCTCAATTGTATCCTTTCCTCTTAGTTCTACCCTAAAATTAGATATTACCGATATTGTAGTAAATAAAAAAAAGCTACGACTTTTGTTTAAACTATTTTTCTCTGTTATTAATATTTTACGATTTACAAGCTTTTAGAAAGGTGAAAATTTGTGCATTGCCGCACATTCTTGCAATTATCTCTGTCCTCGTTGCTCCTATGTAGTAATTGGCTATTATAAATATTGTAGAACATAAAATTTCCCAAATTATACCAAATTTCGACGTTTGACGGAAAAAAATGATAAAGTTTTAAAACTTAGCAAAGATGTTCATTGAGGTTTACTACTAAACATACAGTATCGGAAAGTCTTGGATTAGGCATGCAAACAGAGCTGCCCACGCACATGTGGTGGGGAAAGCAGGTAGCAAGAGTAGGATGTGTTATACGATAAAAAAGAATAGCCTAGTTGCTTCGCTCTCGCTTGCTCTTATTGTCATACCTAATCAAGCGCTTGCCGATACTATATAGTACAGTAACTAGAGGTTTTATATTTGGAATAATGTCATATGCAACGGATTTCGTTCATTTTTTGGCAACTTAATAGTAATTGCATCAAAAAAAAGTTTCTATATTATGCCACCCCTTTACAGGGAGTGACAACTAAGAAATAATTAAAAACATAGGAGCTGAAAGAAAATACAATTTTAAAAAGAAAAGGTTCTATGCAATTTTTTATAAAAATTGATAGTCTTTAAGTTATAACGACTTGAAAATTGGGATTTTAGTTTAAAAAAAAGGTATTTCAAAACAATATTCGTTAAATAACTCGAAAAGTATTACATTGGGCGAAAATATGTTAGAGGCAAATAAGAAAGCTACTAAATTGAGGATGAATTTCGTTTTTTTCTAAATTCTGTCAAGATAATGGTTTCGAAGATCTGGAAGTATAAAGGTGGCGTCCGAAGGTCTATAAGACAAAGCATTTAGTTTAAATGTTAAATATCTCAGAAACTGTGGCACTTACGTCAACAGCACTAATCACCAAAATGAAAGACTATTAATTGGGGTTTCAAATGATTTTTTTTTCTATTTCTATAGCATAAAAAAACAAAGGATGTGTTTTCAAATTTTTTTAATAAAAACGTCGCCATTTTGTTAATGTAAGTAGTCAGCAATTAAAAAAATATATTCCCATATACCCTTTTTCATTAATATACGGTATAACCTAAACACTCAAATTTTTCGTCTGCTTAGAGTGCTCGCTTTAGAAAAAAAATGCATTTTAAATTGTAAAGGAGTTTTAGAAAAAAACTTAACATTTTTTTTCTCTGCAAAAATCTCAATAAATATTAGTTTTAGAGAAAATATAGCGGACATTAAAAATGAAACTTATAGACTGAAAACGAATTTGTTTTTTTTTTATATATATTTGTATAGGGTTTATATTTTCAGAGATATTTAAATTTATAGATGTCATCCGACCGTTTTTAAGATGAAGTATTTAGTTTTAAGTGTTGAATATCTTAGAGACTGTGACACTTTCATTAAAAATTCTAAGAATATTAAAGATAATTAATCAATTTTTAAAATATTTTTTTGTTTGTTTCTCTATCACAAAAAATAAAGAAGTTCTGGCTGATTCAATGTGCGTTTTCACATTTTTTTAAACAAAATGTCGCCTTTTGTTATTATAATTGCTCAGTAATTTTTTTTTTTTTCAAAAATGTTATTTTTGGTTAATATATAGCATCACCTAGATGCTCAATTTATTTTGTCCATTTAAAACACTTCTTTTAGAAAAAAAATTTCCATTTGCTATATTAAAGCTGCCATTTTGAATTTTTTAATTTTGACTTTAGATTCGTAATCAGCGATCCCAAAAACATCACTATCCTACGTTTCAAAAATAAATTGGTACCACTTTTTCAAATATTCAGTATTCAAATTTAACCCCTTGAGGGTAAGAGCAAGATCCGGACCGTATAGAAACTGAAGACGATGCTTTTTACTACAATAATAACCCATAAAGAAAAATTATCATTACATATGAAATTATTCCGAAATTTTACATACTTTTTATCTCTAGGTACTGTATTAATACTAAAAGTCCTGAACTTAATCTGTTGCGCTCAAACCGCCATCTTGAGAAGATAACCTTTGACAAGATTCTATAAACACAAGGACTGCATAGTATACTAACCATCGTTTCCACAGTCAAGATGGTATCATCGGGTGATAATTAAAATTGCAAGTATGGTACTTAAACCTACAATCTTATCAAAGATTACAACACTCCTCACGTGTAGCTTTTTCATAAAATGTTTCATAACCTTTATATTTACTGATCGATTTTTTCAAAAACGATGGGGTTCTTCCTCTAGCTAACACTAATATATTCTCCAAATTTCAATAAAATCGAACTTTTCTCTCTTAAATTATTTAACTTAAAAGACACGTGATGGACGGAGGGGCAGACGGACAGAAGAACAGAGAGACAGAAAGACGGCGGACTCATGGCGGACCTTTTGAAAATTGGCGCAAATTCTAAACTAACACAGTGATATATTTTTTTTCTCTACGAACGATATTTCTGTTTGTCGATGAAATGCAATATACACTTTGCTCTCGTATTTCCAAAGAGTATAGTAACAGATACGAAAAAATTGCATATAACATTTTTTGTAGATAATTTTATAAGCTTCATTTTTTATATAGACATATGGCAGCGATATGGCGGCTTGGGCGCAACAGATTAAGTTCAGGACTTTTAGTATGTTTAATAGTAAACCTTAATGAACATCTTTGTCAAGTTTCAATTCAATTTTCCCTATTTGACTGGATGAAATCAATAAAACTGACTTACGATAGTGATATTTCTTTAAGAGAATGAATTTTTTTCAAATTTTTGCTATTATTGCTAATATTTTTCGATTTACACTCGCCTAAATATGTCGCTGTAGATTATTGCAATTATCTCTGTCTCCATTGCACCTACGCCTACGTAGTTATTATCAATATTGTAGATTATAGAATTTCCCAAAATGTTTGTTTAAAAAATTTTATTGCACTATCAATTGTTTACAAGTTACTCGAAAGTTTCATAATTTTTGAAATTTCGAGCTGTTGTAATTTTGAAACAATTCGCCATGGAAGAAAATTCTATAAACAAAAGTTTTGGGAAATTTTATGATTTACAATATTTATAACAGACAATTACTACAACTTAAAAAGGAGCCACGAGGAAAGAGATAATTGCAAAATTGTGCGGCGAAGCACAAATATCTTTTTCTAGCTATCAACCAGACGAAATATTTAGTATATTGGTGAATCTTTTCTTGAAGGTTGGTAGTCCAAATGAGTGACTAAATTTTTAACATTGCTCGTGCTTGTCGGTTTTTTGGCAAGCACATAGTAAATTTTCAGTGTATCAAAGTTTAAAATCATTACCAAATATGAGCTTTCTTAATGCGAAAATTTCCCTTTACCAAAGTAAGACACGTTTGGTGCCGGCGCATCCACCAAAAAATAGAAAATTACATTTCCTGTTTTCTACTGCATATGTATCCTTTTCTAAAAATAATATCCACGGATATTCCAGTCATATAGGGATTCCACCTCGGAATGAAAGATAATAAGCTGTAAACTTGTATAAATCTTTGGCATTTTATAAGTTGGCTAAAAAGTCTCATAGAATTTCGGTACGCGAGTCAAAATATTCAAGGTCAAAGGTCGCAAGAATCGGTTTTTTGAAAATATCTCGTTCTCTATGATCTAAATGACATTTTGATTTATTATAAAAGGTGTAGAGCATGAACTTCTCTACAAGGTCAACTGTGGAATCTAATAAACAATACGATTTATAAAGTTAATTATTTATTAAAAATATAAGTATGAAAAAACCTTGATTATTTACTATTTAATATACTATATTTATAGACATCCGTTCAATAATATTTACTGCAAAATGAAATCCAGGAACCGATAACAACATTATTACCACCAACACCAGACGAACTGCTCAATACAATATTTTGCAACTGTAAGAATGGTTGTGGTTCGCGCTGCGGATGCAGAAAATCAGGGTTGCAATGCTCTCAGCTTGTGGTCATTGTAATGGACAAGCATGCCTCAACGCTTCATCATATCCAAATGACCTCGATGAAGAAAGCGAATATGTACCTGAAATCCTTGAAGCTTTAAAGTCGAAAGTAACAGGCAACGAGGATGATGATAATGAATTTGAAATTCAAGTTGAGCGACCGGAAGAAGAAGAAGATGATGAAGAAGAAGAAAATTAAGTTGTATATTTGCTATTAATAATAAAAATAACAAAAAAAAATCCCCCTTACGTTTAAACTTAAATTGTAATAAATTATTGACAAAATATAATTAAAATGTATTTAAACTATTTCACTTTAATATTTTATTATTTATATAAATTAAGTAAATATTATTAAACGAATGTCTGATTTATGAATAATATCTATAAATATAATATATTAAATAGTAAATAATCAAGGTTTTTTCATACTTATACTGTTTTTAATAAATTGGATTCCACAGTTGACCTTGCGTTATGATATATATACGGCTAAGCGCTCCCCACATTTCGCGCTCTACTCAAGAATGGCTGAATGTATAAAATATTGCTTGAAACTAAATTTATAGAGAATTTTATGCTGTACAATTTTTATAGAAAACGAAATATTTACAAAAAACCGATACTTGCGACCTAAAACTGGTCGGTGATGGAGCTAACTCAGGAGCGTAGGGGAGGGGGGGTATGATTTGTCAGACATGGCAATAGTTGGACGAAAGTTGGAAGGAGACACATTTTTTTTTAGATTTTCAACCCCCCATCAACTTTTATTTCGACGGAACTTGGCAAAAGTTGGGTAAAAGTTGGAAATTCGAGATATAAGTTGGCAATTTATTGAAACATTTTTTTTAGATTTTCTCTCCCCCGCCCAAAAAATGGGTACAATACCCCCCCCCCCCCCCCGGCTCATCAATTTTTTTTTGAGGCATTATTATACTCTTCGCAAATAGGAAAACGAATAGTATATTGCATTTGATCGGCACATTTCTAAATCCGTAAATATCGCTCGCAGAAAAAATTTTTTCTTATCATTGTGTTAGTAGTGAACGAATTCTGAACAACTTTCAAAATGTCCATCCGTCCGTCCGTCCGCCCGTCCGTCCGTCCGTCCGTCCGTCCGTCCGTCCGTCTGTCTGTCCGTCTGTACGTCTGTCCGTCCGTCACGTTTCTTGTAAGCTCGATAACTTAAGAAAGAAAAGTCCGATTGTATTGAAATTTGGAAGTAAGTTAGCGTTAACTAGAGCAAGAACCTATTGTTTTTGAAAAAAATCAATCAGTAAATAAAAAAGTTATTCATCATTTAAATAAAAAAAAAATGTTTCTTAATTTTTGTCATTTGTGCTTAAATAGAAATCTTGCGAAATATTATTCTGTATAAATTTTTTTGTATATTTTACTAATATAACTATTTCATAATAATGTATCTAATCCGTTAAAATATAGTTCTGGAATGATAAATATTACAGACATGCGATTTTATAGTAAAATGTGATAGCCCAATGGTTAAAGCTTTTGCCTTAAGTCTTGTGTTCGAATCCCTGACAGGGCGGTTGTTTATTTTTTCATTTTTTTAATTTTTTTTTTCACAACAAATTTGGTATCACAAAATTTAGAATGTCCAAAAACTAACATTATTTACAAGAAAAATGCGAATCCGATAGAATGTGTAACAATTATATAAAAAGCTCAGTAAATCCGTGAAGAGTATATAATGCTTCCACCAGTTATTTATAGAGTTGGCTTTTTTAAGTCTTATGAAGTTGGCAAATTTGAAAAATAAAAATAAAAAGTTAGCTCGCTACCCCCCCTGAGCTAAGCGTGTGCAGCACATATATTAGGGTGGCCCATCTCTATAGGGGGTGAATTTTTTTTGCGTATTTTTTAAGTCTCACCCCACGAAAATATACTATTATACTAGGAATAATTTATGTCAAAGTTTCAGATAATTCGGTGAACGGTAACCCGTGCCGCATTCAGGTAGAAATTTGTAGATAAGATTTTATTACGGTAATACACTTAAATTTTACTTAAAATACAAATATCTACCTCTTTTCTCATAATGTTTTACGGGTGGAATTATTTCCTAGAAATTATTTGTTTTGGAAGTTTGGAAATATAATGCACCTACGGTAGATTTTTATGTCAGTTTGCAATTGTGTTTTACAGTGGTGACATTATAAGTTCTAGCATACGTTCCTTTTTAAAAAAACATTTAACGATGGCTGATGTTAGATCCTTACGAAAGGATACTTTCATTTACTTAGTTGGACACTATTCGTCACAAATCATTGGCAATAAATTGCCGTCTAATAGACAAGTATTACAAGTGCTCTTTTATAACATTCGTGAAGTGAAGCTAAGTGTACATGAAAGTGCTAAATTAACAATAAAAGAGGTGTCAGTTTTTTGGGATAAAGCTCGCATTCCGACACGTCAGGATTTTCATTGTGTTAAACAACTAGATAAACTTTATGCAGAGTGGAGGAACTTACAAAAAGCGGCTAAAAGGGCCAGTGCGGGAGTAAAGAAAAAAATTTCGTTGAAAAATTGGACGATCTCTTTGGCATTTCTCATGCAAATACATTGGAGTTGATGAAAATAGATGAAGATAAGCAGTTTTTAATTAACCAAAGAAAAAAGGGACGTCCTGGATTTATGCATGGTATTGATTACCAACTTCCTTCTCAAGAAAAATCAGCTGAGGAGAAAGTACAGAAATTATCCGAACGAATGCAACGAAGTCAACAAGAAAAAGCTAGATTAGAGGAAACAGTCACCTGTCCATCATCAAGTAGTAATTCAGCCGACTCCAACGAAAATGAAGATGAAATAATCGAAGCCCAAGAAGAGTTGTTACAAGACCAGCCTGGCCCGTCACAGCCAAAAAAGAGGAGATTGTATGGAACATGTAACATCATCACACCAAAAATAGCCGCTGCATTTGATGCTTGCAAAATAAGCGACAGGTATGGAGTCCATATTTTGACGGCAGTAGCAGAAGCACTAGGACATGACACCACATCTTTGTCCATCAGCAGAACCACACTTCAGCGCTCTAGACAACGCATCCGCGAAGAAAGAGCTGAAATATTAAAAACTGCCTTCGGTAATTCTGAATTGCCGGCCCCAGTCATCCATTGGGATGGAAAACTTTTACCTTCTCTCACTGGAATGGGAAATATCGATAGACTTGCTATCTTAGTTACTAGTGAAGATATTGAACAACTACTTGGAGTACCAGCTTTGCCCAATTCAACTGGAAGAGAACAGACTGAAGCAGTTTATGATGTGCTTTGTGAATGGAATTTGGACGAAATGGTAATAGCTTTGTGTTGTGATACAACAGCATCAAATACGGGTTATATAAATGGGGCAGCCACACTATTGCAACAAAAATTAGAAAGAGATATTCTATATTTTCCTTGAAGACATCATATTTTTGAAGTGGTTTTGAGAAGTGTGTTTGACACAAAAATGCCTTCCTCATCTGGTCCAAATGTGCCACTATTTAAACGTTTTAGGGAATTTTGGCCTAAAATGGATCAAAATAAACTAAAAACTGGATTTCAGGTATCAAAAATTAAACACATTTTACAACCAGTTAAAGCCGAAATTGTAAAGTTTCTAAATGCAGCTTTAACTTTGCAACAGCCTCGTGATGATTATAAAGAATTTTTAATGCTTTCTAAACTTTTTGTTGAAGAAGAGCCCACTCACACGACATTCTATCAACCAGGGCCATTTCATCATGCACGTTGGATGGCCAAAGCCATTTACTGTCTAAAAATATTTTTTTTCCAAGATCGGTTCCAACTAACTAAAAAAGAAAAAATAGGTATTGAAGATATATGTATCTTTATTGTAAAGGTTTATGTAAAGGCCTGGTTTACAGCGTCATTTGCTCGGAGAGCACCGCTTCATGACTTAGACTTTTGTAAAGAACTCATTCAAAATATTGACAAAGAAATATCTCAAGCCGCAAGTAGGAAAATAGTGAACCATTTGTGGTACCTTAATTCAGTAAATGTTGGCTTATCTTTCTTTGATGACGATATTTCAGTTACCACTAAAAGAAAAATGGTTAAAGCTTTGAATAGGAAAGCACCAAATCAAGAGGGTATTAAACGACTTATGATTAGTAACATTACTGACGTTGAAAACAAGGAAATTCAGGACTTCATATGCGAGAACACTAAACAGTTTTTTCAAAAATTAGGTTTGTCTATGGAAAATGATCCAACAACATGGAGGGAAAATGAAAGTTATACCCGATGTTTCAATATTGTAAACAAAATTAAAATTGTAAATGATGCCGCTGAGAGAGGAATCAAACTTATTACTGACTATAATGACATTTTAACAAAAAATTAAGACCAAAAACAGTTTTTACTCCAAGTTGTAAATGATTATAAATCACAGTTTCCAAATGTAAAAAAAGAAACCCTGTCGCATGCTTTGGCCTAGTGCAAAAAATATTGTTTTTATTACTATATGTCTTGTAGATTTAGGATAATATTTGGTACTATGTATGAAAAAAACGTTTCATAATAAAATACACAAAGATAAAACGCAAGTTTTATTTCAAAAACTTCTAGTCTAGTTTTCTTAGACTACGAATTTACAGTAGTATGACACATGTCATAGTCACAACAGATAATGTCTTTGATATTTGTATGACTTGATTAGTCATTCTAAAGATAAATGTTGCTGATTAAAAAAAAAAAAACAATGCATCAACCAAAGAATGTAAATAATTCCATTTACTTTTATTATTGCATAATAATGCATTCTGCGGCACCCCTTGCCTTCAATTTGCCTCAATAATATTTTGAGGGGACTGTTTTTTCTTCAAATGGAACCATTTGCAGGGGTGAGAAATAAAAAATTTCGATTTCGAAAAAGATGGGCCACCCTAAGTATATCTTGAAATATATAGGTTATCCAATGGAGTCTCAAGAACAGTTCACTCTTTTTTGTGTGCCTGTGAAAGAAAAAAAGTGTTCTGTTTCCGGGATTCCATTGAGTAAACCCTACGTATTTCGACGTGCTGAGCAGAATCAGGTGTGCGTTTAGCTCTATCACCCACCATTTTTAGCAAATCGCGAAGATAATGTAAATTATGAGATTTTTTTAGATACACTATGAAAATTTGAGAGGCTCACGTTATATGGCCAGCATTATACAAAATTTTAATTGTAAGATATTATTGGGAAGCCAATTCGAATAATTCATGAATCACGAGACACAAAACGTCGGTCAAGGCATTGTGGACGAGAATACGAATGTTCTAGTACTTTTTACGCCGACCAAAGCTTCATTATTTCGAAAACCATTAAATGTACGAGAAAATGCAAAGCAATAAAGTTTTATAATATAAAATTTTCTTTCGATATATGTATAAAATTTCGATATGACTAACCGTTCATGATAGGACTATTGAAAATAGATGAAAATTGCATTTGGTCGTGAATTTTAATAGCCTTGGGGCACTGGTTAACGTTATCCCATTCGAACTAAAGTTTTGTACACCTCATTTTGTAAATAATTGTACCCACTTTTTGAGGTAACATCGAAAAAATTCCTAGGTCACAAAATAAGAGATGAGAAAGTCAAGAGGAAATTGAATTCTAATAATATTGCCAAGGTTTTCCAGCAAAGAAATCGTGGAAATATTAATCGATGTTGCTAATTTCATAACTATTTAAGGTTTATTTGACCATGATTGCACAGCTGATATTGCCAAGTCAGCAATTTTGAATATTTCCTAAATAAACTCAGCTTTAAATGCTGGTTTTAAACTTCTTAAATACCGCAATTGGCAAACATGCTCCATGTTGTTGATGAGCAAGTAAATATATTAAGTATTAAGTGAAATTTAAAACTGTTTAAAACTACCATAACGCTTTTAGCATAGAGGCAATATTAATATCAAAGTTGCTTGCTAACTTATCCAAGTTTGAAGTTAGATAAGTCTTCATGGTTTTTAATGAATAACGAAACAGTTAAAGTTTTAAACTTACACTTAACTTCTCCAGTGCAAACATCCGATCCCTAGTTAATATCTTACCTGAAAAAGAAAAAAGAAATAATTTTAAACATTACCGTCAAATAAAAAAGAAAATGTAGTTTGCAGCAAATTTCGTGAAATTCTAGGCATACAATGTATTCTAATATCAATGGCAAGAGCAAATCTCTAATGTAGATAGACAAATTGTGTATAAATATGGTAGGTGGCACAAGCCCGATACATCTGTTGGCCTATTTTCACAGCGCCTTTTCGGCAACCAAACTGACATCATGAGCAGATAACTAAATATGTTTTAATTGCCTCTAGATAAGGTCAACATGCTTGTCGAAGTAAAGGATATTGTCCAGTGCTGTGACGTTCATGGAAACTAAATCTGCTTTAAAAACATCGTTTTTTAACGGTATTCAGGATGCTTGTTCCGTGGCAGTTATTTCATGGCGTTACAGTTTTATCACTGCGGGCAAAGTTATTACCAATTCAATCGCAAATGAATGATATACGATAACTAAACATTATAAAATTGAATAGTGAAGCGTAACCCGCTCTGATGTAATCTCGTGGCGCATAACTTTATTACAGCATGTTGCACAAACCGAGATTTAATACTCCTGTTGTTTTTCCCAGAAGTTTTTATTTGTTATTCTGGAAACATGCAACGGTTGTTCATATTGTATTCGTGCCATTGATTGTTCATTATTTTCAATTATTTCAGTTAAATGACAATAGCCGTATGCACATATTATGATATTTCATTAAAATTAATACCACAGACCTGTATATTCAGATGCATATTTAATAGGGAAATATTGGAAATCATTATTTTTAAATCAGCTTTACGGAGAAAATACAATTCCAAATTATATCGTCACTATTGATCAGCTTCATAATTTATTGGCGGATTATTGATAATTCGTTAAAATATTAGGGTTTATTAATAAAAATAATGTTCGCGGGCCAGAATGAATATTCATTTAAATTAGCGGTATTAAATTTGCTTGTGTTTATTTAAGTACCTCATTTGTTTTGATATTGTTCGAATCTAAATTGTTTGAAAATTAATGAAAATATTCTGAACGAGTTGAAAACAAAGTTGCATCGCAATGCGGCGATGCTAATTGCGAAACTTTTTAGACGCAAAATGAAACAGTTACTGTTGAAAGACTTGAGAGTTCTACTGCCTTGCAAAATATTGAAAGTTGCCAATTGCAATTGTTTATTAACTTAAATTATCCATATTTGGAGATATTAAATCATTCCTAAACTATTATTAAGGGATATGAATCACCAATATAAAGTACCACCAATAGATATAAACAAATGTTCATTTTTCTTCCAACCAATCGATGAACTCGAAATAACAGATATAATAATAGGTTTAAAAATTCAAGATCCCATGAGGACGACAAAATTGTGTGTTAATTTAATGAAAAAATATCTAAAAGTTGTTATTAAACCTTTATGTATGCTAATTAATTTATCCTTTTCCGAGGGCACATTTTCAAACAGACTTAAAAGATAAGATTAGACCATTTTTTAAAACAGGATGTAAAAATAAAGCTGAAAACTATAGGCCTATTTCTATATCAAGTTCATTCTCCAAAGTGTTTAAAAAATGTATATCGAACAGAATAGTAAATTTCTTTGACAAATATAATATATTAATTAATAATCAATTTGGTTTTCAGAGAGGCCGTTCTATTACTACAAATGCCATCAAATTTTTGACTGAATTATACGACAATTTAGATAATAAAAAGGATATAGGGATATTTCTATATCTCAGTAAAGCTTTTGATCTTGTTAATCACAACTTACTCTTACAAAAATTAGAAAGTTATGGCATTCGTGGTGTAACGCTAGAATGGTTCAGGAGTTATTTGTGTGATAAGAAACACTATGTATAGATAGGTGATATTAAATCTAGGAAAATGGAATTTACAGTAGGTGTGCCACAAGAGTCTGTCCTGGGACCACTTCTTTACCTCATTTACATGAACAACTTTAGTGAAACAAATTAAATTCTTTTTGCTGATGATACTTCTCTGCTTATCACTGCCCAAAAAGCTGCAGACGCAGTCTTAAAGGCAAACGAGCAATTAGGCAGTGCTCCTAATTATGAGAACGACCTCATCCTAAATAGTAGTAAATCCGTTTTTATTCGTTTTAATGGTAGCAAAATTAATGCTGATCGCAGCTTTTTAATAAAGTCAAATGAAGGATCCAGTCGACAAATTACGTCCTCAAATTTTTTAGGTTTACACATTCAAGAAAAATGTACTTGGGCAGTACATATAAATGAAATTTATACTATTATTCATTCTTTGAATCAATCATTAGTTACGCCTTAATTGGCTGAGGTTCTTCACCCGATATGTTGAGGGTTTTTAAATTACAGAAGAAAGCAGTACGTTTAATACCGGGAGTAACCAGACGTGCCAGCTATAAAGACATTTATAACAACTTGGGATACATAGGCTACCCTGTTTATTCCTTATTAATCTATTGGTATATGCCAGATCACAGTTAAATAATAAGACCATTAAAGCCTATAAGGTTTATGGTGCCTGTATAACTTAACCCAAAAATTCGGTTTGGTTTTAGTCTTACATCACTTTTGGAAAATGTTATTGGTAGTATCGCTTGCTCTACTTATAAATTACCGAGAGCCGACACTGTAGCGCACCTGGCTAAAAAGTATTACTGGCAAGCACGCTTGGTCACATTGTCTATCTGGTATTAGGTTCGATCTCCATCTACGAAACTAGCAATGTCGATGGGTAATGAATATTGTCTGCGCTTTTTCAAATTTGTAACCCCTTTCCGGACAGCCATATTGGCTTTGGATTTGGTGGTTGTCTACTATGTGTGTTGGGTTTGTTTCTTCATCCACAAACACATGAAATGTCAACGAACATTTCTAGCTACAGCTTTAAAACTACCTATTTTAAAATACTATATTCTGGGCAAATGGAAACTAAATCCTTTATTTATTAAAACTCTAACAAGTAGTTGTATTTACGAAGATTCAATGGAACTTTGGTTATCTCAAAGCACATTAGATTTATAGGCCAGCATTAACAACGACGCCAAGATAATTTCATAGAGCGCTTATAAAACCACAACATTTCCTAAATTCTTCAATAAAACTCGATCCTTCTGAGTTGAACTTAACAGCTATAGAGTTTTACTGAAGGCTTGATAAATACCTTCTAGTCATAAAACAAAAAAGTTTTAAAGCAAATTCTTGTACGCTCTTTTAAACGGTGCATTTGAGGTTTAATATATCTGGCTTTAATCGCTGGATTTTGAGGTGGCCGTTATAAAATCCAGATAAAACCTTAATAAATCTATAAGGCATTTAAATTGTCACTTGCCTGCTTGGGCCCCGTGCACGCGTCCGGGACCCACGCAGGGAGTAATCGTGTGTATCTTACACACTACTAATGCAGAGTTCATTCTCTCACTATATAATTAGTACACGTGTTCCCTGTAGATCTTTAAGAGGATTGGTGACAGAACACAGCCCTGTTTGACGCCTTTGTCAACTTTGTCAACTTTACGTTTGCCAGAGTTGGTGTTCACTAGAGACTTCTTCGGTTATTTGGCACAGTAAAAAAAGGTTAAATAGAAAAATTACTCCCTTAAAGGCAACTATTCTTTAAAAAGACTACTATAGATATATTTAATAAATATTTCCATAATTGAAATGTAGAATCAAAATTTAAAGATTTAATGAATATTAACATTTTTTATATATAAAAATAATTAAAAAAAAATTTTTGTTATTGTTTTATATCCATGACAACAGCATGTAAGTGAATACGCTACATACACTCCCCCCTCCCCCCTCCGCAACAGAGAAATTAACTTACCAAAGTATCGATACTATAGATGAGCTTTAGTGCGATAAAATATCTGCAATATTTTCTTTAGCGTGAGCATGCTATATGTCATTGGTAAATTGAGATAATTAATCCATATTAATAACTAATCACTGTTTATATAGGTATTCATACAATACTTCAATAAAATGGTAATCTCATCAATTCAATAAAAGAATATTTTTTTGCTAAGTGGAAATGAAAGTTCACAATCGAGCGTTGAGAGCATCGAGATTGAGTATCTTTCGCTAATTGAAAATTGATTGTTAAAATAGCAAATAATTAATAAAATAGTAAATAATTGATACATTGATACGTTGATAAGATGGCTTAATAATGCAGGGAGTTATATACGTAGAGTACTCACCTACACACGCACAAAGTAAATAAAAATGCACATGGAGTTGTCCAAACCAAAGGTTTGTGGTTGGGGAATCTAACGGGTCGCAGCAGGGCATCAAAAGGGCTTCCCAGACTGTTGGATTTCAGCGGGGATCAAGCGATGATTTCAGTGTTCATGATGGTCCTGGAATCTTGCCTTCTTGTAAGTTCCGCTATCAAATACGAATTTTTGACTTGAAGTTGCAGGATCTCAGCATACGGCATACTTTAAAATATTGATGTTTCGGTTTTCAGACATTTCATATTATTTCCAAGCTTGATATGTTAATGACTTTGATGTTGAAAAATCTATAAATTGATTGATAATTGGAATATTCTTGTTTGTGTTTCTTTTTGTCTCTTCGTTTTTTGAGCTCGGGATACAGCAGTTTCAGCTTCAGGTAGATCTTCAGTTTTAGAGACATCAAGTGCTTCGGTCGACTTCAGAAAAGCAAGGTTGAAATTGATTAAATTCCTGTTGTTCATTCGGGGTCATCAAATTATAGATATATTAAATAAATATTTCCATAATTACAATGTAGAATCAAAGTTTAAAGATTTATTTAATGTTAACATTTTGTATATACAAAAATAATTAAAAATAGATTTTTGTTATTGTTTTATATCCATGACAATAATAACATGTAAGTGAATACGCTACAACTATCATTAAAGGGGGCGAGCGTAGAGGCGACTTCAATGTGAATGTCAGTCGATATTCCGTTGAAGCAACGTCGAGCGCGGTTAGTACTTGGATGGGTGGCCCATGTTGGGAAATACAGCGTTCTCGTGCCACCTTCTAGCGGCTTGTATATCAGTGTATACGCGGAAGCTACGTAATTTCAGACGAGAATTACGTAGTGGATATACCATCCTTCGGAGGGGATGTAAAGCAGGCGGTCCCTTGTCTATTAAATGCTAGGCAAGTAAAAGATCCCTACTCTTCTTAAGGGAAGAAGTTCGGCAAAATTTCCAAGTTGGGGGTAGCTCGTCTCCTGGCGTCGGTAATAGGTCCTGGTAGCGGAAATAGGCCGACGTTAAATAGTTATAAAAAAAAACCATTAATCAACGAACGCCCTTGTATACGAAAATCGGGCACTTTCTCAATTCCAACTGGTCGATAACTTTGGTGTAGTTTCGTAAAGACTTTGTAGCAGCAACTAGGACTTTATTAGAACACTTATAGCTTGACCATTAATATTAATAATTGACTATTAGTTCGCGCCAAATATCGCCACTCGAGATTCCGCAGCGCTGCAAATAATAAATATTTCCAACTAAATCTTAAAAAGCCCTCATATGAGGCACATTTATATATGCTTTTATTACCATAATAAAGATATACGCCATCATCATTTCTCGCTCTTACTACCTCTCGCAGCCGCTTTATTTGGTCAGATAAGAGCTCGATGAGTGTAATCAAGATATTTTATTAGAATTTTTCGTGTTTTACAAAGGGGGTAGGACCCATAAATACGAGACAGGTTATTCCGTACAGTGGCGTATCGTGTTGTTGTCGTTTAATAACGCTAAACTTGGATATTTATGACTGCGATAAGGCCTTTGTGGAAGCTCGTGAATAGTGTAGTTGCTTACGAGAATATTGTGTCGTGTTTAAAAATTAGAAAACGCGCATAATATACATAATATCTAAGTTTGTGGTATACCTAAAAATTGGTGCAAGATTACACGATATTTTCCATCATAATATTATTAAATAATGTTTAGAAAATGTCCTCGAAAAATTTTTACATCAAAAAATATATAGTTGTCCCACTTAAAACTCCCGGAGTCATTTTATCGATAACTTAAAGAGATATTTGAATATCAAGGTATCCACTATAATATTTAAATGACTTCGGTTTTGAGTAAAAATGGTCATTTTACAAATCGAGATATAGATGGCGTTGCGATGCAAAGAAATTATTCATGCCCAGGAACTTTTAAGAGAAGTGCATTTGATTTGGGCATTACATTATAAGCAACTTGTATAATACGAATAATTTTCGAAAAATCACTGGTTTTTGAGATATTTAAGCTTCAATATAATTTCTTAATTAACAAAAATCCATTTTTTTTCAAATGTAACCCGTATGTCTACAATTTATAGCAGAAGCAGAAGTTATACTCCTCCCAAAGATAAACCAACCTTCAGAATTCAGCCATCTCAGATCTTTGTTCCCGACTCTATCAAAAGTTTTGGAGAAAATTATGGAACTACAAATTAAATTGTATTTAAATTCTAATAATATATCACCAATAAAACAATCTGAGTTTAGGCAAGGATATAGTTAAGCAACAGCATTATATTGGATGATATTATTAGAGCGCCTGATAATGATAAAATATCCATATTAATTATCCAATGTACTGGACTATTCGAAGGCATTCGATATAATTAACCATAAAGCATTATTATCTATATTACATTTTGTAAGTTCTAGTGAAAATGCAAAAACATTTTAACCTCCTTCTTAACTGACAGATTTCAGCAAGTAAAAATGAATAATCAGGTTTCCACCTTACTTAGAGTTTCGATTGGTGTTCCTCAGGGAAGTATCTTAGGGCCACTTCTATATACAATGTACCATCATCAAATTTCATAGTTGACCTTCGATTGATGTTTAGTACGTTTGACAACATCACGTCATATGTCGCGTGTCTGTTAAGTGCATAGCCTCACTAAAACCCTCTGCCATCAGCTCCTTGGTTATATCATTCCTACGTTTTGGGGGCATCCTCCCCAGCTAACAATTTAGGTGTCGACGACTTCAGCTAAAGGAAATTCGACCAAAACAGGTCGAAATTAGGTAATTTTAAAGTTTAATTGGTTAAGTCGCTGTATTCCCTATTACGTACAAGTAAATTATTAGTGAAATTAATGCCTTAATAGGTTATGACAAATATTTTAGTAACTATTTTCACCCAATGGGGAGGAGTAGGTAAAAAGTGACCTATTTGAAACAATTTGGTAATGTAAATCAGGGGATATTTGTGACTTAATAAGTAATATGTTCGTTAAATAACTTATTAAGTAATTTTGTTGACGTTATCAGTATATCCTAATAGGAGATATTAGTGAAGTGCATTGAAATGACTAAATAGGTGGTATGTCTTGAAGAAAGCTTCTTAGACACCTAATAAGGACCCTAAAAATACTTATATTTCCACCAGAAAGTCGAAATGACTTTATTATTCAACCAATAAGTTATTTGCACCTATTGGTCAAAATTATTAATTACTTGTTTGGTCGAATTTTACCAATATAAGTGACGCGCAGGAAATAGCGTATAGTATTAAGAATTTGCCGTCATTATTCATCTTTCTGTGGTCGAGTGTGATTGTGTTGCCATTTCGTTCATTTCACTTTCTCCGTAATAACTTTAAAACACTATGAGTAAAAGAAAAGTGACATACACGACCGATTTTTATCGCCAAGTTAAGAAAATAAGAAGTAAAAATGAAATACAGTGGAAAACTGTGCGCGGCAATAATTATTCTGTTAACGTCTCTTGTACACAAGCCGTGAAAGTTATCCATGAAACCATGATAGGACAAACTGCAGAAAATCTACATGCTTCATCATCTCGTTCAGATATTGAAGATCCATCTACATCTACGTTTTTATGCCGCCGCGCCGCGTCGACACAACTGAGGTATTGGGCGGCACAAACTAGTTCACTAGTCGCCTACTGTACCCATTATTTTATGCTTTAAAAAATACATACATTTTGTAAATCGGAGTTCGGATAAATAAGCAAACTAGTTAAAATTAGAAAAAAATTACTCTGAACAAGTAATAATTTTGGTTTCAAGTTGATTCATTGTTAAATTTTTTGGCACCTTCGGCGCCCCTTGTATTATAGCGCACGGGGCAGTCGCCCCGCTCGCCCTGCCTCCTGCCTTAGAACCGGCACTGGTTTCATCGATAAATCAACTGAATTATCAAAGCTCTTTTTAAAACAGTTTGTATTTTCCGAAATATCCAATTTGTATAAACACTATATACATTATGTTACATGCATGACCATGGGTTTATAAAATAAATATAACTTTATACTTTGATGTACAGAAACCCATTTTCCACGTAAAAAGCTGTTTTCTTTCGTGTTGAACGAACTGATTGCAATCACTAAACAGCCAATCAAATCGAGGAATTTTTGAAATCCTCGATCTCTATTGGTTGCTTACTGATCGTGTTCAGTTTGTTCAGCTATCGAATAGATTTAACTGGAGATGAAAGTACCGGCCTAAGGGAATAGTCTAAGCACAAATAAACACTAACAATCGAATAAAGTAACCTGTTGGTTCATGTAAAATCTAATAGGTGAAATCACCTATTATGTATGAAATAACCACCAAAATGTAACTTGTTAGGTTGTAGAATAACCCCCAATAGGTGAATTTAGTGATTTACGTAGAATTAACGACACATATTAAGTGTTAAGTAGATACATTAAAACAGGGGACCAATTGGTGTAACATAACGTAATTAGGTGAAATAATTACAATTATGTGAACAAATATTGGTAATATTAGACACTTATTACCTAATAGGTGGCAAAAATAGCTTGTTTTTCACTAATCTCTTAAGATGAAGTCAAAAATATTGGTGGAAATTAAGTTCAAATAACATTGCAAGGAAGTAGCCATATTTATTTGAAAATACGGAACGCCGAAAACTCACCATGAAAATTTAAACTTTTGTTTTTGGAAATAATTAAATTCATAAGTATTCATTACCAAGTCAAAAATTGAAAATAAAAATTTTATATTGTTATAATTTTTTTTTTCTTTACAATAATAGGTATTTTTAAAGGGCTTAGTAATATTTCAAGGTATAATGCCTAATTTCAACAGAAAAAAATCATTCCCTAGTAAATTCTCGCGTATATACAGTGCAAATTAAACAATAGTCAAGGATAAAAATATGTTTCATAAGTAGTTATTATTATCAACCATTATATAGGTATATAGTTTTACCTTTTTGACGAAGCAGTTTTAAAGCAAGTATGAAAGGTAGCAAATAAGTAATCTGCTACATAGATTTAATGGATTTTCGACATAAAAAAAGTGCCTGACAACCAAATCTAATAGATCCAATAACACCTATTCAGCTTGTTTTCCACGTCGAATCGACGTGTCAAAAAACATCATTTAGGTTGATTTGACGTCGAATTTATGTCCTTTTTCACTTATCGAAATTGGTGGCGTCACCTGTTCGACATCGAATCGACGTCGAATAACACCTAAATTGTTAGCTGGGTCCTTCCTTTGTTGACATCTGGTCTTCCCTGAACTTTTAACTGTTCTATAATGTACGTTCTCCGATTAATGTGGCCAAATCATGTGAGGATTCGGGGGAATACATTACTGGAGAGAGCTGTTGACATATATCTCGCAGAATCTAGGCATTAGATGGGTTTTCACGGAATTTGTAGCATTTCATTTTATAGCATTTCATTCTATAGCATTTCATTTTATAGCATTTCATTTTATAGCATTTCTCATCATTATGCTGGAAGTAAAATGATAAAATTCTGTTAATAAGCCCTGAGCAAGTTAAAGAATATTTAAATAAAATGTACACAGGGGGAAACATTCTTTCTATTACTTCACCATCTTGCTCTAGCGACCATAGTACAATAGAAAAAATACTTTCTAGGTGCAATCATTACGTTTCAATCCATTGTGTAGTCCATATCCTAGGATTATTCATCCTCGTAAATTGGAGGTATTTAATTATTGTAATGCTTTCAATTCCGAACTGCCAGTTTCTTATTTCCGCGACAAGTATTATTTATACAGGCTTCATGAACAAGGACATCTTTAAATCATAATCGTTGACGAAACCCTGAATGTGAACAAATGTAGCGGCTCAGTGCCGGCAATATTTCACTGCGTGTTTTGTCGCCACCGAAAATGAAATTAGTCTATCCAAGAAGTCCTTGATATGTCTCCCTGGAACACAAGGATTATACTTGACAGAGGCATAATTTACAATACGGCCCTCTCTCTGCCAGCCCATGGGAAACCTTACTGAGCAGGTGTTCCATAGAAATTTCAGGCACGCACTCTTGGAGACAATGCTCAATGTTACCCTTTCTGGTATCCGAATCCATAGACGGTCGGGATAAATAGATTTCAACTAAGTTTTATTAGAATTTTGATGTAGAGTCTCCGTTTTGAATCTTAATATATTACGGAAGGCAACTGAGAGCAGGTCTACTTTTAAACTTCTCTCGGAAGTTTTCTCAGCCAGATATCAAAGTTAAAATGGAGTTTTTAAATTGAAACTAGTCACATGACGTGTTCACTAAATAATAAATAGTGAAGGCTACTTGAATTTTTGCACTCGGATGTCTTTTCATGAAACTTAACTTTCAAGTTTTTGTGTTTTTCTTTTAATAATGTTCACAACCACATTCTTAAAAAAATAAGTAGATTGGATTAATATTAGCGGAGATTTCCATATGTAACACTACTAATGCAAGAATTTTATATATTTTCAAGAGCGTGGTTGTCTAGTAATACAAAGAGTGTAAATTAACAGTTCATTATCGGACTAAATCCAGACCGCTTTAGCGCGAGTGGTTTAATCTTTAATAATAAATTGCCAAATTACAACAAATTATGTTACTTTTGGCAACTAGTAGGATATTAAAAGGATTCGCTTGTCACAATCTATAGGACAGAGGAAGTTTTATGTTTTCAGGAATTAACTAAAATTATATTTATTTACAAGACGCATTGGTAGATACCGTGTGTGTAGTCGCGGGCTAGGCATGGGGAGTAAGAATTACAACATCGCGTGTGCCAGCTGGCTGAAATGAAATAACAGAGCTGGGATGCTCCACCGACGGACGAATTTACGGCTGCCGGTGTTGTCATATCTCTCGCGCTACGTGAATGTACATGCCTAATGGGAAATTACACGCACGGTATAAACAACTTTCCCGTTTCGCTATGCCAGTGATTAGAGTCACGTGCGCTCTCCCACTTCATGACTGTACATCGTGGGGCAATAAGTTACTGTTATTAGATTTTTTTTTTATTAAGAAGGTCCCAATAATATTTCTACAATAATAAAACTGCTATGATACTTTGATGGGATATTTATACCGAAAAAGAAATAACACTATTATAACCTAGAATCTACACCATTCATTCTCTTTACAAAATTAAACATATTAATTATACACTCAAAGATGCTGATTTTTAATACAAACAAAAATGTATTCTTGAAAAATGTTTATATATAAACAGGAAAGTAAAACATTTGCATATAATTAAGAAACCAACCAATTTTACATATTTTACTTCCACATCCAGTGGAAGTATAGTAACGACAAAAAAAATTTTGAAAATTTTTTTTGTTCAAAATAGGCTTAGAATGTCATGAAACATCGAGATTTTAAGTTTGAGTGAAAAAAAAAATTCTGTCTATCTGTCTGTCTGTTTGTCTGTCGGTTTGTCTGTAACTTTTTTTGTGCGCATGATTACTCTGGAACCGTTTAAGATATTGACTTGAAATTTGGTACACATATACCGGGTGTAAACGAATAGTGGGCCACCCCTGTAACTTCCTTGTTTTTAAAGATATCGGGATGAAATTTTGTATGGCGAAATTAGGTAAGATTTTCAACTTTTTGAGACCTATTCGCCATATTTATCACTTCCGGTTTGACCGGAAATGGCCCCAATAGTCCTTTCTAAATGGACCACCCGTATGTTTTTACATTTTTGAAATAAAGATTACATTTTGGATACATTTATACTATTTTGAACAATATATACAGTGTTGCACGAAAAATAATTCGAATTTTAGTTGTCAATCTAGATGGCTGCGAATATGTTAAAATTATTTTTGTTCCAATGTAATTTATATAAAAAATACGAAAACGTCAATATGTCCAATAATACACCATGCAGGGTGCTGTAAACTTATTAAAATCACATTTTTCAAAATGACTCATTTGTTTTAAATATTATATGCCACCCTCCGCAGGAGACAGAATGGGCCTGTGGCTCATTCTTGTTGCATATCATAAAATATTAACACAAATATACAGGGTTGATCAAAATTTAATTGAAGTTAGATATAAATCATAAATTTCTAAAGAAAAATTGTCATTCCTGCTGGTAATGATTACACATTACGGAACTTTTGGTACCGTTTAACCCCTACTAAATAGAGCTTTCTGAATATCCGGGTGGCCCATATCATAATATTTAAAACCAATGAGTCATTTTGAAAAATGTGATTTTAATGAGTTTACAGCATCCTGTATGATGTATTATTGGACATATTGACGTTTTCGTATTTTTTATATGAATTACATTGGAACAAAAATAATTTTAACATATTCGGCGGCCATTTAGATTGACAACTAAAATTCGAATTATTTTTCGTGCAACACTGTATAAATTGTTCAAAATAGTATAAATGTATCCAAAATGTGATCTTTATTTCAAAAATGTAAAAACATGTGGTCCATTTATAAAAGACTATTGGGGCCATTTCCGGTGAAACCGGAAGTGATAAATATGGCTCAAAAAGTTCCTAATCTTACCTAATTTCACCATACAAAATTTCATCCCGATGTCTTTGAAAACAAGGAAGTTACAGAGGTGGCCCACTATTCGTTTACACCCGGTATATACTTTAACGGGATCTGAAACTAGATTATATTTTCATGTTATTCCGTCGAAGGGTTGGGGGGTAAATGGGAGGTAAATAGGTAAATCAAGCAGGTAAGATTCCATGAAATTGGCATTTAGTATATACAAGTGAAGCTAAGGTCTCAAAAAATTTTTTGGCATTAGCCACCCCCCATTACCACCCCCACCCCTTTATTTAAGGGGATGAAAAAAAATTGTGATTTGGTGGGTCTTCAAGAACCAAAAACCTCAAAATATTTTTACTTCATCCACCCAGCCATTTTTTGAAGATGGTGGCGAAATTTCACAGCGGATTCATGGGGATTCATTGGTTTATCATCCCTGGGACCAGTCACGCGACAATACTTCTGGTTTAAGTATAAATATACACTACCCAGACCTCGAAGAAGAATCATACGACGATGGTTTGGATTATCTCTTCTGTGCTCAAGAAAAAGAAGAAAAGGAGATAAGAGAGAACAGTGACACAGTCGACACGGACGACACTCTCGGACCGTCCAAATATACATATATATATATATATATATATATATATATATATATATATATATATTGATATGATATCTTGGCTCATGAGAGAGACAATAAGTTTCATTATCAAAATAAATAATCTACGCCACTGTTTGCAGTTCTGCATCAAAGAATTCAAAGATTACAAAGTAAAAACTTTAAAACTAACATGAATTATCGATAGTAAACATACTATCAGTAAACAAATTTAAATTGAAAGACAGATTAAATAGTAACAATAAATATTGTAAAATGCTTAAATTTTAAAATAAGTAGGTTTAAAAATTTGTAAAATCTCACTTTATCTTCAGAAGCTAGACTTCTTAAATACAAAACCAAAGGTGGAAAAATCATATCAGGAATCCATCGTTAGAGTGTTTCTGACTAATAGACAATCATAGATTGATCCGGAGCTCATCAAACTGGAAAAACTTCCACAAAATAGGAAATGTAAATTTCCACATCTGAAAATTTAAAACTTGAAATTAAAGCAAGAAAATAATTTAAAACTAAAATATTAAACAATATAGGTGACAAAAAACATAAAAGGAAGTGAAAATTCACAAACAAACTGAATAAACATTCTATAGTGTACATAAAGACTCTTTAAAAAGAAAAGGAGCACAAATAAAACTTAAATCTAAGATTTCTCGAAAATTAGTGCTCGGGTTTAAATCATAAACATTTAAAATCAAAGACTATTACCTTAGATTAAACCTGAGAAATACATCCCTGAATTCCATATGTTAATTGTAGTTTAAAGTTTCAGTGTTGACCATCAGTAACCATAATTTGTATGCTGTCACTGGTTATTTAAATATTAGATTGTTAAAAACATTGTTTTCCTATTTATTATGCAGGCAGTTGAAAGAAAACACTGCAAAGAACATTTCAAAATGATTTTCAGTTCGGTAGGTAAAAGGACACTACTTCAAGGACTGAAGAAACATTGACTACGAGTTCTGAAAATAAAAAGTTATAGAGTTAGCATTTATTCATACTGAAAAGTAAATTTGTTAATTAGAATTAAGAGAGCTAGTTAGTAAGAAGATTAAGAAAGGTAAATCATGCATCAAATCTAGTGTAAATTGTTTAAAATAGAAATTATGTGAAAATCATGCAACGTTTTGGAACTACTTAAATATAAAGCCTAGAGAAATAAAAGGGATACTGAAAGAATCAGAATTAAATAAGGAATCTGTTTCAAACAGTAAAACAGACAGAGAAGGTCTAAAAGAAAAATTTAAATTCATAACCAAATAAAATTTATGAAATTTTGACAGGTCTAGTTATCTAATTTCAGAAAAAAGTCATTAATTAACAAAGTTTTCAAGAAACAAGGAACGTTTCCATGAAAAGTTTGTTATAAGTTGTTGATTTTGTAATAAAAAGAAGAGAGTTATTTTCAAAATTGAGTCCAGAAATTATTACAAATAGTAAAGAAAATTCAAATTCAGATGAAGAAAAGTATGTAAATCAAACATTAATAAGTTGAGAAGTAAGAGGAACCAATGTTGCAAGGTTTAAAAAACAAAATAATTATCATCAAAATATAACCTTAATGTCAGCTGTTTGTCAAATTTGACTTACCGGATTTTCAAGTAAGCCATACGGTATTAATCCAATATTTTAGCATCAAAGTCGTCCAAGGCACATCAAATTGAACAAATTTCACAAGGAACAAAATCACCACAAAGGCACGAAACGAGAAATCGAAGGAGTTTGCAGGTAACCAGGATCACAACAGTGTAGTGCAACAAATCAGTGATTCGTATCGGGACGTCACGTCGCATACAGGTACCTGTTTTATCGATATTAAATAAAGCAAAGATTTCTTTCATTTTCCTAGAATAAGTATTTGTAATTAATATAAAAGGGCAGAATTTTGTTTCCTAAATATAAGAAACCCAAGGCCAAGGTTCAACTAAATTAAAATTTTGTAAATTAATCTGATCTACTTTTCTTAAATAAAATTGTTATTATTTGATCTATGATTTTAATTTGCCTTTTATTAATTTGAGCTAAAGAAACTGCACTGAGATAGAGTGACACCTATTGGTAACTCATGCTAATAAATGTGTGTTTGCTGGGAAACTAGGAAGCAGTGGCGCCGAATATAAAAATTTCTGCTTTCTAGATTAATATTTAATTAAAATTAAATTAACAAATTTCTTTCTCTTTCTTTAGTACCCAAAAAACATATCAATATATATATATATATATATATAAGATCTGTTTATAATTTATTTTTTTAATTTTTTTTCTTTTAATAAAATTCCTTCCTCTTTTCCGATCCATTCAATATAATAGTACTATATATGGGAGACCCTTTTTGAACCCCCCCTTTGACCCCACTTGGAGCTTGGGCCTAGTTATAGTAGTAGTACGTATTTCACAGACTTTTAAGTTAAACATTGTTAAAAATGTCAAAATATGAAAACTTTGCAAAACTTTGAACAGCCGCATCTCGGATACTATTTGATCTACAGAGTCCACTCTGGTACCAATTTGTAGCAAATTTAGTCTACTTTTAAAAAATACTAAATTGTTTTTACCAAAAAGTAGACCTTAGGTGCCAAAACCAACAAAAACTGAAAAAAAAACAAACATTTCGCAGTTTTTTGGATTTTTGACCAAGACCCGGAGGTCTGCCGAGGTCGTAAACTTTAAATTAACATTAATTTTTAATCCTGTACAACATATTAAAAAAACATAAATGGCCGATTTGACGTCAGGTAACCCTCCTTTTTGATGATAAACTTTTCATCTAAAAAAAATCACCATCATTTTTAAATTAGGTGCACGCTATTGTTTTAGTTGGGGTTAAGGGAGGGGTCAAAATATAACGAATAACTCTGTACATTGGCAAAAAATTATATCGATTATAATATATTTATTTATAAAATTAACTTGCTGAAGAATTCCTTTCTTATAATAAATAAAAATTCAGCAAGATTTATTGGAATAATAATCTCGCCTTAAATATAAGCGAGCATTATTTTTTATATTAATTAGTATTCACCACGAAAATTTAATCTTGAATAATTTACCATTAGCCCTAACCATTCCGTATAATTCTAATAATTCCACTAGTAATACAAAATGCAAAAGCAGCGTTTATTATTCATTTCAGGCGTCTTATATATTTCTCGCTGATCATTATTTTCGCTAAACTATTAGTAAAAACATCCCTGTTTAACACGTTTATTCAACATAATCCATAGAATCAGTTTCTGCTGCATCTACAAAGGCATTAAACATGAGTGACATTTACATATCGCACAAAGCTTGCGCCGTTACATGAAAATAACAGTCAGTCTCAAGTGATTTTCTTGGCATTTGAAGCATTTTCTTTGTTTTTCTCGTGACTTTGTGCATGTGTAATACTATGGAAGTTTTAAATTGACTGGAATCTCGGTTAACTACGATATTAAATGTCAGGTCGCCAGATTTGTAACAATCATTAGTTTTATGTATACCGCAAGGGAACTACGGTTCACTGAATAATAAAATGTGTAGAACTAGTAAAATTATAATCTTTATTAGTTTTTATAATGCATATCATATTTTAGCTTTAAAACAACGCAGTTGGATGTGCAATTTATATATTTTTTAATAACAAACATTACTATTAGCAGAGATGGGCATTCTTTAGTCGACTAACCAATAATGACTAACGATTGGTTGATAACATATTAGTTGTGGCTAATGACTGATTGGTTAGTCATTAGCCACAACTAATATATTATTAATTAGTAGTTAGTCACGATTGATTAGTCGACTAAAGAATGCCCATCTCTGACTATTAGTGACTAGAACTGGCCGATCAATATATTTTATTTCTAGTAGTGTTATCAACTTTGTTTTTAATTTGTTTTTTGGGCGCCCATCAGTTGAAGAGCTAAGTGGATAAAGGTGTTATGTGACATTTTTGAACATTTTGAGATTTCTACACAGACAACTATTTTAACTTATAATCTATCATTTCAATAAGTTTTTGGGATAATAAACCTTTCCTAAATGCGTTTTAATGTTTGATAAAGGTGTTATGTACATATGGTTTTTATATAATTTAATGGATAAAGGTGTCATGATCACATACCACCTTTATCCATTACTGTGCGATATTAAATTGTTTTAATCCAAAACACTTTGCTTTTAAAGTTATGTTATAATGACATTAATGTGACAAGTTGTGTTAAGTGTTTCTTACTATTATAGTGAAAATGGCCAGTCGTAGTAAACTGATATTACAAATGGCAATGAATAAACGATTTCATGAATCATGTAAGATGTTTATAAATTGGCTGATATTTGGAAATAGTGCTTATAGTGTTTTAATCCATATATTCTTTTCGTTCAATTTCGAAATGGTATGAGATGGTACAAGAGTCGAGATGGTACTTGAGTATCTAATTGCTGTAAACACATTTATACCTTTTGGCAATTCAGCAGAAATCAGTCACATAGTGGCAATTTCTTCCCAGGCAAGTTTTAATAATGTTTTAAAAACAAAACATTATCAATATAAAATGCAATAATAAAATACGAATTTACCAAAGTATTCTAGCAAATTAGTCTGTAAATCAGAAATACTGGAAAGTGACGCTTTGCGGTGTTGATTTTTGTACAAACATTTTTATGCTGACAAGTAGAAGAGGGCTAGTAGAAATTTTTATGACAAGAGCAAAACTGATATCTGGTATGGCTTCTGCCCACCCAATATTTTGAAAGAGCATTAAAATGTTTAAGGCAAATCTGGCGAATTCCGAAATTCTTGCGGAAAAAATAATAAGTATGATAATTACGCCAATCAAGTCAAAGGTCATTTGGGTTTGTAAGGTTATCGTTTAAGAATTACAGGGTTCGCTATGCTTACATCTATTGGGTTATCTGTGAAAAATCCCTGCCTACCCAATAAAAATGCTGAAATTACGTCCATGGTAATCAAAATTGTTTAACTGAGATCATGAAATGACTCACATTTTTTCCCAAATGTGATGCTGGAAATAATACTAAAGAATACGGAGAAAATTACAAACTAGCTTTCGAACAACAAAAGCGTGACGGAGCAAAAGTTAAGTAGATTGAACGATTTGCTTTCTTACTTTAGATCTTCAGCAAACCATGCCGCTGCCAAAATTAAGTACATCGAAAGCATTTTACCTTCGTCAAATGTGGTTTTACAACCTTGGCATACATACATTGAGGAGTACTGAAAAAAAAAAACGTTCTTTTTCACATGGACTGAAGATATGGCCAGCCGTGAAAGCCTAGAAGTTACTAGTTGCTTACATACCTTTTCACAAATTTACAATGAATATTTCCAAGAAAAGATCGATCACATTATAATATGGCCCGACTCCTGTGGTGGACAAAATAAAAACTTCAATATCATTACACTTTACCAGTTGTTGATTTTAAAGAGAGAATTTAAAGTTATCGACCATAAATTTTCGGAGGTGGGACATTCATATTTAGATTCAGACAGAGACTTTGGCAGAGTCGAGAAAATTTTAAGGAAACATCAAAACATCTACGTTCCGGACCAGTATCGAGAAATTTTAAGAACTCCCAAAGACGCCGTTGTCATAGATATGAAGAATCATTTCAAGGATATTGATGGAATTGCCTCAAAACTCAATTTGTACAACAGGAAGGAAAACTTGAACAATGAAAAGGTTTATTTTCGCGACGGTATAAAATGGCACCTATGGGTGCTACTATTACATCACTAGATGAAATGACTCCATTTTACAAGGTCGATATTTTAAAGAAAAGGAATATGCATAAGATAAATTCCGACGGTATTGCTCTAACGGTGTTTAATGAAAACAAGGGCAGCCTAAGTGTAGGAAAACTGGCCAATCTTAAAGAACAATTACCATTCATAAATGAATGGTAAGGCCGTATTATCACAACATACTTGGAAATGACCAAACTGTGGCTCAAAACCGTAGAACTGTCCGACTACCTAAAAATTGTACAATGTTTTAATAATAATAAAATATGTTTAATTTCTTAACACTTTTATTCACTAATTCCTTATTCATTTCAGATAAACTTATGAACGGATAAAGGTGTTATGTACATTAGGTTTTTAAAATTTTCGAAAATAATGACAATTGACAACTTTAGTTATTTGTCTCTGAAAAGTACATCAAATGTCAATATCATCGCAAAATGCAAGCTATATAGTCGTTATAACAAAAAAGTTCTCGCCTAAAAACTTTCGAGTTAAATAACTCAATAACGTGTTTTTGTGACTTAGCACCTTTATCCACTTAGCTCTTCAGTTGTTTTGTTTCGATCCAATAGTGTGATTGCGTGCCAGATATGAGTGTTTTTTATTAATTATTTTTAATTGGAACGCCCAAGGTAAATTTTTCAAAGAAATTTATCAAATTTTGTTTCTTTCTAATGGTGTTATCTATTTGCCAAATATGAGATTTGTACATTTTTTTATTATTTTTTAATTTTTTTTTCTATTTGCCAAATATTAGCTCTGTAAGTTTTTTTATATATTATTTTATAATATTTTTTCTGAATTTCTGAGTATCCCCCGATTAATATATTTAATTTCTAATAGTGTTATCTGTATGACTATTATATATTTACATTTTTCAGTTGGGATGCCTATGGTATTTATTTTTCAAAAAAAATGTATCAACTTTTATTTCTTTCTAATAGAGTTGTTATCCACTTGCCAAATATAAGTTTTGTGCGACGTTTTTTTAATTATTATGTCTCAGAGTACTTGGTATAATGATTTCTATATGCCGGTATTCGGTATTCAGGGTGGACTTCCGACAATATAGCTGAAATCTAACGAAATCTTCAGAAATTACGATATTAAAAGTCTGTATCAGGAAAAATTAACATCCAGTATAACAAAGTAATCATTTCGCTTCGTTTCTATTGGACCGGATTTCTACCGTCGATTTGTAAAATCTGGGTGTCAAATATTCTTTTTCTCCAACATTTTCTCTTTAAATTTAGATAGGATGAGTACTACGTTAGACGCCATTTTTAAAGTTTCATATCTCCGAAACTGTTAATCCCACAGGAAAACCAAATTCATCCTTAATATATGGTCTATCAATTTGGTTTTAAATATTTTTTCGCCAAATGTGATAATAAAAATGTTAAAATTTATAACCTCTATTTGGCCGAAATTTTAAAAACCAATTAAAATTGTTGAAATATAATTTTAAGGAATTGCCGGCAAATTATTACTCACGCAACATTTCTAAATGATCAGATATTCGTTAATACGGTAGCGAGAGGGAGGAACGATGTCAATATGGAAAAAGGAAGAGTTGTTTTTGTTTGTTTGTCGTTTTTCCTTAAAGCGAATTATACACGCGAAATGGAAAATCGAATAGAGTCGAAAGAAGCTACAAATATGAGCATTTTTTGAGGTTAGGCGAAAAGAAATGGATAAAAAGTTCAGTCTTTAAAGATCCATAGCTCCGAAACCGTTAATTTCAAAAAAATAAATTAATGCTCACTTTATAAGCTTCCTATTGTGTCTCTCCATTTTTTTCCCTAAAACCAATATTTATGGAGATATTTGGAAAAAAAACTCGTTTTTTGAAAATATCTAAATTTCCACTTCTACCGATCCCAGCGTCCTTATCTTTTGACTTAGAGCAACAAATTTAAAAAATACTATTAGTGATATGTAGACTGGCCCATTGGTATTTCTATCATCTTGTTATGTCCTTCTTCTGAAGCAAAGAAAGCAAAATCATAGGAATGTCAAGCATGCAAAACCATCAACGCGGAACAGAACTCAAAAAAAGTCTATACATCATCATCAGCTCCGCGATGATGATGAATTAATTTAGGGATTAATCGACTTACCTGTAAGGAAGGTTAATCCTAATTTTCCGAGCTTGTCCGAAGATATAATTACAAATACATATACACCCTGTAGTTTTCGTCTGACTCACTCATTAGCACGAACGTACAAAGAAAGACAAACTTATCACACTGAGCTAGCCTTATCGCATCAGGTCTTCATTCCGATTTTAGCTAATTACAAAATCGCTTATTGAGAGGGAATAAGGGTGGGTGGGTTGTAATTATATCTTCGGACAAGCTCGGAAAATTAGGATTAACCTTCCTTACAGGTAAGTCGATTAATCCCTAAATTTTCCTTCGCTTGTCCTCGATATAATTACAAATACATATACACCCTGTAGATGTTTAGAGTAAACGGCGATTTTGTAACAACGGAAATTTATTAAACAGTAGCTAAATAAGGTAACGTATAATTAAAGAAAATTTATAACCATTTTTATTTAATTTAACAAGTACCTTAACATGTACATACAACATTTTTTTAGGCCTTGCTCCGAATGCTGTAGAAGTTGATACGTGGTGTACGCTATGGCTAGAAAATTGTGTTATATTTATTCCGAATTAAAGAAATTGTTTTTAATAAATAAAAATATGTATATATCTTTAGTTTGTTTCCGAAGTACGGAAAACTAATACGGGTTATGGTTTATGATATTCGGATGTCAGTTTTTTCCCGTTTTTTTTTTTTTAAATATATATACATATATATACATATATACACATATATACAATAATATACATACATACACACATACATATCAGTTAATGACAAGATATGCACTCTATGACCTGTTATTAATGCCATCAAGATAATCAATTTATACTATAGTTGTTCCAGATGCGAGGATTCTATTTTGATAAAAACTCTATTTTCGAGTTTCGGAATTCCATGTAAATGGGTGAATAATTAAGAGCCGATCTGCATGAATTAATTGCCATCTTGTAGCATCTCGGTTAAGAATTGCATGTAAAAGAATGTGTTATTAAAATTATATTCATAAGGATGAACTTTTCACTCACAGAAGGTCCAACATTTTTTACAACAAGTTGAAGATTATTTCAGTGAACATCTGTAAGGGAAGCAATTAGAGTTGGAATTAAGATATTCTTTTATTCAATAATAATAATAGATATTTTTTCTGCGGCGAGGGAAATTTTTTCTGTAAAGTGGGCGACTCATTCTGAAATGAATAACATATTTCTGGTTTAAAATAATTGGCTCCCCAGTAAAAATTCTTTTGTTTCTGAAACATTTATGAAATAGATTCATTTACTTTGGATATACTACCTCATTCAGGTTTCTAATGAAACATTTATGAAATATATCAAAAATATATTTCAATTGATGTATATTAGATGTACTTTGAATTGTTTCATATATTTTTCGTGTTTACTATAATAACTATTGACACACAGGATACTAAGCTGATAGTCCAATAAAGGGCGACAACTATACCTAGATCTTTTTCTTGTATGATTTTTCCAATACGTTATTAAAAAAGGAAGGGAAGTATAAAAATCGTATTCTTAACATTTTGAAATGAATGCATCTACAGACAAGAAATCCGGCTCGGGAAACCATGAAATATATTTATCATACTTCTTATTAATACGTGTTATCAATAAACCTATCCCTGGTTTCTTCAATTTATTTGATATTAAGTTGATACTCTGTGTCTATTTTCATATTACTCATTATATTATAACGCGTTTTATATAGTTCAGGTACCTATCAAAATAAAGAGCAATGCATGTTTCTAAGCACTATTTTAAATTCTAACGAGCAACGAGTGTTGTCTTGTAACTATTTATATTATAACGCGTGTTATATAGTTCAGGTACCTATCAAAATAAAGAGCAATGCATGTTGTCTAGGTCAATATATATCTGATCCAATACTGAGAATTTTTATTTTGAAATAAAACGTATATTGAATATTTCCTACCTGAACTGGAATTGGAATCGGGCGACTTTTCACACTGCGGTTATTTTATGACTAGGTTCTTGAATTAGGCGATACACTTTTCCTTTTTGGCATTATTACCTTTCACCCACTAAATATTTTACTTAAAACTATTCACTTTAAATAAGTAAAACCGAACAATAAATTAACGTTCACTCGATGAGCACGAAAAACGGAATGAAGACCTGATGCGATAAGGCTAGCTCAGTGTGATAAGTTTTTCTTTCTTTGAACGTTCGTGCTAATGAGTGAGTCAGACGGAAACTACAGGGTGTACATGTATTTGTAATTATATCGAGGACAAGCGAAGGAAAATTCATATTAAGGGTAGGATTTTGCAGAGTGGGAGGAAAATATCCGTTTATTTTCGGTTTATTATTAATGATTAAAAAAACAAACATAGTATAATCTTTAAAACTGTTTTAAATAATTGCTATTATTTTAATGAATACAACTATATATATTTTTGTTGTAAATTTCTGTTGTACTTGAATATCTGCTTGTCAATGAAAATAGTTCTTAATTTCATTATTAGAGTATGGCCTTTAACTATGTACAAAATTTATGAACTTAAACAGTTTAAGGTTGTATTCCTTAGAGCAATGGGAAGTATCTTAAACTATTTTAAATATTATACCATATATGATTTTTTAAATATTTATAATAAACCGAAAATAAACGCATATTTCCCTCTCACTCTGCAAAATCCTGTCAAATACTGCTTTTTGTTAATATATGGCATCACCTAAATGCACAAACCTATTGCCACTTGCTTTAGAAAACATTTTCATTCACCATATTCGGACCGCCATTTTGAATTTTTGATTTTTGACTTCAAAAGCGTAATCAACGTTCCCAAAAACATAGACATATGCGTTTCAAAAAAAACCGCTGCCCAAGGAATCACTACTTCCACATCCGGATTTTCTATCCAAGTCACACAACGAAAAAATGTTGTATCTGGAAATAATTGTTTATGGAACTTTAATAATATAATAGTTGAAATCCTCTACCTCAAAAACCCATAAAACGATACCCCACATCGGTAGTGGGGTGGGGGTGGTGGCAGGGGGTGGGAGTGGGGGGTGGATAAAGTAAAAAATATTTTGAGGTTTTTGGTTCTTGTACACACACTAAATCACATTTTTTTTTCATCCCCTTTAATAATGAGGTGGGGGTAGTAATGGGGGTGGCTAATACCAAAATTTTTTTGAGACCTTAGCTTCTCTTGTCTATACTAAATATCAATTTTATGAACTCTTACCTGCTTGATTTACCTATTTACTCCAAATTTACCCCAATTTACCCCCCAACCCTTCGACGGAACAATATGAAAATATAATCTAGTTCTAGATCTCGTTAAAGTACATATGTGTACCAAATTTCAAGTCAATATCTCAAACGGTTCGAGAGTAAACGTGCGCACAAAAAAAGTTACAGACCGACAGACATACCGACAGACCGACAGACAGACTGACAGACAGACAGAAATTTTCTTTTCGCTCAAACTTGAAATCTCGACGTTTCATGAGATTCTAAGCCTATTTGAACAATAAAAATTTTTAAAAATTTTTTTGTCGTTACTATACTTCCACTGGATGTGGAAGTAATAAATCATTAATACTTTTCCAAGTATTAAACATTTCGATTTAGTAATAGTCTTCGCCGCTCGGGGGTAAGAGAAAATGTGGGAACCTTATAGAAACTAAAGGTATCTTTTACTGCAATAATTATCCTAAAAAAAATGATCATTACATATTTCTAAATTCTGCATTTTTACTTCAAGGTACTGTAGTAGTATAAGTAACATCCGGCATGCATATTATTGTACTACCAATATTTCTGTTCCTTTCGCATTAGTTAACTTTCATCCCACGGCATCTGCCATCCGCAGCATTCTGGAAGCGGTAGACTGTCCCGAAGCTCGGAATCCAAATGACCCGATCAACCTTTATAATAATTCGAGTGAGTAAATGCAAATAGGAAGCAATTACTAAGCAGTTTCAAGACAGCACATTGCAAACAATCTCCGTGTCCCGCTTCGGTGAATGCAAATGGGAAGAGACCAGTCGACTGATTACATGCCCCCCCACATCATTTTGTAATCATTGATCTAGCACCGCCTCCAATTACACACTGCCAAGTTGCCCTAATTACTGTACTTGCAAGTTCTCTGCTGTGCCTAAACCGCACTGTTCTGCACCAAATAGGGCCGAACCAATTGACGCCAAGTTTGACCGAGCTTAGCTTCGAAGGTGCACGTTGCCGTTGGCAGATTATAATGGCGCAACTTTATTCATATATGCGAGTAATTTGTCACAGGCTGATTCTGTATTTGTCTTGATGTTGTGGAGTTTTGTAAGACGTGTTAGTCCCGGCGTATTAGGTGAAATTTCGGTAAGACCCATAAAGAAAGAAAGAAAAATAAAATATAATAATACTGTAATGCTGAAAATTAGTTCAAATGTCTCCAAAGCACTGCCGAATAACATACTACAATTCCAAAGATTTCCAATGCCGGCATCATTGATTCTTAAATTGTAGCTTTTTGAACGTGTTTTACTATGGTGATAAACATTAATTTTTTGTATTATTTTAAAGTTACATTTCGTGCATTTTTGTAAAATGTATTTTTCTGTAATGCATTTTTTTATCGATTATTAACCAATCAAAACGTACATTTTCAAACAAATCGACCAATAGGATTTCTTTAAAGTGAAAAAAACGGCTATCGATCAGTGGAAAAAAATTGAGAAAAATGTATGTTACTTTTTTCGTAGTAGCCATGTGTCAAACTAAAAAAGTTATTGAAATTATTAAAATCTGAGATTTCGCGTTTTTATCTTGATTTTTGCACACACAATGAATGAGAAAAAGCGATTTGGTGATGTTTCACAAGAAAATATTAACCATACAATCATAAAGAAGAATCTAAATGTAATAGCATTGTTTATAATAATTGTGTATTTCGTATAGATACGATGAATAAGTTTGATGATAAAAAACATTAGAAAAAGTTTCTATTGTTTAAATAAATTTTTATTTTTTTAAACTTTAAATAAACACTTTTGTTGTTCTAATAATTATTTTAGATAATATGTTTTAATCGTATATTAATCTTCGGTAATACACATGAGGTTGATTTTCTTCTCGGGTAAATTTTTTTTGAGTGAAACCTGTTTTCCATGAAAATTTTGCTCGAATTAAGGGACATAGGAAAAATCGCTCCACTCCCTGTCGGGAGTTTTGCTCTTATTCTCGAATAATTTGCATGGGAAAACAGGTTTTTGTCCAAAAAAAATTTACCCGGTAAAAATTGTATTAATATCGGAAAAAATATATCCAGCCTAATACGTTCATCATCTCTAAAAATGCTTAAAACAGCAAAAAATTAACAAAAAAAAGACCCTTCTACATTAATTAGAACTAGAATATAAGCAGAAAAGGCAAAAAAAGATTAATTTAAAAAACTTATATGTTCAAGCATTGTTTATAATTCATTATTTGTCGCATATTCATGATTTAATATGTTTGTTGGATATTTTGCCACTGTAAAAATATTAAAAAAGTTTGCGCCAAAAGGATCAGACAGAGGCTGGTTTTTAATACTTCTAGTACAAAATGTCTTACTAAAAATATATAAACTGAAACAAAAATGTAAAATCATAATGACAAAAATTAAATCGAAGGCTGTTAACGTTTCGGAAAATATTAATTTTTTCCGTTATCAAAACTTTCAGTACAATTTTCAGCTCAAAATATATTCATGTATAGAAAAACATGCATAAAACGCAAAAGATACGATATCTCAGCTTCTAAATAATGTATAAGTGTCTATTTTTTTAATCCTTCGTTCCTTGAAGCACTTTTGACAGATGATAAAAGCATTATAGGCTAGACACATTTTTTCGATAAAAAAAACGCATCAGAGAAAATGCATTTTACAAACATGTACGAAATGTAACCATAAAACAATATAAAAAAAATATTTTTATTATCATTGTACAGCACGTTCAAAAAGCCGCGATTTGCAATTATTTTCTATAAGTTTACATCTACACCTATAATTTCACCGAATTTGATTAAAAAATATTTATTATTTTTAATTTCGGTTTATGTAAAATTAAAAATTTTCATATTTTTATTTTTTTGTAAAAAAAAAACAAAATGACAGATCCGATTTGATACCCATGCTGTTTTAAGTATTCATACAAAAATTTAGATTTTTTGTTTGGCCTGATCTGATGAATTGAACCCGAGATATTAAAAGAAATAGAGGCAAAATCAGGTTTTCCAAAATTAAAACTTAATTTCCAAAAAAACGCTCAACTCCCAGATTGCACAAAACTTTATGGTAACTTCCTGGTAACATACATATTGCATTTCCAAAAAAAAAAAATTGACCACCCCCCCCACTCAATCAATCGCTGAAAAACAGTTTTATTCGACTAACACATATAAACACATTTAAACATTTCAAGCAAGTACTTATATATAATAATAACTAACTATCAAATGGACCGACTGTCTGCATGGTAATTCGACTAAAGCGTATTGAGTGGCAAATATGCTGGTCATACTGTCTACCGTGTTCTGGGTTCGAGACCCAGCCCCGGCATTGACAATATCGGTGGGTATGGATGTATGTCAGTTTTTCCAAATGTGTAACAGCCTAAGGCTTTGGAATTTGCTGTTATCTACTATATGTGGTCTGTTTATGTGTTTAATACAAATAAATTCATCATTCTAATTTAGAACATTTTCTAATCCTCATAAGATTACGTCTTCCTTTGATCTACGTTTTACCGTTGCCACTGTCATATTGCGATATTGGATTGGAAGATTATTAATAATATAGGCTACTATGAAGAAAGCAGATCTAAAAAGAGAATTTAATTAGGAGCAATACAAGCTTTATTTCCAACATATCTCAGATATACGTCGGTTCATTTTTGTATTTTATTAAATGAATAATTAGATTTTCCTGTTTTGAAAAGAATTTACAATAAATCCTACAATGTGAATGAATTTCCTTTCACATATATTTGACAGATTGAAAACACGTAAATGTGGATAATATGACCACCAAATTGGGGAACAGCTGTAAAAACTTCGTAACCAGCAGTTTTCAATCTTTTGTAAACGGCATTTGTGTTGTAAAAAACAGGGACCGTATGCAATATTCAGTGCGATAGACGCAGTTTCAAATAGTATTAACGTGACCAGAAAATCTCAGCAAAAAATCAAAATTAATACCAAGATTTTTTACGTTATTGGTTGATGTACTGTACGAAAACTCCTATCCAAATATTTCATAGGAACAAAATTGTGGAAAATTTTATGCACGTTGTTTTTTGTGAAAAAAGTTTTCCTCCATCTTTTTTAGTTTTTGTGTTAAATGACCAAAACAACATTTGCACCAGTTTTTTTAACATATGGCCGCCATTTTGAAAGTACAGCCAGTTTTTTTTAGAATATGTCTAGATATTGAATTGTTCCTTAGACTTTAATCTTTAATCTTTATGAAAAATATTGTCCTCAAAGATCGGTGGAGGGAGGGGTGGTGGTGCACGTACAGGGACTAATATAATGACCTCATTATTTACTTGAATATTTAGTTCTAAAGATTGAGTAACTGCTAAGAAATTCCAGAAATAATATTCTGACTTTTTTTAGCATTTAATACACGAGTGTTTTGGATTGTCATTTACGTACAATTTCATTAATTTGACAATTTGACAGAACTAAGACGTCACCAAAGCACACTTCTCAATAAATATAATTTGTCCTTTTCAATTGAGTTTGTTTTCAAAGAATTCTTGAAATCTTTGCGGCATTTTTCTCGAAAACGGTTGGAATTATCAAGTTCTATCAGAGGTACCTTTTTTTTACGTAGAAATGACTCCTGCATGAGATTTTTCTAGTCAAAAGTGTCACAACGTTTCGTAAAAAAAAGAGAAAAAATATTAATCATCAGGTATAGCTCATGAGGCGCCCTCCATGGGTTAACGTGATGTAATACATACATTATTGTTTCTTAGATTAAAAAATGTTTCCTTACCAAATTGGGAGAAGAGGTCAAGAGGTAGTTGAAATATTACAAAAAAAAGAAAAAAAATACAATTTTGACACCCTGTATCTTTTTCCAGGGTAACAATTTACTATAGCATGTTTGGTTATATCCTCATATTTTGATCTAAAGAATCTACCCTTGAACTATGGTTCAAGGGTAGATTCTTTGGATCAAAATATGAGGATATAACCAAACATGCTATAGTAAATTATTGTTGTATGTTGCCTAAAATTCTGGAAGCTGCAGTTAAGGAGCAAATTACCAAATATTTTGAAAAAAATAAAACATTCTCAGATAGACAATACGGCTTTAGAAGTGGGAAAAATACAACGGCAGCTACTCTCGACTTAATCGGTAATGTAAATGAAATACTAGAAAATAAAGACATACCAATTACTGTCTTCTGCGATTTATCGAAGGCTTTCGATTGTGTCGACCACAAAATTCTGCTGGACAAGATGGAGTATTATGGAATACGGGGCATTGTTCATGATTGGTTTAAATCTTACTTAAGTGATCGCACCATGTCTGTGAAAATAACATCAATCGAGGGGGAGCGAGTAAACAAAGTATCCACAAACCCGGGCTACATAAAGTGTGGGGTTCCGCAAGGTTCTATCCTGGGACCAACTTTATTCTTAATATACGTAAATGACGTAGCAGCAAATTTCCCACTCGCGAAATTCTCACAATTTGCTGACGACACAAGCATCACGCTACAGCACAAAAATTTAGACGATCTAATCGGTATAACAAAGACTTTATTAGAGGATTTATGCGATTGGTTCGCAGCCAATAAGCTAGTTTTAAATGTCAATAAAACTTTTAATATTCTATTCCAACCAAACAAAACACAACCTCATACTGTTATCTCAACAAATGGTGTAGATGTCATCCCCACGTCTACCACTAAATTTTTAGGTATTCATTTGGACCAACAGCTTGACTGGAAAAGTCACATTATAGAATTAAATAAAAAATTAAGCCATGCAGTTTATGCCATAAATACAATCAGACAAAACATCGGTTTCAATGTTGGTAAAACAGTCTATTATGCATACTTCTACTCTATTATGCAATATGGAGTAGAATTTTGGGGAAATTCAACCAATGCTAAGACAACATTTTTAGTACAAAAAAAAAGCCATAAGAGCACTATTTAATCTAAATACGCGGGACTCGTGTAGAGATTACTTTAAAAAGCACAGAATATTTACCTTAACGAATTTGTACATATATAAAATCAGTATAATAATTTACAAAGAACAAAAAAGGCTTTCCACACCATCTGATATCCACAATTATGATACACGATACAGAAACATATACCGAACTCCCTCATACAATTTGGATGTAAACAGAAGAGGACCCGTATATGCAGGTGTAAAAATATTTAATCATCTTCCAGAAAGAGTTCAGCAAAAACCGTCCTTAAATCTATTTAAAAAGGAATTGAAAAATATTCTAAAAACCAATGTTTTCTATAACTTAAACGAATTTTTTGAGGATGATCTCAACTAAAACAACAGGTCATTTGTATTTTCGGAATCCGAGTAGCCACAACAAATAAATATGAATGGCACTATATACCTACATCATATCATTTGCTTAGATTTTATTAAATATCATTGAATTTCATTGAATATCATTTAAAATTTGCAGGTCTCAGCCTGCTAGCTTAAATACGTACCATTTATTATTGTTGCTATTACTATTCTTACCTTATTGTAGTATGTTATCTATAATGTAGTATATTATCTGAGATAGACAATTATTCTATAAACCACAGTCAAACTAGGCGATATTTTCTCTAAGGCTCGGAAAGAGCCAGAAGTATGTATCTAGTTCTAACAATACATGTGTACTCCAAAACAACCATTGTAGTTTGTAAGATACATATTGTGGGAAATAAAATATTTCTATCTATCTATCTATCTATTATTAATGGTCCACATTGTATACGACTGTGCAATGCCATCGGAAACACCAAATATCTTAAAGATAAATTATAATAGTCCACGGCAAAGAATTTTAATCCAGGAAGAAACAATTTGCACAGCTAGTAAAGCATAGCGTCGAAATTTATTTAATACAGGTGACCTTAGCCTGATGTCGAGATGAATGTCCAGAGGTAGCACAGCAGGCCACAGGTCACAGTCAACAGTAATTCCAATGTCATAATTGCTACTGTAACTCTTAATTCGCCTGGCAGATTTATTATTTCGTAGCGGGATTATTTGCTCATTTTCAGTGTCTAAACACTGTGAATTTATTACACAAGAACGCCGAAAATTCAGCTGTACTTAAACCATACACACTACATTATAGTTAACAAAACATTGGGCTAAGCTCCTGTAAATAAACTACAAGAACGCTGGCGCTGTACATCTACAGATATATGAAAATGATAAGTTATAATTAAGTAGAATTTGCGCAATAACCACAACAGGCTTCTTGCACAAAATATAATTTTAACATTTTTAGAATCTTTACTTAACTCTTTCAGAGGCGGTGGTTCAAAATTTGAACCACCATATCGGGGCGGTGGTCCAAATTTTAAACCACCTAAATTGGATTTCATAATAGCGATCGTAATGGCAATATAACAAAATTGTGCGCATACAAGCTCTCCAGTGGGTAGTAGATGAACTACGAAAGGAATTTTAGAGCGGGAAGTTAATATATAACATAACTGAACATTTTCTAATGTGTTTGCCCCACGTGAGTTTATTTAGTATTTTGAATTTATAAAAAGGTAAGTTATTTTTGCATTTTTTTAAAATAATATTATTAACTTAGTTTATTTATAGTTTAAATATGATTTGTACATAAAAATGTACGTACATTTGTCGTTAATAAATTACGTGTGCATTTTTTTAAAGGTGGTTTATAATTTGGACCACCGCCCGCTTACAAAACTGTTTTGATTTCTTTTTATTTTTTTATGAAATCTATAAGTACCGAAAATTGATATCTTCATTGTTCTACAAATTATTGCCGGTAACATAGTTTGCAAGATTTATATAGTAAACGAATTATTCGCATTTCTTTCAGTATTAATGATGTCGTTGCCTTTCAATCTTGTGGGTATGACAGAAAAGGAATTTTATGAAGAAATAGAGAGATGTTTCGATGATGTAACTGAAATACCATCTGATGGGGTTTCTAACTGCTGAGGATGATGACATTGATTTAGAAAACGGTGAATAGCTGGATAATCAGGAGAGTGCGATAGAAATTGTAGAAGATGATAAGATAGATACTGATAATGACGGTTTCGATTCTGAGGATGATATTCCACTTCCCATATTGGCCGCCAAAAATCCACCAAGGGAATGGTCAAAAACCCAAAAGATCACCCAACCTCCTTGTTTTAATTCATATGCTGGAATACCAGATTTTACCAAAAATATCGACGATCCAACTCCATACAAATTATTTCCACTATTTTTTACCGACGAGTTAGTGGAAAATCTTGTATTTCAAACAAATTTATATTGCCAGCAAGGGTTGGGCAAGTATTTACCAATATGTCGGAAATGAAGACCTTTCTGTGCGTCAAGAACAATCTGCACATCAACCTAAATGAACTACGAGACGAAGATGTGGACATCGCAGTACCAAAAAAGAACCTGTTCGGACAAATTGGATGTGTTCGTTTTGCAGAATGCCATTGTGCTTAGGAAAAAAAAAGAATTGGTTCGAAGACTTTCACAAGAAAAAATGAACTTTTAATTAATAACCGGATTAATAATAAACTTTATATTATAAATTACCTCATTTGTGCGGTGGTCCAAATTATGAACCACCTTTTAATTAGCTATAATTACGTAATTCAATATTAAAAAAAAAAAAAATACTAGCAAACATTACGTTTAAATAGTAGGAGTACTGATAATTCCTTTTCTTAAATAAATTTCAAATAAAAATGTTCTGCCCCTCTAGGGATAATTTTTTCTTATTTTTTTGCCCCTGAAAGAGTTAATACAAAACACAATGTGTAAAGGATTTTTTCTTATTTTTTCTTTTACAGACAGTATTCAACATTAAAGTTTGGATAAATTCGTTAGGCACGCAAACAACGTGTGACGTCATGTGTCAGGAGACGCACAGCGCCAGCACTAGCGTACATTTTAAATTAATTCCATCCATGGACGTTGCCCTTGTAATAGCATGATAGTGAGGCGAATTAGACCATAAAAATCTCTCAGTTCTCGAGAAAAAAAAATCAGCGTAGCACCAGAGAGTGTAGTTTTTATAAAATGAAAAATTCTACATAAGAAATGGCTATTTATTATATTTTTTTGTGGTACAGATATCATTTATTTCGAAAAAACTTGAAGAAATTGATTGATTATAGAAATCGTGTTTTTTAAAATTTACACTGCCATGCCATTATCTTCAAATCTAATTGAGCTGTCGATCTGATATATTTTTTAAATTCAAGTACACAAATAAGCGCTTCCAATGGTCTTTTTGTTTCTATCGATTATTGTCTATTAACGACAAATTTTTTTATTTTTGAAAATTTTCATATACAGTATGTCCGCGTATGGGGTTTACAATAGGTGTAATGGCTAAAATCTTTAACTTTGCGAGAAAATGTTATTGTTTATAAAAGTTTTTGCTTGCATAAAAAATAGTAATGACGTTGAGAAACAAAATATTTTTTATACTGAGGTGCTGATAAATTACAAGAACTTAAAACTGCGTAAGAGTAAACTGGTTATATTACTTCCACACCCAGTGGAAGTATTATAGTAACGACAAAAAAATTTTTTTTATTGTTCAAATAGGCTTAGAATGTCACGAAACGTCGAGATTTTAAGTTTGAGAGAAAAAAAATTTCTGTCTGTCGGTCTGTCTGTAACTTTTTTTGTGCGCACGTTTACTCTGGAACCGTTTGAGATATTGACTTGAAATTTGGTACGCATATTTTCATCTTGTTCCGTCGAAGAATTGGAGGGTAAATTGGGGTAAATCTGGGGAAAATAGGTAAATCAAACAGGTAAGAGTCCATAAAATTGGTATTTAGTATAAACAAGAGAAAGTAAGGTCTCAAAGAAATTTTTGGCATTGGCCACCCCCATTACCACCCCCACCCCATTATTAAAGGGGATGAAAAAAAAATTGTGATTTAGTGTGTGTACAAGAACCAGAAACCTCAAAATGTTTTTTACTTCATCCACCTCCATTATCACCCCCTATCACCACCCCCACCCTTCTACCGATGTGGGGTATCGTTTTATGGGTTTTTGGGGTAGAGGATTTCAAATATCATATTATTAAAGTTCCATAAACAATTATGTCCACATACGAATTTTTTTGGTTGTGAGTGACTTGGATAAAACCGCTGCCCAAGGAATCACTACTTCCACATTCGGATTTTCTATCCAAGTCACACAACGAAAAAATGTTGTATCTGGAAATAATTGTTTATGGAACTTTAATAATATAATATTTGAAATCCTCTACCCCAAAAACCCATAAAACGATACCCCACATCGGTAGTGGGGTGGGGGTGGTGACAGGGGGTGGTAGTGGGGGTGGATGAAGAAAAAAATATTTTGAGGTTTCTGGTTCTTGTACGTACATACACTAAATTACAATTTTTTTTCATCCCCTTTAATAAGAGGTAATGGGGGTGGCTAATGCCAAAATTTTTTTTGAGGCCTTAGCTTCTCTTGTATATACTAAATACCAATTTTATGGACTCTTACCTGCTTGATTTACCTATTTTCCCCAAATTTACCCTAATTTACCCCCCAACCCTTCGACGGAACAAGATGAAAATATAATCTAGTTATAGATCTCGTTAAAGTACATATGTGTACCAAATTTCAAGTCAATATCTCAAACGGTTCCAGAGTAAACGTGCGCACAAAAAAAAGCTACAGACAGACAGAAATTTTTTATTCGCTCAAACTTAAAATCTCGACGTTTCATGACATTTTAAGCCTATTTGAACAATAAACATTTTTTTAAAAATTTTTTGTCGTTACTATACTTCCACTGGATGTGGAAGTAATTAGGTTTACGATATAGCGTTTTTTGTAAGACTTGACAAGGTCAATTTTGTGAGAACTGTGCGCCAGAGGATGAAGATCATGAATCAAGCATAGAAACAAACGAATCCAATGATAATAGTTATGATAAAAACAGAAATTTTTACCAATAGTATTCTCTTCCTTATATCCCGTTTTAAAGAAAATGAACTTCAAATCCTTGCGAGGATAGGTTCAATTTTGATGAGGATGTAAAATGGACAAATGGTGACTTTGAAACCACTCCCACTCAATATACAAAGTAAAAAATAAAAAAATCAATTTTCTACCTCCTGGGGAGGGGAGAGGTATCAACTCCCTGAGGTTGTCACAATTCACTCTTACCATTGTCCTTGATCATCATCTTTGAAAACGGGGATAAACGCCTTTAACAAGAAAAAAAAAAGATACAATTTTACACCCACTGACAGGGTAGATTCCACCTCTGTGGGCGGGTGCGGTCCGACTTCTTACTTCACTATTGTTGAATAAAATGCTCCAGAAGACCTAATTATTCAAGATAACCTATTTAAAACTATTAAACTGTTAGTTTAACATTTACAAATATATTTAATATTAAGCGCTAAATTTATGTAAGGTAAAAACCTCCATTAAAAGTAAATTATCGTCTAAGGCTTCCGCAATAAATCTGATGACTTCCTCTCTAAGAAGTCAACGCTTAATAAAAAAATAAGCATACACAGAAGGCAAGCGCTTCATTAAAACCATATATTTAAAGTCCCATCTATCTGAGGCAAAAACCAGACTCCATCTCTCTCTCTCTTTACCATTTTCAAAATATTTAAAAACGAAATACACAGTCCACTCTAAGAAACCCTTTATAATGCGACGAAGAAATTAAACTAATACAACTCTGTGCCGTTTGCACAGCGAGCAGGGCGGAAAACAGCTTAAATGAGGTTGTTATCTGAGACATTAAGGCATGAAATGAAGATTTAGACGGGCACTCAGGCTTCTGCAACGCCTTGTAATCCACCTGAGCATTAATATTTGTACCGTATATGTCGCACTGTATAACTGCACCGCACAACTTCAAATTCTCTGTGTACTCTCTAACCAAACCCTTCTTACAACGAATGCGGTAATTAGGTACGAGCACCAGTTACAACGCAACGCAAATGTTAGTCTCTGGGCTCATTGTTTGATGAATGCCTTTCGCATGAAAATGTTAAGGGAGACGTTAGGCGAAAGTTTGGATTTCTTAATGTTAGTTTACGTACAATGGCACTTCTCTGGAAATTCAGCGTGTTCAAACAGTAGTTTTTGTTATTATAACTTAAGGGACGATGCCGCATCTTGAAAATATATTTTTCACATTAAAACATTATTTAGCTATAATTTTGGACGTGGAATTACACGGCATTTTTTGAAACTAATTTTGGTGTATCATTGTATCAGTTTTCAACGCTAAAAACACTGACCACTTCATTGGATGCACATTTCGCCAGCCAAGATGGCATCATAAAGACATAATTAAAACTCCTGTTTTTTTTTTAACTATTTAACGTCGGCCTATTTCCGCTACCAGGGCCTATCACCGACGCCAGGAGACGAGCTACACCCAACCTGGACATTTTGCCGAACCTCTTCCCTTAAGAAGAGTAGGGATCTTTTACTTGCCTAACATTTAATAGACAATGGACCGCCTGCTTTACATCCCCTCCGAAGGATGGTATATCCACTACGTAATCCTCGTCTGAAATTACGTTGCTTCCGCGTATACACTGATATACAAGCCGCTAGAAGGTGGGACGAGAACGCTGTATTTCCCAAGATGGGTCACCTATCCAAGTACTAACCGCGCTCGACGTTGCTTCAACGGAATATCGACTGATATTCACATTGAAGTCGCCTCTACGCTCGCCCCATAACTCGTGTTTTATAGTTTATGAAACCTATTTCAGTGTCGCTGTCACACTGGAGATTTCAGGACAAAAATTCGTAAGATTTGTAGAATGCAGTATCGTATATTATAAAGGTCTAAACACTTCTATCTATATATAGCGGTATTATATGTTTGTGAATGTATGACGATTTGTACAGCACCAGTATAAATAGCAGAAAAGGCAGCACCTTGTAAAAATTAGTGGTTCTTGGGATCTGATATGAAGATACACAGAGATAAATCGTTTTTGCAAATTTTGCATAACGTTGTGATGCAACGTCTTGTTGCATTTTTAAACAATTGTAAAAATTTCAAAGCGAACTGTCCCTTAATTGTGCGTGGTCTTTGAATATTCGCCCAATATATGTTGGAAACGTACTGTAACAAACTATTTATAATTAGCCTATTTGAATAATTATTTTAAATTTTTTTTGTCGTTACTACACTTCCATTGGATGTGGAAGTAAAATTATTAAAAACGATTTGCATGTAAATTACCAAAATCTTCCTTTGTTATTAATACAAATAAAATGGCTAAAACTTATCTTTAATGCTTCTGTTTTCCTTTTCGAGTATTTGCACTGTTTCTTGTCTTTGTTTTTGTCAGCAGGCAGATGACCTAACTGCACTAATTTACTTCGTTACTGATAAAATAAGTTTACATTTCACAGTTTTAAAGTTTTAAATGCTACTATCTTTTCTATATTGTGGGGCTTGAGATATTTGTTCCTTGCCACCATGTGTTGACCATATGTTTATGAAATGAAAGCTTCTAAGTAACATTATATTTGATTTTTCACCGAAATCAATTATATATCAACTATATAACATAACTGATATTATGTTAATATACAAGGTGTTTCAGCTAAAAGTCCCCGGGTCATTATATCGTAAAATAATAAAGATACTTAAAATTTGTAAATCGCGGATAATTGACACCAAAAAAGGTCTTAAATAACTGCAGTTAGAATTGTTCCTTCGCAGTGCACAGAGATGGCGCTGCGGTGAGAAATTATTTTTCAATGGCCAATCAGCCAGCTCCTTTTTCAAATCTAATCTAATCTCTAAGGGTTGTACAACTAATCTGCCAAATTTATATGATTTTTAAGACTGTACAAAATATAGTAGTATGTTAAATCATAAATTGCTCCAAAAATATATTATTTATTTGCACAAATTGTTCCTATAACTTTTCTAAAACTAACTTGTTAATAATTAGTTACACATATTTTGCTTTATGCAGGGCCTAATTAACATGGCACTCAATTAGGAAACACTTATCACTATATTTATATAGATTGTATTATAGTTTATCCAGTTGGTTGTCATAAAATATTCTAGTCCTCACTTTTTGGTGGCTAGGATTCACAAATAAATTATTATTGTTACACTAATTTTTTGTCAGTACCATAGAAAGAGCCTGGATTTAACTTTGTTATCTCCTATACTTAAAAAAGTGTCTGATGGACTTCTTAGTATCCCCAGACGTACCAAATATATTAACATGGCTTTCAAAATACCTTATATATTGGTTAAATAGAGTTTAAGATTTTTTACACCGGATTCACGAAAACAAATAGGGGATTTATATAAAGAAACAAAATATAATAAGGAGCCGATAAAAATACAAAGTTTCAATCGTAGCGGAAATAAAAAAGCGGGATGCAAGGAGCGAAAGGTTTTCGATATATTCCAGTCATGTGGTCAAAGTCATTAAGAACAAACATCAAAGCGGCACGAGACCATCAAGGAACAATATCCGCAGGGCGGTCATCCTGAGGGTAGTGCCGGGGCCGGCGGGGCGCGTTTCCACTTACCTTCCTCCGACGAGCAGCGAGTCTCCATCTCGCAACACCAACCGGAAGTAGTCGGTGGTAGTTTCGTTCCCTGTGAAGTGGTGCACGTCATCTTCCGCTCCTGTGGACAACAAAACATTCATGAGTTTCAACTAGAAATGCAGCGCGAACTGGAGCATAAACTCCACAAAAACTAACACACCTAACACAAAAATATAGGATGTGTAAAGATCGGCGGCATGTGAAATGCCGCTGCGCTGGAAACGAGGATATTTCAGATTTCTCAACTTTGCGGCTAACCATAATCTGAGGAACATAAAACGAAATACTGTAAATATCACATACTTATATTGTTGTGGGGAACAGATTCTTGCCTGTTGACAAACTAATACTCATACAGTCTGTAGCAAAAAAACATGAGGCACCCGTGAATAATTACTTTCAAGGAATTCATGTTTGTATAATGTAGAAGTAGTTGCAACAAGCATTATACAGGGTATTTTCTAAAAGTATGTCAATCACTTAACCACAGACTCAGCGCCTCAAAGGAAGTTGATTAAACCTAATTTACTTCTATCCAAAATCGCACCCCCATGAAACTACAGTCCTCTAAAGTTGGAAATAAAAAAACATATTTTTTAAATATTGTACAAATGGCTAGAGATATTTTTCTCAATATTGGTACGTGTAACATATATGTCAAAGGGTAACAGTTTAAAGTAAAAATATTTTAAAATAAAGTTTTATAAACGGCTAATCAAGTCAGAGTTGGCAGTCAGATTGGCTCGTTTTTAAAAAAGTTGTGAAAAATGAGCCAATCTGACAATTCTGACTTCGGATTCGGTTTCAGCGGGTCCAAATACATATAGTCCAGTCAAAACAATGTTTAACCTCCTGAAAAATCCGAAAGTTTTGCAACTTCGCATACTTATTTAAAGGTACCTAAGAATGAATATACCGAAAGTCCTTATGAATATGAGGTGAGCTCTAGCGGCAATTGGCGAAAATAGGGCACTTTCTTTGGTTTTTCGTTAATATCTCGAGAACCGTTGGTCGAAGGCAAAAGTTGATTATATACATAATTAAGGCTTATCAAATTTGCTACAAAAATGATTATATACATTTTTCTCGGATTCCCAATGGTTCCCGAGTTATAGGCGCTAAAAGAGAGCGTTTTGTGAAAAACCACGCTAGGGCGGTACAATATGGCATTTCTAATAATATTTGACAATAATAAGTTACTAAATTAAATATAGTACTTACAATGCCTACTCCAACGAGCCGCTACTGCTATCGTCCCCCCCCCCCCCCCACTACCTTCCCTTCCTTCCACAACTAAACCGCCCACAGAAGGAGCAGCAAGACAGCATGCTTTTCGAGTGTACCACCAAATTCAATTTTGGCTTTCGAATGAACTTCCTCCTGTATAGTGGGGTTGGAAGGTGGAAAGCGATCGGCTAATCCCTGTGACAACAGAGGATCCAGCAGCACCTGAAGCTGTCCTTAACCACATTTGTTGCACATGTACAACTGGATGTGGGAACAGATGTGGCTGTCGAAAGGCAGGAATAATGTGTATTTGTCACAACTGCCACGGCGAATGCTTGAATGGTGTTACTTCCAACCTCGAAGAAGACTTTGATGACCCTGATGATCCCGATGTCATAAACCTTGAAGAAGCATCATTCAGTGCAAATAACAAACACTGAACATTTGGTACATAAAGGTCAAAGCAATGTGCTTGCTGGAACCAGAAGTCAGGTGAGATTGCACATTTGTATTTTTTTTATTATTCATTTACCTTGCATAGTAGTATACATAAATCGGTTGTCATGTTCATATGTTGTTTTATTGGTCGCTTACTACTTTCTTATATTTACTTCTTCTGATTTATTTATATCTTATATACTTTCTTTTACTTACATGTTTTTATTTGTATAATGGTTCTCTCACACCTTCATCTCATGCATACTTACCTATTGTTTCAGGCAGCAAGTGTAGAAGCTGGCCAAGATAATCAAATTGCAGGGCCTTCTACCAAGAAGCGATTCAGAGCTGATTGATTTTTCTCTACAAAATTTTCCTTGAAATAACCTCAGGATTTTGTTTGTTCATATATTTCATTGTTTAATATACCTACTACCTACATCATGTGCCTCATTAATATACATCATAAGTAACATACATCATGTGCTTTTTATACAAAGTTGTGAAGTTTATCTCCTCAATTATCATTAGTATACAAAAATGTAGGTAAATCATATGTCAAATATTATTAGAAATGCCATATTGTACCGCCCCAACGTGGTTTATCACAAAACGCTCTCTTTTAGCGCCTATAACTCGGGAACCATTGGGAATACGAGAAAAATGTATATAATCATTGTTGTAGCAAATCTGATAAGCCTTAATTATGTATATAATCAACTTTTGCCTCCGACCAACGATTCTCGAGATATTAACGAAAAACCAAAGAAAGTGCCCTATTTTCGCTAATTGCCGCTAGAGCTCGCCTCTTATTCATGAGGACTATTCATTCTTAGGTACCTCTAAATAAGTGTCCGAAGTTTCAAAACTTTCGGATTTTATTAGGAGGTTGGGTCATTTTTTGAGATTTTTTGACTGCACTAATAAGGATACACTGGTGTGGTCCGCAGGCCAGACCACTTTTTTTGTGTGGCTGTGTTGCCTACTTATCTTATCTTGTACTAGAAATTGAATGAGAATTTTAAAAATACTGACTTGAAATAAAATTCTTAAAAAATTTGATAAGCCTTAATTATGTATATAATCAACTTTTGCCTCCGACCAACGATTCTCGAGATATTAACGAAAAACCAAAGAAAGTGCCCTATTTTCGCTAATTGCCGCTAGAGCTCGCCTCTTATTCATGAGGACTTTCGGTATATTCATTCTTAGGTACCTCTAAATAAGTGTCCGAAGTTTCAAAACTTTCGGATTTTATTAGGAGGTTGGGTCATTTTTTGAGATTTTTTGACTGCACTAATAAGGATACACTGGTGTGGTCCGCAGGCCAGACCACTTTTTTTGTGTGGATGTGTTGCCTACTTATCTTATCTTGTACTAGAAATTGAATGAGAATTTTAAAAATACTGACTTGAAATAAAATTCTTAAAAAATATAGATATATACGATATGTATAGGTCAATCCGCCATCTTGGATAAAAATAGAAAACATCAAAAATGGCCGAAGAAATCAAAATTGAATATCTTTTCGACAAATAAGTAATTTCCCCAAAGTTGGCAAAAATAAAGCTCATCTATAATGCACCAAACCCATAAGTCAAAGAGAACAGTCAAAGACGGAGGACAAAATATATTTTTTTAATTCTTCGTTAAGTATCAAGGAGGCATTGCGCGTCACTTTTCTTTTTATTGTAGGTTCTTTTAGGTACTTTAAGGGGATAAAGTTCATTCTTTTTTATTTTCAAAAAGAGTATTTTTTACAATAAAAAAAAGGCATTTTCTTTGACCCTAATTTTTTTCACCCAATTTTCATCGAAACAAAATGAAATATGATATAGAATGTCTCGTGTAACTTATATGATCGGTATTTAGGATCAAACAGTCATGACTAGAGTAGTAGTAGTAGTAGTATGTTAATTTTAGGTACATTAAAATATAAAATTACAAAAGCAATTTGGAACAATCATATTATGTAATAACTTTCAAAAGAATACGAATAAGAATAAACTTTATTGCTTAAGTTTTTTTTTACAAAAATAACCAACAGAGAAAAGGAGCACCTAAATTAAGAATAATTTGCATTGTGCTTCTGTCTTATGTTTTTATATACATATAATATTCATTGTACAGGTAGGGTATCGCGATTTTTATTTTATTTTATTTGTTTATTCCTTCTTAGAGATTGTGGAGAAGTGTGAGATCCGGAACATAGTCTTGTAACTGGAGTCTATCAGATTTCTAGAAAGGTCTTTATATTTTTTATAATAAATTCTTGTATATGTTTTATAAATTGCTTTAAATTTTTCATATTTCTAATATTTTGCGGGATGATATTAAATACTTTGGTCCAAGGTATGTTATGAATTTCTGACAATGAGATTTCTTGTATGAATTTTCTTCTATTTGTTATTTTATACAGAACAGTTTTGACTCTTTATAAAGTTTTTCTGTTAAATACCTACGGTTGTTTTTAAAAATTAGTTTAATGATATAATTTTGGCTTATACAAAGTCTATTTAATGTAGTGTCATATATTCCACCCCATATTATGATTCCATATCGAAATATAGACTCTGCCAAAGCCTTATATATATATATATCGGTTAACATGCTATTATTAAAAATATTTCTTAGGTGATAAAATACTGGTATCAAGGATCTAATTTTTGAGGTTATATATTCAATATGCTTTTTCCATCGCAGGTGTTGGTCAACTATAATACCTAAATATTTAGAGAGAGACAGATTAAATATTTATGTTACATTGACAATTTTCATAATTTCTTTGGATGCGTGTACTATTATGTAAAGTAATATTTGTAATATAGTTTTCACCAGCACCTGAATCTGAAAAAGCAACAAATTTTGTTTGATCATAATTTAGCGAAAGCAAATTTTTATCAAACCACATTCGAACCGTACTTACACTACTAGACGCATTTTTATTTACTTTTTCCCAGGTACTGTCCCTGAATAACAATACCTATCATCAGCATAATAGACATATTTAACCCCCACATCATCAAGGGATAATAAATTATTAATATATATTAAAAAGAGCATTGATCCAAGAACAGTACCTTGGGGGACCTCCATTTTTGTAATAAGTGGCTCAATTAAAGAATCTGAAATTTTAACATATTGGGTCCTGTTGTCAAATAGCTTTTGATTACAGCTAGTGGCAAACCTCGTATTCCACAGTCCTGTAGTTTGTTAAATAAGATATCGTTGGAGACAGTGCCAAAGGTTTTGGCAAGGTCTAAAAATATTGCAATACATTTTTTATTTTCGTTTATATATATAATTTATGACATCATATATTGCTAGTTCTGTATTCTTGTTTTCTCGATAACCATACTGACTTTTAGACAATAATCCTAAGCGTTCTAAATGAGCTACTATTCTCTTTTTTAAACATTTTTCAAAAATTTTAGCAATATTGTTTATTAATGAAATAGGCCTACTATAGTTTTGTTTGTTTAAGACATCACCGTGTTTGAAAATTCCTAAGTTTCTAAAACTGATCCTTGGGGTAGTTTTTGAGTTCGACACACTGTGCACTGGTCGTCGCTTAATGGAAAAACCATAATGCAACCACCGCCGGGCAATAATACCCTAAAGTCGAGCCTAAAACGTGTAGAAAATATATTATTATTATTATTACTCGTTTTTTCTATTACGGGTTGAATTAAAAACCTCCTCGATGCAAGGGTTGAAAATAGTTTAATATGGATTAGCACGAAATTTACTCATATGAGCTAGCGCCACCAACTTGGAAAAAATGGCGGCTGATCATGAAAATAGATTTATAATTTCGGTGTTTTATGAAAAATATATTTTAATTGTTTCTAAAGCACTTTGCGCAGTGTAAACGGTTAACGTTTAAAAAGCAAATACTGTCAAATGAGAAAAGTTTTAAAAATAACTGCAGTACATTAAATAACACTCACGTTTTATTAAACTTTTTAATTGCGCACTCAAGTTAATAGTGTCCATAAGCGAACAAAACCATCGATTCTGTTTAAACAATAAAGATAAAATTTAAACCGAATCAATGAAATGGATTGTTTCAATCACATTTTCATGTTTTTATACTGTCATCCCATGCCATTAATCACAGAAACCCTAACGTTTATCCGTCCAGGAAACTATTGAGTTGCCACGAAGTGAAAAAGTCGAATCTTGCTAACTTGGTTGGTTTTTACAATATAAGTTTAGTAAATCCTCGAGAAAATAGAGTGACGGCGAAAGAAACTCAGAGCTCCGTGAATCAGCGAAAATTTCCACAGAAAGATTAGCACATAATATCGTGAATGTTATATCAAAAGAGTGTAGGTTTTGCATAGACAATAGACATTGCCAATTTTTAGATTGTTCGATAAAAGGAAATATAAAGGAAAAATTAAACTTTTTTAAGCAGAGATATTCATTAGTATTTACTTCGTACAGTAGTCTACCTAATGACAGAAGGCAACCATTTTTTAGACAGACAGAAATAGGCCAGTAGGCTTAAAATCCAAATCGGAAATAATTGCTACAAAAGATTTTATTGTTTAAATGGCCTCATTTGTTGCTTAATATGACTATCCTAGGTTTCCCCCCCCCCCCCGGCGGAGTTGTGCTTAAGTGGTGGGGGGTAAAAATGTACCCCCCGGCGGAGTTGTGCCACAGAAGACTAAACAATCAGAATGGAATCTTTCAGGGAGGGGGAAGGTCGCGCATTTCTAAGCGCGTATCGAATCCTGGAATAGAACTCAGCGATGCCACATTTGGTAGATTGAGAACAACAAATAATCTGGTACTCAATACAGAGTTGCCAGATGTACAAAAAAAATCTTATTTGAACAATAATTTAGTAGTTACATACTTTGTAATTTTGAAAATAGAAGAGTACAAAATAGAATGATTTATAACAATTTTAGTTAACTATGAAATGGGAAAGTAGGTTTCACTAAATAATTGAAAAAAAATTTATATACTGAAATTAATAATTTTCAGGAGCATTATAGAATCATAGTACTCATCTAGGGTGACTATACGTCCGGAATTTCGCTGGACAGTCCAGCATTTTGGAATACTATCTGTATTCAAAAAAATTTTTCCACACGGTCATCCAAAAATGTCGGGATCAAGAAATGGTTTTTCGGATTTCTGCTCCCCCCGCTCATCAATTTTTTTCCCAGCAGAAGTGTCCAGCGCAAAAATCTGGTCACCCTATACTCATCTGACAACGATGAGTTAATTTATTCATAGTTTATCTTTCGTTTAATTGTGGTATTTGCTTGTGTTGAATGATTTCTGTGAAAGTGTTTGTTTAAATAAACTCTAGATTTTTTTTGCCCTGTACTAAAGATTAGAGAGGTTAATTCTCTAATATTTGCCTTTATGGTACAACCAACTGCAATTACAACCAAATTGGTGGAAATGTCACTTCTAAATCATTCAAAATAGCATCAGTGAAAAGTTTGAATAAAGAAACATAATGAAAATAAAACCACCGAAGAAACTGTGCCAAAACTCAGTTCATTTATTTATAGGCCATCCTTTACTTTTTTATGTAATGTCAATTTTTCATTAATGACACGATTCCTTAACCTAAAAAAATATAGTCAAGGAACGTGCAGGTAAAAGTACTATTATATATTCCAACGATTGCTTAACGATCGACGCTAAATTTATCTTATTCAGTTACAGTTACAAAAATTTACAAACTATATTTAATATTATATATAATTAGGAAGTTTCCTATTTTAGAAATATGATGTACATTCAACCTCATTTAGTAGTCTTTCAGATAACTAGTCAAACAAAAAAAAATGATCTTGATATCTGAAAAACTCACGAACTTATTCAATTTCTTATTTGAATATTTCGCCTCGACTGAAGTCCACCGTGACATCACAATACATAACGCGCTCACTTGCCATGCAGGCGGCCCGCATTATGTTCCCATTATTTAGTGTATGTACTCGATTTTCTGAAATGTCATTTTTGATTCGTTCGTGCCGAGCCGAATTTTCGAATTTCGCCGTGCAATTTACGATCAGGTTTATCTGGAAGACTTCCTCTTTACGTCGCGACATCATACGGCCGTCCCAATGGTGTTTTTCGAAAAATATGAACGTGCCAAGATTGCATGTTTTAGCAATTTTTCGGCTCTCAAATACAAGCTGGCTATAAACTGCCGGTGCCTGCCAACGAGTATAAAGGTGCCCGCGTCCGCTCGCTGTTGGCGGAATCATGTATTGTGACGTAATCGAGCCTCAGCCCAGATGATCGCAGCATTTTAAACTTGGAAGGACCATAACTTTTTTATTTATAGAGATAATTTAAAAAAAAATTACAGATATTTTTTAGATTTTTACGACTATTTATTACGAGAAAATGAGAAAAATGGAAACTTCCTAATTAACATGAATAAAGATTGATTATATTTCCGTACTATTGTTTTATTTTGTCATATTTGAATGAACAATTTAAAACATTTTAACTAATTTAAGTGTTCATTAGAGCCAGAGAAAATATATACTAATTATTATAGCAAATGCCTATTCGATTAGCATTTTGCTTGATTATGACACGATTCACTTTTATATGGTAAATGTTCTAAATAACATACATACAGACTTTTATTGATTATTTGAGTTAGTGTATCCAATGAGACGAATTTCTGTATTACATTTCTTTTCTACCATGATTATTTATTAATATTATACCTAAATAAAAATTTGAGTAAATCCCAGCAAACACAAAAATTGCGGTCCTTAAATGGGCCATTGTAGCGATCAATGGCTTTCTTATGGCATAGGCTAACCTTTTGTGGTCCATAATAAATTATATGCAGGCGTACCATAGCTTCATGTTGTTATGAATTGCCACATAATAACCAGAAATGGTCAATTATTGTGCAACCATAAAAAATGCTGCTTCGGTTTATACGTTGATGGTACTTTTATGGTAATATGCAGGCTAATATTTTTATGATTACGCGCATGCGCATTGTGAAAAATCTCTCAAGGCTTCACCGAGCATAGCATCCGCCATTTGCATTTTCGTTCTATGCTTGGCCTGTGGGTTATTAAAATTTGTGTAATCTGACTTAATCTGACCGTTATTTCTGTAAAATTTGTAGTTTATTTTTTATAGTAAGTAATTTGTAATTTGTCATTAATAACTTAATTGTAACGTTTTTTGTAAATTATTATTAATTATATTATTTGAGACTATTCGTAAACATTTATTAAACATTCAAATACTTCCTACATTTTGAAATAAATAGCTACATATTCACATAATATAATAAAGACTTCATACACATCACCATAAATACTGCTTTTAGCATCCGTAATAACGGTTATTAAGATAGCTCAGTTGGTAGAAGAGTCAGTACTGTAATACGGTCATCGGAGACATGCAGGTTCGAACCCCACCGACCGCAATTGGTACAGGTAAGTAAAAATGAATTTAATAACTTAATAAACATTATAATTTGCAGGCAACCCTTGTGAGAATAAATTGGAGCTGTGGTAAACAATATTAAATATGTAAATATGGATAATAACAAACAAATTCATATTACAATATTTATGCATTAATAATTACTTCATTTTTATCAAGTAAAATACTTACATGTCAAAGCTGTACTTTTTTGTAAAAAGCGCCTTGAATAATGTATCTATATAAAAAAGGTAGAATCTCCATACATCGTACTTTATGGATGTATAAATATTATTGTACACTGTTGGCAAATTGAAGGATGGCCAGCTGCTGGCCGGTGGGAAATTTCGCCAATGGTCCGCTTGTAGCTCCCCATAAAAGTGCCAATTATGATAATGCTGGCGACGGTGCGTATGACCATTTATGTGCCAATTATGAGTGTTTGCTGGGACTTTGATAGTATTTTTAGATTAAAAAAATCGACAAAATGACTAGATTTTGCTTTTCACAGACAGAACTTTTTGGTATTAATTTGTTATCTTGAGAATATTAAATAGATTTATACATAATAAGGATTGTTATTTTCAAGAAAATTCGAGTCCCCTGCTAATTTAAAAAAAAAACCGGCGCCTGCAGTATAAAATATCATGGAAAAATTGTCTTAAAATAGTTTCTATAGTATCTGATTCAGAATTAAAGTTAATCCTGCAGCGCAAATAATAGCCAGTAAAGACGTTTAATTGGCTGACTTGAAATTTGCGGCATCTTTCTTGGAAACGTTCTAGTTTTGTATTATTTTTTAATACTGGCTAAGTGAAACAACCAATTAAGAGAAGGAATATAAAAATTTAATTAGTGTATTACACGGGATTGCGAAAACATTCCATTTTACAACTTCATATATAATTTCGAAGGCTATAATACATTACATGAACTAAAGACGCCAAGAGTCTCTTCGTCTGGAGCATCAAGATAAATTCATTAGGAGCAGACACTTACAGAGTAGCTTATAGACCAAGATACGACCGCATGAAACCCTACGTCATCGAACATTCGATTAACTCATAACGAATTCGAAAAAATATAAAAAAAACACTAAACCATTAGTAGCTCTAGGCATATCCTAGCGGAAGGCCTTTAATTAAGCTAAATACGGGGCATAAGAAGAAGGTGTTTCCTACATTACAAAATATCCGGCTAAAAATATTAATTGTAGAGAAACATTAATTGTTCAAAATTACCTCGGTCTGCCTTGCCTCACCTTGACGGAAGTGCCTCGACAGTAGGGTTTGCAATACCGGTTAGCCGGTTAATCGGTTAACCGAACAAAAAATACATGATGATAATTACCGGTTATTTTAATTTTTTACCGGTTATTTCGGTAAATTCTGAACTTACGATATGTCACGTATTCAACGTTTCTATTTATGTCAGTGAATTTACTAAATACAGAGTGACCATCCCAACACTGAGCACTTTTAGTAATAAATAATATTATAAAAACTAAAACCCAAACACCAAGCCTTAAGAAATACAAGAAAGAGAGACGTGGACAATAGCTTGTGACTGGGAATTGAATATTTCACTGCCGCAAATATCGGTGGAAAACATTTAGAAGTATGTTATTACAATTCTTATTAACTTATCGACGTACCAGTATCGATTGAGTAAAGACATCTTCATGCTTGAGTTTATGTTTACAATTTGTGTTATTTAAGTTGATATTTTTGTTATTTGCAGAATGTTTATTTATTTAATGTATTTAATTTATATTTTTTCCTTTTGATAAAAAACCTTTTGTTTGTTCATTATATTAATTATACGTATATAAAAATGTTTTTTGTTAAATTTAGCTAATTTTGAACATGGAAAAAAAATTTCCACTTTCGCCACCCTAATCATTCATTCTAAAAATTACCGGTAAATACCGGTTAGCAAGTTATTTACATTTTTATTTACCAATTTACCGGTTATTAAAATTTTCGGTAAATTGCAAACCCTACTCGACAGACCACCCCACAAGGACGTATTTTCACTTACATCATCGAACAGCATTGCAGAGATGGGCATTTTTAGTAGAATAACCAGTCATAACTAATGACTAATCATTTATATATTAGTCATGAGCAATGACTAATTGTTTGGTCATTAGTTATGAATGTTTCGTTTGATGATTGATTAGTCATTAGTCAGACTAAGGATCGATTTATACCATATTATTTGATTTGATTTATTTATTTATTGATTTGATACCACCCCCACCCCAATATTAAAGGAGGTAAAAATATAAAATTGAGATTTAGTGTGTGTACAAGAACCAATAGCCTCAAAAAATTTTTAGCATCAGCCACATCCTCTACCACCTCCCATTTCATTATTGAAAGGAGTGAAAAAATAAAATTGCGATGGCAAAGACCTCAATTTTTTTGGCATCAGCCAGCTCATTATAGTAATTGTTACTTTTCCATTTTGATTACCTTACCTCCGACTTACTATACCTGTAGTAACAAAAGCTCATAATTATTAAAAATATTGCTTGCTTATTTGACCAGTGGGAACAAGAAATAGAAAAAGACGGAAGTTTCGGATTTCACTCACGTTTCTTGTACGCACGATAACTAATTTAATAAAGTCCGATTGTATTGAAATTTGGAAAGTATACTAATGTTAGCTAGAGGAAGAACCCCATTTAGAATAAAATCAATCAGTAAATAAAAAAGTTATTAATCATTTAATATAAAAAAAAATCTTAATTTTTATCTCAAATAGAAATCCTGCGTAATGTTATTTCCTATAATTACTTTTTGTTTAAACATTTTGGTAACATACATTTTATAATAATATATCTAACCGTTGAAATATGAAATTCGAACAATATATATAATATGGCCAAACATTCAAGTCTTGCAGTAACATATTAATGGACCAGGGGCTAAAGTTTTGCAATACATAACCCAAATCAGAATGCATAATGCCTCATTACCGATCAAACACCCCCTACCATACCAGGCGTTGCCTATCTTCCGACAACTTCTTTCCTAGAAATACTTTCCTATACCACAACCTGCCATTTATCCACCTTTGATCTTTCCTCAACTTTATATTTCCAATCCTTTCTATTCTCTTTCTTTATGTTCTATTTTTGTTCCTTTTTCATTCTCTTTGTTCTTTTTGTCAGCAAAAATTCCATTTTGGCCGATAAACCTTTAATTAATTTAAACATTTTAAATCCTATCATTTTTCCACCACATCTTCCTGACGTCATGCGTCAGGGAGACCACCAGGTCGGCATTTCTCGTACGGGTTTTTTCGTTTAGCTTTTCATCCGAGTCAACAGCCAAAATTTATTCAGTGCTACAACCAGTAACTAATTCTAAGTTTTATATGTATTAGTTTTAGGCTCATGTGGGCAACATTATTTTTAAATATATTATTAATTTTAAACCCACGCTAGGTGGGTAGGAATTTTAATTGTCCTTTTTTATTATTGTTGTCTGGCTGAGTCCGGACCAGGCTTCGGGCAGGCGCATATGAATTCCAGAATGTTAATGAATTTTATTTGCTTGCGTGCATTACAATCAAATGGCCACGTGTTCGAAACCCAGCCAGGTTGGATTGTGGTTGTTTTTTTTTTATTTTTTTTTACATTTTTTGTCACTTGATCACTTTGCTTACTTCTTTTATCTTTCTGAACTTACTATCTGAACTTAACTGTGCGACGACTCGCTCTCTATTTATACTCCTAGGCAATTGACTCTGGAACTTTCTACCACATTCCGCAATGTTCCAGATAGATGTCGGTAGCTGTTAGATGTCGACACCGCGCTCCATCTCTGGGACGATTGCTGAACTAACTAACTAACTTAGTTTTCTGTTACACTTACAAAGGGAAAGAGGGGATGTTTTATTTTTCGACGACATATTAAATGATAATTACAATGTATTACTTAATAGACAAAACATCATTATTCTTATGTAAAGTATGTTCTGGCATGACTAAAATAAGAAATGAACGGAAACACATATTTTAATTAAGATTTGTAACTCTTGTGATATAGTTACGGGAATAGCACCTAAATTAGAAAGGAACGTACTTTGCGGTCTTTATTGTCTCTTCTCCCGCGTCAACCCTTAGGTACAGAGTCGAACTTCGAATTTATCGATGAGTGTCGCGAAGGATAGTGTAGTACTCTATACGTTAGTAGCTTTGATATTTTTATGGGCAGTTTTTGCAGCCTTCTTTTTGTGCACTGTAAAAATGGAACGAACTATAGGCCGACGTAATTTGAACAATTAATATTTCTCCATAATCCATATAAATTTTAGCCGGATATTTTGTAACGTAGGAAATATACCTTTTTTGCGCACCGTAATTATTTTAATTAAAGGCCTACCGCCATGATATGGTTAGGCACACCAACGGTTTAGCGTTTTCTAGTATACAGTGCGTGTAATTGTGGACTGGGCATGTACTTCCACGTAGCGCGAGAGATATGACAACCCAGGTAACAGAAAACTCGCCCGTCGGCGGCATAGATTAAGGAGTCGGCGCTAGACCACTGAAGCATCCCCGTTCTCAGTTATTTCATTTCGGCCAGCTGGAATACGCGATGTTGCAATTCTACTTCCTATGCCCAGCCCGCCACTACACACACTGTATATTCTTTAGAATATCTCTCGGTCTAATAATTTCGATGTCTACAATACATTACACGAACTAATGACGCCAGGATACTCTTCGTCTGGAGCATCAAGATAAATTCATTAGGAGCAGACACATACGGAGCAGCTTATAAAACCAAGAATAAATGAGGGAATTAATCACATTGTTAAGTTAAAGCAATATAAATAAAGTTCTAATAGTAATTCCGAATTAAATACATCTGGGTAATCAAATTGTTCTTTGGTGTAAATGTCGGGTGACAAGGGGCCTTTGGAGAGAGAGTCGGGTTGTTGCAGACGACGGTTATTTGTCACAATGATTGAAGCAGCTTTCCGGGATATACATGTCCTCAGAGCTATTGCATCGATTAATCACCCAAGCAATTTCATTTCGCGTTGCCACTTTGCGCCATACACTCGCTAGACTTGTCCACACTTACCTTTGGTAAACGGCACATCCTCGCATATTTGGAAATTTACTACGCATCAATCTTCAATTTTTAACACATACATTGTCTAGGTGTGACTTAATGAACCCTTTCAATCTTAACAAGCTTAATACTCGTACAAACTTATCTAAAGTTTGTTTCAACTACTTTCGATTTTTATTTCCATATATTTCGGTTTTATGAACTTTTGAACTTTAGGAAAACTGCATCCAGTCGATAGTAAAATAGGTAAGGATAATTACTTCCACATCTAGTGGAAGTATAGTAACGCAAAAAAAAATTGGAAAATTTTTGTAAAAAGTAAGTGCTGCATAGTTTCAAATTACTATACCTACAGTTTCTTCATGATGAGTGATTAATAGACTTGTTGACATATTGAATAATCTAACAATTACGACATTGTTTTTATTTAAAAGCTGATAATAATTATTTAGTGGGATAAGAACATTATTACTGCACGCATGTGAATTTTGCACAGTGTGGCTGTCAGACCGAGGGTCAAGAACGTATATGACCATATACAAGGTGTCCCACCGGGAACTGTGTCGATCTATATAGGGAAAAATACGCACCAGAAAATTTTTGAAAATTTAGGAAATTATCGTCAGTATGGCCAATCCGAAGAAAATAATTACAAGCATTTGGCAATTTCGCTCAAACTGGAGGTCGATACCAACTTGCTTATTTTAAATGGTAAAAACTTAACACTTGGTATATTATTATTGAATTTATTTAAACTGTAGAGTGTAGCTCACTCCATGGTCCTTCTGCATGCCAAAAAGCAAAAGAGGATGATTTACGCGAAAAAAGTTATAAAGGTTATTGCAAACCGTTAGACCTGTCAAAGGACAAGGGTAGATAAGGGCCTTTTTCCGCCCATCGGCCATGTCATATGTCATTATATTTTTCGAGTAGTATATGTCTCGATAAGTAATAAAAAACAATTCTTTGCAATATTAAATTGTGCATCTAGTAGTAAAAGAAATACATTCCTGGACGACCATGTAAATTGAACAAGAATAGAAGTGCGGGAATCTGCTTTTACTACGAGGTACACATTTTTCTGAAATCGCAATCAATATTGTTATAAATTAAGCAGATATTATTAATATATAAAAGAAAGGAAAAAGTCAGAGATTTAGTGCTTATTATTTACTGTCCAAAATATATATAAAAAACAGTCCGGAAAAGTAATTTTCCCGGACTGTTTTCTCATAGTTTCTTAGCAACGGATTAAAATACTAGAATAGCGTATTTTGGAATCTGAAATTGCGCCGAGAAAATAGACATTCTTGTTCGATTTCAGAAATAGTATATTGTGTATCTAGTAGTAAAAGCAATACATTCCCGGATGACGATGTAAACTGCACAAGCATTGAAGTCCGGCAATATGCTTTTCTATGACGTACATTATGCTATTTTTTTCTGAAATCGCAATCAACATTATTATAAATTAAGGATTTTTATTGTTGTGATAAAAGTCGGAGATTCAATGCTTATATTTACTGTCTATATATAAAAGACAGTCCGGGAAAGTTACTTCCCCGGCCTAGGCTGGGAAAGTAACTTTTATATACAAAAAACAGTCCTGAAAAATTACTTTCCCGGCTTAGACAGGGAATAGTATATTGTGTATTTAGGTGTGAAAGCAATACATTCCCGGACGACGATGCAAACAAGCATCGAAGTCCGGGAATGTGCTTTCACACCGAAGTACACATACTATTTTTTCTGAAATCACAATCAGTATTATTATAAATTAAGGAATTTGTATTAATGCATGACATTTCTTCATTACAATCTAACTGCTTACTTATAAATGCAATTTTAATGTGAGTTTATTTGTCTGCGTGTATTTATTTACTGTCTAAAATATACATAAAAAACCGTACGGGAATGTTGATCGTTGCTTGGCAACGGATCGTTTCCGGTCTGTTTTCTGATAGTTACTTAGCACCGGACTAAAATACTAGAATTGTGCATTTTTCGATCTGAAATCGCGCCGAAAATGTAGACATTGCAGATGGATTTCAGAAAAAGTAACTTTCGCGAACTGTTTTCTGGTAGTTGCATAGCAACAGACTAAAATACTAGAATAGCGTATTTTGGGATCTAAAATTGCGTCGAGAAAGTAGATATTCTTGATCGAGTTCAGAAAAAAAAATTTATTCAATACAACCGTCAATATTTGGTTTTGAGCGCTGAAACGTTTAAATTCGCACGCAACGTCGACACCACTACGACTCCCGCGGAAACGGTTTTGTTCTTTTATACATTGAAGCGCTTGATGAGCCAATATAAATTGACCATTAATTAAAAGCTTAAATACTCAACAATGAAATGAGGTAAAGATTTTCTTGGTTCGTCGAGCGCATCTAACTGAAATAAGAGAAATAAGAGTTCGGAAAAACGTAAAAAATTACTAAAAAATTGCAGACATGCTTACTTTGAAATGCTATTATTACGATCAACTGTTGTTTTTCAAATGTAAAACATATAGAAACATAAAGATCATATGTTTAACTATAAATAAATAACGTTTAATGATTTTGAGGAGAACTTTTTATTTTTATGAAGTTAGTGGGCGAAAATATATAGCTTATCTACCCTTGTCCTTTTTTATAAAATGTCTCATATCTTTGAAACAGCTGGGTTTGGGGATAGAGTATGCTACATGTTTTCGATTGGATCATAATCAGAGCTTACTGCCTGAAGCCTGTCCAGCAGGTATGTGAGCTCATTCTCGCTCGCTACAACTAAGGCGATATCATCTACAAATCTTTCGTTAGAAATTCAGATTCCACCTATAGATATTACCCTGGCAGGCTTTCAGCACACGTCGAATCGAAAAATGCATATGAATAAGAGGAAGTTTGAGAAAAACATTTAGAATTCTTATTCTCTGTCATTTGGATATGCGCAAAGCATTTTTCTTAGACAAATAGTTTCCATGAAAGTAATGAAAAGTTATGGTTACTTACTTTTTCCGAGTAAACGGTATAGCCACAGAACATTCCAGTCCAAAGATTTGTCACATGGCATTATTGAAAAATATGCCAAGGAATTTTCAGGGTGGCACTCAAATGCACCATATTAAGGCCTCGGACTATCATTATTTTGATCCCGAGTCTGCTCTAAAGTCTCATTTGCTATGAAACGCCAGCTTGCATTAAATTCTCATATAGCACACGTACAGCACTACGTTTTCATTTGGAGTGACGGTCTGATTTCCGCATGTCACTTGCCTCTGAAGTTATTTAACTCCATGCAACGTATGCACCAAACATCGGCGTGTTACACATGTTGCTGCCAGAATTTGCATTTTAACTGCACTTTTAATATCAGGGCATTTGTTTAATTACTTCCGAATATACATTTTCTATATGTTCAATGGAAAACCGGCTATTGTGTGCGTTTTATTTAATTTTTGTAGCGAAATCGTTTTCTCTCTCGCTGCAATCCGAACTGAACATAGATTTTGTGTTCCCTCAAAACTGCCTGTTATTTACGTGTATGTAAATATGTGAAAGCGACGTGTTCTATTGTAATAAAAATAGTAAATATAAAGGAAAAAATTGGACGTCGATGTTAAAAATATGTGTTTTAAATTAGCCCACTTCTTAACCAACCTCAAGATTTTTTAAAATGGATTGACTTAGGAGACGTAGTTAGACTAAACATTACAAAGAGCACAAGACTTTATAGGGTGTGAGTAAAAATGAAAATATCGCACAAGAAGATAAACAAATTATAAAAAATATTAAGTAATGAAGGCCGGCCGACCTGAAGAGACTTTTATATACATTAATTTAGTTTACTCATTCAATAAACAACTAACAAATAAACAATATATTAACAAGGTTTATATAAAAAACATTGTATCCAAAAACTTTGACAGACATCATCTGCGTATCGACAACATCTTCGCGCATAAACACCACTATAGTATTTTGTGTAGTCTGGAAATCGATAAAAGTTAAATTTCTTTTACTCAAAACAATCGGTAATTAAATCATTACACGAACACTACACCAATAACACCTCTAAGTATAACGTGATTTGTTGACAAATGATGCAACAGGTCTCTGGCCAAGGGATAAAAAGGGAAAATGTACTTACAGAAGCCGGATCGTAGATACGAAGCACTTTACACCATACTCTAATTAACAAATCAAATTAAAACAAGTAGACAGCTATTTGTTACTTGATATTAAGTACAGCCACCACAGTACACCAACATAAATTCTTCTAAGTTTACTCACTGGACCATACTTTACACCGCTTTTAACTCAGATCTCCAGGAATCTGCCAAATCTTTTGATAGGGCCTCAAATTCATGTGGCCGGCGCCACGCCGACCACAAACGCCCCATCCAGGCTAGAACTCGACTCGTCCCCAGAGAAGGTATTCTCTATTTTATATGCCAGAGTGGGGAACGACGTTTGGATATCACGTATTGACTAAATTAGGCCAATCGTAGGCCGACATTTTCGCTATGTCCTTATTAGGATTAAAACTTGAGCTATTACCGCCGTTATTTTCAAGCGGCTTTATTTACTAATACGGAGTTTAACTCAGGGCCGGCTTAAGAGAATTTCGAGGAATCTTAAATTATAAAACAAAGACAAAAAATTGTAAATCAATACTAAATCAATTTTAAAGGACTCTTAATTTTGAACCGTTATAATTGGAATTGCGTTAAACTTGGTAATTAGGAATTTTTTGAGTACCTGATACTCAATCTAATGTCAAAAATTAAAAATTAAAAATGGTGAATCCAATATGGCTGCCAAAATTGCAATATTTTTGCAGATATGTATGAAATTTGATACATGGGAACTCCAGGATTCTGTGATAACGAGTGTGACGTTAAAGCTTAAAAAGGCGTATGTTTTCTTTAACTATGTATAAACTATCTTGATGCTAGGCTTTCGCGGAGTTGGTGATCTGGCTGCTGGTTTCCGGGTCTTCTTCTGTGTTGACTTTGTTGAGTGCTTGACGTTTCGACCATCTTGTCGTGGTCTTCTTCTGAAGCGAAGTAAGCTCTGGTGGACTGAGCTCCTCTATAGAGGAACTCAGTCCAGCAGAGCTCACTCACCAAGATAACACGACTCCACAGGGAGGAAGTTTTTCACTTAACAAGAAGACTAGAGACACTTCGAATCAGGAGGCAAAAGCTACTAAGTCAACCAGCATTTCTACGTCGATGTAGGGAAAAAGGAGTCACCTTGACGTCGTTTAACCAGCATCCTAGATGAAGAGATATGGAATTGACCGACTTTCCACCAACGAGGCGAAGACAGCGGCAGATAAATCAAGAGAAACACAGGAGAAAAGTTCGAGAAACTTCACAGCATCCAAATCAACTGGAATTAGAAAGCAATAGAGTTGTCATAAATATGCCGTCATTACTGTTAGATGTCGACACACCATCAGTTCTCTTCAAAGGTTTCAACTATGCCGTTACTCCAAGATCAATACCAAAGGAAGACATAGTAAGTTCCTTGAAATCAACTCTTTACCAGCTATCCTGGCAAAACGCAAAAGAAATCAGAGCAGCATCAGCAGCCACTCGAAAACAAACCAAACGAGAGGAGAAAGACAGGCCCTAAAAATACTTATGGACAATGCCAAAATAACAGTTCTGACAAAGGAAATGCCACAGTACTAATGGATAGAGTAGGTTATCAGCAAAAAGTACTAAAGAAGATCAAGTTTACGTCCAAATCACAAGAACTTTCACTAGGACCTTCGAAAAACAATCCTGGATCACGGAAACCTGCATATCAATAGAGCACCAGAAGAAACTGATACCATCAGAATCGAGGACACCACAATTCTATTGCTTACCCAAGATCAACAAAGCAGGAGTTCCGTTACAAACAACTGTAAGTACAGTGAATTCACCAACCCACCTACCAGCAAGATATTTGCAGACATACTCGAAGCATTTATTGGACAAATAGAACATCATATCAGGAATTCACACCATTTTGTTCAAGAGCTGAAGAACATCACAGTGGACCAAGAAGATATACTAGTCTGTTTTGACATAGCATCACTCTTCACAAATAGTTAATGAGGCGATAGAATTAACTCGGAAAAATTACAGCACAACGGATTGAACACCACCTCAGCAGATCTAATGGAGCTTTGTACCAACTGGACCTACTTCAACTTCAATGGAAGCCTATATAAACAAAAAGATGGAGTAGCAATAGGTTCACCCTTTAATGCCAGTACTCGCCAACTTATTTATGGAAGCATTCGAAATATACGCCCTGGACAATATGTGAACGACACTTTCATTATATGGTAGCATGGCCGTAAGGGGCTGGAGAATTTCAAGGACTATCCAAACAACCGACATCATAAGATCAAATTCACCATGGAAGTACAAACAGACTCCCGTTCCTGGATGTCCTCGTATTGAAGACGAACAATGGAGGAATAGGACACAAGGTATCCAGCAAACCGATGCACATGGTCAGTAACCTGCACGCTAACACTCACCACCACCCAGCACAAAAACAGGCCGTCGTTAACACACTAGTACACAGACAAGGCAAATTTTTCAGTCAGAACACCTCCAAGAAGAATATCGGATTTTAAAAACGTTACGACAGAAAAAATAATACAAACCGTAGGACATATTACAACGCAATAAAGAGACAAAATACAACCAGAACAGAAAAAGAAAAGAAATACACGGTAATGGCTTACCTACCATATATACAAGGACGTACGGATATGATCGGAAGAGTTTTGAAGAAAAAGAACGTCAAAGTAATATATAATGCGAGATATCCCAAATACCACAAGGTCCAGAAGAACTAGAAACACCAAGAATATGTAGCGGACAAGTTTACATCGGAGAGACCAATCCAGACTCGGAGAACACACTAGCCAAATAAAGAAGTGAAATTCTAGAAAATCAGCAGTTGCCGAACACTCAGAAGAAATCGGCCATTTGATAAAATTCGACAAGAGAAAGAAATTAGCCAACACCAAGAATTATTGACCAGAGAAGCCATTGAAATAAATAATAACTGTAATCGTGGAAGTCAATGTTCCACATGAGCCATAATCACAACACGTCTCTTGATAACCTGTATATATTTATACACATTTATGTTAAAATACACATTTTAAAAACATTTTATGTTAAAATATTTATGTGTGCTTTACAATATTATTTTTCTTTTTTTTTTTTGTTGGGTATCTCATTCTACAAATTAGTAGATAGTTTTTAGACATACAGAAATTTAGTTTTTAATTATTTTATTGACTATCTAGACTAGTAGTAGTATCTTGACTAGTAGTAAATATAAATTTATCTTAAAACAGTATATTGAACTATCTGCCCCATAGCTCGTTTTCATGTTGCCAATTAAAAATAAACCATTAAACGCTGACCAATTATCATACAAGACCTGTGTATCATTTCCGTCAACAATGTCAACATGTACATAGCAAATTGTTAAGACTGTCACATTAACTTTCATGTTCGGTTATCCCTTCATGCAGTTCTGTGCTACAGAAGCTCTCCACTTCAGAATCCCCCCTATTTGAGTAGGTACATTATTTTAAACGAGCAATAACTGCAGCTTACAGCGACACCATAAACTTTCAGGTAATCTTCTATGCGTTCAATGGTTTGTATCCGGATATTATGGCACATATTCAAGAAGCAATCTCGGTTCATGACCGTCCAACAACTCATCTTATTTCTATTGGGTGCCTTCGTATCACCGCAATTCCCAATCGAGCTTTTTACAATCCCGGATCGCAATCAGATATTTGAAATTTCTCAATATGCTCTTTCCATCAGCGGGCACACTGTTCGCATAGCAATTGCACGTGTTCCATATTCTGCGGCTTTTATAATATTTATGTACCTTGTGTAGAGCTTTTCTTCGCATACTGCTGCCAGATATGCGCCATTACTTGCCTGCTACAAGATTTAAAACGTTTACGGGATTTCTGCAGCGATGTCTGCAAAATAGAGCATGTAAATATTGTATTCGGGGATTCAAAACTTTGTTAAAGGAAACATTTGCTTGAAATATTTTCGTTTATAAATTTTTCTAAGCTTTCAGTTAAATTTATACTCAGTTCTGAATTACTAAGTATTCATAAAAATGTGTGAATATTCCTATAAGGTTTTTATTGTAAGTGACCTACTGCAATTACATTTAGCACTCCACACCAAAATTAAGCTACAAAAAAATTATTAAAGTAATTTCAAAATATTTATTCATTTATTACACTCTTTGCAAAAACGAAGAGTATATTGCATTTGCACATTTCCAAAACCGGAAATATCACTCGTAGAGAAAAAATTTTCATATCATTGTGTTGGAAAGTAAGTTAGTGTAAGCTAGCGGAAGAACTCTATTTTTGAAGAAAATCAATCGGTAAATAAGAAAGTTATTTTTAATCATTTAATTAAAAAAAAAAAAATTCCTAATTTTTGTCGCTTGTACTTATATAATACATATTTTTTTGTCTATGTATTTTACTCATATATATTTTATAATAATATATCTAATGCGTTGAAATATGATTCTCGAAAGATATATATTACAGACATTCAATTTTTGTAGTAATGTGTGAGTGATGGTCCAGTGGCTAAAGATTTGCCTTGCCGATAGCTTTAAAAATTCAAACATTTTAAATCCTATTCTTTTTTCACCATATTTTCCTGGTATCAGGGAGACCGCCTGGTCGGCAGTTCTCGTACGGATTTTTCATTTAACTTTTCACCCGAGTCAACAGCCCAAACTTAGTCAGTGCTACTGTAGAAGAACGCACTACCGGGCGTCAAAATGACGCGACACCAATTTATTTCTCAGGGGGCGCCAGTCGCGTATTACCCCGTTCTTCTACCTCCCAGGCGGGTTCGAGATAAGATGCACTTCGGTAGCCGAGTAATGGACCAAGGCTGCACTACCACAGATCGGAAACTACGCTCTCTCTGGACCCGAATTCCCTCGTTAGGGGTTTAGGCACCTCTTAATTTCCTGAATTTTTGCATAAAAAAATCCCAACCGAAGAATTTCTCTGCGGAGGGATTAGTTTTGGTACGCGAAAATCACGTTTTGGTCCATTAATAACGGAATATATTTCTCAAAAAACGCATAAAAAAATCCCTATCAAACCTCCGTAAAGCAACCAGAAGGTCGAACGTTAATGCGAATTAACTCGACACATCCGGTTTTCTATACGAAAGTTCCAGGGATTATAGACCGTCAACAGGCCTCAAGATCAATTAAGAAATATTAGTTCAAAGAATCCGTTTATTTAACAGAATTGGTTATACAAAATTCTCAAGATAAGAATCGTGCCTTCCCCAATCAAGGTAGTGACTTTCAGACCATACAAGCGAGAGCGCTCACGCTAACGATCGATTAGGTAGAAAAGATTCATACATACCTTCTCAGAACCAAATGTGAGCTTTTAGAATCATTTCAGACTCTGGGTAAATGAATAATTAAGGCTGACTGAAATTAACTTAAAAAAGTTTTACTAAATGAATTTAGTTTCGCTAGAGACTACTTAGCTTTAAAGTTCTTGTATCGTGGAGATTCACGTACTCAAACACATTCAGAGGACTTATTACTGCATAAGTTGAGTGGAGTTCGATCAGTCCACGACTTACTAACCCTAATCACAGTCGATCAATATTATCGATTTGGCAGCGTCTCACCTTCGAGCGACTTTTAGGCAAAATTGAATTTTTGGATTTTTATGCACAAGGCGTTTTCCTCTATAACTTTGTCATTTGAAAAGCCCTGTTATTGGCTTTTCTACCATTGCTTTGTCTGGACCACTCAACGCGCTCGACCAAATTGCGAGCCGCTGGGTCAATCCAAACTCTTTCTATGCGAGAAACCGGCCTTGTACATGTGCATTGAGTTTTATCAATTTTTGCTTATCGGCAGTACGCCGGCTTTGACAAAATCTTCTATTTTGCCTTTCGGATGCAGTGCATCGTTAAAATTTTATGCTCATACTTTAGAATTGGGCTTTCAATGACCGTACCTCAAAGGTCAATGTCTTTGGTTGAGGAATAAAAAATAAAAAATATTTTAAATTATATTTTCGTGGTACTTTTTAAACTGACTTTGTGGTACTTTTGAAAAATCCATTTTAAGACCAATTTTAGCGTACTTTTGAAAAATCGATTTTCGAGCCAAATTTCAAGGTACTTTTGAAAAACTAATCTGCGGGTGAAATTTTGGCATACTTTTGAAAAATCGATTTTCAAGCCAAATTTCAAGGTACTTTTGAAAAGTTAATCCGCGGGTGAAATTTTGGCGTACTTTTGAAAAATCGATTTTCAAGCCAAATTTCAAGGTACTTTTGAAAAGTTAATCTGCGGGTGAAATTTTGGCGTACTTTTGAAAAATCGATCTTCAAGCCTTATTTCAACGCAGTTTTGAAAAATTAGTCTGCAAGTGAAACTTTGGCGTACTTTCGATAAATCGATTCCTGGGCCAAATTTTGACGCCCTTCCAAAAATATTATTTTTCAAAGTCCAATTTATGGTACCTTTGAAAAAGTATATTATTCATAAATCTTTGTCATTATATACTTCTACTCTCATTTTCTGAACCAAAAACATTTTTCCTAAGTGAAAATTCGGTGTTTCTTCGAATTTTCACCTGGTCATTTCCAACGCCTTATAGAACCCAAAACGGTCCTTATGGACTGATCTGCGTCTCTGCAGACTCCCAAAAATGTCTTTAAATGAAATTTTTGCCTAAGTCGAATTTTGATTATGTCTTCAACTTAGGACGATTTTGAAGAGTTCTACAACACTACAACCAGTGACTAGTTTCTAAGTTTTACATTAATTAGTTTTAGGTCCATGTGGACAGCATTTCTTAATTTTAATTTAAATGTTTAAATCCGCCACAAGCGGACAGGAGTTTTAACATTGTTTTATCAATTATATTCTTGAAAAATTTAAATAAATGTTTCTTGCTCTTGCTTGCTTTGCAATCCAAAGATCATGTGTTCGAATCCCAGACAGGCTGGATGTTTTTTTTCAATTTTTTTTCATATATTTTTTTTCAGAACAAAGTTGGTATCATAACATTTAGGATGTCCAAAATCTAACACTATTTACAAGGAAACTGCGAAGAGTATCCTATAGAATGTGTAACAATTTTATAAAACGCTCAGTAAATTGGTGAAGAGTACATTTTTAGCTTGTTTATCTGTGCATTCATTGATACACTATTGCGAATAGAAGTGCCACACTTCTATAACATAAATGATGGGCTTGCATCATGCTGTATTAATAATGTAGCTTTCTGCAGTAATGTCAGAAATAATTCTCCTTGAAATGAAATGGGTGAAATCATATTTTAAATTTAGATATGGCCCGTCTGGACACCAATTTACATAATATCAGTCAAACCCTGTCTTCTGCTTGAGGGGTATCTTTAGGGGGTGGCTGACAGTACTTTGTCCCTAACATTTTATTTTTTACATATTTCTAAAAATTCTTATAATAAAATAATTAAGTCATTTGAAATAGAAAAGGTGTTTTTATTTTATTTCCATAAAACGAGCCTTTCTCAAGTAATTTATTTTACTTCCACGTCCAGTGGAAGTAGAGCAACGACAAAAAAATTTTTTAAAAATTTTGATTGTCCAAATAGGCTTAAAATGTCATAAAACGTCGAGATTTTAAGTTTGAGCGAAAAAAAAAAAATTCTGTCTGTGTGTCGGTCTGTCTGTCTGTAACTTTTTTTTGTGCGCACGTTTACTCTGGAACCGTTTAAGATATTGACTTGAACTTTGGTACACATATGTACTTTAACGAGATCTAGAACTAGATTATATTTTCATCTTGTTTCGTCGAAGGGTTGGGGTGTAAATTGGGGTAAATGGGTAAATCAAGCAGGTAAGAGTCCACGAAATTGGTATTTAGTATATACAAGAGAAGCTAAGGTCTCAAAAAAAATTTTGGCATTAGCCACCCCCATTACTACCCTCACCCCCTTATTAAAGGGAATGAAAAAAAATTGTGATTAAGTGTATGTACAGGAACCAGAAACCTCAAAATATTTTTTTACTTCATCCACCCCCACTACCACCCCTTATCACCACCCCCACCCCACTACCGATGTGGGGTATCGTTTTATGGGTTTTTGGGGTAGAGGATTTCAAATATTATATTATTAAAGTTCCATAAACAATTATTTCCACATACAAAGTTTTTTCGTTGTGAGTGACTTGGATAGAGAATCTGGATGTGGAAGTAGTGATTCCTTGAGCAGCGGTTTTTTTTATTGCTTGGATATCAGTAGTTGTAACGTCAGCATGTGCCAGTAAAAGAGAACCCCCATGTATTGTATATGCATCAATTACCTACTAAATATTATTATTTTCTGTCAAATAGTTTTGTAGATATAGCGCCAACGACAGTCATCAGATCGACAGACATACATGCAGATTGTTGGAACTGAAAAAATTAAACTTTTGTATTCTACATAGTCTGAAACGTGAAAATCCGAAGAAATCTCGGAGGGTGATTTTCTTACCCTTCGGTACGCGAGAGAAGTAAAAAACCCGCTGCCCAAGGAATTACTTCTTCCACATCCAAATTCTCTATCCAAGTCACTCACAACGAAAAAAATTTGTATGTGGAAATAACAATATAACATTTAAAATCCTCTACCCCAAAAATCCATAAAACGATCCCCACATCAGTAGTGGGGTGAAGGGGGTGCGAGGGGGGGTGGTAGTGGGGGTGGATGAAGTAAAAAATATTTTAGGGTTTCTGGTTCTTGTACATACCCTAAATCACATTTTTTTTTTCATCCCATTTAATAATGGAGGTGGTAATGGGAGTGGCTAACGCCAAAATTTTTTTTGGGACCTTAGCTTCTCTTGTATATACTAAATACCAATTTTATGGACTCATACCTGCTTGATTTACCTATTTACCCCAAATTTACCCCCATTTACCTCCCAACCCTTCGACGGAACAAGATGAAAATATAATCTAGTTCCAGATCTCGTTAAAGCACATATGTGTCCAAATTTCAAGTCAATATCTTAAACGGTTCCAGAGTAAACGTGCGCACAAAAAAAAAAGTTACAGACAGACTGACAGACAGACAGACCGACAGACAGACAGACAGACATAAATTTTTTTTTTCGCTCAAACTTAAAATCTCGACGTTTAATGACATTTTAAGCCTATTTGAACAATAAAAATTTTAAAAAAATTTTTTCTCGTTACTATACTTCCACTAGATGTGGAAGTAATTATATCTTTTCTCGTCTTCTTCCATATTAAAAAATTCTAATGATACGATACTTTTTCGGTGCAGTGTAGTACTTTCTGATTCTAATTATGGTAATTTTCTATTTCTTGCCTAATCCTTTATCATGTCTGTAATGTCTTGGATTAATAAATTCAGTATAATTTACTAAAAATATACCTACTTATAGGACCACCTAGTAAGTGCTGTATCCAAATAAAATTTTCAAATAGATATTCAAAGCCGGCAACATCCGATTGCAACTGTTACTCGTTTTTATTTCGGATTGGGGATCTAGAAATTGAAAATACAAAATCAAGTTCAAAGGTTAAAAAATTATTTACAACCGAAATAACAAAAGACTTTATCAAAACAAAGGCATATATTTCTGACAACGTTATTTCTTTATCCCTACCAGGACAGGAAAAAAAAAGCTAAAGAAATACGACCAATGTTGTTTACCTTTCGCATACAAAAAATCTCACAATCTGATATAACCAAATAGATGTCGAGAATACCAAATGGCTGGGGAAGTTAATACACGTTTCGCAGCTGTAGCACGGAAATGGAGGATTTTCAACGTTATCTGAAATAAGCCTAATCGCGAGAACGCACTGGTAAATTAACGAAAGTATATTCCAAGTCTGTTTCTTGTTTTTATCTGCTACGTCGCATTTTTTGGTCCTGGATTCCAGATTTAACATCACGAATAGAAAGCGACACAATTATTCCACTGCCTTCTTCAATGTAGACAGGCGGCAGATATTAACTACGAAAGCGCAATGAGGTCACGGGAAATTTCTGCTTAACATGTCAAAATTTAGTAAGTCTAAATTTCAACTTATTAAGTTAAAATTTAGACTTCATTTGATGCCCGTGTTCCACTACGGTTTCGTTAAGGTAACTAAAAATAATAAAAAACATCTTACAAATAATAATAATGAGGTAAACATGTGAAGAGTCGTGATGACAAGGATAAATTAACCTTAAAGTGCAACTTCCTGTTGAACAGTCCCTGAAAAAGTATAGTATTCTACTCGCGTGTAATAACTATTACATGCTCGTTGAATAATATACTATTTAACATGTTTCTAAAAATAACCGAATTTTCAAAACGTTATCTCCTTCCGTTTAAACTCACCCTGTATGTGGAATTCCTTTATAAACCAGGCAATGAAATTATTCACAAGTCGAATGGGGTAGAGTACAAAACGTATACGGAATTATTTGTTGTGGGAGTTCAATGAATTAATTTATTACGTCAATTATTATGGCTGAATTACTTTGACAAGGTAATGTATTTCAATTCGTGCATAACCAGAATATATGTGACAATATTAATTGTAAGTAATGTACGAGATTATGCATCCGTACAGCCTTAATTCAATAGTTCAGACAATGTTTCATGATGTCGAAATGTTAATATAAATTCCCTCATGTTTATTTAAAGCCGGAGGTAAACGGAATGCCATGTTATCAATAGAATACACGTAAATGGTAAATTAATTTCCAGTAAGAGCTAAGATTTGGCGCAACGGTCGCTTATGGGACACTTATTTATTAATTTCATTTATTTATTTATATGTCTACACAGGGAAATTTCAGATAGTACAATCAAAATCAGAGTTTAGTAGATTGTGAATATTCACCGTTCCGGAGCTCCCAGGCAATTGAAGGGTTGGAGGGCAGCAAGTTCGAGGTAGAGTTAAAGAATAATCGAACTGATGGAAGAACTTAATATAAATGCAATGTCTGTGAGACGCTTTAAATCAGTGAAATTCTAGTAGGTCATCATACGAACAGTTATTTTTGGCTATGTATTTGAATAAAATTCAATTAAATCACATGTAATTACATTTGTGTTCTCGAAAAGACAGCATGAGAATTTTAAAATTTGTCTTAAAGTAATAATGAAGTACGAGTTGATAATACGGTCTCGTTGCTTCTTCCGTCACATCCGGTGTTCCTCAAGGAACCAACTTAGAGCCGCTTATATTTTAAGTATTTTTTAATGATTTATTCTTTAGTATAAGCTCTACACATTTAGTCTGAAGTAACCAAGACAGACGAGTCTTTTTCCATCTAAATCACACTAAACGCAGTTGGTGTGAAATAATTACTACTAAGTAATGTATATTTATAACAACCAGAATCCAATTGTATTTGTATACATAATTAACAATGCCACCAACAATTTTAAAGACCTTGGCATAAGTTTAACTCCCAGCTTAGCTTCTCTTGTCACATAATTTTAGTGCAGTTGCTGTGTAACTGCATTTGTATCTTCATATGTTTGCAGATCAAACAACCGCTGCACTGTTGGATAAAAAGACGCATCACAGTACAGTATTAGCACATGAGTAAAAATCTCAATTATGAAAAAAATGTTGGTTACTGCGTTTTTCCTTGGAGCAGCCGATCTACTTTATTGTTTTCAAATATATTTTTTCTCCTCGTATCCCGGAACACCAGTATGTCTCAGAACTTACCACTCTGTTTCTTTCACACTAGAGTGTAAAGGAATGGCATAGGGAGACCTCATTCCATAGTTCAGTAAAGTACTAAACTATTGTTGGAACATAATTCAGAAATTGATTTTTTCTTGCCCTATTCTTCTTATTCATCAGATATCTGAGTGTTCCCATTTAGTAATGATAGTTAATAAGTCTGTCCCATTCCACACTGGCTGAAGCCTTACTTTAATCTATGAAACAAATGTACATGGATACATAAAATTCTTTTGCCTTCTCGGTAAGTTTTCCAAAATTCAATATTTACTCTCCAGTATCGTGTCCTTCAACAAATCCTATTTTGTCAGACTGTAGTACTTGCCACGACAGATAATGCTGATATCTGAATTAAAAAACACAGAACATAATTTTACTTGCGTATGATATTAATGCCAGCAATCTATCACAGACATCAGTCGATCACTTCGTGATACGGAAATCAGGTTCTTCAATCATCCGGTCAGATTCCCGGCTCCCTTATTTTTTGGCATATTTGGTGAAGGATTGTCATTCTATCTTCACCAACTAACTCTACCGTCTTTCAAGCATGTTTAGTAATACTGGAATTTTTCGAAAATAGCTCCTTATTAAGTATACTTACGATTTATGTTTTTTTCCAAATGTTATAAAAATATAGTTGCTTATAATAATTGTTGGTAAACACATATCAAATTTTAGTTAAATATTGCAAAACTATGAGAACGACAAGCGCGGATCTAGAAATTTCAATAATTTTTTTCTAGTCTGTGGCGCATGGGACCCATACGAAATATGGGAAATAACATCTCGAGAAGCACTTCTCTAACGACCCCTAAAAAGTTTTGAAAAACAGTTTGCGAAAATTTTTTTCAAAATTCGATTACCCCCCCCCCAGGTTTAGGGACTCCTGTTTAAAATTATTTTTTTTGTCATATGCACTTTACGTTTCATAAAAATACAACACTGTGATTTGAATTTTATGAAAATATTTTCGTTACTAACTGAAATACAACGAATTGAAATTTTGTGATTTACAATTTAACAAATCACAAAATTTCAGTTCGTTGTATCTCAGTTAGTAATGAAAATATTTTCATAAAGTTCAAAACTGACTGTTGTATTTTTATGAAAAGTAAAATGCATATGACAAAAAAAAATACTTTTAAACAGGAATCCCTAATCCTGGGAGGGTAATCGAATTTTGAAAAAAATTTTCGCAAACTGCTTTTTCAAAACTTTTTAGGGGTCGTTAGAGAAGTGAGATGTTCTCGAGATGTTATTTCCCATATTTCGTATGGGTCCCATGCGCCACAGACGAGAAAAAAATTATTGAAATTTCTAGATCCGCGCTTGGAGAACGAACACACATTTCAAGACAAGCGACACACATCCAATTTTTTTTTATCATATATATTCAATATCTAACACCCCAAACAGAACTTTCCCAACCCATCTCCCTCCATGTAACCCCATTAAATTATAATAGAACCAGTTTACATTAGCACACATACTTAGATGTCTCTGAACTTGAAAATCATATTTCCTTTGAATAGACTGCATCACAGCTTCCCCTACTACTATACAATACCCCAACACCCTCCAACACCTCCTCAATGACAAGCACCCTCTCCTCCCACAACACAAACCTTTATGCTGCTACCAGATATAAAATGGTTTTAAAAAGACTTTTAATTTACATCATTAATAAAATGCCAATTACTCTTCTACGCCCCCCCCCATCACTCTCTCTCTCTCTCTCTCTCTCTCTCTCTCTCTCTCTCTCTCTCTCTCTCTCTCTCTCTCTCTCTCGAACCATTCTGTTGTGTAGACAGGTTCAGGTTAGATTTTTTTATTTTTTTATCTGTTGATTTATAGCTTATAGTATATGTACTATTGTCTGATTTCTTCAGAACTTAGAGCTTATCTATTTTTGTTGCTTTGGACGTAGAGAGAGGGAGTAAAACGGGCGCAAGGTTATATTTTTCTGCAGATAAAAAAAAAGTATAAGAAAATCCTTCGTTACACCATTTTCAAGCTTGTAGCAGTATGATGATGGCGAGAATGGTTCGGTTTTATTAATAATGTAAATAAAAAATTTGTCAAAACTGCCTTATACCTGGCAGAAGCATGAAGGTTTATGTTAGTGGGGGGAGAGGGTATTTGTCGTTGGGAGGGGGTTGGGATGTTGGGATGTATAGCAGTAGGGGTAGGATTTTCAAGTTCAAAAATATCAAAGCATGTGTACTAATGTAACCTGGTTCTTTAATAATTTAAGGGGGGGGGGGTGCATGGAGGAGGGAGGGTTGAGGTAAGTTCTGTTTGGGGTGGAATAGATTAGATATTGAATATATATGATAAAAAAACTTTCGAAATTTTTTGACCAAAAATAAAAAGGGCCCTCCACGTTTCCCTGACTAACGACTACGCAATCATACACCATCACGACCTGGAATTTCCCTTATTATAAGATACCAATATTCTCTCTATAAATGAGAAAACACACTAACAAAGCCAACAGTTTTATGGAAACCCATGCACAATTACTGAATCCACAACAGGGCAGAGATTACGCTTTAGGAACTCACCCGAGCTCTCCACAAACTATCCGCTACACTTCAGTTTGTTCAGTGCAACGACCCATTAGAGAACACTCACACGTTATTATCACTAAATAATGCATCCTATGATTTATAGAGAAAGCTCTCTTCAACCAGACTGGCTTTTGTACATTCATGACATCCGATACTGTTGATTCAACTTAAGCAATGTAAATGATACTTAACACTTGCAATTTACAATAAAATAGGGTGTAGAATACAATATCCCCCTTGTACGTTAAAAGCAGAGATGAATTTTTAGCCTCGGAGGACAAAAGTTCAACAAAAGTTGTTTGCTGTTGTTAACAAATAATGTCAAATTGCATGAGCGATTCAGGAAAACATATTTTTTTGGGTCAGGATAAACAAGATACTGTTTACTGATTACCTTTTCATTATTTTTCAAGATATTTGTAATGTTTTAATTAATTCACATATTATCATATTGTAACGTGTTTCCACCCTTAGGAAACCACCCTCGCAAATTCCGTGGGTTCCAAAAATTATAACAAGAGATGTCCACTAACACACTTTATTAAATGTTTACTGGATACTTCACAATACTATTATTAATTTAAATACACTTTACTGACTAAAAATCACAATGTTTATTACTTTGTTTATCTTTGAACTCTTAACCTCACTTTCTATACTTTCTCAACTTCTGAACTACTCGCCGAGAATGCGGTCAGTCTTTTATACCTAAAAATGACAGATCTCGATTGTTCTGTGATGACGCCACCATTCTCTAGAGAATTCCAGATGTCACTTTGGAATCTTCTGGTAGGTTCTTTTTCGAGTAGGTGCAAATACACTACATTCATTCTAAGGGTTGTAACACATTACACTGCCCCCTCCTTAAGCCTGAACGTCCGGTCAGGCAATTCAGCCTCTTTCACATACTTCGCTAGTCTATCCAAGTGTACGATCTTCATCTTGGACTTTTTGTTTCGTTGAATACGATAGACGACATCATTAATTCGGGTAATAACAGTATACGGTCCATCCCAAGGAGGTTGAAGTTTCGGGGATCTCCATTCCTTCCGCTGTGGGTTGTACAGCCAAACCAGATCCCCCACCTTGAATCCCCCTGTACTGGCATTCTGATCATAACGAGCCTTCAAGCGGTTACTAGTTCTGTTCATCTGCTCTCGATCATTCTTCGGCTGTTCTCGGCTTCCATTTCTGTAGTTGCTCATCGAAAATGGTTCTCCACGGGCAGCACAATTTTTACACTTGCGACACCAGGCCTCCACATCCTGGCGACTATTAACCCAATACAACTGTTCCCGTGCTCTACTCAATGTCTTGTTTATGCCGAAGTGTCTGCTGGACGTTTCATTACGCGCTTCCTGGAGTACTTCTGGTACACGACACCTGGGAATCACTAGACGCATGGCAACCTGCTTCCCATCTGGGCTTTCCCATGCTCTCCTCAAAAGCCCATCTACGACCGTAAGTGAATCCCATTGTGACCATAAAGCCTTCAGCCCCACTTCTTTGTTGGAAACATCCTTCCATGCTGGACGCGTTACCTCTTCTTTTGCTCTCAACATGGGTCCGATTTCTACATCGCGCAATTGCTCTTGCCTCAGAGTTTTCTTTGACCAACTGTCTGGAAGATCGACCTTGACAGTGTTGACTTTAACCATGTTCGGCAATTTTCTCACCTGAGGGTAGCGCTTGCAATCTTCCTTGCCTGGTTTTCTGGATAATGCAGGAGTTTTGACTGCCTGCGTTGTCAACAGCCTGGTTTTCTCGCATTGGTCGTTCACTTTTGACAGAATAAATTGTTCGTTCCCAATCCTTAACATTCGCTTCCCTACGTCAACAATAAATCCATACTGTTCCATAATGTCCAGTCCCAAAATGAAGTCATCCGTAATGTCAGCCACGATGACCCTGTGGTCGAACCTCAAATGCCCAATCTGCAAACCCAGGTCTACTTCTCCATGAACCGTAGCCCTGTCCCCCGTAGCTGTCCGGACGATCACTTCTTCATTTTGCCTCTTGGTAATCTTTATGCCCGATATAAATCCTGGCCGTACTATTGATGACGTAGTACCTGTGTCGATGGTAAACAAACATTTTCTTCCGTTCACATATCCATGCAACAACAGACTGCTTGCGATTCTTCGAAGCTGGGAAATCTTAATTTCTCTGGGGGCACTGCATTCCCTAGCCAGAACAACCCCCCTGGTACTGTTTTCCTGCTCCTCTTCAAGATTCACAGCATTTACTCGACTCTCCGAATTCTGCTGTCGACAGTCTCGCTTCATGTGTCCTACCTTGCCGCAGTTGTAACATTTAATACCACCACTCGGCTTTCCTTTGTTTTTCTGTTTTTCCTGCTTTCCAAGGTCATCTAATTTATCGAATAGTTTGGTGAATATTTTCTGCATCTCAGTCAGCAAGGGGTTCTGGCTCATTTCTGGTTGCGATTCTTCAAGAGTCACAGCTCGCACTCTCCTTGGAGTATCTCTGTAGGCGGCTTCTACTTCGAGTGCACGCACCAAAGCTTCGCTACTACTTTGGTGTCTCGTCAGCCTCAGAACTCGCCTGACCTCTTCGTCCCTTATACCATCTAAAAAGGCCCCCACGGCTAATTGTTCCTGGAATTCTTTAGGTGCACTCGGATACGCCAGGTGTGCCAGTCTCTCTATCGCAGCTTCAAATTCTTGTAAACTTTCCCCAGCTTTTTGCTTCCGGGATTTCAGCTGAGTCTGGTATAATTGGGCAAGATGTTGATCGCCATACCTCAAGTCTAATGCAGCTTCCAAGACTTTAAAGTCCCTTTGTTTCTCCACCGGGATAGTCTGAAGTAATTCTGAGGCCTGGCCCCTTAACGCCAGAACTAATGCCATAGCCTTTTCCTCGTTATCCCAGTTATTTGTCGATGCTGCTGCCTCAAATTGTCTCTTGTAGGTTGTCCATGAGCTTTGGCCGTCAAAGGAGGGAGGCTTTAATCGAGGACCCGATGATGTTACTAACTGGCCTCCTTTTTCTCTCAACTGACGTTTAAGGCGCTCTACCTCTCCTTCGACCTCACTCATTTTTCCTTTAATTTGACTAACTTCTGTCTCGACCACACCTACTTTGTCTTCGACCTTGTTTATCTCCTCTTTAACTTCTTCCTTAACAGAAATGATTGCGTCCTGTTGTATTTTTATTTGATCGCTCAGGATTTTCCTTAATTCCTCCTGGCGTCTTTCTTCCAAGTCTTCCATTATTTTTCTGAGTTCGTCTTTTTCCTCTTGACGTTGTCTTTCTTGTTCTTGACGTCTTCTTTCTTCATCCTCTTTTTCTTTCTGACGTCTTGTTTCTTCATCCTCTTTTTCTTTCTGACGTCTTGTTTCTTCATCTTCTTTTTCTTTCTGACGTCTTGTTTCTTCATCCTCTTTTTCTTTCTGACGTCTTATTTCCTGATCTTCCATCATTTTCTTTAATTCGTTCCTTTCTTCTTGACGTAGTTTTACTTGTTCTTCTTTGTCTTCCTGCCGTTGCTGCGCCATCATTTTTTGGAATTGTTCGAATAAGTCCTGTATTTGTTTATCGGATGCCATACTTCTTGTTGTCACGGGCATACGATGAAATTAAAATAAAATAAATTTAACTGTCACGTCAATATCGGTAATGGAACTTTCTAGACAAATCTCGAAATAGCACGAAAAAGTCTTATCCAGAGTCTTTTGTCACTATCCAGTTCAGAGAATTTAATAATCTCCACTAATGTCCAAATAGAAAAGTTCTAGAAATTTTCACGCACTAAATGAGTCTTTTTCAGTGTCTCTATCACTTCTCAGTTCAAAGGATTTAATTATCACACTAATGTCCTAATAAAATGTTCTACAATGTCTCAAAAATGCACTTAAACACTATTTTCCTGTTCGAAAATAACCCTCGAACAATGTCCAGTAAATTAGTCCTGTGTTAGCACTAACTCTCGAGAATACTTCTCGAACACTCCAACACAACTTCAGAGCTCCTCTTGTCATAAAATTCCGCTTTCTGACACCAATTGTAACGTGTTTCCACCCTTAGGAAACCACCCTCGCAAATTCCGTGGGTTCCAAAAATTATAACAAGAGATGTCCACTAACACACTTTATTAAATGTTTACTGGATACTTCACAATAATATTATTAATTTAAATACACTTTACTGACTAAAAATCACAATGTTTATTACTTTGTTTATCTTTGAACTCTTAACCTCACTTTCTATACTTTCTCAACTTCTGAACTACTCGCCGAGAATGCGGTCAGTCTTTTATACCTAAAAATGACAGATCTCGATTGTTCTGTGATGACGCCACCATTCTCTAGAGAATTCCAGATGTCACTTTGGAATCTTCTGGTAGGTTCTTTTTCGAGTAGGTGCAAATACACTACATTCATTCTAAGGGTTGTAACACATTACAATATATAAATTTACATCGCGCCGTGAAAGGTGCTCAATCCTTTTATTTAAAATTCAGGTTTTAATCAACGTACAGAGTTTATCGTAAACTCTCTTATGCTTTCGTAAATAATACAACTTAACCTATTTGCAGTTAATTTGAATTAAAACGAAATAGCTAATTAATAATTGCTCTATATGTTGGACAATAATATTGAGTAAAGTTTTAAACGCAGTTTTTAGAGTGTTTTTATAATATGTAACTTTTCAGATATTTTGGCAATATCTAGATGCTTATAAATAATTATGTATCTTTCATCATAACATAATCAAACCACTAGATAACAGAAAGCATGTGTTTGGGTTATTTTTAGATTGCTTTCGAGCTTTCGACTGTGTTGGCAATGGGTTATTAAAAATTAAATTTTGTAGATATGGAGTAAGAGGCACTCCTTCAAATTCGTTGTTCACATATCTAAGGGACAGGAAACAAATTGTACAAATTTCCAGTGGCGCATGCAGCAATAGTCTAGAGGTTTGGTGTTCCGCAGGGATCCATACCTAGGCCCCTCCATTTCATACTTTTAGCGAACCATTTAATTCTATATTTGAATAAAATAATGTTTTGTTAATTTATTATGCTGATGGAAGTAATATCATTAATATCCTTATAGTAGGAGATAATTTAGATGAGTTAAAACTTACCACTGAAAAAGTATAATATGCAATAAGTGGACGCACAAAAACAAATTGTATTTAAACAAAAGTTCAATATTGTGTGGCATAAAGAGAAATTCAGACAATTTGCATTTCCTACAGAATTCTTTGAAATGTTGGGCATCACTATAGATATGCATCTACAATGAAATCAGCATATACAAATGCTATGTGGGAAATTAAGAAACAGTTGTCTCGGGCTGAAATTTATGTCCAATAATTCATTCAAGCCTAAAATATGGTATAATTACTTGGGGAAATAGCTTACACGTATATAGAGTTTTCATACTGTAGAAATATGCAGTACGTGTAAAAATGTAAAAACTGCGTATAGTATCTTATATAATGTTCAATGATTATATAAGAAAACAATAAACTGGCGAAGAGTTTAATATTTAGATCCAGTTTTCTTTACCTTGTTATGCTTTAGGTAGTAGTATGGTTAATGGCTAAATACCAAAAGAAAAGCATATTTTTAATTAACAATTATGACAAAAATATAATCATTTTTTAAATTTAATTTACTATTAATTTAACTGTTTTAATTAATCCTATTATATGACAGTCATAATAAATATGGCTATTATATAATACGTTTAATGATTAATTAAAACCGTTAAACTGAACGACACTAATTATATATAATAACTGGCTAATATCATGCGAATAATATTAGAATACATAGAACATATTTATATTGAAGGATATCTCAAAAATGATTTACCTACCTATTAAATTCCTAAGGAATTCTATTATGAGACAAGGTATATACCAGGTGCCACAAGCTAGTGGGTCCCCCCTATATTTTCTTTATTTTTTAACTTATCCATTTGAAATTTGGGATGCATAAACTTCCTATAAAAATGGATTTTTGGACATAAAAAACGGTACGGAGACTATTTCCGGTTTACTCGGAAATCACCGCAACTTTAGGTTTATAAATGGAACACCCTGTATATTTTTACATATTTGGATTCAAGACAACATTCTGAGAATATCATAAGATTTCCGCGAATTTTTTAAGCATTTCAAGACATTCGTCTAGAGTGCTTTGGAATACCAAAATTTGTTCTACGACAGGTAAAGTTCAAGGAAAAAATACAATTTTTCGTTTAATTTCATTAATGACTATTTACGAAGCCTCCAAAATTAAATCACTTTTTTATCGAAAACTTTTTTTTTTTTCAAATGGGAAGGTGGTGGCTCATAGTATTCAATAAATTATAGATTTTTTTCTGAATTCATTATATTAATATCCATTTCAAATCTATGCTATTTGTTTTTTTATTTTATTAAATTTATTTAAAAATAAAAAATCACTTCCAAAATAATTTTTATTGATCCTTTTAGTTTGCACTAGTTCTTATACCTATTAAGAAACAAAAGAGAGAACCAAAAAGCTATTATTCACAAAAATGTAGTTATTCACATTTCATTATGGGTCGCATGCGCGTGACGTCACAGGTCCCAGACCTTAGGAAAAACAAACCGCTGTTATTAGCTGTCAAATGGCGACTGACTGAACCTCAGAATTAAATTTTTCGTAATCCTAGAGTTTTTATCGATATTATATCATACAAAATGGCTAGTTTTTATTGTATTATTAATTGTGGAAATGTGGCAATCCGAGTCAACATCAGTTTTTGTAAAATAACGTCGATTTACAGCCAGAAGAGGTTAGGTTAAACAATTCCAGGCATTTAAAAGAAATGCTTTAAGTTAATGCATAAGAATGATTGTGATAGTAATAACTGCTGCTCAAACAAGCAATAAACAATCCATGGTAAAGAAAATTAACATTTTATATTGGTTTGTCTCTATTTTTAATAACTATTTCTTATTTAAATTTTAGTTGAGCGAAGCATGAACTGCACGGAGGGAGGGTATATTTAAGAGAATACAAGTCATAATTAACAATTGACCTGCATAAAATAGTAAAATACATGTTAAACATTTTATATAATATATTATAATAAAATATTTACAAAAATTACAACGGTTTGCGTAGTCCAATCTGTAGGTATATAAGGTATAGACGAGGGGTTAACCGCTGGAAGAAATTGTGTACATCTTATTACATACTTCAAACAGTTTACAGTAGGTACGTCAGTCTTTCATTGTTTATTTTATAAAGTGCCTTTTTCACAAAATTTACAGCGGTTAATCTCCAACCATAGCCATGTTCATTGCTAAAAAACTAAAAGGAAAGATTTTCTGTTAAGTGGTGAACATGTTTTGTCTAGACTGGCAACACAATCCCAGTGAGCATTAAGGAACCATCTGAATCTGCAATAGTCCAAGGAGTCGATGGCTTTTATTCATGATGCCTAAGAGTTCATATCCTGAAACATTAATTTCTGCATTAGTAATTATTTATAAAACAACATAATAGGCAAGCATATATGAAAAAAATGGTTGATAACTAATTCTTACCGTTGTAACAAGCTTTTATCCTGCAAATTTCTTGCAGAGTACTTCTTTCACCTAACCACAAACAGCTTCAAGACTTCTCAATGCCTTGAATTCGTCCTTTTGTCTACGTAATTCTTTCAAAAATCAAGTAATTTGCAACATCCCTATGTGTAACATTTGGAAATACATCAAAATTTGTACTAAAGTATTTTTTTCTCAAAATATAAGGATTTAATTCGATGGCAGCCGTATACCTAACCTCTACATCAGGAGACAATTCTGCAAAATACGAACTAACCGTCATCCTGACGAACAAAATTGTTTACATAACAGTATTAAGAATAGTTTTAGATGTTAAATAATCCAACAATAAGTTCTTAAATGGCACAAACACTGCAAAATTCACTTTAAAGAGACACGTTTAATCGGCGGATTTCTCAATGACCCATTAGACGTATGATTTTTGCAAAGGCAACTACGTTAAAGTTTAAGAAAAATTATATTGAAAGTGATTTTTTATTTTTAAATAAATTCAATAAAATAGAAAAACAAATAGCATAGATTTGAAATGGATTATCAATGAATTCAGAAAAAAATCTATGATTTATTGAACAGTATGAGCCAACACCTTTCCATTTGAAAAAAAAGTTTTCGATAAAAAAGTGATTTGTTCAATTTTGGAAGCTTCTTAAATAGTTATTAGTGAAATTAAACGAAAACTTATATTTTTCCCTTGGACTTTACCTGCCGTAGAACAAATTTTGGTATTTCAAAGCACTCTAGACGAATGCCTTAAAATGCTTAAAAAAACTGAACATCGACCCAAAAATTCGCGAAAATATCGTGGTATACTCAGAATGCTGTCTTGAATCCAAATATGTAAAAGTATAAAGGGTGTTCCATTTAAAAATTCATTTCCATGTAAACCGGAAATGGTCCCATACCGTTTTTTATGTTCTAAATTCCATGTTACCAGGTAGTTTATGCACCCCAAATTTCAAATAGATAAGTTAAAAAATAAAGGAATTATAGGGGGGAGCCACTTACCTATGTGGCACCCGGTATATCGTTATTTTAAGTCAAAATTTTACAATCAGTATATCAGGTATATCGTTATTTTAGGTCAAAATTTTACAAACAAGGGGATTTGGTATATATCTAGTACGTGGCAACTCGACTAACGTATTAAAGTCCCCGAAAATCAAATTTGTGCTTCGGCCCAAATCTTTTTCGATTTACCCAAATCTAAAGTAACAAAATGGCGTCAAACGAAAATCATTTGACATAAAATTGTCTAATTTTTTGCTTTCAGTGTAATTTTTTCAAAAAATTGTCATTAAGTCAGAAATTTATGAAAACTCCATAAACGGCCCTCTTTATCTGACCGAATATTAAAATTTGTTACTACTTCATCTTATTTATTGGCACTACAACACTTGGTGAGTTTTGGCATGCTTCACTAAAATGACGCCATTCGATTCTGTGCTCTGTCCTTTGCCTCCATCTCCTCCATAATGTCTAGTCATCTCTTTCTAGATCTTCCCCTTCTACCTTCTACCCTACTTCTACCCTACTTTTAACCCAAGCTCCTTTTTCTGTTCTGATCACGTGTCCTAACCATCGTGGTCATTGCGAATTTATATATTTTACGATATCCGCACTTCCATAATTGTTCCTCTTGTGCTAGACCAAATATTTTGAGTAGTATCCTCCTTAAAATACTCCTAATTGTTTCTTCATTATTTTTATAAATGGTAACTGCAAACGTAAAAAATTAAGAGGACCAAAGTGACCAAAATAAAAGACCACAAAATTGTAATAATATATTCGCAACATTCCTTTGAAGGAAAAATACTACATTGTATTATTCTCCAGATAGTATACAAGTTAATTATCTTCTTCACAGGACAGAAGTTCAATGGCTTCCTCTGAGTTCATACATGATAGTCCTTGACAGTGTCTACCCATGGCAGAGCATTTAAATCCAGATATCATACACTGACATTTATTGGTACAGTTGGATTTACAAGTACACGAGACTAGTGTTAACAACTCTGACGGAGCAGAGTTCTTCGTTATGCATATGGGGTTCAAGGTCCCTTTTGTATCCATCCCCAGTCGGAATGGTTCATTTTCTTACAGACAGACAGACATACAGACCTTTATTGATGCACAGGAAAATTTACACTTTCTTACATAAGTCAAATACAACAAAAATTAACACATACATAGAAGTATAATAATTGTAAATTGGACAATAAAATTCCATATTAAAATTTATACATATCATGATTTAAAACTTATATACTAGATAAAAGAGAAGAATTTGTTATATTAAAAATCATTAATTGTGATATTGTTATTTAAAAATTCATTATAGGAGTAGTAGGCATTTTTTATTAAGAATTTTTTTATTGTGTTTTTGAAATTGTTTCCTTCCAAAAATCTCACACTTAAAGGTAATTTATTAAAAAAAGTTGGGGCCAAATGTAGAGTTGCGTTCCAGGATTTATTTAATCGCAGGAATTCAATTCTAAGATCCTCCTTGTGCCGTGTGTTATGATTATGTGTGTTCTGTGAAGTATTATAGCACTCACTATTATTTTTTATGTATAGTAAACACTCAAAAATATATCTACATGGAAGGGTCATAATATTGAGTTGACTATATGTGTTTCTAGCGTCGGCGCGGTATTCTAGTTTTGCTATTATGCGGACTGCCCGTCTTTGCAGTTTAAATACTCTGTTTGCATGTGGAGAGTGTCCCCATACTAAGATAGCATAACTTAAAACTGATTGTATGACTGCATGAAAGGTCATAATGCAAACTTGTTGACTCACCGTTTTTATTAGATTTTTCAATAAAAATATACTTTTACATAATTTGTTAGATATATAGTTAACATGACTTTCAAAATTTAGAGTGGGGTCTAAAAAAACTCCTAAAAATTTGACGGATGCTGTGTTGTTTATTTTATCATTTCTGCGTAAGGAAAAAATCATTTTTTCTGTCTTATTTACATTTAAACTTAATTGGTTAGCTGAAAACCAATCCTCCACATTGGAGATAGAGGCATCCATGCAAGACTTCAACTGATCAATATTGATATTGCAGTGTGTAAAATTTGTGTCGTCAGCATACAATACTAATGCACTGTCTGTGAGGGATGAACGAATGTCATTGATATAAATGAGGAAAAGCAGAGGTCCTAAGATTGACCCCTGCGGGACTCCATGGGTTACTATTCTTTCCTCCGAGAAATTACCACCATAATAGGTTACTTGGGTTCGATTTGTTAGATACATAGTGAGCAATTTCAGACTACTGGCACCAACTCCATAATATTCTTACATTTCCATTGCCGAACATGTAAGTATACGCTATATGAATGCTTAGCTGCTGCATGACTAGTTGGAGGCAAAGATGCGAGGTTAAACGATTTGCCGACTAGCCGTTTAGAAATGAGATGTATTGTAAATCATCTAAGGTACTACTTCTTGATCGTCCATATAAGCGCACTAAAATTTTTTCTCTTGCAGCAGGTACCTCTTCTTTGGCTGAAGACAGATTATTAAACACTTCCATGCCTTCCCCCAGGGTATAGTCTTTTTGTGATAGCAAATTTGTGACTTTAGGTTTGGTCAACTCAAAAAAATGATAAAAACAAAGAGGATTGGTTATTTTATTCTGCACAAATTTAATTTAAAACTTTTTTGGATACACTACATAGCATTTGAAAAATTTGTAAAAAACTGAACTTTTACCATCATTTCCCAAGATTTAGGCCATAGCACAACTTTGACTTTCGGAGACTTTTAGCATGTTACCATGTATCTACCAAATCCCTTGCTTTTAAAAGATTTTAAAACTAATTTTCGTAAAATGACTGCACTAAAAACTTTAATTAAACAGAAGATGTGTTCTACGGTTTTCCTTACTTGGACCTCGACATTCGTCGGAAAAATGCGGCAGGAAGTTTAACTACATCCTGTGCAAAGTTATTACTAAACGATCGAGTTTTTCTTACATTTCAATCTAAATATCCAGTTTAAAACAAATTTCGTTTGGAAGTGTTATATTTTTATCGATTTATGCAGCACGCGATAAAGTAGACAAGCAGCGTGTAGCTTCCAGCAGTGATTGAAGACAATTTATAAATAATTCCAAAGTAATTTAAAATCGCGTCTCGCGGAGACACGCAAGGTTCCACCACGCCCGTGATCGGCCTCCCATGACAAGATGCTTGCTGTGCAAATTGTTACCATTTGCTATTAAACTTCCATGCAACTAACAGTGATAGGGTCAGTCTGATATGATATTATTAACGTGAGTCAACCTATTTTCTTTGTATGGCGATTAATTTAAAGAGGAAGCTTAATAATACCAAAATAATAATAATAATATGTCTTTATTTTCTATAAACGAAATAGATACAAGAGAATACATGCGGGAGGTAGCGATATTCAACATTGTTAGTGACGACATCGAGATGAAATTTGGACTAGATAAATGCGCTACAGCGGTCCTCCAGCGAGGTAAACACATGATGCCAGAGCATCGTGCTCAGTGATTCAGTAATACGAAGTATGGAACTGGGGGAAACACGTAAGTACCTGGGTGTTGAAGAATGCGTCGGAATCTACAACGACGAAATGAAAATAAGAGTTGCGAGGAAATATTACCGTCACATTAGGCAAGCTCTTAAGACAGCTAAACGCCAAGAACAAAATCTCAGCAATAAACACTATTGCCCCAGGGGGTCTATTCTCGAATCACTACTACAATTGTCGACCACGACAAATATCACTGATAATGTTATAGAACCTCCCAGAATCGACCTAAGTCGAAACCAAAATGAAGTTTCGACTTTGGCAAAAGTTTCATTTAAGGACATTTTCAAGAGTCTGAGGGACTTCAGAGCCACAGACTAGTCCAAAAGGACCGTTATGAGTTCGATAAAAGACATTAAGTACAACCGGGTAAAAATTCGAAGAAACACCGAATTTTTACTTAGGAAAATAGATTTTGGTCCAGGATATGAGAGTGAAAGTATATGGTGGTCATGGAAAAATGTACGCCAAAGAAGTACTTCGAAAATATTCAAAATATTTTCAATTTTAATTCCTCCGCCGAACACATTGACCATGGAGGTACAGTCATAATATACCTCGTTTTAAAGAATGGCAATAAAATTTTACAAGGCAATGTATCGAAAAGGCCAAACCGACGAATTTGGCCAAAGCAGCGTAGCGCCTATAAGCAAAAATTGGCAAAAAATCAATGAAAATGCACAAGGCCGGTTTCTCGCATAAAACAAGTTTGGATTCACCTAGCGTCTCGTAATTTGGTCGAGTGCATTAGGTGGTCAATACAAAGCAATGGTAGGAAAGCCAACTGCAGGGCTTTCCGAATAATAAAGTTATAGAGAAAACTGCCTTGTGCACAAAGAACTCAAAAGTGCATTTTGCCTAAAAGTCGTTCGGTGGCGAGTCGCTGTGTAATTTTTCCTAATTTGAACCCCTACATAAGGACAAGTAAGTCGTGGACAGACCGAACGTTATCAAACTTATGTAGTAAGTAAGTCCTCTTGAATGACGTTTTAGTACGTGAAATCTCACGTTACGAGAACTTTAATTTTAAATAACTTTTCTTAGTGGAATTTTCTTCATATTTTGAAAAATAAAGGTACTTTATTAGTGGTGATTTTTACAACTTAGCTTATAAAACACCCTGTAGAACACCAAATCAAGTCATTTTTGGTATACTTTAGTTCTACAACAAGCAGGACTCAATCCCCAAATACCATTCCAAAATTCCAAAATTTTTGGTCCATTACACCTCTTGTTACATCTATCCTGGGGCACGCTGTATATCATGAATGTGATCTATTGGGTGTATTCTTTCTAATTAAATTTGCACCTTGTGCCTTAGATATACTGCCCTGCTATGACAAGAAGTCGTATCTGAGAAAATGTAATTTTAGAGAAATCAACTATTTTCTGAATGATGTTATGCCATGTACATTTCATAATTCATGATTTTCATTTTTGGCAAATAAATATGTTCCTTTTATCAGTTTAACCATATAACAAAACATTGTTATATATGTTAAGTTACGACAAATAAATCTGGTAATGATCGGATATGACTTTTGATCTTAATGAATAGGTATATTTTGTAGATACGACACATATTCTTTATGTATATTCACTAGTTTTGCTTTAGATACGACTTCTACATTTTGTATAGTGGTGAGGATCACTAATACGGTGCAAATGCAATTAAAATCTCAAAAATTAATTTTTTGCAGTTACGACATCTTGTCTTAGCAGGGCAGTATTCTCTTGGTAGAAGTAAGACAGTTTTCAGCTACATTCACTAATAACTAAACTACTTGAATTACTAATTACTACTGTTATATAGTGCTTACCAGTCGGTGGAATATAGTGGTGTAAAATAATGTATAATTCTTTCTGATCGACATACCTGAAACAAAAATATTCGCATTATATCTCTATATTATTACGTAAGATGGCTTTTGGTTATAACATTCTATTAAGTCATGAACCCAATTTGTCGAAAATGCATTCTGCACTATCTCGACTTTTCCCCAAAGCAAGTTTATTTACATATTTTAAAGTTCATAGATTGTAGTTTACAACTGTTTATGAGAGATCTTTTATACATCAAGAAATTGAACACCGAGCACCGAGCGTCCGACCCTTGCAGGAAGTTTCCAATGGTCGAGCGAACTTAACCTTAAAGTAACCCGTGTGATACATCAAACTCAGTGCATAATGCTGTTGAAGTTTTTTGCGAGGGATAACTACGGCGGTGAACAACATTTTTATTTCTTACATTATGTACTACAAACTGTGCAAAAGACAAGCAAAGATTAATTTTTTATGATTCGTTTATAGTTTATTAGATTATTATATAGACTGTTTATGTTATGATAAGTACATATAAAAAGTTAAAAAATCGTTATTAAAACCAAAAGTATATACCACAAGTTGCTTAATTTTAGTTCCTTAATCGGTTAAAGCAAGAAAAAATTAATGGATATATTTACAGTATGTCCAGTTAGAGTGGATAAGAGGGAAACTTTTTTATTTCTCATTTTACGAGGAAAAATTATTCTTCATAAAAAGTTTTGTTTTTATTAAAAATATGATTGCCATGGAGTAAGTTAATATGTCATAACAGGGTGTTCAGAAAATTAAAAAATCTGAAAATTATGTAAGAGTAAACTACATTCAATTTTAACGATATGAAAAACTGTCATTAAGAAAAGTTTTTTAGAACTAACATGTATGTCAGAATTCCAATTTGGGATGGATAAATCTGCCTAATTCGACTTTTTAAAAACTTTTCATCAAGTGGTATCATGAAGCAAAACTTACGGTGAAATAAAAAATATTTTCTTCTTACAAAAATTATTGAATAAGTCAGCTATATACTCGTAATTATATTAAACTGTGTACCGTTGTTTATAGGAAACCAACGCACACCAACAGGTATTTCAATTTTAAGTCAAATCAGTCAATGTATGTTAAGAAGCGTGTCATAGAATGTTTATATGATAGGGCCAAAATAAATTCTGAAATATTAGACAATGAGAAACGCTTTATAAAAAGGTTCTTATAAACAATCAATACCCTGAAGCCTTTGTTGATAGAACTTTCACATATATAGAAAATAATAACCAGTTACCACAAAAACCTGAACAACGTTAATTCCTTGTGTATAAGGACTATCTGAAAAGCAACGCCGTGTCGACAACAGATTTGATATTGGGACGATATTTCAAATGGGCAATACGTTGAGATCTATTTTGACAAAAACAAAACCGCTAAATCATGAGCAAAAGTATTCCATGTGAGTGTAATAAACATTATGTGGGTGAGTCATCCAGACCATTTAGTGTTAAATTGGTGAGCACAGGGGTGACATTAGGAAGAATTAGATTCAGAAATCGAAGATTTGCGAACACGCTTGGGAGAACGGACATATAATAAACTGGGACTCTGCAAACATTTTAACAAAAGAGACAGATAACAAGAGAAGAAAAATTAAAGAATCAGCTCTAGTATTATTGAATGAGGATGCGTGTCAAATTGTTCTGTAGATGTTTGCACTACCTTGCTGCCGATGTTAAAAGAAGAACTTTACAAACTGAACATTATTTAAAATAAAGCTATCAACTAAATATATTAACAGTTCTGTGTAAGCAGTAAGTATCTATTGATACTGAATATAACAAATGTATTCTTAAAGTTGTGTATTTAGTATACATAGCACACAAGCACTTAATAATACGCTTTGAGAAAGGAAACAAATTCGGTTTCCGAAACGCAATATTTTTATATTTTGTTCTTATTCATTAATTGTCAAAAAACGCTCTTTAACTGCTCCTTTAACGTAAAACTCACAGGCGTAGAGGTTATTTTCCAGTAAAATATAGATAATTTTATTATTTTGTAGATTTCACGGGCATTGCTTAGAAGAAAATACATGTGGCAGAGCATCCCAATTAGAAACACAGAAAAAAGCCGCTGCCCAAGGAATCACTACTTCCACATCCAGATTTTCTATCCAAGTCACTCACAATGAAAAAATTTTCGTATGTAGAAATAATTGTTTATGGAACTTTAATAATATAATATTTGAAATCCTCTACCCCAAAAAACCATAAAATGATACCCCACATCGGTAGTGGGGTGGGGGTGGCGATAGGGGGTGGTAGTGGGGGTGGATGAAGTAAGAAAATATTTTGAGGTTTCTGGTTCTTGTACACACACTAAATCACAATTTCTTTTCATCCCCTTTAATAATGGGGTGGTGGTGGTAATGGGGGTGGCTAATGCCAAATTTTTTTTTGAGACCTTAGCTTCTCGTGTATATACTAAATACCAATTTTATGGACTCTTACCTGCTTGATTTACCTATTTACCCCAAATTTACCCCAATTTACCCCCCAATCCTTTGACGGAACAAGATGAAATTATAATCCAGTTCTAGATCTCGCTAAAGTACATATGTATACCAAATTTCAAGTCAATATCTCAAACGGTTCCAGAGTAAACGTGCGCACAAAAAAAGTTACAGACAGACCGACAAACAGAGACCGACAGACAGACAGAACTTGTTTTTTCGCTCAAACTTAAAATCTCGACGTTTCATGACATTCTAAGCCTATTTGAACCATAAAAATTAAAAAAAAAATTTTTGTCGTTAAACTATAATTCCACTGGATGTGGAAGTAATTAAGAAAATACCACAACCAACATTTAGACAATATGTATATCTTAGTTTTTATACGTTTTATTTACGTATACGTTTTTATTTCCGCACCTCCACCGAAGGGAGGTATTGAAATCAGTCTGAAACGAATGTTTCGGAATTTTTACATTTATTCACATTTCAAAACACGGAAATGGCCTTCCATAGGTCCATGAGTACCATGTATTATTCTGTCAACCTATGATTTCATTTTTCCTCTTTATCTACTCCACTTTAGATCAGGAATTAGCTACATAGCGCTGACGAGGAACAATAATTGCGAAACAGCTGTACCCACAGTTGCTCATTTGTGAGTTACTTATTACATTTTATATTTAACCTTTTATTTGCGTTGTTTTTTAGATACTTTAGTATGACGTCTTCTTTTCTATTTAATTCTTATCACTCATCGACTGTGGTTTTCAAGCTAATAAACTCTCACTCGGCAACAAGCAAATGCAGTTTCCGTAATTGTTCCCAAATTTAGTAAATTCTGCGGAAAAGGAAATTCATATCATTAAGGCTCATTCTCGCGACGGGAACTGTTATGAAAATGAGAATGGTATTATACTGTTTAGAAGTGCGAAGCGGAATTCCGAAATTGTTTTCCTAGCGCTAATGTTGAAAATTAAGTTAAATTCAACACAAGACTTGCTGTGAGACGTTTTTATATTAAGTAAAATGACTGGGCAGGCAATATTTTAAAGACGTTATAATAATATGATTTTCGCATAACAAGGAGTATATTTCATGTAGTTTGTATTTAAAGTAGACTACGGTATTTTTTTTTAGGTTGCCTGTTTTGGACACTGAAGTGTCAGGCCCAGATAATTGTCACTTCTTTTGGCTAAATTGCCTAATTGTTTTCTAGCAAAAAATGTGATTAATATTTTTAAAGTATACATATTATGCCTAAAATTATAAATTATATAACAATAATAAATAATTATTTTAAACCCCATTAAATATGTGATAAAACGTAATTACTGACAACATGGTAACAACTAGAACGGGGATATAGTCCAGTCAATCCGGCGTTAGGAATGGTGCATTTTGGGTAGGGTGAGATTTTTTTATTATGTGGGAGGTTCAACATAAGTTTAAATTTGAGTTTTCGGAGTCGGCGGTGCGCCCATTTGGCCGCCATCAAATAAGGGTGTAAACAGTTTTTTAAAGACATCTTGAAAACTCCCTTATAACTCTCAAAAAATGTTGTAGTTTTTTTGTAGACAATAATATTATCTACAACTTTTATTAACAACACGGAAATGGTCTTCCTAAGGTCCATGAGCACCATGTATTCGTTTTTCCTCTTTATCTACTCCATTTTAGATCAGGAATTAGCTACATAGCGCTGACGAGGAACAATAATTGCGAAACAGCTGTACCCATAGTTGCTCATTTGTTGAGTTACTTATTACATTTTATATTTAACCTTTTATTTCCGTTGTTTTTTAGATACTTTAGTATGAAGTCTTCTTTTCTATTTAATTCTTATCATTCATCGACTGTGGTTTTCAGGCTAATAAACTCTCACTCGGCAACAAGCAAATGCAGTTTCCGTAAGTGTTCCCAAATTTAGTAAATGCAGTAGATTTTTTTATCTGTTGTAGAGAGTATGTAGAATCCAAGTTTTAGACCTCCAAACCCTTGGCAAATTTTTGTTCGATCCGACTCTGATGGTCATGCACATTTCTTCTCCCCCGTTTCAGTTGTGCAATTGAAAAAAAAATCCATTCCGCTGCGAACAGCAATAGTCTACACACGCGTTATTATAGTGCTCCATTGGTAAAGTGAAAAAAAAACACTAGAATACAGTGAATTATATATAACTCACAAAGTGCGTTACATTAAACAATAGTGGCATAAGTTAAGTGTTAGTGATGCCCCTTCCCCTACAAGGGGAAGGTAGTTCTAATAATGGGACGTATAATATCGCCCATGTTGTGTTATCCGATGAAGAAGAATTTTATAATTCTGATTCGAATTTTAAATTAAATAAAATATCATCTAAACCCATGGAAATCGAAAATAGTAGCAGTATCGCCTGTAATGAAAAAGAGAAGTCTAGCCCTATAACAACAGAACAACCGGACCCCCAGAAAAACAAACCAGTTAAACTTTTTTGCCTGGATGCCGATAAGTATTATATTTCTGATAATGTTTTTGTTTTTATTGAAAAAACAAACTATGATAATATAGGCCGTCTACACCCATTAGTAGTGGGTCATATACTTCACAAAAAACTCTCTGTTAAAAACATACTGTCTATTAAAAGTGCTGGAAGAAACAGAATTAAGGTACAGCTCAAAAGCATTATTGATGCTAACTTATTAGTCAAAAATAAACACCTTGAATCTGAAAACCTACGCGCTTTCATACCCAATCACTTATTGGAAAGAAAAGGTTTAATCAGAGGTGTCGACACCTTTTTTAACAATGAATATTTAAAGGACAATATCGTTTCTCCTACCAATATACTGGATGTCCAAAGAATGCAAAGGAAAACAATAATAAATAATGAATCTACTTTGATCCCAAAACAAACCGTAATCATTACTTTTCAAGGAAATGTTCTTCCTAACGAAATTGTTATCAATAGTGTTATTTTCCCTGTTGAAACTTTTTATGGTAGGGTTACACAATGCTTTAATTGCTTAAAATACGGACATACTTCTAAACAGTGCCGTAGTTCTAATCCTCTTTGCATTAAGTGCGCCAAACCCAAAACCGATAACCACGAATGTCTTGATAAAGACATCTACTGTTTGTATTGCAAAGTCAATGGACATAAATCAAATGACAGTAAGTGCCCCACTTTTAAAAAACAAAAAACTATCAAGAAAATTATGATTGATAACAATACAACTTTTGCTGAAGCCAATCAATACTGTCAGAATTCTTTTGCCACCTTCACATCGCATAATAAATTTGATATACTGGCTGACCTTTCAGATTATGATTGTAATTTCCCCAAACTACCGAACCAAGAACCCACTACTTCATATAATATTTTCTCCTCATCTCAACAAATACGAAAAAAAGCTTTTTCTAGAAATAATAAAAACCGTGTTACATTCTCCCAGCCATGTAACAGTACAAATATTTCTTCTAATGTCCTTCCCCTAAATAACTCAAAAAAGAGAAAAATAAATCCTGCTTCTCCCTCGTCTTCCATTGCCCCATTTAACTTCCAAACTGTATCAGGCCCAAATGCCCCATTTAATTTTAGAGGATCCTCTTCGTCTTCCCACTCTTCCTCTTCCAATAATCCAACTACCCCCAACAATTCCTCACTGCATATTGATAAAGATAAAAATATAATAATCGATTGCTTAACTAAGGTTATATGTGATTTTTTGGGTAATTTAAATACAATTGATGATATTAGAAAAATTAATATGGACATTATAAGACAAGCATTGAATTCAGCCTTGGAGGGAGGTATTACAAAATAAAATTCACTCCAAAAAATGAAAAAATAAATATAATGCAGTGGAACGCCCGTTCCGCTGTATCCAATAAAAATAGTCTGAGTAAATTTTTAAATGATATGAAAATTGATATTGCCTTAATCAGTGAAACTTGGTTCAAACCGGGTACAATTATTAATTTTCATGGCTATAATATTGTTCGTAAGGACAGATGCGACGGGAAAGCTGGTGTAGCGATTCTTATTAACAAAAACCTTAATTTCAAAGAGATACCTCTTGTCAACAATTTCAATGATGAAATCTGCGTTTGCGGCGCAGATATCACTATTAACAAAACAAAATATAGTTTTTTGTCCATATATAGACCTCCTAACACGAACACTCACATAAACGACTGGGAACATATTTTTGGTCAAGTAGCACCCCCCTGCATAATAGGAGGTGATTTTAATGCACATAACACATTCTGGGGATCTTCCAAAAACGATAACGTGGGCTGTCAACTAATAAATGTCATCGACGACCTTAGCCTCATAACTTTGAACAATGGAAATGCCACTCGTCTGCCACAAATGCCACAAATCTGTTGTTGATATAACATTTTGTTCCGCTGACATTTCAAATAATATAACTTGGAACACTTGCCAAGACACGCTTGGCTCCGATCATTTTCCCATAGTCCTTAATTTTTCACGTCAATATGAAATCAAAAATATTATCTTTCCTAAAGCCAAATGGAACTTAAAAAAGGCCAACTGGCCTTTATACTCCAGTTTAATAGAGCAGAAATTTAATGATCTACCTTTATTTGATAACACTAACGACAAGTTTAAGTTTCTTACTGATTGTATTAACTCTGCAGCTCTTCTTTCCATGCCTACCTACAAACCCTTTAAATGTAAGTCCCGGGCCCCTCCACCGTGGTGGAATGAATCCTGTGATCAGGCTATTTCCGCTAGAAAACAAGCCATTAAAAACTACACACTTAACCCTACGGAGGATAACTATTATCTCTGCAAAAAAAATTGTGCAAACACTAAAAGGATGTTAAAAAACGTTGCCAAACAGAGCTGGATAAATTGGTGTTCCAACTTGAATAAAAATACCCCACCGTCTGATTTATGGAAACAAGCCAAGAAAATGCAGCGCATTCCAGTTTCCCAAAAAACAGCAGATAATGGTAAATGGATTGATGGTTTTTTTGACAGAGTGGCCCCCCCATCTGTTAACAATCTTGACTGCCCTCGTAATAATTCTATCATCAATGATCATTTCCTATGTCTCCCTTTCCAACTGCACGAATTAGAAATAGCTCTTAAGAATATAAGAAATTCATCAGCAGGTTGTGATGACATAAAATACCCAATGCTTATGCATCTTCCCAGTAATGCTAAAAAAGTTTTATTGGAGCTTTTTAACGATATATATCTTACAAGCTGTAATATCGCTGACCTAAAAAATGTCCTCATCATACCTATACTGAAAGTGGGAAAAGATCCCAACTGCTCTGAATCATATCGCCCTATTTCCCTTATGTCTTGTATTCTTAAAACTCTCGAACGTATGATAAAAGCCAGATTAGAATGGTGGCTTATGAATCAAAACCTCCTTCCTTTAAACCAATTCGGCTACAAAAAAAAGGAGTCGGCAGTCTTGATGCAGTTCTAACCTTAACTACAGATATTCAATTAAATTTTTCTCGCAATAACTACTTAAGTTCTCTCTTTATAGATTTAAAATGTGCATACGAGTAAGTAAACTTGAATATTTTAGAAAAAAAATTGTGCAATATCTATCTCATACCTAATGTTATCGCTAAAAATATCATAAATCTGTACACAAACAGAGTAATATACATTAGAAACAGCAGTAATGAAAAAATTGGACCAAGATTAGTCAACTCCGGAATTCCGCAGGGTTCTGTTCTGGGGCCCCTGCTTTTCAACCTGTATACGGGTGACATCCACAATACAAATATTCCAGATTTAAATATCGTACAGTATGCGGACGATCTTTGCTTCTACACTGAAAATAAAACATGGCTTAACTCGCTAGAAACCCTTGAAAGCGGTATACTGTATTTGATCCAATGGATCTTTGAAAATGGCTTCGAAATTTCGACAGAAAAAACAACATTTTGCGTTTTTACAAGACATAATACACCTAATCTTTTACATACTGGTAATATCCAGTTTGCTGGTTATTCTTTCCCGTCTCGTGCTGAAATAAAGTATTTGGGAGTCGTCCTTGATAAAAAACTCAGCTGGAAACCTTTTATAGAGTCTATTAAAAATAAATGCTTGAAGGGCATTGATTTTTTAAAATTTGTGACAAAAACCTGGTGGGGAGCTGATGTTAAAATCGCCCTATCTTTCTACAAAGCTTATATCAGATCTATATTGGATTATGGTTGTATTTTATATGGTTCCGCTAGCAAAAGCCTTTTGAGTAATTTAGATATTATACAACGCAAAGCTCTGAGAATATGTCTGGGCGCAATGAAGTCTACACCAAACGAAGCCCTTCACGTGGAAGCACTTGAACCCCCGCTTTCAATAAGACGAGACTTTTTAAGCAATAAATTTCTGCTTAAACTTAATCTTTGCAACACTCCTCTACTACAAAAAATTTCTGCTCTAAACAGTTTCGATCTGACTAACAAATATTGGAACAAGAAGCCCTCTCCGCCCATGTGTACTTCATTCCGTGACATCAATGAACTGTCAAATACCGTTGAAAAAATTGCCGTAAGTGAATTCAACTACTGGTCGATGTGTTTTGAACCTAACGTAATCATCCCTGACTACAACGAAAATACCATTTTTAGCGAGAAAATACTTCTCAACGTCCTTGATCAATTTAATGATCCAACTATTATCTACACTGACGCCTCAAAAAGCAAAAATGGCAATGGATGTGCTTTCTTCATTCCATTTGAACGGGAAGAATTTAAATTCAAACTTGACATTAATTGCTCTATTTTTACCTTGGAAGCAATCTCCATCTTCAAAGCCTTAAGCTATATCAAAGATACAAACTTTAGAGAAATTATAATTTTATCGGACTCCCTTTCCGTTCTTACAGCTGTTAGAAATACTGACTCCTTTTCATATAAAACAAACCCATATATTTTAAAAATTAAGGACGCTGTGTACTACATTGTACAATCTGATAAAATTGTCACATTTATCTGGGTCAAAGCTCATATAGGTTTAACACATAACGAACATGTTGATATTTTGGCCAAAGACGCCGCCATTAACGGTTCCCCATTAAACAATAAAATATGCCTAGCTGATTCTTATAATCTGTGTAAATTTGAAGGAAAAAATAAATGGACATATACCTGGGATCAATATATTTTAAATCATTCAACTAAATATTGCCAAATTCAACCAACTATCCCGCTACAATACTGGCACGACCGTATCAATTTACCACGAAAATACATTGCTACTATTATCAGATTAAGATTTGGTCACGCCTGCTTTCCCGCCCATTTGTATAAAATTGGAGCGGTATCGTCACAACTTTGCGATTCGTGTTATGTTATAGGCGATCTTGACCACATTTTCTTCGCTTGTGATAAACATAAAACTGCCACAGATGAATTAATTAAGAATATTTCTTCATACTGTAATACGATGGCCCCATTTAACATGGTCAACGTACTCCATACTCCATATAGGTACTAAAAAAATCTACGAAATGATTATCGGCTTTTTGTTAAACACCAATATTAAATTATAGGTTAGCTTTGTTTTCCTCTTGTTTTAACCCTATGTTTTTACCCATCTTTCCGTGGTCTTTTTTTTGTGATGTCAAAATTTAATGCCCTGATAGACCCCTGGGCGAGAAGTGTGTTTCCCTGTATTTCCCGTTGTTGATCTTCTTTACATTACTCCATTTTGTTTTAGGTATAGCTTTCTTAGTTCATTAACATATTAACAGATAGCGACTGGCTGTATGGTCTTTGACCCAAAGCCAAAAAAAAAAAAAATCTGCAGCTGCCGGAAATCAGGCCTGAACTGCTCTTTGACCTGTAAACACTGCTCTAGCCTCTTATGTCAGAACGCTCCTGAGATTGAGTTGGATGAAGATGAAGATGAAGACGTAGATTGCTTCGAGCTCAAGGAAGTTGGTGGTGCTGCTGCAATGGATCAGAAAGATAGGATGCAGTACGAGGACATTAGTCAGCCCCAATCCAAACGGATTCGACTACTATAACCACTACACGCAAATAATTCGTTTTTTCCAAAATTCATTTTTACTTCATTTCAATTTTTTCTTACACCTTGTATTGTTCTTGCACTTTGCATTTGTTTAATTTTTTTTTTTACTTTGTTGTATTATTACTATTGGGCAAATTTTTATTTTTGGTTAATAAATTTTGGGCCTTTCTTTACATTATGCTTTTATTTCGACAACCCATTTTCTCAAAATGTGGATAAAAAGAAATAAAAGAAAATAATAAATATATTTATATATATAGGACATTTTGGATTTTGAGTGTATTTTGCTCAATATTGATCGAAATTGGAAAACCAGATAATCCATGAACTTGAAATTACATACATGCCTTACAACTTTCATTCTATGAATTTTTCATTTAGATTAGCCGTTTCAGAGCTGAAGACGTTACCCAGTGTGAATTTTTTACAAGTTGGTAAAAATTGTTGGTTATTCGACTGCCAATTATGCCCATATCTCTTGATGAAGTTTCAACTTTGAGGTATTCATTAAACTTAAAAATAAATTCTGAATAGATTTTCACGAGAGAACGAAATATTTTTTTCCTAGAAAAAAAAATTATTGCTGAAGTACTTAATTCACGTAAAAAAATGATTTATGGCATATTTATTATCTTTTTAACTTTACTAATAGTAACAAAAAAAACAGCCATAAATTAGCACGTTGTAACGTCAACCCCCTGAAATCCAATTAAAAAGTCGGTTACATTGTTGCATAAGATAGCAGTGAAAAATATAAAACACAACCTTTATTTATTGACAGCACTTTTTAATTATGAGTTGTAATGTATTATCAAAATGCCTAAAAAAGTTTGTTTTGAACCTTTGTGTAATAATACTAGTGAAAATGCTCCCTCAATATTATTTTTGACAGTACCACTCAATATAGACCATTTTAGGTCACGTGAATTTGACATCGCTATCTGGAGGACACACAAAACCTCATCCAATAACAGGCATTGCAAATGAAAACAATTAAAGATGAGTTGCTCTTTAACAAAACCTATTATTTTATAACTGTTATTTGTAAATAAAATAACAGCTTGTACCCATCTTTAGAAAACAAAATAATGAGTTGTGCTCTTCGCGCCGACAGTATGACGTCATCCTAAAATGGTCTATTGAAAGACGAACAAAGCGGTTTCTGCTGTAAAATCTAAACAAGTATTTCATGTGGGAAAAGATTCGTTATTAAAAAATTATTCACCATTTCAAAGTCTACTTTAGGTAAATTATCAGCGGCACCTTTAACATATCCCTCTTCCACCTTACTCATTTTGATCGTAGAATTAATAAAACATAAATCAGTAACTGATAAAATGATAATATTTTCACTCCAAACAATCCAAACATCAAAATATAAATAAAGTTTTAGGTTAGTCATCTGACGTGTACCGTTACTGCAGAAGAGGGTGAAGGTTAAACCTAAACTACAAAATATCAACGTCCGACGCTTTTACGAATAACTTGTGTGGCATTTATCTGAATTCTGATTGGCCAATATTTACAAGTCCACTGCTTTAGACCAATCACAGTACAAGCAATAAAAGAGGAAATTCTGAGGAGTTTTAGAGGAAAGCTTCCTTTAACAGACAGTTAGAACCTATTACCAACTAATTATATCCATAATCTCATTGGATTTCCGGGTAGATACGTAATTCTGGCGTGTAAAAATGTCCGTTTTAAAAAGTCCTGAAATTATCAGCAAGTTGTTTTAATGATATTTTCTTAGAAGTAATTCTTATTAGAAAAGTAAATTGTTGTAAATTAATAGAATGTTCTATTATATCATTTTCACGGCAAAACCTCGAATTATCAGTTCCATACATTCCTTTTGTGCAATATTAAAAAATTAATTCAGAGCGGAAAATTAAACAAAATAAAACGTCAAAACATCTTTAAAGGGCTTAGAAATTAAATTAAAGCTAAATAAAAGCTTCATAAAGTTCTTCATACGCCCATGGCATTAAAATTCTTTTATGTTCCTGATATTTTCTTTAAAATTTGACTACGTTAACTCTTCGATAGAGTTTTCTGAAAAATATATGTTGTAGCTTATTGTATAGTATATAATTAATTAAAAAATGGTGGCTGTCTCTAATGTGTAAGTACATATTAAAATTTTTCAAAAAATTCAAAAGCATCAAATTTTTTTCTTCACGAAAATATATTCTGAAAATATCATTAATAAATTGTCATGAGTAGATTTACAATATATGTGAAATATAAACAAATTGGTTCACTTGATTAAGAAAAAAATATTTTTTTCGGACTTCGAAAAAAAAAAATTCCAGATATGAAGTTTTTGAGGTCAAAACTTTTTATGGTAGTATCTTACGCAAAGATACACATCACTGGAAGGAACCACACTCAAAAAGGTTGCAAAGGCACGGGCACTTATCTTAACCTGACATGGCCTTTAGGGGATGAAGAACCATTATTGTTAATAACTTTTTTCTATTAATTTTATGAAAAAAATGCATGAGGGCTTTTTTATAGAGCATTTTAAAACAAATAATTTGACCTACTGTTTTCTAATATTTTGATTATTTTTAATGGTTTTTTAGCGCTGCAAAGGGAGGAAAGTCAAAGGTAAGTGAGATACATGGGTAGACAAATCCATTTTGAAAGTTCTCGGAACGAAATTTTGATATAAGTGAAAGTTTCCAATAGAATAGTTGAATATTTGAATATTTGAAAGTTTCTAAAATTCCGGGAAAGTTTCCTTTGAGAACTTTCTGAGTATTCAAATATTTTATTGAAAACTTTCATTTTTGTCACGTTCGGGAAACTTTCATATGGAAAGTTTCATTTACCAATCTCTGCAAAAATTATTGGTACTTTTATTTCTACCTACATACCAGTTATATTATTATACTTTATGTTTTTTATATTAACTTATTAATATAGTTTTCACCAATAATATCATCTTATTTACAATCCCTGGATGGGGTACAGCACTATCGTGTAAACTTTTTTATTTTTGATTTGTCAAGAAAAAGTCATTTTTTATAAAAAGTTTTGCTTGTATTAGGAAGTCATAAACTGTTGTCAAACTTAAGATACATTATACAGGGTTTCTAAAAATTAGAAAATATGAAATTGACTTAAGCAAACTACCTTTTTTATATTTTGTTTAATAAAGTTGTAGATAATATTATTATTTACAAAAAAAGCTCTCTACATTTTTTTGTGAGAGTTATAGTTTCCAGCATATATTAAAAAAACCACTTACACCCTTATTTTTAAATTTAAACTTATGTTGGACCCCCCTACGTAATAAAAAATAAAATCGCACCCTATTGGACTAATGTATTTGGGCAAATAGAACATATAAAATGATGTTAGTTTTGAAATTAAACATTAATAAACAGAGAGTGTAGAGACTAAGTAAATAAAGTGATACAACAAAGTAAATAAAGTGTTGGTCTGCAGAGATAATTGGTCGAGCAACTGGTATAACACATTTTCATGAGGCTATAAAGAGATTAATTAAGAATGAAAAAAAACAAGCTTGTACCAAATAATATCTTTTAAACTATATCCATCGTATTACGTATTTCCACCATTTTTTATATTTACAAATAATCTTTCTTCAGGTCCTCACTCTAGTAACGATGTAGAACTAATCTGAATTTGTGGATATATTTTTTACTTTTCAATATAACCTCGGTAAGTGAAACTGTCATTTCATACCAATAAAATTCAGATTTTCCACGGCCTATCCTAATTTACATAAAAACCGAAAGAAATACATATTCAAGTATTACCTTAATAATCGAGGTGGAATGATGTTGCGAATAAAAACATCGACTCATTAAAATAATTTTTTGCTACATATTGCTTCGCTGATTGGTTGAATTACATTTCATCTCGAGATCACAACGAATGGAGTAAAGAAGTTTGTTTTATTTTTAACGGGGTGCAAAAAACATTGATTTTGCAACATTCTTGTTTTATCGTTATTTCAAACAAAAGGAAAAAGTCACATCAAAATTCGGTTCACCGGTATGTCGGCTAATTCTATAGTAATAAATCGAAGCAAATTGTTCTGGAAGAGATATATCATAGCTAAATTAACTAAATTATAGGTATCCATGCCTCCTCAGTTTTTCCTTTAGTATTGAAAACGCTTTTAGTGTTGAAAACAGTTATAGGAGTTAGTTCGAGGTTTTGACCACAGAATAAGGAGCTACCAGAAGCGGTACTCTCAGCACCGCCTTTGATGTTTTTTTGTGACCTTCGCCATTTTGTTCTTGGTAATTTTGGCGGGAAATTTAAACAGCATATTTATCAACAAACTTTGCATAAGCTGAATACAATTACCTTATTCGAAGAATTCTACTTACAATGGACATTAAAACTATTAAAGTAAAGTGGATAAAATTGTCTCTACGAACAATTGTATTCTTAATATAAATAAAGTCACAAAATGTATTAAAATCAATACAATATCTCGCCTGAGAAAATCTGTAATTCCTTACTGGGAGGTTGTTCTGAGGAAATATTAATTTTTTTTTTTGTTTAAACTACCAAGTTGAGGAAAAATAGTAGGTAAGTGCTATTGGTAGCAATCTATTTTGATACATATTTGTCGTGCGCACAACTTAAAGTTGTTATAAAGTTCGGTTGAACTTTTACTCGCCAAATCCCCACGATCGCATGCTTCCAACCACAATACAGACCTTAAAAGAAGAAAGGTTCACAACTACTTGGAAATATCTTATAATTTACATCAATAATTGGGAATCCTTAGGAAACCTAAATAAACTAATGTTTTTTCCTTTCATACTTCTTGTACATTCCTTAACAGCGCAAATGGTTCCACCTCCGTTTACTCATATCGCTAATAAAAATTACTATTAACACAGCATAATAACACTAAAACCTTTTAAGAATTTATTTCGGTATTATGTCACAGACTGTCATTTATCGTACTTTATTGTTTTAACCTAAAACAATAAATGAACTGACGGATGCACTAACAACAAAATGGCGGCAATGGAATTTTGGCGGGAAGCTCAAGTGTCGTTCTGGTAGTTCTCTTTTCTGTGTTTTGGCCGTCACGAAATCAACACGATGAGGCGTAACGCGGCACGCGCAACAGTGAGTGGGTTAGTGGTAGCGAAGAAGGACAGAGTGATGGTGTTGTCAGCGTCTAGGGACAAGAATTCCATTTTCCGCCAGGGCTTTCACATGCGCAATGATAATTATGCTCGTTACTGTCAGAACGGACAACTCATAATAGACAAATAAAGTACGTATGGCGTGTACAACCTAGCTATTATTGAAAATAAAATTAATTAGGGAAAGCATATTATCAAATAATTTATTTGATTAGATCATTTTCATTTTAACTGTTACTCTATTTCTTGTTTGTTTGTCTTATAATATTTACAAAAAAAAAAAAAAAAACAATAAGAAGCGTATGTTTTACATACTTTTATTTGCAACAATATAGCTCTCAATTTTTTATAACTATATTTATTTGCTCACAATTCATAGAAAAAATATTTTATTTAATTCTTAACATGAAATGTGTGTTTAAATGCCTATAGGCTTTGAATTTGAAAACTTTTGTTACTATGTTTAAGAATGTATAACATCTTTGGAAAATCGTTTAATTGCTCAAGGTTTTGAAAATGTTTATTAAGGATAGTCGTTAAGGCAGTTATAAATACATAAAATAAAAAATATGAAAATCAATACCCAGGTGGTGATTGATTAATAAAGTTGGCTGAAATTTAAAATAACCTTCTTTACATTTAAAATACATTCTTACCAGGATGAAATTTTTTTAATTGTCGAATTTAGAGAAAGTGATATACAGGGTGATCTACCATGACATGCGGAAAATTTATGAGTAGGTTGTCCCCACCGAAAGGAGTTAAAAAAATAAAAAAATTAAAAAATATGACCAAAAAAATGACCTCATTTTTTTGTAGAAAAGCGCCGCCACTGACGTTAACCAATCTGACGTAACGCGGTACAACCATATCACTTCCCCTCCCTTTTTGGGATTGATACCAAAGCTGGAGAGGGTAGAAGTGACTTTTTTGGTTTATATCACACCACAAAAATAGCAAAATACGTCGAAAAGATATTGACCCTAGTGAACAACAAGTAGATATAAGTAGATATTTACTTAAACCCGTCGATAATACAAAAACACCAAACTTTGGCGGCACTTTCACCGCACGCGCCAGCTTAACTTTTCATTCCAATTAAGGAAATGTAAACATCTCCGAATATGTTCTTTCCCAAGTAAGTCCATTGCTCTATACTGACCACAGACAAGTAACAGTAGCGTATCTTTGCAAGTTTTTAACTCTAAAATTTTACAGGAACTTTCCCGCATAGAAGACTAGTACACCATTTTATTTTCCGCATGTCATGGTAAATCACCCTGTATTATAAGTTCTACACAACATTGTTTTAAATAACAGACCAAGCAGTAAAATATTAAACTAACAAAATAATCACAACGAACTTTGAAGTTAAAATCGCAGGGATGCAGGAAACAAAGCCAAGAACAGCGCGAGTGAGCCAGTGAACGGAACACGGTTGATAATTCGCATCGAGCATGTGGAAGCTCTTGCAGAAAAGTGGAATTCTTGTCCCTAGACGCTAGTGGCCGCCTATAGCGTAGTAATGCATTTAGAATAGTATTACTATGAGAACAGACCAGCAAAATATATGCGTAGAAACGAGTTTGTACACTCATTATACATTCACTTAGTTTATTAATTTGGCCAAGGAAACATTTATTTACTAATTTTAATTGATTTTGTTTGGTATTTGTAATAAACCGTGTTCATTATACACAGGGTGTCCCATAAGTAATGGTACATAGAGCAACGACAGATTCCTTACGTAAAAATAGTACGATTTAACCAAACTTACCTTAGTCCAAAAGTTTATATTAACGGAGATACACGGTGTCAAAGTTAAATTTTTGTTTTGTTTGTTTTTTTTAATAATTTCTTTAAGAATTGAAATATTTTATCAAAATTTGGTGATTGGAGAATTTTTAATCTATTCGTACTTTTATTGTTATTTGTAGAGGGCGCCACCCACGGCAGTTTGCGTGTCGTTTATGTGTCATAAATTTTTGGAGAATTTTTTAATTTTTTTTTAAAACAAATATTCGTATTTCCCTGTCTTTTTTACGTAAAAAAGGTATCCCTTCTAAATGTCACTACGAGTAACTGTTTTCGAGATATTTGGTTTTAAAGTATTCAATGCAACCAATTTAAATTAAATAAAATATTATTATTGTTTGATTTACAGAATAATTGATAGTGAAGCGAACAGTATAAAATTAAATTCTCTTCTGTCAAATTGTTTAAATTTATTACATTCCAAAACTAGCAAAAAAAGTACGAAGAACAAAGACTTTCAAATAAATTAACTTAAAATTTGAGAAACAGTTTTTATTTAAATACAAATTTCATTTAAAAAATAAATAAATACTACCAATAATTAATTTAAAAAAAATACATCTCTGTTCGGTAACAAATGTTCGAACGCCGCTTTCAATATGAATTTAAAATAAACATTTGGTGTGGAATTTTAGATAATTATTTTTTTGGACCGTATGAGTTACTACCTAATTTAAACGGTGCATTGGACTTAAATTTTCTACAAACTCGGCTAGGTGAGTTCTTGGATGATGTACCACTATATTTAAGGCAAAATATTTTTTATGCTTTTTTATGTTTATTATGCAAAATGGAGCTCCACCGCCTTTTTTATACCGGTCAGAAACTACCTAAATACAAATTTTCCTGGTCGCTGGATAGGTCGTGAGAACAATATGCCTTGGCCTGCACGGAGTCCCGATTTTAATGCGTTGAATTTTTGCAATAAATAATCTAGAAGAATTATTGCACAGAATTAGAAATGCAATCGAATCATTTCAAAACGAAAACTTATTATTTAAAATAAGGCGGTCGTTTAATAAACGCATCGTAAAATGTATTGAAGTAAACGGAAGTCACTTCGAACATTTGTTACCGAACACAGATCTCTCTTTTAATTAATTATTGTTATTTATTTATTTTTGAATAAAACTTGTATTTAAATAAAAACTGTTTCTCAAATTTTAAGTTTATTTATTTGAAAGTCATTGTTCTTCATATTTTTTTTGCTAGTGTTGGAATGTAATAAATTTAAAAAAATCTGAAAAAAGAGAATTTAATTTTATACTGTTCGCTTCACTATCAATTATCCCGTAAATCAAACAATAATATGATATTTGATTTAATTTAAATTGGTTGCATTGAATAATTTAAAACCAAATATCTCGAAAACGGTTACTCGTAGCGACATTTACGCAAAAAAGACAGGAAAATATGAATTTTTATTTTAAAACAATAAAAAAAAATTCTCCAAAAATATATGACATATAAATGACACGCAAACTACCGTAGGTGGCGTCCTCTAGAAATAACAGCAAAAGTATGAATAGATTTGAATCCTTCGCCTGAAAAAATCCCCATTCACCAAATTTTGTTAAAATATTTCAATTGTTAAAGAAATTATTTAAAAAAAAAACAAAACAAAAATTTAAATTTGACACCCTGTATCTCTGTTAATATCAACTTTTGGACTAAGGTAAGTTTGGTTAAATCGTGATATTTAAGGAATCTGCCATTGCTCTATGTACCATTACTTATGGGACACCCTGTATATTGTGTTTGTTTTCAACACCCTCCCTCCGATGGTTGCAAGGACTGCGATATCTGTGAATTTTGTTGTACTACCACTACTTGTCACCAACAGCAACGGTCCTAATTTAGTAAGCAACTCTATTTCAATCCACCCAACTTTCATCCCTTAAGTTACATTTCAAAATAAAGAAATTCATTAGCTTCGTCATTTAACTAAATAGAAAATTCACAATTAATTACATGTCGATCTTCTTACATCAGCTAACACATACATCAAATTGGATAGTAAAATTATAATAAAACCTATGTTGGCGTTAAACAGACGTGAAAGGTTGCTATGACAACACTAATGGATTTCGCATGTCTTTCTATTATACTCCCGAGGCGAAGAAGAATTCACAAAACCTCGTCCAATTTTAACGCAATATTCCATTGTTTGTTTCTATTTGTAAGAATATAGACTTACTTTATCGCGTCAGACACGCTTCATTTATTTTATCTCTAAGAAAGAAAATTAAAATTACTTTTCATAAACATCTATAAATTATCTTGTTCCTTAAGAAAAGGGGATCATTGTAATTAATCATCATTCTTGTTTCTTCCTTTTTTTGAGTTTTAGCGCAGCATTTGCGGAAAAAAGACATTTTATCACCCTTAGAAGTCTTTCCTGTCATCGGGAACGAACACCGCACAAAGTAAGCACAAGATATCGATCGATTCAATTGTTGTTACTTTTTGTGAACGTAAAATGTATAGTCCTGGCAAAATAGGTTCTGTTTGTTAAAAATTCAGTCTCCTGAGGTTATATTAAACAGTTATATAATTTATGATGTGAGTTTACTTATTTTTCTTTAAAATTCTTATTATTTTAAACCCTGCTTTAATTTTTTTGCTGATACTATTTTGTATTAGTCTGTACATTGCATAACGTTGAGACGTATGTCAGAGCAGCGTGAATAGTACAGAGCCTATCGGTCTTTTAAAATGTCTCGAGTTTAAGTTAGCAGTTTCTTGGACAACAAACAAAACAAAAAACCGCTGCGCAAGGAATAACTACTTCCACATCCAGATTTTCTATCCAAGTTACTCACAACGAAAAAGTTTTGTATGTAGAAATAATTGTTTATGGAACTTTAATAACATAATATTTGAAATCCTCTACCCCAAAAACCCATAAAATGATACCCCACATCAGTAGTGGGGTGGGGGTGGTGATAGTGGGGGTGGATGAAGTAAAAAAAATATTTTGAGGTTTCTGGTTCTTGAACACACACTAAATCACATTTTTTTTCATCCCCTTTAATAATGGGGTGGGGGTGGTAATGGAGGTAGCTAATGCCAAAATTTTTTTTGAGACCTTAGCTTCTCTTGTATATACTAAATACCAATTTTATGGACTCTTACCTGCTTGATTTACCTATTTACGCCAAATTTACCCCAATTTACCTCCCAACCCTTCGATGGAACAAGATGAAAATATAATCTAGTTCCAGATCCCGTTAAAGTACAGCACATTTTTACTCTCCAAGTGGGGTAAAACAAAAGACAGTGGAGGGCAAATGAAAGAAAAGTGATTTATTTCCATTCTTATTGACGTCGTACAAATGGAAGTGCAAAAATAAAATAAGTTTTAAGCGTTTCTTTTTGCTTTCTAACTTCTTTCAATGGGTTGGGAAAATTCCAGAATTCTCGGAGTTGGTTTATTGGTTATCAGGTATGGGTATTCTCTTGTGTTAAATTTTAATAGAAAACATTCTGAGCATACCGTGAGATTTTTGCGAGTTTTTGAGTCGATGTTCAGTTTTTTTAAGCATTATTTTTGAAATACCGTCTATATCTCTATTTGCTTGGGTTTTTGAAATAATTTATAATTTCTTCATATCGATCTTCAAGTACAGAAATGGTTTTTCCTTACCCATCAACTAATTTCATTAATTGATATGATCACGTCAGATCAGAAGATTATGATCACGTCGGGGTCACCAATTTATAGCAAAAGCTATAATAAAATAAAATTTTGTTGGAATATATGTATATTGAAATTTTTTTTTTATAACATCGTTTTTATTTCATGTATAAAAATATTTTTGTTTCTTGTTGTATATTGTTTTTCATGGTCTCCACAGAAACTTCTGTCTTCCGTAGTAATAAGAAAACGAGTGAGTGAGTGAGTCGCTATCGCTATAGCTTGCAAAAGAGCTAAGCTTCTTCTAAATTAGGAAGCTGAAATGTGCCTGCTTCAGGCTGTCCATTTGGTCTCTTTAGTCTCTTTTTTACCCCGCTTTTAATTTTTTCGTTAAAATCAAATTTTTGATGATTTAAAACTAGCATATTAATAAACTTGATCACAAAATGCGAAGTTTGACACTTCTAGTTGACATCTGCCAAATACAGACAATGCAAATAGAGAAACTAAAAAATTACTAAGGTGCGTTCAAAAATTTTTTTAAAGTGAATTAAAGACTTTACTGAATATTTTTTCCCGCATTAACAGTAGGCATAAGACCTGATTGGATAACATAAAACAGTTCTGAAGGTGCAAAACAAACTTGAATAAAAAATTAAGTTTATCTACTCTTATTAGGTTATATACTAATTAATGAACTGCTTTTGATCAATTAATAGTATCCATAAACAAACAGCTTGAGTTATAATGCATGAGTTATTATAACTCACTAGGTACAGAGCCAATCACCTTTATCATGCCTAGTCTGTCCAATCGACGTAACGCGCAACACAAGAAGGTGAAGCCAGGGAGGTAGTGACAGATTATTCGCGTTAATATCTATAAAGATTTTCTGAAATGTCACAAAATGCTACTTTTGATTCGTTCGTGCCGAGCCGAATTTTCGAATTTCGCCGTGCAATTTACGATCAGGTTTATCTGCAAGACTTCCTCTTTACGTCGCGACATCGTACGGCCGTCACAATGGTGTTTTTCGAAAAAATATGAACGTGTCAAGATTGCATGGTTTTGCAATTTTTTCGACTCCAAAATGTAAGCTGTTTTTTTGTTACTTTTCGCAGATATCTCCGAAGCGGTGGGAGTAACTACTGAAATGTTGGCCACGTACGGCAAAATATCGCAAATTTTGAGCTTCTACAGTTGGCAACTTTTTAATCTTGGCTCCTACGCCAAAAGACTAGTATAGTTAACTTAAATAAAATTAAAATTGCTAAAACTCTTTTTTGAATTCCGACAAAAATGAAGGAATTAGAGGGGGCGGGATTTGGGACTTTTTTTTTTCGGTAAAATTTCTTCATTTTGTAACCGTAATTAATCGGTAATTAACTGAAATCGATCTCATATACGATATTCACTTAATATCATGTACTGCTTTGACGCTCCGTTAATCTTGGCACTTCGAAACACTGGTTTCTGAGAAAAATTATTTTTTAAGATTTACATACACTCTATAGGAAATTGTAATTTCTTACATTTTCTCGAATATCTCGATAATTATCGTTTTTTTTTCGAAAAATTTGTAGATCAGCTTATGTAAAGATAATTGATTGAGCTTTCCGACGCTTTTTTAATTTTGTCTCTAACATAAAAAATGGGACATTTGACAGAATATGCGCTCCGGACTATTGCAGTTCGCGGAGAAATTTTGCATTTTCCGCCGCGTAATATTAATCTACAAAGCTGATTTTTTGTCTACAAGCAGTGTATGCACTATTTCGATTAAAAATCACATTCTACCTCCGCTTAAAGGTGACTAAATCTTTGAAGACAACAAATATAAAAGGGTGAACAAAAATTAAATTTTACAGTTAATTCTATTAATAAACAAACTGAGTAATTTAAACAAAATTTTCTCAATTTAATAGTTATTGTTATAATCGTAGATAAAGTATAGTATTCAACTTGCGCTAATGGTAATAACTCACTTAATAAATTACAACAAATGTAAACTTTCATCTGCGTGAGTTATTACCTACATTACCGCTCGTTGAATAATATACTATTAGTTTATTTCAATCCGGTTTGGATATCTTTTATTTATCCCGCTACCTGTCTGTCTTATTTTTACCCCGCCTGACCCTATACAGATGGCGAAGTTAAAATTTTTAAATCGTTAAACTTTCCTCTAACATTCTCTCTAAAACCTATAAAACACATAGCGAATGGCATGGCGCTGTATAGAAAATACTCGACCAGTATGTGCCGAATGACTTCAAGTGATTATTACTTAGTAGATTACCGAGTGAAAGGACTGAAGTAGGCTGTTTTTACCTCTTGCATAGGTACGAGATGATGTACAAGATGTCTTATTAAATATAAAATTTGATTTAGTTTTTTAACCACAAAATCTACTTGATGTTCCCAGGTAAGGAGAGGATCTAAGTACACTCCAAGAAATCTTGTACACACCATATTTAAGTATAGCGATATCTAAATTACAGTCTGAAAATACCATGTTTATTCTTTTTTCATTGTTTAGGAGTAATTTATTTGCTGTGTACCAGTTTTGAAAGTGTACTGCTTCATTGGCCATATCATGAGCAAACACATTTTCTTTAGTGACGACTGTCATCAGCATATAACATAGTACAACAATTTACATTTACGTAAATTAAATCATTAATATAAATAATGAACAACACTGGTCCCAGTACCGATCCCTATGGTACACCGTGATTGATTGGTAAGAGATAGAAAATACTTTATTAAAAAACGTACTTTATCTTTTATTTGACAAGTTGGATGTTATTATCTTTAAGCCTATATCATTGAAGCCATAGAAATATAATTTGTCTAATAATATATCGTGAAAAATACAATCAAATCCTTTACGTAAATCACAAAAAAATACAAAAAATACTACGTAGCTTTTATTTTCGAATCCGTCCACGATATTATCCATAAACATTATCCATAAACATTATTACTATTTTATCATTCTTTTCGCTGCATAGAATTACCTATTTCGCCTTTTGGTGTACTGCCTATCTAAAAACTCGAGGCTAAATGTCAGTTTGCTCAATATATTTCGTATTGTTTTTAAACACTGTGCTATTATCTGAACCGCGTCATTTAAATAGTGCGTCATTAACCATCTTTTTAGATCTTTTTCCGAGTAAACTGTAATTAAAAATCGCCAAACATACTTTTTTTAATTCGTTTGTACCGATAACATTACCTTTTTTTTTACATATTACAAATAAAAGCAAAAGTAGTAATTTCCACCACTCCCTGATTTGTCTCTTGTTCGGGCCATGAATGCAAAATTAAAAATTAACATTAAAATTGCACACTCAGTTTTAACGGTGTTTCAGGACACCATTTCTGTCCTCGAACTAATCAGTAACAATGTCCCAACACATAAGTATTATAAAACCAGTATTATAAAAACAGCCACTAATATATAGCTCTCCCACGCAACAGCAAATCTAGTTTTTACCTAAACACTCGTACACAAAAGTCAAATAACTATCAATTTTACACGTTATATACGTTCATTCACGTAAAACTTTCACACACGATGTGTTTACCACTTGGCGGGGAAATTTATGGTCCGCGATAGAGAAAGGGTTTGAATAATGAAAGCATGTTTTTGTGATGAGACTATTCAAATAGGCGATTGTGTATTAAAGATTTATCATTCGTGCGCATTTGCGTTGATTCCCATAATTGGTTTAGTGCCGGAATACTGGCAGATATTAATAGCAACAAAACAAGAGGTGTCTCCTTAGCGTCTGCACCATTATTAATCAAGACTTGTTTGGGGAGCGGATAATGCGATAATGTTTTACTTCCTAGATACAACATTTTAACGACGACGCGTTAGAAAAAGATGGATAAATATTAATTAGCTTATACATAAATTCACTTTGTTTGTAGAACGGAGCTTCTCTAGTAAGTTAACATACTACGCGATCCTTTAAAAGTTTTACATCGTCCAATATTTGTGGAAAAATTATAAATGATTATTTCACTCATTAATATGGTACTCAATATAGAGCTCATTATATAGTGTACATAATGTATATAGTGCATATAGTACTATATAGGCTCAATTTACACATAAATATTGTAATATAGCTCATACAGGGATAAGTTAAATATAGCTTTAAGTTGCTTACAAATGTAGTTACAAAAGAATTATCAACTAAAATTAAATAGAAATCTCTACCAGCAAACAAATCAATTATTACATTAGTAGACACAAAGACGTCAGACAGGTCTGTGCTATGTCATCAATTCTCTTTAACATATATAGTCAATACGTTATGCGACGTGTACTGGAGGACTAGCACGGTGGAGTAGCTATAGGCGGAACGAAGACTTCTAATGAATATTTGTAGATGATATCACCTTAATTGCAGCAAGCGAGAATGAGCTCACAAATTTGTTAGACAGGATTCATGAAGTAAAAGAAAATTTTAAGGCCTTTGATTCTCGTTCACACACTAAATCACAATTTTATTTTTTTCACCCCCTTTAATAATAGGTGGGGGTGGTAATGGGGGTAGCTAATGCCAAAAATTTTTTTGAGACCTTAGCTTCTATTATATATATACTAAATACCAATTTTGTGGACTCTTACTTGCTCGATTTACCAATTTACCCCCAAACCCTTCAACAGAATAAGATAAAAAAAGTTACAGACAAACCGATCGACCGACCGACAAGCAGAAATTTTTTTTGTTCAAACTTAAAATCTCGACGTTTCATGACATTCTAAGCCTATTTGAACAATAAAGAATTTTAAAAATTTTTTTGTCGTTACTATACTTCCTCTGGATGTGGAAGTAATTATGATTGTAGACCGAGCAAATGATAACCACCCAAATACATTAAAGATGGGTTATTGTGAGGAAGTAAGCAAGATGATATACCTTGGAAGTAGAATAGGCGAGGGTTTCACTAATCGTTTTTTAATTACCTTGTTGACCTTGAACAACACGTGATCGGAAAAATACCCGCCACGTCACCCACCTATTTCGCGGGTCCACGTATGTGTTCGTCACCAAGGTAATTAAAAAACGATTAGTGAAACCCTCGCCTATTTTACTCTTGGAGCTCTTGTGGACAGTGTTGGCGACTGCGATTGATGCTTTCGAACTGTGGGTCTGGAGACGTTTGTTACGAAGTCCCTGGACAGCCATCGCACTAATTCTTCAAGAAATACGTCACCAAAACCGACTCTCAGCATCGTATTCTCTCGAATCCTCTCGTTTTTTGACCACATTCATCGGAGGGAAAACGATATACAATGGTTGACAGGGATTATCAGATGGCAAGAAAGCAAAAACGTTGGGCTAATGTCATTAAAGAGTTGATGGGAAAGATCTTTAATGAGGCTGTGCACCTAACAGGCAACCGCGACAGATGGCATGATACCACCAGACACCCTATACAGCAAGCGGAGGTCAACTAGAATAAGTTTTATTAACCACAAAATGTCTGTGAATAAGAAGAATAAATAATCGCTCAATTTTAAGTAGGATTAGATGAAAACTTCAAAGAAACCGCGTGGTTGAGAGGCAAACATACTTAGCTCTCATCCTGGAGTCCCAGGTTCTATTCCTGGTCGAGGCACTGAAAAAGAAATTATTCCTAGTATACTAGAATACTGGGTGTATGTCTCCTATCTCGAAATGTGTAACACATCCTGTATAAGGTCACTTCAGGCCTTCATTAAATAATAGCCACTTTCTTATAATGTTACAGATGAGTTTTTAACCTCTATTTAACAGTATCGACTACTATTTAAAAAAATCATCAAAAACCAAGAATCGCTTGGTGTTCCAGTCAACGAAAAAAAAATAGGAGAAATAATTCTTGTAGAGGTCAGTTTTTGTATAGTTTTCGGGGGGAGTGCCCTGAACAACATACTAAAAATCCTGACTGGTGGATGGTGAGCGGGGGTGGGGTTAGTTTAAAAGTCCTCTTTTCGCGTATTTTTTTAATAACTCGAAAACTACGACCTCTAAAAAGTGTCCATACACAAAATTAAACTAGATGAAATTTCCTACAAATAAGCTCCTATTTATTTTTTTTCTAGGATCAATACTTTACGAGATACAGATGGAAATATCGCGAAAAAAAAATCGAGTTTTAATGACATAAATAAAATTTTAATACTGAATTAATTTAAAACTACGAAAAAATTGTATTACTGATAATACACGAACATTATCTTAAATCTAAACATTTTAAAAGTAAGCTGAATCAAAATCATCATCTTCGTTGTCCACATTCTCGTCTAATAGTGCATCATTCGTACACGTACCATGGCAAGTGCCGCATGCCATGGAGCATGTAATGCCGGCTTTTCAGTCATAACGTTCCCCACACCCAGTAGAACATCGATAAAAGATGGAGTTCAAGACCACTTCAGGAGCTACTGGGTCTTTGGTGGTAACCGGGGTTAGTGATCCATATTCCCCTCGGTTCCATCCTCACCGGTTTGGGGGGTAGGGGATTGTTGAGCCATTGCTGTATCTGTAAGTAAGTAAGCGAACCGCAGTAAGTAACAAGAAATATTTGTAAAAACAGTTAATGTACCTGTAAATAAACTCTGAAAGAGTGTTATTGCGCAGCTCCTTTGGTTGGTAGCAGTGTGGCTAGATCAGGTTTTGGCTTGGTGGATGATTTTAGAAACGCCATTGGAGTTTATTTAAATCTCGCTCATCTGCAGCCGCTTGGTAGATCGCTAAAAACATCTTCTCACCAGCCTGTGCGACCTTGTCTGGAGGTGTTAGTGAAGATGTCGGACATTTATTTCATTTGACTGAGAATCCTGAACAGCTTAACCATTCCTACTTTGCTTGTATTGTAAATGGCGGAGATGGTGTCGCATCCGCCAAAACCATGGAGAAGGAGGATAGCTTCAGCAAAAGAAAATTGTTGGAGTTTGCTCTTTGAAAACAATTTTGATTCCATCTTCCCCCTTTCGGGCTTAAGAAGTATGCGTTACCTGGTGATGCCAAAGCAACGAGTAGAACAATCAAGCCCACATCTTCTTCAATTATTGTGACAGTAGGATGTACAGCACCTTTCTCTAACCCACCGACTTTATTTAACATCAAACTTTCATTTTATACCATTAAAAAATGATTTTTAAAAATTCGCGATCTTTCCAACATCTGTATCTCGTAAAGTATTGATCATAGGTAAAAAATGCATAAGATGTTTTTTGTGCGAAATTTTATCTAGTTTAATTTTGTATATGACACTTTTTCGCTAGAAGTCATAGTTTTCGAGTTATTCAAGAAAAACGTTAAAATGGGACCTTTAAACTACCCCCCCCCCCCCTCTGACAACTGTACAAAAATTGGCCATTACACGAATTATTTCCCCTATTTGGCCTTTTTTGGGCTTCGCTGACTGCATATATATTTGACAAGTAATTGAGTTTTGTAACCAGTGCTGCATGAAGAAATATAAGTTAATTACATTACTAAAATTTATCACTTTTGGTATATCATTAATGAACGAAAGAAATAAAACTAGTTCCTTGTGGGGACCCTGCGGTACGCCATATATCAATTTTGGATTTACAAATAAGATTTTTCGTAAATCATGTTCTTTTATCGATTTTTTAATTTTTATTGTTAACAAGTAGTTTTCCATTAGAATGAAGACTGAATGAAACACTTTCATATTTAATAATTGGGTACCAGATTTTATAAATCATTTTATTTATATGCTATAACAATTTTTCATTAGTTTAGTTTATTCAGCAATACTTCGATCAATTGATGATTAATTTCGGAGAGATTAAAAGAGCTAAAAAAAATTAAGTGAATGTGTTTGCAAATTTATTTATAAAACTCCGCCTCTTCATGAGGAAATAAATCCAACGCGACGGGAAATTGAAAAACTCGCTTTATAAGAAACTGAAAGCTTGTTAATATCCTTCATCTAAAGGGGAGAATGGACCGGTGAGTCACACAATAATTTACATTTACAATGGGTCCCAGCTGATTTGCAAGTAAAAACTACCTCCTGTTAATTTGGAATGATTTTTAATATCTCCTCATCCGCTATATTACGAAACTTCGCAAACAGTTTATATTAAATTTCAATCTATTCCTGCTAAATCCTACGTACGCCTTCAATTTCCGTTCGGAGAAACTCCGGCAACAGTGACGGAACTTTAGGAGCAACGTATAGTAATAGAAAACGTACACATATTCTAGTGTGCAGTGTAGTATTGTAGATATTTAAAGTATTAATATTAAATGCTATATGTACTATAACCTGTATACCGGATGTCCCAGAATTTAGTTAACAGGCGATATCTCAGTTGCTGAAAAAGACAAAAGGAAGGACTAAAATAGCTTATAAAAGGCGTCAAAGGGTTCTTCTGATTACAGTTCACACATTTTAAACTTCGTTGCGAGAAGGCGCTTCCTCAAGATGCACACTACAATACAAAATTAGTTTAGCAGACATGTATAGTGTACGTAAATTTTACCTGAAGGACCTATGGAATTACCAGTAGCATGAATAACGCTTTACAAACCCTACCTAATAAACTCTGGCATGAAGATATTCAAGTATCGAGAAAGTATGTAACATCTCACATACGTTTAAAATTTGGCCACGCATGTTACCCCGAGCACTTACATAAAATTGGTATTTATACCTCACCAAATTTTGATCAATGTAACACGACAGCTGACCTCGACCATATATTTTTCGGATGTACAAAATATCGAAATACCTCTACTACATTAGTCAATAATATTACAAAAAATTGCGATATAATGGCTCCGTTTAATATGTTCAATTTATTGACTATTATGTTTATTACAAAGCACCGAATGGGATTGTAGCGTCACTTTAAAGTCGCAGCAAAGTTGTGACTACCACAAATTGCCCGTTCAAAGTACCCGCTGCTACTTCATAGTTAAATTGTTCCCCGACCTTGATTCTGAACGGATGCTGCTCGTCGTACGGCCGAAGTTTAGACTGAAGGCGCCCCTAAGACTGCGTCAAAACAAATATGTGTTGTCACTGTCGTCAAATGCAACCAATAAAGAGGCGCTACGGCATGGTCACGTCATAACGCACATATATTCGTGTGTTTTGGCGTGGTCTCAGAGCTTGGTGAACAGACAATAGTACGTAACTAACTTCAAAATTACAATTTACTTCACCTGACGCATGCTGTGTTTTGATTTGTTATTTGTACAGTTTTTTTTATAAAATCCAGAGAAAAAGTAGGTGTAGTAAGGTAATAAATTTATATAGGTTAGATGGTGGAATTTACTTCATGGCGAATTTGAAAGGTGACAAGCACTTAGTAGTAGCCGGACATATGCGGTTCAGTTCTGCAGATATCAGCACCGCCATTAACACTAATAAATAATATTACTTACAAGTTCCACGACTTTAAACAGATAGTGAACAGATGGCCAAGGCAACTATCAAAACTATTTGAAACTGATTGCAACTCTGAAGTCATATTTAGGTGACATGAGTTACTCTCGAAGGTCGCCCAACTGGTAACTACGACCTTATATTCGAAGAGCAACGTAGAAGTCACGTAACTATAAAGTAATCATTAGTAGGAAAAACTATGAGGTAGCGACTGTAGGTTTGTCAAATGAAGTTATTTATACATCAAAGTCGTAAATTTAATAGCGGTTACGTAATGGTTACTCGTTCGAAGTTCTCATCTACATGACCGTTATTTTGATACTTGTTGGGTTATATCTCTCACAGGAAGAATTCAATAATTTATCTGTAGAACCACTTTGATCTTTATTTTTACGTATTTTTCATAATTTTTATACGCTCTTACGAACGATAACATAAGAGATTTATAATTCAAAACATTCCAGTTACATTTTTGCTAGAGCAATTTAAACTAGTTAGTTATTTGATATTTAAGTATATTTTAGTCCTCTAATAATTTTGACGACACCGAGTCACCACTGTCCTCCGAAACGCTCCCCTCCCAATTTCCTAACTGTGGTCCTACTTGCTAATGAGCAGTTTATCGCCTGTGCCTTATGCTGGTTACTAGTAATTACCAGAATTTGTATATTTGCCATACCGGCTGCACACTGGGATTAACTCTTTGCCAAACAGAGGGAGATACAACGCCACTCTTCATTCTTGCTGGTTTATTTGCACCCATACTTTGATTAAAGTTTACTCCTTTTATATGCTTAGATTTGTTTCAGTGAGTTTGCTTCGAGTGGAAAATCTAAGTGAACTTATTTAATTAGCGTTTTCTGCTCGAATGTAACGGAATATAATAACACAACTTGGGAAAGTGAATAATAACCGGCATTTGCAATCTTCAGAACAATATTACAAAAGATAACATTCATTGTTTAGACTGTTGGTATTTTTAAGCGACTTTAAAATGTTTTTAAAAAGGCAGAGGTTCTCAATTCGACGCGTTTGTGTTTTTTATATATGTTCAGTTATTACTCTGGATTGGCTCAAGCTATTTCTATGAAATTTTTTTGCAAACTGTAGTATGATTCGGCGGAGGTCATTACAGTTTTATCAAGCTACAACTAGTGTACGGTGAGCAAAAAGCAGAAACAATTTTCTACCTAAAACGAAAAAAAAAAATAAATAAATAAATAAAAACCAATTTTTTTTTGTAAATTTGAGGGGTTTCGGTGGGAATTTTTGGTGGAAAGTTGAAAATTTGGATTCAGCTAGCCAAAAAAAAATTCTCACCGGATGCCCCTCAATTTACAAAAAAAAAACAAAAAATTGTTTATTTATTCATTTATTTATTTTTTTCGTTTTAGATAAAGAATACCCAGATATTCAGAAAGCAAACAAAATTTACAACAAAAAAGGTCCTTTGACATTTTAACGTTGAACGAAAAGGGAAGCGCTAGCACGCCTCGAAACATGCTCATGTTTCGAGGCATGCTAGCGCTTCCCATGTTTCGCATGTTTCAGGACCCACTCGCTCCCCTCCCGTTCGTCAAAGGACCTTTTTTGTTGGAAATTTTGTTTGCTTTCTGAATATCTGGGTATTTTTATCTAAAACGAAAAAAAAAGATAAAAAAATAAAAAAAAACAATTTTTTTTTCTAAATTTGAGGGTTCCGGTGGGAATTTTTGGTGGGAAGTGAAAAATTCGAATTCAGGGACCCAAAAAACATAAGATAAGCTTATAAACTAAATCCTCCTATTTTTTCCAGATAATATTCTCAGTTGTCTGGAGTATTAGTGAAATAATTAAAGCATTTCCTGTAACGTTAAACATTTATATAAATTAGGCAACATGAAAATAGTTTCATCGGAAGGTTTCCAGACGAGATGTAAAATTCAGAAATGTCAACGGGTTCGGTTACTGTTCGTATGAAGCCGGATATTGTTTAATTTTGATTGGAGTAATTTGAGCGCGTTTACTTGTTTGAAATATAGGGTAAACTAGACGATATTTTTATTTTTAAAATATCCATTTAAAATTAAAATATTATACGATATGACGTGTATATATAATATTTATTAGTTGTTAATAAATGATTGATGACATAATAAACATCAAGTTCAATTAAGTGGGAAAGGCCGATTGCATCAAAATTATTGATAGTTAATTATTTTCAGAGTAGCTGATACCTAATCTAATGCCAAAAGTTAAAAAATCAAAATGGCGAGTCCAATATGGCCGCCATAATTGCATATTTTTGCAGATTTATATGAAATTTGGTATATGGAGATTTCAAGATTCCGTGGACCTGTAATTATTTATTGAAAGACGTGTAGTGAAAAGAGTTTAATTAGGTTATAAATAAAGGGAAAGAGTATAGTTAAAAGTGTTTAAAATGTGTTACCACAACGATCTTATTAATATTATTATTATTAAGTCTAGGAGATCTAGACTTGTCTGAGTCAAGAAGACGGAGCCCTACAGTTTATAGTGGAATTCGAACCACTTCTTGGGGAAAATTTACTATGAAAAATTTTTTTGCTGTGTGGAGTTTGAACCCACTTCGCTAGGTATGCTCAGCGTGAAAGCTAGACGCAAGCAAGCAGGTAGCAAGTAGAAGTTTATAAGGTAAGTACAACAATGCGCCTCCCCAGAACCTGGCCCGAAGCCAAACAGACAACCACTGCGCTGCGCGATGTAGGGCTGGGTGGGGTAGGTCCGGTTTGGCTAAAACAATAAAATTAATGTCCTGTCTATAAATTGAACAATAATAGATAAAAACAATTAGTGATAATTAAAATGACACTTTTGCCCTAGCACACGCACTAGTGTTTTCAATCTCGGGACGGGATTAAGCTTTCGGGGTTATCGGGACTACAAATTCCAAATTCTGGGACTAAAAATTCCCAGGCTCAAAATATATTGTTAAATATTAACATAAAATGAAATCTAACAACTTTTAAATGTATTTATTTGATTGAAATAGTAACAGATAACAAAAACGAATAGTTTAAAATTTATTTTCAAAAAAGGATCTTAGAACAACTAATGTATCTAATGTTTCATCCCCTAGTCTGAACCGGATTTTTGTATAGAGCCCACCAGCATTAAAAAAGGCTCTCTTCGACTCCACACTTGTTTCAACTCAGCAATGGTTACCTTCGTCTTCTTTGGTATATTCTGGCTCTGGGCCTGCACTTTTTTTATCTTCATCACTCTGTGTATTATTTTAATAATTACTTTTGTTATTTCTGCGCGTTTAGGCAATTTTGTATTATACAATAACATGAAGCAACAAATCAGAAAAGCCGCTTATATCAAATTTTGATTGAAAACAACAATATTTCCGAGAATTCCAAGCATACTCCAGTTCTGAAGAATACACGGGATTGATTTGTGAAATATCTGGGTTTTCGGGACCACAAATTCGTCCGAGATTCCAGGATTGAGAACTCTAACATGCACACTGAAAAATTTTGGCTGTTGACTTGGAAAATCTACGAAAAAAAACCAGGAAAGTGTAGTCGAAATGAAAGTTAGGATTTAAAGAATTTGGGTTTTGATGAGTTTATCAGCCTGAATGGAATTTTGAAACCAAAAGGGACAAAAAGAGAATATAAAGGATTGGAGATATAAAGCTGAGGAAAGATAAAGTTTAGGATAGTACAGATTGTGGTAGTGGAAGGTGAGGGAGTTGTCAGAAAATAGGCAACGGCTGGTATGGTAGGAGGTGTCTGATGTCGAGAAGTATTGCATTATGCTGTCCGAGTCGGGTTATGTTGCGGGTTAGCGGACTATTCCTAACTCATAGAATTTCTGTATTTCTGTGATATTTCTTGGACGTAATCCGCTAGTGGGGTTATATCGTGTCAGTAAGCGAAAAAATCTCTGAGGAAGGTGTACCTGTCGGAATCAGAGGTAAGGCGCATAAATTTGTGCTCTAAAACTTTCAGTTTGTTAATTGTCGTGGACGGTAGTACAAGACGCGCTAACCCACCGACCTACCACTTAGTTAAGCCTTATTTAAATGAGAAAAATAATAATAATACAATTTAAATCAACATTTATTTGAAAACATGATTTTATTGAAATTAAGAGAAGGCCAGCCTATTCATTCTGTCCGAGGACAATCAATTATGGGAGGACGTTTCTCATATTAAGGAACAATTTTAAGGGACGTCACAAAAATTTTGTTTATTTATATATATACTATATATAAAAACCGTCCTGGCGCTGCGCCTGTGTAACAAATTATTCCATAGATTTTTGCACCTAGCTAACTCTGCTAAAAACCATAACAAAGGCCATGGCAGGTTAAGATAAGTGTCCGTGCCTTTGCAACCTTTTTGCGTGTGGTTCCTTTCAGTGATGTATCTTTGCGTAAGATACTACCACAAAAGGTTTTGACCTCAAAAACTTCATAACATCTGGGAAAATTTTTATTCTCGAAAATCTGAAAAAAATTTTTTTTCTTAATCAAGTGAACCAATTTGTTTATATGTCACATATATTGTAAATCTACTTGTGGCAATTTATTAATGATATTTTCAGAACATATTTTCGCGAAGAAAAAAAAAATTTGATGCTTTTGAATTTTTTGAAAAATTTAAATACGTACTTAGATGTTAGAGACACCCACCATTTTTCTAATTAAATATACACCATACAATAAGCTACAACATATGTTTTTCACAAAACTCATAGAAGGTAACGTAGTCAAATTGGAAAAGGAACATAAAAGGATTTTAATGCCATGGGCGTACGAAGAACTTTATGAAGCTTTTAGCTTTAATTCAGTTTCTAAGCCCTTAAAAGATATTTTAATGTTTTATTTTGTTCAATTTTCCGCTCTGAATTATTTTTTACTTCCACATCCAGTGGAAGTATAGTAACGACAAATTTTTTTTTTTTTATTTTTATTGTTCAAATAGGTTTAGAATGTCACGAAACGTCGAGGTTTTAAGTTTGAGCGAAAAAAAAATTTCTGTCTGTCGGTCTGTCTGTCGGTCTGTCTGTCGGGTCTGTCTGTCGGGTCTGTCTGTAACTTTTTTTGTGCGCACGTTTACTCTGGAACCGTTTGAGATATTGACTTGAAATTTGGTACACATATGTACTTTAACGAGATCTAGAACTAGATTATATTTTCATCTTGTTGCGTCGAAGGGTTGGGGGGTAAATTGGGGTCAATTTGGGGAAAATAGGTAAATCAAGCAGGTAAGGGTCCATAAAATTGGTATTTAGTATATACAAGAGAAGCTAAGGTCTCAAAAAAAATTTTAGCATTAGCCACCCCCATTACCACCCCCACCTCATTATTAAAGGAGATGAAAAAAAAATGTGATTTAATGTGTGTACAAGAACCAGAAACCTCAAAATGTTTTTTTACTTCATCCACTCCCTATCACCACACCCACCCCGCTACCGATGTGAGGTATCGTTTTATGGGTTTTTGGGGTAGAGGATTTCAAATATTATATTATTAAAATTCCATAAACAATTATTTCCACATACAAAATTGTTTCTTTGTGAGTGACCTGGATAAAAAATCTGGATGTGGAAGTAGTGATTCCTTGGGCAGCGGTTTTTAATATTGCACAATACAGCGTTCTCGTCCCACCTTCTAGCGGCTTGTATATCAGTGTATACGCGGAAGCTACGTAATTTCAGACGAGGATTACGTAGTAGATATACCATCCTTCGGAGGGGATGTAAAGCAGGCGG